>CM023541.1:21878258-23106355 GCA_013350335.1 Chimonanthus salicifolius | reverse complement strand
TCTCTATTCATCAGGGCAGCACCAAGATGTATCATGATCTGAAGAGACATTATTGGTGGCATGGACTCAAAAGAGATGTAGCAGAGTTTGTTGCTCACTACCTAACTTGTCAGCAAGACAAGACTGAACATCAGAAGTCACCAGGTTTACTCAAACCATTACCAGTGCCAGAGTGGAAATGGGAACACATCTCCATGGATTTTGTGGCGGGGTTGCCAACGTCATCAAAGGGCAATGATGCAATATGGGTCGTGGTAGATCGATTGACTAAGTCTGCACACTTTCTTCCCATCAAGATGACAAATTCATCTGAGACTTTGGGTCGATGGTACATCAAAGATATCATCTGACCACATGGTATCCCCAGGACCATTGTGTCCTACAGAGACGGTCGATTCACCGGCAGGGTGTGGCAGAGCATGCAGTCGGCTATGGGGACAAACTTATTGATTAGCACATCGTTTCTGTAACGCCCCACCCTTTTCCAACCTTCCAAAAATCAGAGTCTATTTTTTTTTTTTATAAATAAGTAGAGTGGAAGAGAGCGGGGAGACGTCACGACGCGAGCTAAGTTCGGACTTCCAAAGTCCGACCCTTAACTGGCCAACCATGTGTCAATGGACTAAACCATGATAAACAACACACACACGGAACTAAATAAGTCATGCGGAATAACACTAAACTAATTGCGAAACTAAATGGATCATAAATGCAAATATGAAAATCACATTTAAATGGGTAAACCATCCATAAATGGGTTAAGGCGTCAAAGTGGATCAATGAGCTAAGTTGGGACCCAATGGGTCGAGTTGACCATGTTGACCATGGTTGACTGTGTGGACCCTCAAGTGAGTTCAAATGTGAGTCAAATCAGGTTGAGTTGAGACTTAAATGAGTTGGATTTAAATCAAAGAATGGACTTGACTCAAGTGCATTAAATGTGGTGAGTTGGGCTAATGAGTTGGGTGAGTTAAAAAATGGAAACCAAAGGGGCTTTGAAATTCAAGTGAGTCAAATGGGGAGGTGAAGTTTGTGCACATTTTGTCCTGCAAATCTTTTCACCAAGAGCCCACATTGGGTTTACAATTTTACTCAACTTGCATTAGAAATCCATGAACACTTCATTCCCTTGCATTTTAATGCCATCAAATTGATTTGGAGAATTTGAAGCCTTGATGTAACGCCCCGACCCGGGAGTGGGCCTGAAACGCTACTGATTTTTTTTTTTGTAAACTAATCTCAAAGATTTCTAGCTGGGCTGGATCAAAAGTTAGGCCCAACCACACATGTTCTCAACATGTGGACTTAGACATAGATCACAAGTCTTTCCACACATAAACACATAACACACAAACGTATATTTCCTTAGACGAAATACTTCATAAATAAATCAGAGTACTACGGATCACATATTGGTATATACAAATCCAAACAAACTTAAGCACCACATACGGTGATTTACACAAATTATGGTTTCAAGAACCATCACTCAGCAACAAATCTCCATCAAGGAGAATCCAAGGCCACGCCAAAGCTTATCCTTCCTAAGATTGATACGGAGGCTCCTCCTCCTCGCGTACATCTCCTGAAAGGTGAGTTGTGTGAGCTAACTAGCCTAGTGAAAAGAATATAGCCATGTAGTTTATTAAATATCAGGTTAGTCCAAATTCAATATTATCAACATAACAGTTTCGTCCTGTTCAAAATCTCAATATTATTCCACAACTGCAAACATCCACCGTAATACCTAAATGCTACACTGAGACCAATAATATTAAGTTCTGACACGGTCAAAATACTTCTTGCAAGTACATTTTCTGCAAACCCTAGGTCGGTATTGATACCCCTGTGGTCAGCAACTGTCTACACTCCTGGTCTAGTAGACGTAAACATATATATATATATATATATATATATATATATATATATATATATATATATATATATATATATATAAGCTAGGTAATGGTTCAATAGTAAAGGGTATGTGGAAGCAGTATTAATGTCATCACAGCACATAAGCATCATCATATGTGATCAACATCACAATTATCCATAAGCACTTTTCACAATAGTGCAACATGTCTAGGCACATAAGTGGGTTCACCAAAACAGATCCTTGAAACCACTCATTGTACTAGATCCGTTTTAACCTGATTTTGTCCTACTGTAGTGTTAAGTCTTCTCACCGAAAATGTGTGGTATCGCAGAATCTGTCAAGCATACAAACAGATATATAAATAAAGATCAATCAATATACATAGCATAACAAGCAATACATACTCACAGTATTTCAATGTTGTTTTCCGGAAATCTCCAAGGGAAATGGAACTGAGACTCCTATTTGGTTACTAACCATTTTAAGTTACAATAATCAGCAATGTATATATAATAGAGTGCTCATGCCACTTCTCATATTGCCTTCTGGGCATAACCAGATTGACGTATTGAGTTAGGCCTAGCGGTATAAGATGCTCAGACCATTACTCTTATAGCGAGTTAGGCCTAGAGGTCACTCAGTGCCCAAACCCTTCTTTTCTACCCAGCGGTGAAGTAAATTGCACAACTACAGATGGCTATCGGGCTGAGTCAGCCACAGATAGAGAGTATCGGCTTGGAAGTGAATACAATAAGTAATACACTATAGTAGTAAGAGAAAGGGGTTAGTATCATTTTTAATTATAAAAAGAGTTATAAACATTACATCAAAGCCTAGGGTCTAACACATGCATCTTAAATCAAACCAAGATTTACCATTCAAAAACTGGGTTCCTCGGAACATGTCGTGGAACCAGGTACTGTGGCTTTGGACCTTCCGAGCCACTGCCTAAACTGGTCTTAGAACCTTGGAACATGGTTTTGCCCTTCGGAATGTTCGATGATCAAGTCTCGGACCGTCCGGGAGTGCTTCCGAGCTAAAAAACAAAAAACAGAAAACAGACTTTCGGTGGGTCTCGGTGTGTCTCGGAACATGCCGAGGCTCAGAACTTCGGATCTATTCTATCCTTCCGAAGAAGACTCGGAACATTCCGGAGTAGAGGCGGGAGAAACAGTTAGCCTTTAGACACTTCGAAGTCCCGAACCAAATCTCAGAACGTCTTAAGGTGTCGACTTCGGAACGTCCAAAGCACAACTCCCGGATCTTCCGAGAGTCACCTTCTTCCTCTGTCTGCAGCAGCAGATAGTAACGGTGCTGGAAAAGTGAAATACGAATCCAGAAACAGTGGGTTTTCTGGATTAGTTTTTCACACCCAATTGGTCAGATGGAGTCCTCAGTGAGTCCTCTTGACATAGGGAATAAATTAAGATCTTAACACTTAATCAAAACATCTGATTTTAGCATGAGAACTAGTGAAACACAAGAAATCAAAGGTTTTTCCTTTGATCAAATTCACTTCTGTTTGATTCTAAACTTGTTAAAATTTAAAAATGAACACAATGGTTACCTTCGCTTGAACTCTAAGGTTGAAAATCCAAAACTTGAAAAAATCTTCCCCTTACGCTTACGATGAAAATTTTGAAAACAGAGAGGGAGAGCAGTTGGTCTGGTTTTCACTCAGATGGAGATTGACCTGAGGTGAATCCAGCTAGGAGGAGGGTAGAATTAATAAACCCTCCAACCAGGCCAGCAGATTGACACATCACCGGTAACCCACGGGCGTCTGTATGGGCTGCCGAAGCCACCTACCAGTGCGGCAACAATAAAACAGTAAATTGTTTTGCAGAAAAGTCCCTCTGCAAGTTTTGCAAATAAGTCCAATTTTGTTTTAAATTGATTTTTAACTAAAAACATGGTTTAATTAATTTCATTAATTTGATCCAACTTGATGAAAATGTTGGGTTTAATAAATTCTATTTGTCATAAAATTTTAGAGTTTTAAAATTTATCAAAAACTATTGATTTAAACAAAATCCACATTTTGACATTATTTACTTAATTTAACTTGAAATTAGAAAAAGGGTTTAAAATCTTTATTTTCAAAATTTGTAGAAATAAACTAAACAGTCATTTTAAAGCCTAACATAACATGATTTTCTAAAAATTTTCTTATTTCTGAAATTATCTAAAAATAATTATTTCTTCACTTTCGAGCTCTTTTCGGGCGGTTTTAAATAACATTTTCTGAAAATAAATAATTTTGAAATTATAAATCTAAATCCTTGATTAAGGAAATCAATATCATCCATTATTAATCTAATAATTATCTACATAGAAGAAAATAATATTTATAAATGGTAAATTACCATTTTGCCCTTCCAGCTAGATGAGTTGGATCATAGAGCTTTCGAGCTCTGACTGGGCCGAACCTGGCCTTTCGTAAAGCCTTAACCAAAATCTTCAAGATTAACCAGTCTAAGTATGATTTATCATACTGATCACACTTAATTCGGGTCAGGGTATATACTTGACCTTTTAACTATTGAGCTACCTTCATGGGCTCTCTCATAGATATCCCATGCATCCTTGGCATTGTGATACCCTATCCCTCCCTCTCTTGAAGTCCCACATCGGTGGGAGAGAAAGGAGGCAGTGGGTTTATTAGAAAGCCACCCATGTGTAACTTAGCATGAGGCCTTCCAGCCCAGTGGATGGGTAGTGGAAACAAAACCTTGAGGGGGTGGACCCCAAAGAGGAAAATATCGCGTTGCGTACTCTGATACCAGGTGAGGCCTTTTGGGCCTGGCCAGGTGGGCTCGGGCCCAAGAACAAAATCGTGCGGGTTCGAGCTTGTGTGCGAGGCCCAAAGCGGACAATATCACACTGAGTCAAGCCCTAAGCCCTGTGTGTTCGGGTCGAGTCGTTACAAATGGTATTAGAGCCGAGTTCAACACTCGGACTGTGTGGGCTTTCCTCCTTCCCCTACAGTTGTTGAGCTGGACCGGATCGAGCCGAGGATAGCTTGAGACTTTAGGGGGGGTGATTGTGATACCCCTATCCCTCCCTCTCTTGAAGTCCCACATCGGTGGGAGAGAAAGGAGGGAGTGGGTTTATTAGAAAGCCACCCATGTGTAACTTAGTATGAGGCCTTCCAGCCCAGTGGATGGGTAGTGGAAACAAAACCTTGAGGGGGTGGACCCCAAAGAGGACAATATCGCGTTGCGTACTCTGATACCAGGTGAGGCCTTTTGGGCCTGGCCAGGTGGGCTCGGGCCCAAGAACAAAATCGTACGGGTTCGAGCTTGTGTACGAGGCCCAAAGCGGACAATATCACACTGAGTCAAGCCCTAAGCCCTGTGTGTTCGGGTCGAGTCGTTACAAATGGTATTAGAGCCGAGTTCAACACTCGGACTGTGTGGGCTTTCCTCCTTCCCCTGCAGTTGTTGAGCTGGACCGGATCGAGCCGAGGACAGCTCGAGACTTTAGAGGGGGTGATTGTGATACCCCTATCCCTCCCTCTCTTGAAGTCCCACATCGGTGGGAGAGAAAGGAGGGAGTGGGTTTATTAGAAAGCCACCCATGTGTAACTTAGTGTGAGGCCTTCAAGCCTAGTGGATGGGTAGTGGAAATAAAACATTGAGGGGGTGGACCCCAAAGAGGACAATATCGCGCTGCGTACTTTGATACCAGGTGAGGCCTTTTGGGCCAGGCTAGGTGGGCTCGGGCCCAAGAACAAAATCGTGCGGGTTCGAGCTTGTGTGCGAGGCCCAAAGCGGACAATATCACACTGAGTCAAGCCCTAAGCCCTGTGTGTTCGGGTCGGGTCGTTACAGGCATTTTCACATTTCATGATTCTCTTGTATACATTTGGAGAAACGGCACAATTAATAGCATTCAAGGCTCTACCATTAGCAGTGTACATGGTCTTTTTAGTGTATGTCCAAGTAGCAAAATCTTTGGGCACGAAAGTCTAAAAGGTGGAGGCCTCATTGGTTTTCTCTTCCATAGGATTTGTCCATCCTTTCTTTACTGATTCCCAAATTGCTCCATCTATGGAAATAAAGAAGTTTTTCATTTAGCTTTCCATGATGGATAGTTTGTTCCATCAAAGTACGGAGGCTTGGAAATGGCATGACTTTCTCCCATAGACATAATGTTCTAGCTTGGATAAACTCGAATGATTAAATCTTTTATAAAAAGAACAGAGATCTGATAACAATTAAAATTCTTAGGGCTAGAACACAATTGACCCTAGAAGGAGGGTGAATAGGGCAATCTCCAATTTTAATAGCCTTTTAAAAATTCTTGATTAATCACAATAATGTGCAGCAAAATAAACAAGATTAATCAAGTGTGTGAGAATAAAGTGTACAAGATAATGCAACAATCACGCAATCAAAGAACTAAACAACCCGATATATAGTGGTTCAGGTAAATCCCTCCTGCATCCACTGATGGACTCACCCAATCTTGGGTTATCCCAAATTCAATAGGTGGGGAATTACGCTCTCACAAATAGAGTAGGAATTACGCCTACACAATAACGTGATACTTTCACCCAACACAAATCCTAATTTTGAAAGGTTTGACCTACCTTGGTCTAATCCTTATCCCTCTATGTTTTAGAGTGGTTCAAGCACATTGCTTTAATCCACTTAACAAGATGATTTAAATAAAATGAAACTTAGAAGCGCTTTCTTTTTTGTAGCTCACAAGATGTAGATGTGTTTCTTTGAAGATTTCTCCCAATGTGATCTCGTTGATGACGAAGATGCGTCTTTGTATGAGCAATCACAATCCTTAGGAGAGATTTCTAGGATTTTGGATTTGTAAGTTGAATCCTAGACTTGGTTTCCCTTTTCTCTTTCAATCACAATCAAGGGTTTGATTGGATTCTAAAATGATTCACAGGAGTGAAGAGCTTCGAGAGATTGATCCTCTAATTTTGTCTTAGAAATTTCCAATGAATTCAAGTAGGTAAGGCTCTTAATGATTCTCAAGAGGGAACTTAAATGTTGTTCCAATGGCTACTTGAATTTTCCAAAGTATGGAGTATATATAGGCAAAACCAGATTTTTCAGAATAGTAAGTTCACGATGGGTTGTGGCACATGATGGGTCGTGTAGTTTGAAAATGACTTGCCACCAATCAGACCTTTGCACATTAATGCACTCCAACGGTAGAAAAACTGTCACACACGATAGGTCGTGTTCCACGAAGGGTCGTGAAAACCAGTGCCGATGGGTCGTGAACTGACAATAGTATCGTCACGTGGAAAACTTTATTTTGCAAAGTGTTTCCCATCTAGAACTCTAAAAATACCAGCCAACAGGTCGTGGATCATGATGGGTCTACCCTGTCACTGTAACACCCCAGAATTTCAATCCGATAAATCAATATAATTTCTCCTAATGATGAGGAATGAATAGGGTTAATACTATGTATTAGGTCAAATGAGGAAAGAAATAATTAAGTAAGAATGTGAGATTAGAGGGATGATGGAGTAATTAAGCGAGATTTAAGAAAGACTAAATAAAGGGATGATTTAGTTCAATAGTTTTGAAAGTGGAGTGGAATATAATTAACTAAATTAATTAATGGAAATTCTGGTGATTAGTTAATTAAGAGGGATTAAGGGTGATTTAATTAAGTTACTAATTTAATTTGATAATACTCAATGGAATGGATTTTTAATTAATAGAAATTAATTAATGATGTGGTACCACATAAGCGATGACGTGGCAAGACATGATGAGGTGGCATGCCACATGGCAAGATAAAGATGAAAGTAACATCACCACCTCACCACCTCACCACCTCACCTTTAGTTTGGACCAATGAGTGCTCTCCACCTCACCACTCCACGTTTAGCTTGGACCAGTGAGTGATCTTCACCTCACCACCCCACCTTTAGATTGGACCAATAAGTGCTCTCCACCTCACCACCTTTAGTTTTTGCTTTTTGACTAAAAGAAAAAGGAGGATAAGGTAGAGGAAAAGGCAAAGAAGGTGAGGAGGAAAAACTAGGGCTCCATCTCTACCTCTTTTCCTCATTTTCTTCTTTTATCCTCCTCCTCCACCTTCTTCCTCTCTAAAATTTTGAAGCAAGCAAGAGAGAGAGGTGGAAATTTCTCTTCCTCTTCCTCTCTTTGGTGCAAATCTCTCTTAAAAGCTTGGAGCTTGGAAAAAGAAAGGAAGAACTTGAAGACTTGATTAGAGCTTGAACAAGTAGGTTCTCTAACCCTCTTAGTTATTTAATTTAGATGTAAAAATGTTTATCTCTTTATCTAAGTTCTTACATCAAAGAAAATATGGAGAGAATCTAAGAAATGGAGTGTAATGAAGAGATAATGGAAAGTAGTAGGTATTTTCATAAAATAGACTTACATGAGAAGTTTTACTTAAAATGCCTTGATGTTTAAATATTTTCTTTTAAAGAATTTTTATAACTCCATTAGAATATTTGAATTTCTTTATTTAATGGTTTCTTTAAGAAAAAAGTGTAAAAGAAAATAATATCTTATGATGAATTTTAGAAAAATGATTCATTGTAAAACTCTTTCTACAAATTATCCAAAAAATGGACCTTTAAACATCTCGAAATGATTTTCTAGGAATTTATAACTATTTTTCAGATATTCTACTATGAAAGAGGTTTTCAAAAAGTATTTATTCATAATTTTCAGACATCGGAAGTACCTGAAATAATTTTATAAAAACTGGACAGTTCTAAGATAGAAAACTGTTTTTACATATCAGTCCTGAAAATGAACCTATAACTATTTCAAAATGATTTTCTGTATATTTTTGAATATTTTTTGTGTATTCTACTATCAAACATCTTTCCAAGTAGTATCTACTCGAGTTATTCCGACACCGAAAAGAACCCGAAATGATTTTAAAAAAGCAGTGCGCAATTTGTATTTCAAAACTAAAAATGCTAGTTTTGGGCATCTTCACTAGATCTGAAATTTTATTTTCTAAAAATAAGTCTTTTGTTCATAAATTCTGATTTACTAAAGAATATAACAGTAACTTTAAATAATTTGGAGTTTTATGAATTATGTTTAAATGGAGTACTATGGGTAAAATAACCATTTTACCCTTTGTTAGGACAAAACACACATGTGGAGTCATTTAGACTCTAATGACCTTCGCCAAATGACTCTTAAAACTTAATTAAGATTTTCATTTACTTAATTAGAGAGTTTTTACACTATAATGTAACGATCCAACCCGATTTCTAGGGGTTTTATGGAGAATTATGGATCTCCAAGTTGTTTTTCAGGTTTAGCAGAGGTGGTTAGCGAGTGGACTCACTGGTGAACCCCGGTTTACTTGGCTTCGAGTTCAAAGGCTCGGTGGGCATTTTGGTAATTTTATAATTCATGTTCTCATTTTCATAAAATTATTTGAAAAGCACACAGAGAACATAGAATTAGGTCAATTATACGCCTAATTTTTCACACACATCCCCTCAAATAGATACACTGATTAAATGTAAAATGCACATAAATCTACTTCTCAGTGTTAAATTTTTAGTTTTCTTAAATTTTAAATTGATTTTGGAAATATCAATTTTAGATTTTAGAAACTATGATTTTGTGCTATTTAAAACAAATGACTTTTTTAAAAAATGGAAATTAATGATAAATATAATACAATTTTTTCAAAAAACTATTTATAAACTGGGTTCACAACTTGAGTTAATGCATTGATAGGGAGACCGAGTTTGTTGGATGTCCCGATGTGGGCTACCGAGATGACGTCTCAGATTTGGTCAGTGGATTATTGGTTAATGGTGTAGTTGGATCTCATACATATGAGAACCCCTGTTATGTTGCGTTCATGCATATGATATCTATTTATGTTGCTGATATGTGATATGCATTATCTCTTCACTAGGTTGGTTAGCTCACCTCTTACATTTCAGGTACTCCAATTGTGGAGGAACAGGAGGGTCTAGAGAGTGAGAGCATCTTTTGTGGGCTCACTTATGGCTATTTGGTATAGAGATAGATTCATTGGAAATCTATGGCCATCTACCAAGTGAGTCTGGTCGGCTTACTCTGTAGAAGGCCGGTGGAATTCCATTGGGAGGTTGATGGGTATGGTATGTTTGAGTTGCTGGTAAGGTCCATTTTAGGCTTAGGATTGCTGGGAATGCCGGGGACCGAGCCAGTGGGTGTATATCTGACTCTTGTACTTCCACAAGTCCGATGTTGTGGTTAGAGGTAGTTTGGGATTCGCAAAGAGCTTGTTTAGATCAAACTGTTAGGGTTGATCGTTGACACTCTTGTATGGGTGAGTTGGAAGCTCGGTACTTGAGCAGGGCATGTGAGTATTTCTTGGCCCTTGACCCGTATAGTGTCTGATTATCGTGCGTCTCACTCTTATATTGGCTTGAATTTTACAGGTCGTGGACCAGATCTATGGGTCGTGTGTTTTGACTTTTGGGGCTTAGCGATGGAGGTTGATTTACGAGTTTTGGAGATTTAAGAGTTCGACGTCATCTTGGGGATGGATTGGTTGTCCTCCCTTCAGGTCACCTTGGACTGTTGTTGTAGGCATGTGACGGGTCGCGGGGGATGCATTCGTCAAGCGGCTTATAGCTTACAGTCTGAACGTGGATGAGTTGTGTAGTTTGGTGGCTAGCTGGAGTTAAGGGAGAGTTAGGGGTTGGTAGATGTTGAGGTGTGTAACGCCCCGCCCTTTTTCCACCCTTTCGAAAATCAAAGTCTATTTTTTTTTTTTTATAATTAAAGCTGGAAGAGAGCGGAGAGCGTCACGACGCGAACTAAGTTCGGACTTCCAAAATCCGACCCTTAACTGGCCACCCATGTGTGCATGGACTAAGTCCATGGAAACCAATCCACACATGGTACTAATTAAATCTTGCGGAATAATACTTAAATGCGGAATAACAATAGGATAACAATCCTATTCCAAATGAGATAGCAAAGTACATCCATTATTTAATTAATATTAACATAACTCAAATATTCAAACCATGACAAATAAATCTATGTTATTACAATTCTGATTAACAAAACCAACATATAGATTAATCATCTAAGCACATATCCAAGCTCCAATTTTGCTCCAATCACGATCTCGTTCCGTTCCCTTCCTGTGTCATCCACTAGGGTAGAAGTAGAGCGTTGGACAACGCGCCCAGTGGTATTCCGATTAAGGCTAACACATGGGTTAGTATATAAAATCCAGATATAATATACCATATCATACATATAAAACATCGTATCCAAAATCATGTATGATAACAGAGATCCAATCATACAGATAAAAACCAGTAAACTTGCATGATAATAAAGATCATATCATGCCGATTTAATACCATGCCATGCTAGCATATGTCTTATGCAATGAGTCCCACCCATCACATACATATAATCTCTTGATAGTATTCTCATCTCTTGATAGTATTCACTACATCAAATTACTCCTCACGACTTACGAACGCCCCGACGGAGCGTGGGTCTCCTGTTAAAGCATCCCTCACTTTACGGATGCCCCGACGGAGTGTGGATCTCCGGTTAAAATACCCCTCACGACTTACGGACGGCCCGACGGAGCGTGGGTCTCCGGTTACATTCCATCCCTCCCATGCCATGCATGAGATGCAAATGCCAATCATGCTAAAGAATATTACAAAACATAGCATGAAAATCCCATAATCGCAACATATTGTTTGATACCAAAATAACTTATCAAACATGAAATAAAATCATCAAAAGTACATAATACATATCCATGGTTTCAATGATATAGGAATCCTACCAAAAGACCGCTCAAGTGTCATTTGTTTCTTAATCTGGTAACTGCTCAAGGTCTTGCACCGTTTGTGAGGTCCCGTCACCTTGTTTATATATCAACAAGTCAAGACAATATCTATATAATTTCCAATTAAGTCTAAGTCCTTACACACACTTTGTGGGGTTCGGCCATACACCATGGCCGAACCTCGCTTACTTTGTTTGATCCCTCTTTGATCTATTACTCCATCACCACGTAGTTAATCCTTTAACAATTACTCATCTACCATTGGTAACCACCTAAGTCCACAAAATACAAGCTTGTGGAGTACGGCCATACAACATGGCCGAACCTCACTTCCTTATTTTGGTGCCTTTCTTATGGTCCTTTGATCATTAAAACCAAGATCAAATTACCTTGATTTATACATCTAATCAATTGTACCATAATTATTTAACCTTGATAATAACCTAAGTCCATAAAAATATCTCCCATAGGGTTCTGCGCCATACAACATGGCCGAACCTATGATGTTATTTCCCTCATTTTTCTTGGATCTTTGACAACCTTTTAGATCCGCAGTAAGGTTTAAAACCATTTATAATTTCCAAACATGTTCTTAACTCCAAACATCCCATAAAATGGTCCATGGGGTTCGGCCATACACTTAATCGAACCCTATGGTTCTCTTGATGCAAATCTCCCAATAATTATACATAGTTTATTCACTGCAATTTAACTATAAAAAGAATAGGGTTCAGCCATCCCATAGCCGACCCAAAACATTAGTCTTAATCTCCATTTACAACACCTTAAAACCTTCAATTATTGTATGGTTTTTATCTCTCAAAACCATACAATGATCAAATCATTTTCATGGGGTTTGGCCATCCAAAGTGGCCGAACCCTATGATCCACTTTCTACCCTTTTTAAACACCATCTTCCATGTTTAAACTTTTGATAAATTCGGCCATACCATGGCCAAATCATGCTCTCTTTAACTAATTTATTAAACAAAATTCTATGGAGTACTTACCAATCTTTTTAGCCTCTCTTCTTGCCTTTGATCCTTCCTTCCTCCCTTCTTGCTCCTTTAATCCTTAGCTGATTGTATACTTTGATCAATGGTGAAAACACCAAGGGCTTGTAACGCCCCGCCCTTTTTCACTCGTTTCTTCCCGTAAATTCAGAGTCTATTTTTTTTTATAACAGAGTAGAGTGATAGAGATCCAATCATACCGATAAAAACCAAAACCTTGCATGATAATAAAAGTCATAATCATGCCGATTCAATGCCATGCCATGTTATCATATGCAATGCGTCCCGCCTATCACAAAATATAGGATATACTCTTGATGGAATTCTCCTCATCAAGGTATCTTCCTTGAGGAATTCTCATCACCAAGGTCTTCTCTCTTGATGGAATTCTCATCATCAAGGTATTTCTCACAGTTGCCTTACGGACATTCCGACGGAGTGTGAGCTCCGGTTACTTAGTATCCTTTTGATGGAATTCTCATCATCAAGGTATCCCCTGATGGAATGCTCATCACCAGGGTCTTCATACATAGTATTCCTCTTGATGGGATTCTCATCATTAAGGTATTATACATAGTATCCTCTTGATGGGATTCTCATCATCAAGGTATCCCCCACTAGTGCTTTACAGACGCCCCGACGGAGTGTGGGTCCCCAGTTACCTGTCATCCCTCCCATGCCATGCATGAGATACAAATACCACATGCTATGCAATTATACAAAATCATAGCATTTAAAAACTCATATTTAAAACACATGCTATTTTATCAAATGAACATAGTATATAAAATCACCATTTGAAACATATCCTTTGCAATATAAAATCATCAAAATAAGATAAAGACAATGTACATAAACTCATGGTTTCAATGAGGTGGAATCCTACCAAAGACCGTTAACGCGTGCTTGCGTCTTTCGTCCAATAATCGATCGTCGATCGTGCACCACTTGTGAGATCCCGTTACCTTATAATATAATATTAAGTCAACACCAAGTCCTACTTGATTTACAATATTTAAATCCATAAACCATACTTGTGGGGTTTGGCCATACCTATGGCCGAGCCTCACCCTTTTTGTTCATTTATTCCATTAATTACTAAAATGCCATTGGTCCAAACCTTAGTTAATATTCTATTTATTTTAATTCAAAGTACATAACCCTAGGTCCGCCAATCAATTCCCATGTTTAGATCCAAATACATAGATCCTAAACATCTAAGTTCTCCAAATAATTTCTCATATATTACCTTATTGCCAAATAATTACCAACTGTAACACCCTGCCCTTCTCGCATCGAAATTCAGAGTCAATTTTTTTTTTTTTTTAATTATCAGGGTATGAGCAAGAGCGGGATGTCCCGACGAGAGCTAAGTCCGAACTTCCAAAGTCCGACCCTTAACTGGCCAACCCTATGTGTGTATGGACCAAGTCCAAGAAAATAGTTTACACATAGCAATATGATACACATGCGGAATAAGAATCATAACATGCAGAATTAAGTAGAACCAAGTTCTATTCCATTTGATAGCAAAGTACTTAGTCAATAAATCACATTAATCATATCGTCATTATCCAAATAAAACATCCAACCATAGCAATTCATCTAAGTTATTATATTCCGAAATCTGGATACTCTAAATACAAATTCCTGAGTATCTTAAACAACATATAAAACTAAAAGCGCTCCAAGCTCCTATGCTTGTCCCTTTCCGCGTTCAGCGTTTTCTTCATTTCCAGCATCATCCACTAAAGGGTAGAAGTAGGGCGTTAGTACAACGTGCCCAGTAGGAATTCCAGTTAGGGTCAACACATGGGTTAGTACCAAAAATCTAGATATAACATATACCAAAATCAGGAGTAATAAATCATAATATAATCATAAAACATGATATCCAAAATGGGGTATGATAATAGAGATCCAATCATACCGATAAAACCAAAACCTTGCATGATAAATAAAATTATAATCATGCCATGCCATGATATCTTATGCAATGAGTCCCACCCACTGCAAATACATGGTATCCACCTGATGGAATTCTCCTCATCAAGGTATGCCCCACAGATGCCTTATGGACTTTCCGACGGAGTGTGGACTCCGGTTACCTGTCATCCCTCTCATGCCATGCATGAGATGCAAATGCCAACATGCTATGCAATAAGATAAATCATAGAATTTAAAATCACATTATGGAACATAACTTTTGAAACATAAGCTCATCAAATCAAGATAAAGAAAATGTACATAACCATGTTTTCAAAAAGGTGGAATCCTACCGAAAACCGTTCACAAGTCCTTGCGTTCCCGTCCAAGATTCAATCACCGATCGCACACCACTTGCGAGATCCCGTTACCTTATAATATAATGATAAATCAACAGCAAGTCTCACCTAATTACAAGGTTCTAAGTTTATAAGCAAAACCCAATGGGGTTCGGCCATACACCATGGCCGAAACCCGTGGTCTACCATTTTTGTCCATAATTACAATAATGCCATTGAGCCTAACCACAAACTTCTTTCTTGCTTAGATCTCAAATAATCATTCATACTTCCAAAGCATATATCCCATAAAATAATTCATGGGGTTCGCCATACACCATGGCCGAACCCAATGTTCAATATTCTCTCATATTTACAAAAATGCCATTTGTTTCCTTTAAATCTTACAATAACTAGACCCTTTAAGAATCTTTAACCAAATTAAGTCCATAAATATACCTCATGGGGTTCGGCCATACACCATGGCCGAACCCATGATCCTCCATTTTGGTGTGTAATTACATTTTTACCCTTTCTTTCACCATAATTCATAACACATGTTTGTATCCTAAAAATATACAACACATAACTCATATAATAGGTTCATAAATTCAATTAATCTATCAGCCCTTAACCATAATTTAAAATGCCATTTGATCCCTTAATTTGGACCACGGGGTTGGGCCATACCTTTGGCCGAACCCTATGGTATATAGTTTCCAAATAAAAATTCCAATTTTCCATAAATGGAAGGTTTCATTAATTAGACTCCACTTTCTATTGTTAGAAGGTTTCCATAATTAAACTTACTAATTTAACAACCTCCTTCCATAAATAGATTGTTTCCTTAATTAACCAACACCTTTCCATAATTGGAAACACCTCCTAAAAATAGAAGTTTCCAAAAATAATAACCTTCCTTCCATATTTAGATTGCTTTCCAAATTTAGCAACCATTTTCCATACTTGGATGCTTTCCAATTTAGCAACACTTTCCATAATGGGATGCTTTCCAATTTAGCCACCCCTTCCATACGTGGAAGCTTTCTAAATTTAGCAGCTTTCTTTCCAAAATTAGAAGCTTTCTAATTTTAGCAACACTTTGCATATTTGGAATCTTTCCATATTAATCCCCATTCCAAAAACAACCCCATGGGGTTTGGCCAAGCACCATGGCCGAACCCTATGGTTCATGACCTTCCTCAATGGTTTAGATCCATTAAATTCAACCACCAATTCATTAAATATTTGGTAGGATTCGGCCATACACCATGGTCGAACCTCACCCCTTCTTTTCATTAGTATGGATCCAAACAATTAGCCATAAAACAATCCATATTCTTTCATTGATTTCTTGAATCTAAAACCGACCACCATCAAAGGTTTTTATGATTTAAAATCTAAGATCATAAACCCAATGAATAAATCAAAACTCTCGATGGTTTTCAATCTTAAAACCCATCGATTAAATAAAATCTTTCCATGGGGTTCGGCCATGCACTATGGCCGAACCCTATGGTTCTTTCTCTCCTTTTAAACCATTAAATCATCTCCAATCTCCCTTCATGGGGTTCCGTCAAACACCATTGTTTCAAAAATAAAACTATACCATTAAGATACTAACCTCTTTCCAATGGATTTCTTGTTCTCTCCTTGCTTGATCTTTCTCTTCCAATCTTCTTCTCCTTTCTCCTTGTTCTTGCCGTGTGGAAGAGAATGATGAATTGAGAGAGGGAGAGAGAGGAATAAACTCAACAATAAAGGATGTCAAAACCGTGTATCCCTCTTGATCTCTCCTTTTATAGCCTTTCTTAATCCCACATTAGAAAGTTCTTAAGATAGGCAACCCTTAGCCATGCGCCCCTTGTGTTCCTCGTTTTTTACACATATACCATATTATAGCTCAGTTTTGACCTTGTTAACTTCCGAATCAGAAAAAGTGATAAACTACAAAGTTGTCGTCTTTGAAGTCTTCTTTCCAACGCAAAAAGAATCAAAGTAATCAGACATTGGAATAGAAATTTATAACCAAAATACTGAACATATGTTAAAACCTTCCTTATTTAACCATGGCCGACTTTCCCTCTTTAATTAGCCATAGCCGACTTTCCCTTTCTTAATTTAAGACCTTCCAATCGGCCAATGCTAAAATACATATAGCAATGCCATGTACCCTCCTTTTTAATTAGTTTAAGATTATTTGCATACCCTATTTAAAATTATCACATGCGCATAAACATAGATTTTGAAATTCGGTCGTGCATAATTTTGGATTAAGATCCATATCTCATATTCATCAATTAAATTGGATAACTTTCATATAAAATAATAAATTGGAAAACCGGGATATTACAATACAACCCTCCTTTTATAATTTTTGTCTGGAAAATCGAGTGAAGTAGGGTTTTCAAACATTTACATAATTAGTTCGGAATGAGCTGTCCTCACTTCCGACTCGAGTTCCCATGTGGCTTCCTTAATGCCATGTCGATCCCATACCACTTTGACAAACTGGATCGCTCGGTTCCGTAATACCCTTTGTTCTGTGTCCACCACTTAGACAAGTTTTTTGACTTACGTCATGTCGCTTTGGATTTCTATGTCTTGCATGAGAATTCTACCAACGACAGGTGATCCATCCATTCACCTTTGAAATCTAACATGCATGCTCTCAACATATCCTCCAATGTTTGTATCGTCCTCTCAGACTGCCCATCAGTCTGTGAATAGAATGCTGTACTAGTCATTAAGTCTGTTCCCATAGTCGACTGCATGCTCTACCATACTCTGTTGGACACAATAGTTCGAGGAATACCATGAAATCTGATATATCGCCGACCCAAAGTCTTAGATGAGTCGGTCATCTTAATGGGAATGAAATGTGCAGACTTGGTCAGTCAGTCTACCACGACCCATACCGCATTGTCGTCCTTTGAAAACCTTGGCAACTCTTAGGTACATATATCCTTCCTTGGAATACGAGACCCTGTCCCGGTCTTAACTCCCATTCCGGTATGACTTCGCTCATGACCATCTTGGCCCATATCTCTTTTATTTCCTGATCTATCTGTTGTTCCTATTCAATCTTATCAAGTACCACTTAATTACATTACACTTACTCACATCAACCTATGAGTTTCTTTCCCGCAGAATTTACTTTACCTCATGTTTTCTCTTTTCCTTGTGAACCCATTTACAATTCCTATGTAAATCAATTTACTCTGTTCCACTTTACCTGCTAAGATATTTTCCATGCGTACTTGCTCAATACGTTCATTCGTCTACTCTCTGTGTGAGGTAGTCTGCCAATACGAGCCTATGCTCAAAGCTTTTCCTGATTCCTTCTTAACTAGGTTTTCTAGATGCACGGCTATTTTGTACATTTGATGTGCATGGATGCGCAAAGTTAGTTGCTGTTTTACCCCATGGGAGTGGTGCTAGCTTCGTCAGACGCAGTTTGACCGCCTTAGAGCTTGACTGAATCACCCTTGGGGTGAAGTGATGCAGGGTGAGGTAGACCAGATCACGTTGGACATGGGTCTTCCGCTTAGTAAGTCATGGGCCCTAAGTCTTGCTAAGGGGTCGGGGTATATTTATGATTTGGCATTGTTACTACAGTCATGTAGTGATTCATTCGAGTGTGTTCCTATGGATAAAATATCTCATGGTGGAAGATGTGCCTAGATTAATTATGATCAAGGATGGATTAGTTATGCCATGAATGGATTATACCCAAAAGGGGGTTATATTCATGGATGCGTATAACCATGGATGAGAGTTTCAATGGTGGTTTGGATTGATGCCGGATATTGACATTAGGGTACACGTATTGGTAACATGAAAGATATTTTGGTCCCATAGGTTGAAATATTGGGTGTATGTTAAAACGTTAGCCTTATGATAGACATATCAATTTAACGAAGATATTAGTCATGCCCATGAATGGATTACATCAGAAGGAGGGTTATATTCATGGATGGTTATTAACCATAGATGGATGATACTCATGGATAGAGTGGTACCAGGGATGGATGTGTATAACCATGGATGATGGATTCCATGATGGTTTGGATTAATATCAAGTATCGGTACCAAGGTAGACATGTCGGAAGTATGATGGACTTGTTGGTCTCATAGATGACTTATTGATTTAATGATTAGGACATGTTTCGATTTACGTCCCACGTTAAAAAAAAGTGTTGGTCGTATTACGACTTGTATCACAAGAAAGTTAGTGATGAAAGATACCGGTATCATAGAAATTTTGAACAGAAGGTGTTAGTCACATAGTGACTTATGAGCAAATGAAGATATACGTATACTTGGAGATATACTTAAGGGAAAAGTCTAGTAAAACTCGAATGGGAAACTACGGGCGACTACCGAGTTAGACTGATCACCTGACTCTGTAGTTAGCCGATGGAATTCCAGGAGAGTGAAGTTAAGAGTCTAGTGAAACTCAAATGGGAAGCGATGGGCGACTGTTGAGTTAGACTGGTCATCTGACTCTGAAGTTTAGCCGATGGAGTTCCAGGAGAGTGAAGCTAGAATTCTAGTTAAATGGATTCAGTGAAAGTCTTGAGCATAGGCTCGTATTGGCAGACTACCTCACACGAAGAGTAGACGAATGAACGTATTGAGCAAGTACGTGTGAAAATATTTTTTTTAGTAGCATGTAAAGCGAAACAGAGTATATTGATTTCTATAGAAATTGTAAATGGGTTCACGAGGAAAAGAGATAATATGAGACAGAGTAAATTTTGCGAGAATGCAACTCATAGGTTGATATGAGTGACTGTGATGTAATTAAATAGTATTTGATAAGATTGAATAAGAAACAAAGGATAAATCCAAAGAGATATGGGCCAAGATGGTTATTGGCAAAGTTATACCGGAATGGGAGTTAAGACAGGGACAGGGTCTTATGTTCCAAGGAAGGATATAAATACTTAAGAGTTGCCAAGGTCTTCAAAGGGCAACGATACGATATGGGTCGTGGTAGACCGACTGACCAAGTCTACACATTTCATTCCCATCAAGATGACCGACTCATCTGAGACTTTGGGTCGGCGATATATTAGATTTCATGGTATTTCTCGGACTTTTGTGTCTGACAGAGATGGTCGATTTATCAGTAGATTATGGCAGAACATGCATGTTAGATTTCAAAGGTGAATGGAAGGATCACCTGTCGTGGATAGAATTCACATGTACTGAACATGCAAAACATAGAAATCCAAAGCGATATGACATACGTCGAAAAGCTTGTCCAAATGGTGGACACAGAACAAAGAGTATTACGGAATCAAGCAATTCAGTTTGTCAAAGTGGTATGTATCGATGTGGTATTGAGGAAGCCACATGGGAACTCGAGCCGGAAATGAGGACACCTCATCCTGAGCTATTTATGTAAAAGTTTGAAACCCTACATCACTCGATTTTCGAGACGAAAATTTTAAAAAGAGGATTGTATTGTAATACCCCGAATTTGCAAGTTATTATTATCAACCATTTTATTGGTGAATTATTGGATATGGACCTTAGATGGGTAAAATGTTGGGTCTTTGCCCAATTAAGACCCAACGGTTTTTTATATATGATTCTAAATAAATTAAATGGTTGAATTAAAAGGGTATGCTTTATGATTGTGTATGGCCGAATTATTGAATTTAAATATCCAAGGTAATGTTTAAAAAAAATCAAATGAATGATTACAATGGCCGTGTATAGAGATTGCATATCTAGGTGATACGCATGGATCATTTAAAAAAAGGGGTAATACACGACACAGGGGATAGGCTATCTTAGCACCTTCTAAGATTAAAAAATAGCACTAAGGGAATTACAAGAGGGGCGCAAGACACCTTCTAAGTATAGGTTGGCCGATTGGAAATTATATAAAAGAGAGGCAACAAAGGGCGTATAACACCTTCTAAGTTTGAATCAATTGCAAATTTTATAAAACTAGGTAGAAGGGCTCACGGCAATGATATGTTATCATTGGCCGATTGGAAATTATATAAAAGAGAGGCAACAAAGGGCGTATAGCACCTTCTAAGTTTGAATCAATTGCAAATTTTATAAAACTTAGTAGAAGGGCTCACGGCAATGATATGTTATCATTGGCCGATTGGAAAGGTTTATTTTAGGAAGAGATAAAATTGTATAGCAAGGGGCTGGATTTATACAGCAGGTTCTTGCATGGGAAGCACGAAGGTGGAGTTTAATGGAATTGGCTTGAGTTAAACTTCTAAATGTTCTCTTTCAAATTAGAGAAATTAGCTGAGATAAGGAAAGCTGGCCGGTCGTAGGGGAGTCCAAGTGGCATGGACGCTGTGTTGGGATTGTGTAGCTTGATTCCTCAAAGAGGGAAGCCTGTAATTTTCTCTTAGAAAATCATGGGGCACAGGCATGAGTTCTATTGCAGGAAAGGGACCGACTATATGTTCGGTTGGATGTAAAAATTAGGAACTGCAAACAAGAGGAGACGACAGTTTAATTTTGGACAGACATACGGTAATTGCTATGTATGAAACCGATTGAATAGGAGTGGAAGGTGGTAAACACGGCAACAAGAAACGGTGGATTTCTCTTATATATACAGGACATCCGAACGGTGAATGGGATATACAGAGTTTCTGTAGAGAAAAGGACTCTCTCAGTCCAGGCAAGGAAGAGCGGCAGATTGCAGAGGCAACCATTAGACACGCTGAACAGAGGGGAAAAGTGACGGATCAGATCAGTGGGTTTTGATCTGATCAGCAGCCAGAGAGAAAAATAACAGTGCCTCTTACGTGGTTTGACAGCAGATATACAAACCGTGAGGAGGCCTGTCCGAAGGGAATACAGAGGTTTGTATGCAAGGTCATATCTGCGAG
Source organism: Chimonanthus salicifolius (assembly GCA_013350335.1). Taxonomy (NCBI): domain Eukaryota; kingdom Viridiplantae; phylum Streptophyta; class Magnoliopsida; order Laurales; family Calycanthaceae; genus Chimonanthus; species Chimonanthus salicifolius. Next base: position 23,084,520 of record CM023541.1, on the reverse strand, counting down.
CAGCAGATCTGTGAGAGATTCATACGGCATGAGACAGAGGCAGCAAGTAGCATTGAGTGAAGGGTGTGTTGCTGCCGTTCAGAGAAGTCCCAAGTGCAGAGACCTCTCTGTTTTGGAAATCGACTGCGCGAGGAGGGAAGAAAACCAATGGTTGTTTGTGGATACAAAGAAGGAACTGATCTGATTATAGTAGATCAGATCGGTGAAGCACATACAGTGGGTATTGTGTGAAAAGAATACCATACAGCAAAGGGGAAAGGAGAAGAAGATTGGAAGAGAAAGATCAAGCGAGGGAAGAACAACATCCACCGACGGAAAACTGAAGGAGTCGCGGAACCGGTAAGTGATCTTATGATTTATTGTTTATCAAAGATAAGGAACCATAGGGTTCGGCCATGGTGCTTGGCCGAACCCCATGGAAGAAAATTGGTAGAAGATTATGATTAATTAAATGGAAGAACTTTAATAATTTTAATGGAGTTTAGAATGATGAAAACCATAGGGTTCAGCCATGGTGTATTGCCGAACCCCATGGAGTTATTTTGGTATTTTGATATATGATAATTATTTATGGAAAGATGTATACTAATTTTGGAAACTATTTATTTATGGAAAGATGTATGCTAATTTTGGAAACTATTTGTTTATGGAAAGAACTTGGAACTATGGATCCAAGAATAGGAAATGAAACTAGGATGTTTCTAAATGTGGACTTTCTAAGTATAAACTTAGGTTGTTGGACCTAAGGTGGAATAAAGATGTCATAGGGTTCGACCATGGTGTGTGGCCGAACCCCATGAAACAAGTTGAATGGATTTTATGGATTTAATATGATGATTGGATTAATAGGAAGACATAAACCTAAGCTAGTGGCAAAATTGTAAATATTGCCTAAATTGAAAGATCATGGGTTCGGCCATGATGTATGGCCGAACCCCATGAGATAGTTTGTGGATCAAACATGAACTTAGGCAATTTTTAATGATTGAAAGGATTGGATTATGGAATTATAGCCTTGGATGACAATATGGTAATTATGTAGAATTAAAGGAACTATGTTTTGAAACTCAAACATAAGTTGATGGAATCGGTTATGAATTATTTGGGAGTGTTATGAATGTTTAAAATAAATAAATGGACCTAGTGTTGGAACCTAAGCCTAAGTTGTTGGAGGCAATGGCAAGGTTGTAAATACTTGCTAAAAAGGAAGGTTAGCCTTGAATGGCAATTTTGTAATTATCACCTAAAATGAATGATCATGGGTTCGGCCATGGGTATGGCCAAACCCCATGAATTTGGATTAATGGGTTAATTATTAGCCTAAGAATATTGTAAATAAGAATATTGGGTTATATTAGCCATGGATGGCAATCTTGTAAATATATGAAAATGGGGAAGGTAAATGGCTATGGATATATATAACGGCATTTTGGTAATTAAGTGAAAATAAGGGACCATGGGTTTGGCCATGGTGTGTGGCCAAATCCCATGGGGATCGTTTGATGAACATATGGTTACATATGTTAGGTTAAATGAATGAATTGTTAATTAAATATTAGACCAATGGCAATTTGGTAATATCGACTGAAAATGATAAACTATGGGTTGGTCATGGTGTATGGCTGAACCCCATGGGGTTGTATTTATGGACTAAAACAATATTTTAAATCAAGTGGGACTTGGTTTTGATTGATTGTTATATTTTAAGGTAATGGGACCTCACAAGGCGTTTACGATCGTGAGCAGTTACCGAACGAAATACGCAAGCACACGTAGCGGTCTTGGTAGGATTACACATCTTTGAAACCATGGGTTTATGTACATTGTTTTTATCTTGATTTAATGAATTAATATTGCAAAGGATATGTTTCAAATGGTGATTTTATATGCTATGTTTATTTGATAAAATAACATGTGTTTTAAATATGAGTTTTTAAATGCTATGATTTTGTATAATTGCATAGCATGTGGTATTTGCATCTCATGCATGGCATGGGAGGGATGACAGGTAACCGGGGACCCACACTCCATCGGGGCGTCCGTAAAACACTCGTGGGGGGATACCTTGATGATGAGAATCCCATCAAGAGGATACTATGTATGAAGACCCTAGTGATGATCATTCCATCAGGGGATACCTTGATAATGAGAATTCCATCAAGAGGATACCAAGTAACCGGAGCCCACACTCAGTCGGAATGTCCGTAAGACAACTGTGGGGAATAACTTGATGAGGAGAATTCCATCAAGAGAGAAGACTTTGGTGATGAGAATTACACTAGGAAGATACCTTGATGAGGAGAATTCCATCAAGAGTATACCATATGTTTTGTGATGGGTGGGACTCATTGCATATGATAACATGGCATGGCATTAAATCGGCATGATTATGACTTTTATTATCATGCAAGGTTTTGGTTTTTATCGGTATGATTGGATCTCTATTATCATACACTGTTTTGTTACGATGCTTTATGAGTAAGTTATGATTTATTATAACTGATTTGATATATTTATTATATTTGGATTTTTGGTACTAACCCATGTGTTAACCCCAATTGGAATACCTACTAGGCGCATTGTACTAACGCCCTACTTCTACCCTAGTTGATGATACAGGAAATCAGGGAAACGATGAACGCGTAACGGGCCAGGCATAGGAGCTTGGATGCCGGTAATTTTATATTTTGTTTAAGATACTCATGGCCTTGTATTTTGAGTATCTAGAGTTCGGATGTAATAACTTAGATGGATTTGCTATGGTTGGATGTCTTATTGGATAATTGCGTTATAATAACGATGATTAATTGCTTGATGTACTTTGCTATCTGAATGGAATAGAACTTGGTTCTATTATGATTCCACATTTTATGTTATGATTCCGCAGGTCATAATTTTATTCCGCAAGTTGATATTGCTATGTGTGAACCGTTTTATTGGACTGAGTCCATACACACATAGGGTTGGCCAGTTAAGGGTCAGACTTTGGAAGTTCGGACTTAGCTCGCGTCGTGACGTCCCGCGCTCTATCACTCTACTCTGTTATAAAAAAAATATATACTCTGAATTTACGGGAAAAAAGGGAGTGAGAAAGGGCGAGGAGTTACAAGGCTGGTTCGACCAAAGAGGTAGGTTTTTGAGAGAGGAAAAGAAATGAAAGCTCCAAGCTTTTTGCAATGTAAAATTTGGCCAAAGAGTGTGGTTTGCCTCTTTTGTATATCAACCCCTTAAACCACTCATTTACCCTCATGATTATTGGTTTAACCAAGGAGTCCCATGGCTTAACTATGGGACACTTGACCTAAGCTTAGACAATCCTTCCATCTCCCCATGTTGGGCACGATGGAAACCCTCCAAATTCCCAAGGTAATTCTTATCTCATTCCATTAAGATTGTGCATGGGATGTCACTCCCAAGTACCCAACGTGTGGGACTTGTCTCGGAGTCTTTGAGATCAAGGCAACTCCTCACCTTCCTCCTTTATGATGGAGCACTCAGAATGTGTGGTACTTTGGGTTTCCATTATGAGATGGAAACCCTCCAAGTTCCCAATGCAAGCTTATCTCATTGTAGATTGTGTACTCCCACCAACAGCCCACCTTTCATTAAAATTTCATGCATGGGATACCTTTCCCATGCCACCAACGTGTATGACATTACTTGTCTTTGAAACAAGTTCAACCCCTCATCGCCTCACTTGACTCACTTGAGATGAGGGTCTCCATATCTTCTAATCTCACTCAATCAACTCAATTCAGCTCAGCTCACTTATCTCAACTCTACTTAATTAATTCCACTCATTTAATGCACTCGAGTCAACTCAATTGTTTGATTCATTTCCAACTCAATTCAGCTCCAACTCAACATAATTTAACTCAATCCTTTTAGCTCACTTGATGGTCCACATGGTCAACGTGGTCAACATGGTCAACTCGACCCATTGGGTCCCATTTGAACTTCTTGACCCAATTAGGCGCCATGACCCATTTATAGGTGGTTTTCCCATTTAAATGTGGTTTACATATTTGCACATAGCTTACCCATTTACCCTTCATTGAACTCCCATTCAATTCAGCCTAACCCAATTAAACTTGAGCTTACCCAATGGTCAAACAAGTCCACCACGACCCATTGGGTCCCAATTGGGTAGTTGACCCATTCAATCACACATACCCAATTATTTCTAACCCGAATTCTATCCTTGATCCATTGGATCATAATTGGACTATTGACCCAATTCTTAGCCATTTATTTCCATTGATCCACATCTACCATCCGTTGGGCAATTGACCCAACATTTATCAAGCCTTACCCATTTACTTCTAACTAGCTCATATATGATCCATTGGGTCTCCATTGGACTTTTGACCCAATTGGCAATCTTGACCCAATTATATAATTCTTATTTATTTCCATTGATCCACATCTACCTTTCGTTGGGCAATTAACCCAACATTTACCCATCTAAGGTTCATATCTTTTTAATTCACCATTTCAATGGCATTTTCATGAATATTGATATCTTTGAAAAATCGGGGTGTTACAAGGTGCCTCACGTTGTTCGAGGGTTTCTGGATATCTTTAAGGAGAAGTTCCTTAGATCGTCTCCATGTCAGGGGATATGGTTAGTTGGGGATCTACTTCCATGATACGACACCTGTTTCAATTACTCATTATTGAGTGGCGCCAGTAGGGGGTGTTGGAGTTGAAGAGTTAGATCAGAGAGTTGGAGTCGCTTGGCTACAATTGACCCAGCGCCCTCCTTGGAGCGCACCAGCCTTGTTGACCAAGAAAGTGATGACTTTATGAGTTTGTGCATTGATTATCGGCAGGCGAGTGGAATCTCTGTATATAGCAAGTAACTATTGTTGAGGATTGACGACACGTTTTACCAATTGAGAGGGTCACGGTGTTTTCAAAGATAGACCTTTCGTTTAGGCCATCATCAAGTAAGGGTGTGGGAGTATTATGTTAGGAAGATAGTTTTCCGTACTCGTCTTGGGCAATTGAAGTTTGTGGTGATGCCGTTTGGTGTGATTAATGCCCCAACGACATTCATGATCCGAATGAGTAAGATCTCTAGAACATATCTAGATCAGTTTGTGGAGGTACTCATTAACGACATCTTGGTATACTTAGCATTAGAGGTGGAACTTGACCAACATCCGAGGGTTGTACTTCAGGTTTTGAGGGATCATCAGTTCCATGTGAAGTACAACAAGTGTGAGTTCTGGTTGTCTGAGGTTCAATTTCTGGACATGTTGTAACACCCCGAATTTTCAGGTTATCAATATGTACGGAATTTGCCATTTTAACTGTGAATTAACGGATATGAACCTTAGATGGGTAAGGTGTTAGGTCAATGGCCTAATTAAGACCCAATGATTATGGTATAAGGTTCAATTTAAAGTAAATGGGTAAGGTGCATTTAATTGGGTCAAGGTTGTTATTTGGGTCAAAATGGCCAATTGGGACCCAATGGGTCAAGGTTGACTTGGTTGACCACCAAGTGAGTCCAAGCTTAATCAGGTTGGGGCTGATTTGAGTTGGAAATGGAATCAAATAATTGAGTTGATTCAAGTGAATTAAATGAGTTGAATTAAAGAGGTGAGTTGAGTTAAATGGATGAGTTGAGTTAAATGAGTTGGATGGGAAGTTATGGGGATATTTATCTCAAGTGAGTAGAGTGTGAAGATGAAGGTGGTTTGTTGTTTCAAAATTCAAACAATGGCATACACGTTGGAGCCTTGGAGTTTCATCTAATGCATGAAACTCCAAATGAATCATTAATGGGGAGATGAAAGGTTTTGGAGGTTACACAAGGCTTAACCTTAGTACATGTTGGAAACATGGGAGTTTCATTTCATAGAACGAAACTCCAAATTGTATCACTAATGGGAGGTGGACTGTTTTGTGGTTGTTACACAATCCAAGTCAACCATACACGTTGGAATGGGAGTTTCATTTCATGGAATGAAACTCCAAATATACCATTAATGGAGAGGTGGCTGTTTTGTGATGTTACATTAGCCAACTCAAAGGTCTACACCATTGGAGACATGGGTGTTTCATCACATGGATGAAACCCCCAAAGGCTTATTGATGAGGAGATGAAAGGGTTTTGGGGGTTACACAATTCAAACCATAACACACATTGGAATCATGGGAGTTTCATCTCATGGATGAAACCCCCAAATGGGTCATGAATGGAGGGGACGGTTTTGTGGTTACACAAGGTAACCAAGGGGCAAAACGGTTGGGAGTTTCATCTCAAGGATGAAACCCCCAATGAAAGTATCAATGAGAAGGTGATGAATTATGGGAGTTACAAAAGGGCTTTATAAAAAGGCACCACCCTTGGCCCACCACTCATAAGGAAAAGAGAAAAGAATTTAGAGTGGACATCTCTAACATCTCTCCCTCTCACTCAAGGCCGAATTCCATCTCTCTCTCTCAAGTCACAATCTTGGCCAAAGAAGTAAGAAGGAAGGAGGAAGAGACTAAGGAAGGAAAGGATCGGAAGAACAAGTTGGAGCAAAGGAAAACCGGAGGAGTAGCAGAACCAGTAGGTATTTTAATGGTTTTTGTTTAAATAAGGAACCATAGAGTTCGGCCATGGTGTATGGCCGAACCCCATGGAAGAAAGATTAAGGGATGAATGATGAGGTTTAATGTAAATGATGAACCATAGGGTTCGGCCATGATGTATGGCCGAACCCCATGGAAGGAATATTTATGGACTTAGGGTTTTCTTAGATATTGAAATTATGTGGTTGGTTTAATAATTTTTATGGGTTTCAAAGCATGGAAATTGTAGATGCATGTTAAGGAATACTAATCATTTTACATGGTGTTAAAATGATAATTGGTGAAAGAACCATGAGCCATGGGTTCGGCCATGGGTATGGCCGAACACCATGAAAGGTTACCAATGATTTTTGAAGGGATTAAAGGGAAAAATATTGTTGGACTTAGGTGATTTTAGATCATGGAAATGATGGAGAATGATGGTAAGTTTAATTGATTTTAAACATGGTAGATGATGATAAAAAAGAACGAATCTAAATATATGGTTAAACCCCATGGAGGGACCTTGGTTTATGGACCTAAGGAGGGGAAATGATTCAATGGATAAATTGGATTTAGACATCATAGGTTCGGCCATGGTGTATGGCCGAATCCCATGAACCATTTCGTGGATCAAATTATGGACTTAAGTATGCTTTAATGAATGAAATGATAGACCATGGGTTCGGCCATGGTGTATGGCCGAATCCCATGAGGAAAGTTTTTGCGGACTTAAGTGGTTACTAATGTTTAATAACTATTATATAAGTGATTAGAGTTATGAATAAAAAATGGCAAGATCTTGGATCAAAGGACTACAAAGAGGGACCAAACTCAAGTGAGTGAGGTTCGGCCATACAACTAAGGTGAAGTTTGTGGAATAAATGTTTAACTGAAGAACTTGGTGATGAGTGATTAATAAATCAAGAGAGGCACTAAAACCAAGTGAGTGAGGTTCGGCCATGGTGTATGGTCGAACCCCACAAAGTGTGTTTATGGACTTGGACATCATTGTAAATCAAATGGGACTTTAGTTTGATTGGTTGACATGTTATAAGGTAACGGGACTTCACAAGGGGGTGCACGATCATGAGCGGTTGCCAGATTAAAGCTTAAGGACACTTTAGCTGTCTTTGGTAGGATTCCTACATCATTGAAACCATGGATATGTATTATGTACTTATGATGATTTTATTTCATGTTTGATAAGTTATTTTGGTATCAATCAATATGTTATATTCTGCAAAGATTATAAATTACTATGTGTGAACCGTTTTCATGGACTTAGTCCATGCACACATAGGGTTGACCAGTTAAGGGTCGGACTTTAGAAGTCAGGACTTAGCTCGCGTCGTGACGTCCTGTTCTCTATCACTTTTTTTTTTTTAAAAAAAAAAAGTAGACTCTGATTTTCAGAAAGTAAGTGAAAAAAGGTGGGGCGTTACACATGTGGTGTCAACTAGAAGTGTGGTTGTGGACTCGACCATGGTTGAGCCTGTTCTGAGTTATGAGTGATCGTGGGGTGTGACCAAGATCTGCAATTTTTTGGATATCGCAAGTTATAACCGACGGTTCATCAAGGACCTCTTCAAGGTCGCCACACTAATGACAAGATTAACCTGTGAGAATGTGTCATTCGTCTGGGACGAAGCTTGTGAGACAGCCTTCTAGAGGCTGAAGGGGGTAGTTTGACTACCGCCCGGTGTTGACTTATGCCAGAGAGAGGTCGTGGCTATGCGGTCTGTTGTGGTGCTTTTGGTGGTGGTTTGGACTGTGTATTGATACATGATGGGAGAGTGATAGACCCATGAACAAAACTATCCTACTCATGACTTAGAGTTGGCAGCTGTGGTTTTGCAGTAAAGGTTTGGAGACATTACTTGTAAGGCGAGAGGTTCAAAGTTTTCTCTGATCAGTATAACTTCAAGTATTTAGTCACACAAAAAGAGCTGAACATGAGACAAAGACAAATGATGGAGTATGTTGGTGACTATAACTTCGTGTTTTCTTACCTACCCGGTAAACCGAACGCAGTTGGAGACGCCTTGAGTCGCAGGACGAGAGAAGCCTTGTCAAGTTCAATAGGAGGGTGTAGAGCATACAGACTCTACAACTGTATTGTTCAGTCAGAGATTTATGGCAGAGTTTTCTGATCATAGCAGGTGGATGCGAGGTGCATCGCATTGAGAGTTTTTGTGGCAGTGGATCCTTTTGGATGGGCTGTGAGACTAGACGATGGTTTGATCTTCCAGGGCAGAATGCATGTACCCATGTCAGGCAGTACCGCGGGGAAGTATTACAACATTTCCATCACTCGATTTTTGTTGTGCATCCAAGACACATGATGTATGATGACTTACATCAACAGTTCTAGTGGAGAAGCATGAAGAGGGCAATGGCTAAGTTGTGACCTGATGTTTGACTGTCCAACTGGGCAAAATAGAGCAACCGCTAGTAGATTACAGTCTCTTTTGATCCCCGAGTGGAAGTGGATCACATTACTATGGATTTTGTGACTGGTTTGTCGAAGTCACCTTGAAGTCATGATGCAGTGTGGGTTATAGTGGATCAATTGACTGAGTCGACCCATTTATTGGTATAAGGATGACGGATTTCCCTAAAGTCCTTGAGTCGGTTGTATTTCATGAAGGTCGTTAGATTGCATAGTGTGGCTATATCAATCGTTTCAGACTTAGACCCGAGGTTGTTACTCGATTCTGGCAGGGCTTGTAGAAAGACTTGGGCACACATTGTGTTTCAGTACAACGTTGCATCTGTTGACAGACAGCCAGTCGGAGCGGACCATTTAGATTTTAAATGATGTGCTCCGGGCTTGTGTTTTGGATCATGGCGACAATTAAGAGAGTTATTTATACTTGATTGAGTTCATTTACAACGACAGCTAAGAAGTCAGTGTTAAGATGGCTCCATTTGAGGCTTTGCATGACAGACCGTGCAGATCACCCCTTGTGTTAGCTCGAGACCAGTCATATAAATGATGTCAGGACCAGATATGGCTGGGAGACTATTCGGCAGGTGAGAGTGATCAGGCAAAGAGTGTTGACTATCCAAAGTCGGCAGATGAGTTATGCTGGCCATCGGAGGTGGGCACTTGAGTTTACAATTGGGGCATATTTTCCATCATATTTCACCTAATCACAAGATTTAGAGGTTTGGGTGACGAGGAAAACTGTTGTCCTGGTACGTTGGACTGTTTGAGGTACTAGAGAGGATCAGGGAAGTGGCTTACAGACTTGCACTTCCTTCGCGTCTTGCCCGAGTGCTCAACGTCTTCCATGTTTGAATACTTTGGAAGCACTGTCGTTATCCGTCGAATTTGATTAACTGGGAGGATGTGGATCTTAACGAGGATGCCACGTTTGAGGAGTGACCAGTGTGGTTGAAGATTCGAGAGAGCAGAGGCTTTGTGGCAGGACTATCCGTTAGGTTTTAGTAGTTTCCCAACGTAAAGTCGGAGAGTCTTCTACTTGTGAGAATGAGGTAATGATGTGGAAGCAGTTTCTAGCCTTGTTCCAGGCCAGAGCTATGAGTTCAGTTCGAATTTTGAAGACAAAAGTCCTTAAAGGGGGTAGTGTTGTAACGACCCGACTCGATTTCTCGGAGTTTTATGGAGAATTATGGATCTCCAAGTTGTTTTTCGCGTTAGCAGAGGCGAGTCCCTTTAGCAGACGTCTGGGGAGGAGTAGTACTACTTAGAGATTCTATTATGATGCTTATATTTAGTTTGATAGATCTTGTTTGGTATGAATTCTCTGTATGATGTTTATTTCGGATGATAGTACGACTATATTTGATCAGTCTATGGTTGTTTGTTATGTCACTTAGTATTATGGACTTCTGGTTTGTTGAGTGGAAGATAGTTATCACATTTAAAAATATATATATATATATACCCGATATCCGTTCTTTGTGTTGATTTGAGATATTTCAGAGATAATGCACCCGTAGCGGGATGGGGCGTTACAATATTGACGTGAGGATTATATGTTGACACATGTAAACGAACAAAGGGTGAATGAGTAAACCCGAGATCGAGAGAGCTAACTCATGGAGTGCTTTTGTTTGCTAATAGGCCAAATATCAGGTAGGTTTTCATACTTCGTTGAAATGCAATGGGTTTAAATCTAAAGACTTGTTAACAATAAGAAAATGATTATTTGACTCCCTTTGAAAATCATGTATTCTTGATTTATTAAGTGGAGTTTATTTTCAATTGAAGTACTTTGGAATATTTCGCCATCTAGAATTATATGATAGATGAGGTGTTTTGAAGTGTACATTACACATGTGATATCGAATAAATATTTTGGAAGGATTTATGATATAAAGAAAATGATGGTATCCCGATTAAAGGTATTTGCGGGTACTTTGAAAAGTATGATATTTTACTTGAAAAAATGTTGTGGATTTCAACTAAATGAGTTTCTAATTTATCTTGAGAAATACATGTATATCATATGTGTTGTGAAAAGAGTACCTTCAAGTTCATGAGAATGATTGACAACACATGACATGAGTTCATTGCCATAATTTGCATTCATATTCCTCATGCATGAAGCATGGGATGGGAAAGATATGGAGTGAAAACAAATGGCTAGTTAGTCCAAATAGACCTTGGTGTCATGATTATTGTTATGGGGGTGACAGTCAACGAACCAAAGTACTGAATATCCGGATGGCTTTGGTATCATTTATGAAAAGTAAATTGACGAATGAAAGTGCTGAATTGACCTGGGCAGGCTTTGATATCGTACGTGTATGACCAAGTAATAAATTCTTTACCAATAGATCCAGTTGAAATTTTGATGATATGTATTATGACACTCCAAAAGATGAGTATCAAAAGAGTATATGGGAAGATAAAATGTCCTGATGTCCTAAATGAGTTGTTGAAATACCTATGCATGGGGCATGATGAGGGTATTCGTGAATCATGGCACCCATGTATACATTGCACATTGATGAGCATTTACATAATTGGCATATGGTATTTTGAAAAGATAACAGAATATGATTCCATTATAAGTATTGGGTTGACATCATTATGATAATGAAATTATGAGATAAGTTAGGTATGAGTATCATACCTTATAATGAAATATGTATTATGTTTTCAAAAATAAGCTTTCCATAATAAGTTGAACTTGAGATCTTAGTATCATAAGTATTTTGAGGAAAAGTATTGAAAATACTTATACTATTATGATATGACTAAGATATGAGAAAGGTTTTGAGAAAAGTATTATTCATGATTTCACTTATGAGATTTCTAGTATGAAAAAAGTATGAGGTGAGTATGTAGCTTTGATATTATAAGTAAATAAGTTTTGAGAAATGCTTGGAGGTATACAAATAAAGTATACAATATGTAAGTGTTTGATTATCAAAGTACAAGTATGTATAATGTCTTAATATGACACGCCGTAGTGCATATTATGTGATAAGAATTTCTACTGGACGCGTTGACTAAGCCCATAAATTCCCCCCTTAGATTGTGTATGCAGGTTTGAAGTACGTAGATGAAATTGGACCAAGCGATGGCCGAATATAGACAAGATGAGGATCTAAGAAGGAAGTTTGGACTAGTGAAGCGGACTTATGTATTTTGGGAATTGTAGGACAATGTTATATATTAAGAATGTTATGTAATATTTTGGGAATGTTATGGCAATATGACTTGAAACTTTGTAATTAAGTATTTTGTATGTGACTCTTGTATGATTATCTTGGGAATTTCCTTATATTTGCTTTGAGATGCGTTTGGTTATTCATGCAATGAAATAAATGCTTAAATTTCTAGTTTATTTTAGTGTGTGCAAATGTTATCACATACATACTAGTTGGGCCAGTCAAGGGTCGGGTCTTCGGACTCGGACTTGGCTCGCGTCATGACACTCGTCTCCCTCTCCACTAAAATAATCCTAATATATTAATCTGATGACGGTGGTTAGAGGAAGGGGCGTTACAGTTGGTATCAGAGGATGAAAAGCAAATAAGAAATGTTTCATGAGTAAAATTCAAACAGAAATTGAAAATTCTCCGAGTTAAAGTACAAATGAAGTTGAATATGAATAAGTTTAGAATACTCCCCAAGTGAAATGTAGATAGGAGGTCAAGACACTCCCCAGTTATATGTTGAGTCATGACATAGAATACCCATCCATGGGAGATGAAATGGCAATTTAAGAGTCCCAAATTAAGTATTGGATAATCATATGGAATGATTCCTCCTACATGATATGATGCAAGATGAAAAACTTGCATGAAATTATGAGATGAATGAAGTACTAATCGAGTTGTTTCTTAGCATAGGAAGATGACGCCAAGAGAACGCACCCGAAGAACCCGTACACACCCAGGAAATGTTGGTGGGGCCAGTAACAACGTTCCACTCTTGCCACCGGAACTCCAGGGCCTTTTACAAATGATAACAAGTGCAATGATGCAACCTGATCAAACAAGGATCGGCTTGACTATCACAATTGACTCTCGAGACTGGACTCTCGTGAGAGATTTTCAACATCAGCGTCCTCCATACTTCAAGGGAATTGAAGGACCCAGAGAAACTGAAAATTGGATTGACAACATCACTCAAATATTTGACTGTTGAGAATCACAGAGGATCAAGATAGGGTCCTCCTAGCTTCCTCACAACTAGTCGATGATGTGGGTCAGTGGTGGAGATCAACCATAGAGTCCTCCTTGTGATTACCGAGACGACATGGGAAGATTTCAAGGGCCTATTTCTTGAGAACTATTTTCCTAAGACTGAAAAAGAGGGTAACGCACAATAGTTTATAAAGTTGACTCAAGGAGACATGATCGTTGTGGAATATCAATGGGAATTCATTAAATTTTCCCGCTATGCATCATACATGGTTGAACCGGAATAGAAGAAGGCTCAGAAATTTGAAAGAGTCTTCAACCTGACATCAAATCAAGAGTAATAATTTTCTGAGCTGCCACATTTGCTGAGGTAGTGAGAGGTGCGAGTATTGTTGAAAGGGATATTACGGAATCAAATGAGCGCATTGGGAACGCGAAGGAGCAAAACAGTGGAAGTTCTTGGCGATTCCACCAGAGGCCTCGATCAAACTCTCAACATCCATCGGTTGCTGCACTTACAGTGCAGTCTTCTGCGAACACACCTTCTTGCTATTAATGTGAGCAGACTGGGCATATCAAAGGAAGTTGTCCACAACTTCGCCAAATACAGGCAATGAAATTTGCAAGCGCCACATGTCGTCATTGTGGACAAGTGGGCCATATTAAGGGAAGCTGCCCAAATCTTCACAAAGAATATACAGTGCAGAGCTTTGAGAATGCCTCTACATGTTATTAGTGAGGACAGAGAGGCCACATCAAAAGAGATTATCCCCGACTCAGTCAAACACCTCAAGCAGGGACTTCTCGTCAACCACAAGGTAGGCCTATACAGTCACAAATGTCCCAATCCCAAGCTCAAATGGGACGATCTCATGCTCCAATGATTTCTGGAATATTGGATCCTCTTACCCCAACACCGGAAAACAATGAAACGCTCGACGATTTGAGGTATGACAGTTACGAATGAATTCATGTACAAAATTCATTTACTTGATTGTGGAGCATCGCTTTACTTTATATCTAAGTCAAAGATTTAAATGATGTTTACCTTAAAGGAAAGATTCATGGAGTCACCTAGAAGAATGAATTGCACAAATTGAATTCGAGATTGATACATCGGTTAGACCACGAACAATACTAAGTATTAAGAAAGAGTACTTTGAACAGAGGGAATGGAATGTCTCTAAACTTTTAGACTTGAAAATAGCCTTGATCAAGCGAGATGGAACACCAAAATGTTGAATGATAATGATTAGAACTATTAACATAACATGAGAAATAATGTGAACATTTGAAACAACAAATCTGTTACGACCCGTCCCACTAGCATGATATTGCCTGCTCTGGGCCTCACACATGTCCCGTACAGCGTTCAATTGGCGAGCGAACCCACTATTGCTCCCAAAAGGCCTCATGCTAGAAGGAGGAAGGCTACCACTTATATACCAGGGAATTTCCAATGCAACTAGCAATGTGAGACTTTTTGGGGCGGGTATTACAATCTACCCCCTTAAGCCAGAGCCGTCCCCAGTTTTGCACCACAACAACCAAGCCCACACCCTCAGGCAGAGAGTTAAACCATGCTCTGATACCATTTGTAACGACCCATCCCACTAGCATGATTTTGTCTGCTCTGGGCCTCACACACGGCCAGCACGACTTTTAATTGGCGAGCCAACCCACCATTGCTGCCAAAATGCCTCATGCTACAAGGAGGAATGCTACCACTTATATACCAGGGAATTTCCAATGCAACTAGCAATGTGGGACTTTTTGGGCAGGTATTACAAAATCTATGTTTCGTGTTGAGACTTGTGATGTGTATGTTTGAAATGTATGCCGTTTGTAATTTTCTTATAAGGTTATAATAAAAGGTGTTAGTCATTATGACGACTTATACAAGAATGAAAGTGGCATTAGTATTGAGTTATAGTTGAGGTACAATTTACGTTGTATAGGTTTTAAATAAAAGGTGTTAGTCACGCTGTGACTTATACGCAAATGAAGAGATGATTGGTTTTGGAAAAATATTGAGAATTTTGATCAAATTGATGGAAATAGGCCCGATTGGGAGTCTATGGGCGTCTACAGAGTTAGTCCGGCCGGTTGACTCTGTAGATAACTGGTGGAGTTCCATGAGAACTTGAAAGGTCTGATATGATTAGATTGTACATGAAAGCTTAAAAGACGCGATATGTTTAGATTGATGATGAGATATGACTAGAGGTGATAGACTCACTCTTAGATGAGTTGAGCATGGTAATAGTATGAAATTGAAACGGTACGATGACAAGCAAATAAAAATGTTTCAAAACTCAGGTTAATATGAGAGATGGTGATGAAAATGAGTGGCGTAGACCACAATAGATGGTATAATGTGATAACCACTTATGATTGATGTATTTAATTATCAGAATGTCGGTTGACAAAATGTAATGCAATTTGAATTCCAAGTGTTGAATTGTAGTACATGGTCCTGTGATGGCAGCACTGTATATCCGTGTATGACGGATGGTATGAATGACATTGGGTAATCAGATTTATGAACTATGATGTGTGGCTTGTGACGTGAAACTCTATGTGTGAGTTTGACTTAGAACGTAACATCTAGTTGCCTTCTTGATGGAAAGGTGCGAGATCAAATACGAAACCACGAAGAACAAAACAGTTTTACAAGAAGCATTGAAACATAGATGAACGAACTCGTGTTTAGCGTATTACCCAAAGAGGAATACGGTACCTATGTTGGATGACAATTTCATGAATAAAATTAACTGTGATGGATAAGACCTAGTCAAATGAGAAGACCTAAAGTTAAATAAGCAAGATGTTCTGACGTAATGCCATTTAATAACACATTGTAACAATCATTGATAGCGACTAAGGTATGAGATTTCAATAAGGAAATTAACACAAGTAGAAAATGAAATTATAGTATATCATGATATGAGGAAGTGCTGAAGAACACAATCAACGCAAATGCCAGTGATATTGTAACACTTTGGAATTTCATGTTATTAATATATATGAAATTTGCCATTTAATATGTGAATTATTAGATATGGACCTTAAATGGGTAAACTGTTGGGTCAATTGCCCTTTTAAGACCCAACGGATTGTGGATATGGTTGCAATTGAAATAAATGGGTAAGATGTATTCAATTGGGTCAAGATTGTTAATTGGGTCAAAATTTGTTAATTGGGTCAAAATGCCCCAATTGGGACCCAATGGGTCATTGTTGACTTGGTTGACCACCAAGTGAGTTGAGTTGATTTGAATTAAATTAAAGTGGTGAGTTGAATTAAATGAGTTGGATGTGGACGGTTATACAATTCAAATTCAAACAAGGATACACATTTCAAATTCAAACGGTGGAGAGATGGATGAGTATTGGTTTATTTCAAATTCAAACAATGATACACATGGAGAGATAATAAAGGTGGTTTGTTGTTTCAAATTCAAACAAATGAAGGTGGTTTAATTTTCAATTTCAAACAAGGCTACACGTTGGAGAGATAATGGGGAGTTTTGGTTTAATTTTCAAATTCAAACAAATGGGGAGTTTGGTTTAATTTTCAATTTCAAACAAGGCTACACGTTGGAGAGATAATGGAGAGTTTTGGTTTAATTTTCAAATTCAAACAAATGGGGAGTTTTAGTTTAATTTTCAATTTACAAGGCCCAACTATCCCTCTCCCTCTTGGCTGCTTCTCTACCTCAAACCCTCTCTTAGCAGACCATTCACAAAGACAAAAGAGAAAAGAACTTAGAGTTTACATCCCAAACTCCTCTCCCTCTCACTCAAAGCTGATCGTCTCTCAAACCCACATAATTTGACCGAACTCTATCTCTCTCTCAAGCTCTCACACTTGGCCAAAGGATCAAGAAGAAGGAGGAAAAGGCTAAGGAAAGAAAGGATTGAAATAACAAGCTAGAGCAAAAGAAAACTAGAGGAGTCGCGGAACCGGTAAGTATTTTTTATAAAATTTTGTTTAAATAAATGAACCATAGGGTTCGGCCATGGCGGACGGCCGAACTCCATGGAAGAAAAATTAGGGGAGGAATATGGTATTTCAATGGAAAGGATAAACCATAGGGTTTGGCCATAAAGCGTGGCCGAACCCCATGGAGGGAAATTAAGTGATTCTTAACGGGGTTAAAGGATGAAAACCATGTAATGTTGGTTAATGATTTTTAAGGTTTTGAATGGATAATGTTAGTAATTTTTGAAAGGGTTTTAAATGAGGAAAATCATGGAGAAATGTTGATGATATTTTATGGTCTCAAATGTTGTAAATAATGATGAACCATGGACCATGGGTTCTGCCATGTTGTATGGCCGAA
Organism: Chimonanthus salicifolius; assembly: GCA_013350335.1. NCBI lineage: Eukaryota > Viridiplantae > Streptophyta > Magnoliopsida > Laurales > Calycanthaceae > Chimonanthus > Chimonanthus salicifolius. Next base: position 23,066,981 of record CM023541.1, on the reverse strand, counting down.
CCTGTAATACCCCAATTTCTCAATGAAGTGGAAAATTACCAAAATGCCCCTGAGTTGTTAAATTAATTATTTTGTGATGTTAAGTAAGGAAATAGTGGGGCCCATTGCTCAAAATAAAATCATATGAGCACATTATGAATGTTAAGTTTTATTGGTTGGGTAATTTTCATCATTTGGGTCAAAAATGGCTAAATGGGTCAAAGGGCCCAAATGGGGCCCATCGGGTCTTGCTGGGTTATTTGACCGTTTTGTGATTTTAAATTAAAAGGGGTTAAGCCTATTTGATTGGAAATCAAGTGGAGGAAAAATGGGTAGGCTTGATCCATATGTAAAAACCAATTGGAAATGATCAAAATACCATAAATGGGTCATGTTGTCAAAAACGGGTCAAGGAGCTAAAAGTGGACCCAGCGGGTCGAGTTGACTATTGTTGACCGTGTGGACCCTCAAGGGATCTCAAACACGAGTCAAATCAGTTGAGTGGGACTGAGGTGAGTTGGAATAAAATAAAAAGGTGAGTTAACTCATGTGCATTAAATGAAATGCATTAAATGTGATGAGTTGGGTTGGAATAAAAATACCTTGAGTTGGGTGAGTCAAAATGGAAACCCATGGGACTGTAAATCAGTGAGTTCAAGTGGGAATTGGAAGAGTTTTGCCCAGCTTTAACCACCCAAACAAGTCCCACACGTTGGGGACTTGTTGGGGTGATTTTCATGATGGCATTTAAATGGGAATACATGGGAATTGGATGAAATGCATGGGAGTGCCAAAGGGTGTGTTGGAAGTGCCAAGGGGTGCCTTGGATGGCACCCAATGCTCACCGTTTTGAGCAAGAAGTTATGAGGAATTGAGAGGTTTTTTTGGGGGCTGAAAAACAAAAGGAGTGATCACCCTCACTTGGCCGAATTCCACATTGCAAAAGCATTAGAATTCCATCTCCTTTCCCTCTCTCAAGAACACCTCCTTGGCCGAATTTTATCTTGGTGATTTCACCATTGGTTCATGCTTCTAATCAGCTGAGACAAAGGAAGAAAGAAGGAAGGAAACAAGAGAGAAGAAGGCAAGGAGCAAAGGCATAAGAAAAGCTTGGAATTTGGTAAGAATTCCTTACAATGTTATTTAATAAGTTAGATTAAGTGGAACATGAATTGGCCATGGAATGGCTGATTTTATCAAGGACCTAAGCCTTGGTTAAAGGTTGTCTTAAGTGGTAAACAAATCACATTGGGTTCGGCCAGTTTGGATGGCCGAACCCCATGACATTGGTTTGGGTATTTTGATGGTTTTTGGAGGCTAAAAACCATGCAAAAATGATGAACAATTGTATGTGTTTAGATGCAAGATAAAGGATTTTAAATCTTGGATTTGGATGGCATAATTCAGCCTTGGAATAGCCAAATGCATCAAGAGTCTAAACCATGGAAGAAGGGGTCAAAAGAAATGAAAAGAGTTGGTTAATGGTTATGGTTTTTGAAATTTAAAACCATCCATTTGGGGACTGTTTTTACTTATTTTATTAAGATTTAAAATACATGCTTAAAGAGGGTTAAAACATGGGTTGGATATCAGAAAAGGCTGAAGATATGTGGTCTAATCAGTGGAGTAAAATTGGAGAAGATGGACCATGGGATCGGCCATCTTGGATGGCCGAATCCCATGATATCATGTTGAAATCTTGATGATTTTTGTAGGATAAAACCATGCAAATGTTTTACTGTTTTGGATGATTAGATTAGACATAAGATGACATGTTTAAGTGGTTCAAACCAAAGGCCATAGGGTTCAGCCAATGAGCATGGCCGAACCCCATGCAATGGTGTGATCATTTTGTGGTTAATGGTGATGGTTTTGAGAGATAAAAACCATACATTATCATGGAGTTTTTATGTGATTTACATGAAGATTATGTACTGATTTTGGTTGGCCAATATATGGCTGAACCATGGTAATGTTATGGTTAAGTTACTGATCTAAAACAGTAGATTAAAACTGGAAAAATGGACCATGGGGATTGGCCATCTTGGATGGCCGAATCCCATGAGGTATGATGGTTATTTGGACAAAATAATTAGATGGTTTTGAGAGGTTAAAGTGCAGCAATGATGTGCTGATTTTATATGAATAAGTGACACCAAAAATATGTATGAAAGACCAAAACATGGACTTAGGGTTCGGCCACCTTGGATGGCCGAACCCCATGTAAGTCTTTCATGTGTTTGGTGAGTTAAAAACCATATGAAGATATGGTGTTTTTATGGTAATAAATGGATTAATATGTTACTGTTTTGGTGGGTTAATATGCGGCTGAACCATGTTTAAATCATGGTTGAGTTAGCATGATTAGACCCTGAGTGATCATGGTGTGATTGGATCAAGTGAACCCTAGGGTTCGGCTATGAGTATGGCCGAACCCCATGGGGCTGTTTTGAAATAAATGGGCTGTTTTGAATGGGAACTTATGGTTGTTTTAATTAAGGAGACATGCATGATAATTATGGACTATGTAATCAACCATTGATGATGATGGAAAGTGGGATAAAAACCCATAGGATGTGGTTCGGCCAAGTAGTATGGCCGAACCCAATCAATGATTATTTGATAAGTTTGGAGATTAAAGTTGACGAATGAAGAACCCCACAAGATGTTTGGGTCTTATATGTGAATGGATATTTAAATATTAGAATGATTTACTTATTGTTACATCACAAGGTGACGAGAGTTGAAGGAAGTGCGAGTCGTGACCGAGTGAAGCTCAAAAAGGAACGGACACTTAATCAAAGTTTAAGTAGGTTTCCTACCTACTTGTAACCACGGTTTTTACCCAATATTTCTTATGATACTCTTGTTTTAACATATGTGTTTCAAATGATATATTATGCATTAACAAATGGCATACAGGCATTGGCATCTCATGCATAGTCATGGGATAATGAATGAAGTTCTACAGTGATGGATACGATGGTACATGATGGGGGTTGCTCATTACATGTACATCGCTTATAGAAGAGATGAAGGTGTGTTGTAATTTACCTTGTCGGTGCGAGGCACGTCAAGTGATGGCTATGAAAGTACATGATGGGGGATGCTCATTGCATGTGCATATTTCATAGCATTGTTTTACCTGTTTTGATGATCATGTAATATGATATGTATATGCATGTTTTATATGCTAACATGTGGTAGCCCTGATTCGGGAACCTACTGGGCGCGTTGATCTAACGCCCTAATTCTATCCTCAGAGGAGATTGCAGGTACAAGCAAGGGGAAAGGGAAGGTCATTGACCAAGAGGGGAGCTGAGCCTAAGTGCTTAAATAATGGATTTGGATTACGTTTTATTACTGTCATTTGAATACTATTGTTGGACATGTAATAATTCGTTATTTGCTATGGTTTGTTTAGGATCATAACTTGTGGATGGTTGATCTATGTTATTTAATATTTAAGAATATTACTTGCTATCTCGTCTTTTTATTCCGCATGTTGATGTTAGTTCCATGTGTGAATCACTATCATGGTCTATTCCATGTACACATGGGTGGCCAGTTAAGGTTCAGACTTGGGTAGTCTGAACTTAACTCGCGTCGTGACGCCGCCCGCTCTCTTCCGTTGTTTATAAAAAAAAAAAAAATTAGACTCTGAAACTCTCGGAAATGGCGGGGCGTTACAGAACCCCATGGAGAAAATATTAAATGATGGAGGAAATGCTAAGGGATTATGGGTTGCAAAATATTGGACCAAAGTGCGTTATTAAACCCCTTCATGGAGGGACTTTGTTATGGGTCTAAATATGGTAAATGATTTAAGGGGGGATGAAAAATAAGACATCATGGGTTCGGCCATGGTGTATGGCCAAACCCCATGACCCATTTTATGAGCCATTTTTATGGGTTAAGTATGGATCTATATTTTGGGACCTAAACATGAGTGAATAAATGAAGGTGACTAACTATGGAAAGAATAACGGCAAAAATGTAAATATGATCAAAATTGAAAGACCATGGGTTCGGCCATGGTGTATGGCCGAACCCCATGGGGAGTGTTTTTGGGACTTAGAGACTTTTAAATGATGAAATTATGTGTATTTGGGTTAATGAATCAAAGGGTGGCTGATCTTAGACCGACATGATTAAAATGACCTATGGATTAAAAAGGAACCCCAAAAACTAAGTGGGTGAGGTTCGGCCATAGTGTATGGCCGAACCCCACTAAGGCATATATTATGGACTTAGACATGGTTGGAACATTAGTTAACTTGTTGATATGTAACAAGGTGACGGGACCTCATAAATGGTACGCGATCGTGAGCGGTTGCCTATTTGAGAAGGAAGGACACGTTAGTGGTCTTTGGTAGGATTCTACCTTTTTGAAAACATGGTTTATGTATGATGGTTTTTATCTTATTTTGATGAATTTATGTTGTAAAAGATATGTTCTAAATGTGAGTTTTAATGCTATGTTTGTAATATAAAATAGAATGTGTTTCATTAGCATCTCATGCATGGCATGGGGTGAAAGATATGTAACCGGAGGGGCTACACTCCGTCGGGGCGTCCGAAAAACCTATGTGGGGTACCTTGATGTGCATTTCCATCAAGAAGAAACTGGAGGGACCACACTCCGTCGGGGTGTCCGAAAGACCTATGTGGGGGTACCTTTATGATGAGGATCCCATCAAGAGGTTATATGTATTTGTGATGGGTGGGACTCATTGCATTTGACATCATGACATGGCATTGATTTATAAGGTTTTGACATTATATTATTATATATGATTTGTACTAACCATGTGTAGACCCTAAATCAAATTCCTATTGGGTGCGTTGTTCTAACGCCCTACTTCTACCCTAGTGGATGATAGAAGAAAGGAAAGGGATGATGAAAGTAATCGGAGCCAAGCATAAGAGCTTGGATATGTGATTGGACTATATTTTATTTATGTTACTCATGGACTTGTAATTTGAGTAGCTAGATTTCGGGTTTGTAACAATTTAGATATTTGCTATGGTTTGTGTAACGCCCCGCCCTTTTCACTCTAATTTTCAGAGTTTATTTTTTTTTTAAATATAATAATCATGTGATCGGGGCGGAGTGTCACGACGCGAGTTAAGTTCGGATCTCTAAATCCGACCCTTAACTGGCCAAGCCCATGTGCGTATGAACTAAGTCCATAAAACTGATCCGCACATAGTACATATATAACTTGCGGAATTAACTTAGTCTTAATCCAACTGAGGTTATAATAGAACCCATAACTATTCCAATTTTCCATTCTTAGATAGCAAAGTACATAACTTATTCTCCAAAATTACTAATCAATCTTAACTAATCATTCAATCAAACCATCCGACTTAAAACAAACCATAGCATCTATCTTAACTACTTATTACTAGCCAACATAACTAATTATCAAATTACATTGTCCAAATTCAAATAACAAATCCATAATTAGTCCATTCATGTCCATTCAAATCCATTCAAAATGCCCAAGCTCCTATGCTTGGTTTTCATCTCGATCCACGTTCTTTCATTTCCCTGCGTCATCCACTAAGGATATAGATAGGGCGTTAGATCAACGCGCCCAGTAGTGTTTCCGAATAGGGCTACCACATGGTTAGTAAAAAACATGCAAATAGCATAATAATAAAACATGTGACACAAAATTCCATAAAAACATGCTATGTATGAAATGAACATGTAATGAGTCCCACTCATCACCATTCAACATAGCCATCACTTGACGGGATTCTCATCGTCAAGGTAACCCATAGTGGTCTTTCGGACGCCCCGACGGAGTGTGGCCTCCGGATTCCTCCTGATGGGATTCTCATCATCAGGGTACCCCACAGTGGTCTTTCGGACCCCCCGACGGAGTGTGGCCTCCGGTTACAACACCATCATCCCATGTCATGCATGAGATGTCTATGCAAACATGTCATTTAGAAACATAGCTTTACAAACATACAAGTTATTGAAATCAACATAAAACAGCATATGAAATAGTGGTTACAATAAAGGTAGGAAACCTACTGAAGAATCACTTCAGCGTCCGTTCTTTCTTAGGCTTTAACCGGTCACGACTCGTTCGTCGTTCAACTTTCAGTACCTTATTATGCAACAATAAGTAAATCATAATCTTATTTACATGTCCATTCACATATGAGACCTAAAACATCTTATAAGTCCTTTTGATCAATCTCTTCATTTGGTTTGTATTCACAGATTTGCCATTGGTCTGTCCAATCTTTAATCCACCAAACTTACTCCATGGGGTTCGGCCATACCTTTGGCCGAGCCCAATGGTTCCCTTATCCATTACTACATGGTTCTCCATTAGGGTATTTTAAACCTTTTAAATAAGCATAGAACCATTACCAACTACTACTCATAAGCTTAGGCTATTTAACCCATTCATTATGAATTACCATAAAGTCCAATTCTCCTAATGATCTCTCATCATTTATCATACATCTTAGCCATAAAAAAACAGCAACCATAATTCTACTTAAAAACCCATATGCATCCATAAAATGACCCATGAAAACAATCCATGGGGTTCGGCCATACTCATGGCCGAACCCTTATGGTTCTTTTGCTCAACAATGTCCTTTATTTACATACTAATTGGCTCTACCCCTTAGCCATGTTAAACCCATAGTTTAGCCATCCTATGGCCAACCCAAAATCAGTAATCTTATCACATAAAAATCTCCCAAAAACAGTCCACAAAGGTCTATGGTTTCCATGTTTTCCAACATGAAAACCAACCCTCTTTTACATGGGGTTCGGCCCTCCATGGTGGCCGAACCCAATGGTTATTCTTACTGTTTTAAACCTCAGATAATCATGTAATAACAATATATTATTAACAGGTTTTTATCTAACAAACTAACATCCAAAATTAGTTCAATTTCATAGGGTTCGGCCATGCTCATTGGCCAAACACCATGACCTTTGGTTTTGAACTTTTAACCCTTTATCTTGGGTCTGAAACCAACATCTAAATCCATGTTTTAACCTCCTCAAAACATGCATTTTAAATCCAAATGATAACATCTACTATCAGTCCCTAACTATATGGTTTTGATTTCCAAAAACTATAAAAAACAATCACTTGTTTCCATGGGGTTCGGCCATGCAAAGTGGCCGAACCCAATGGTCCATTTCCATCTTTTAATCCACTGATTTAGACCACATAAACTTCAGCCTTTTCTGATATCCAAACCCATGTTTTAACCCTCATTAAAACATGTATTTTGAATCTAATTAAATATGTAAAAACAGTCCACAAAATCCATGGTTTTCATGTTTCAAAACATGAAAACCAAGCAATCTCTTGCATGGGGTTCGGCCCTCCATGGTGGCCGAACCCAATGGTTATTTTTACCATTTTAAATCCTCCATAATCAAGGTTAAACACTGGTGTATTCGGCCATGACCATGGCCCATACATACCTCACTTTATTAATCCAAAAGTCCATGAAAATACTTACCAAATTCCAAGCTTTTCTTATGCCTTTGATCCTTGCCTTCTTCCCTCTTGTTTCCTTCCTTCTTTCTTCCTTTGTCTCAGCTGGTTAGAAGCATGAACCACTGGTGAAATCAGCAATATAAAATTCGACCAAGAGAGGTGTTCTTGAGAGAGGGAGAGAGATGGGATTGTAAGGCTTTCACAATGATAAAACATGCCCAAAATGGGTGCTTATTGCCTTTGTATTTTCAGCCACCACATCACCATTACTCCTCATCAAGCCTTGCACAAACCAAGGAGTAACTTGGAGCCAAGCAAAGCACCCCTTGGCATTCTACCCATGCAGCCATTCATATTCCCATATAACTCACCTCAAAACCCATCATATACATTTAATAATCACCATGGAACTCACCAAAACAAGTCCCCATCGTGTGGGACTTGTTTTGGTTGGTTTGAGACCAGCCAACCTCTTCAAATTCCTACTTAGCTCAGTGAGTTTACAGCCCCTTCAACATCCCTTTTGACTCACCCAACTCAATGTCCAACTCACCATAATTAATGCATTTCATTCAATACACATGAGTTAACTCACCCCTTGATTTAATTCCAACTCACTTCAGTCCCACTCAACTGATTTAACTCGTGTTTTAGCTCCCTTGAGGGTCCACACGGTCAACCATAGTCAACTCGACCCGTTGGGTCCACTTTTAGCTCCTTGACCCGTTTTTGACTCCATGACCCAATTATGGTATTTTGGTCATTTGTAATTGGTTTTTACATATGGATCAAGCCTACCCATTTTTTCTCCACTTGATTTCCAATCAAATCAGCTTAACCCCATTTAATTTGAGCTTACACAATGGTCAAATCATCCATTTTGACTTATTGGGTCCAATTGGGCCCTTTGACCCATTTAGCCATTTTCGACCCAATTGATGTAAATTACCCATCCAATCAAACTTGACATTCATAATGTTCTCATATGATCTTAATTTCAGCAATGGGCCATACCATTTCCTTACTTAACATCACAAAATAATTAATTTAACACATCAGGGGCATTTTCGTAATTTATCCACTTCATTGAGAAATTACCCATCCAATCAAACTTGACATTCATAATGTGCTCATATGATCTTAATTTGAGCAATGGGCCCCACTATTTCTTTATTTACAATCACATTTATTGAATTCACCAATCTAGGGGCATTTTCGTAATTATTCCAACCGTTGAGAATTCTTTGACCCAATTAACCATTTTGACCTAATTTGATGTACATTACCCATCCATTATAATTTGACCCCTGTAATATGTTCATAGGATCTTAATTTGAACAATGGGCTCCACTATTTTCTCATTTAACATCATAATTAATAAATTTACCAATCCAGGGGCATTTTCGTAAATTTTCATCTTATTGAGAAATCGGGGTGTTACAGTTTGTGAATGGTTTATTTGGTTAATTAAGTTAAGTTAATCATTTATAATTGACGGAGTACTTTGCTATCTAAAATGGAATAGATTTAGGTTCTATTATAATCCGCAGTTATGTTTTAATTCCGCAAGTTATTATTATTACGTGTGAACCATTTTCATGGATTTAGTCTATGCACACGTATGGTTGGCCAGTTAAGGGTCAGACTTTAGAAGTCTGGACTTAGCTTGCGTCATGACGTCACGCTCTTGCTCACTCTTCTATTTAAAAAAAAATAATAAATTAGACTTTGATTTTTGGAAAGCATAGTGAGAAAGGGCGGGGCGTTACAGATATGGAAAGTAAACGTACGGCGAAGACGACGAACGTCAACTTGTATAATGGTTGCGTTTCCCCATCTAGATTTGAAAACCCATGTAAACAACGGAAGAGTTGGTTGAGAGACGACGTGACAATGAAGCACTTACTCGAGCACAAATATCGAAGATAAGGAAATTCTATCCGAAATTAATTATAAGGAAATACCTTGGAACCCAAGCTCCATCTAAATTTTTGGGATGAAAATTCTAAAAGGTGTAGGTATTGTAACACCCCAGAATTTCAATTCGGTAAATCAATATAATTTCCCCTAATGATGAGTAATGAATAGGGTTGATACTAAGTATTAGGTCAAATGAAGAAATAAATAATTAAGTAAGAAGGTGAGATTAGAGGGACTGAAAGTTCTCCCTTTGGTGCTAGAACACGATTGATCATAGAGGGTGTGGGGGGGGGGAAATGATTAGGTCAATCTAGAAATCGTTGGTCCTTTTAAAAATTACTTGATTGATTAATTAAGTGCAGCGGATATAACAATCAAGTGTGTGTGTTAGCAAATGTGATTAAATAATCAACACAATGAATTAGCTCTAACACCACATGCACAAGGACACAAGATATATAGTGGTTCGGTTAGCCAACCTACATCCACTGTTAGGACTAGCTCTACCTTGAACTATCCCCAAATTCACTAAGTGGGGACTCACACCCTCACAATTAGAGTAGGAATTCTACTTCACCCACCATATGTAAAATAGGAATTCCACTTATTTGAATTGACTGGGAATTCCACCCACCACGTGTGCTAGAGACTATGCTCTAGATTTTTTATAATGGTTCCGGAGCCAAGCCTCCTTAATCCACTTTCACAGGACAAATGTTTTAAAATAAAATTAAAACCAATAAGCACTTGCCTTGTAGCTCTTTCTCGAAGATGTGTGCTTCTCAAAGATCCACCCAATGTGTGCCCGAGTTAATCTCGACGCTCAACCTTCTAGCCGTTGTTGAGTAATCACAATTTAAGGGTGACAAGGAAACTGGTTCTACCATTATCTTTCCTAGTTTGTATATTTTCTTTTCTCCTCTCTTTCTCTCTTTTACTAAGTCAATCAATAGATTGGCTGTATTTGATTCTCAGGTATGGACACAAGAGAGTCGATCATTCCTTAGAGTGTGTGAATTTTCTCAGTTCAAGGAAGATCAATAAATGATCACACAACTCTCATGCTTATAGAGGAGTCAACATAATTTTTCAAACTGTACAGTACCGACAGGTCGGAGGCACCAATGGGCCGGTGTTCATATTTATTACCGTTCAACCACCCAATCGTTGTACATTAAATGCACTTTCAACGGCATAATTAATTCCTAGTCGACTGGTCGGTGTCACCGATGGGTCGACAGTCATGGCACCGAGAGGTCGGTCCATACGAGAGTCTCAATCTAGGGCAACACCACGCAGACAGAGTTTCATATCTCGAAACTTGTACTGCCCAAAACGACATGTCGCCCTTTACCTAGGGTTCGGTCCTGATACTCTAGATCGGTCTTGAATTACCGAGATAACTGTTTTCTTGAGAGTCCACTTGATTTTTAAGTTCCAGAACTCATAAGTTATCATCAATGAGTCGTTGACCACAAGGGGTCATTAAGTTCATCACCGAGGGGCTGGTGCATATGGACTGAGGCATATCCAGAATGACAGTTCAATGTTCTAGAACCTTTGTCAATCTGGTCGACTAGTCTTTGACCAAGATGGGTCGATCTTGTCTTCACCGAGGGGTCAGTGAGAATGACTGGTCGAGCTGACAATGAACTTAATTCAATTTCCAAGTTCCCTTCCAATTCACTATCAAGCTTCCTCTCTAGGCTTTTTATGATTTTACCATTTGTTCAACTAAGCCTAGGAATGGTCCTCCTAAGGTGTGGGTACCACCTAAAGTCATCTATGGCCAAATACATGTTTTGTGATTGCCAAAACGATGCGCTTCAATTCGGTGGGGTATGATATTCAATCTTGATCATCTTGAGTCTTCAAGCTTCTAGCAAGTGTTTTTTCCTGAGTCATGGAATTGACAAACATAAAGACTCGGCAAAGTGAGGGCACTAACAATCTCCCCTTTATCAATTTTTTGACAAAACTTAGAATCTAACCCAAATGCAAGCCCACCCTTATTACATGACATTTGAATAAAAAAGTTACATCAATTACATGTACATATTCAAATGGAAAAAAAAAAGACTATGATCTTGGCATATTTGTTGATGTTTTAAATTTGTAAATCTCGCAAGTGCATGAACCATTCATAGTATAGTATTGTGAGAGCGAGGTCGAACCCAATGAAAAACTCAAAGTATATGAATTTAAATTTATGTCCTCTAAAATAGAATTGTTCTTAAGAAATTGAATTAATATATGGTCATGTATCTAACTTGGAAAATCAGCAAATAAAATGTGTGATTTCTTATTCTTATATGGTGAATTAAATTTTAACCTTAATCATGATTAGTATTCCAAATTACAAAATTATTTACACACCTTCCTAACTTTAATTGAATGGATTTTTTAGAGAGAGTGATTAAAGAGAAATTAAAGAATTAAAGAATGAATCATGAATCATGAATTAAAGAATTAAAAGATTAGATTATACAAGATTTGGGTTAAAACAAATATTATAAAACAAACATGAGATTTAACATAATTAAAAGGTAGAGAATTAAATTGAATTAAAATAAATGACTGAAATTAAATGTGCCGTAACGTAAAGGTTGGTTGTTTGGAATAGTCTGTTCATCACCCAAGATGTGTAAACAATGTAAAGGCCTGGATTTGAAATTCATGTAAAGATCTAAAATGCAATTCATATTTACTAATAAAAAAAGATTCACAACTTTTTAATTTACTTAATCAAACCTTAGTAATCATGATTCAAGTCTTACAATCAAGATTCTAACTATTGCCTACGCTCATGTTCAATTAAAGAAACAAAAGTTGTGTTCTTGAAATTAAAAGTAAAATAATCATCAAAGAATTTTAGAAAATGGATGTTCCAGGGTGGTAACTGAATGCTTCACTTTATTAAATGGAAGAATTAAAATACAAGGCTTTGGAAGAAATTACATAGAAGAAATAAAATTACAATGGAGAAATTAATTGCTCACTTGGAAATCGTGTGGTTTTCTATCTTCTAGTCTTTTCTCCAGCCTTTAGTCCTCTTGAATTACAATCCATATTCGAATTTTACCCTTGGGGTAATGGGGTATTTATAGGTTTTGAAAAGATATGGATGGCTTGGATTAAATCAAGGTTTAAGGTGGGAAATCAAAGGATTGAATTGGATCTAAATGAGAATGGATGGTGGGGATTTAAGCTTGGATTTTAGGGTTGCACAAGGAGAATCACGAATTTGGTGTGGCTTTCCTTGGTGGCTAAGTCAATGTGGAGGGAAGATAAGAGATTAGGAGAGAACATAGGATTTTGATTGGCACTAGAAATTCGAATTTGCTATGTAGTTTTAGGGTTCCTGCAATGAGATGATAAATGAATGGATGAGATTAAGAGATGAGATTAATGAATGGATGGATGATAGGAAGATGAAATGGAGGGTTGACTAGGTATGAAATTCGAATGAATTGGATTGAGATTGAGAAAATCGTGTGAGGTGTGGTGATTGGGATGATGAGGTGTGTTAAGATCCTAGGAATGTATCTAGATGATTTTTAGTCTAAGTGCATGGAGAGGTTTTAGGTTGCAAAAATCATGGGATGATGATGTGTAAAATGCGCATGGAGTCTAGCTTGAAGTACAAGTTGTTCATTGCTTAGGGTTTATGAATAGAGGGCTTAGATTAAATGGGTTTTGATCTAATGGCTCTAAGGTATTTTGTGTAAAATAATTATAGGAATGGATAGATGGTTGATGGAGGGTTTAGATGCACAAGTGGATCTAAATGGATGATGATATGCATGACCTAAATCTAAGGTAATGTGTGTATGTGATGGATGCATGTGGAGACTCCAGGGTTTCTAAGAGATGAATGAGTGAATGAGATTAGATGACCTAATATCTAATGGCTAAGATGATCAATGAATGAAATGAATGCAACAATTAATAGGTGATGCATTGATGAACACTAATCTAAGGTTAAGATGATCATGATGATGATGGATGGCCTCGATCTAATGATAGATAAATGGATGGTTTAGATTTGATGGTGGATCTAAGGTTTGTCTTAATTTGGTATGTGAGATGGAAGGTTAAGGTCTAAGATGGAAGTTGGATGGTGTGGATGTGAAGTTGGGTTATGGGTTTTGGACATAGGTAGTTACGTTGGGCTGAGGTAAATTCAAACATGGACCATGGAGTTCATTGGACTTTGGCTTTAGATTTGGATCTAGACCTCAAGTCAGACCCAGTTAAATTAGATTTGAGAGCATGGGCCTTGGTTGGATTGAATTTGCACACTGGCCTGGCCCAGAGTGTGAAATGTGCATGGGCTTGCAAGTGGCTTGGCCCGTTGAAGCTTTGTGGAGCATAGCGTGGCCCATTTGAATTGAGTCTTGGCCCAATGTCTTGAAATTCAGGCTTTGGCACTTGGATAACAACTTTTAACATCTCGAATTAAATAATTATTTAGCCACTTTAAATCTAAAAATTATTAATTAATCATAGACTCTCATAACTGGATCTAGATTAATTAATTTACATGAAAATCCTAGAAACTGATATAAAATAATTATAATAATTCTCGGTCTTCTTTTTAAGTTCTAAACGTGCAAATGTCTGTTGTTTTAACTTGATTTTGCTGAACTTTCCATTTTTTACTACAAAACTGATAAACTACAGTAAATGCATCATTATATACAAAATTGAGGATTAACTGACCCAATAATCAGGGGTAAAAATGTTATATTTCAATGCTCAATAATATTATTATTCAGCTTGCTTCATTTCATGTTGAAAGTTCCCTTCGGCGCTAGAACAAGGACTGAGATTGTCCTTAGAGGAGAAGGAAAGGGAAGAGGAGGGGGTTGGGGGGAAGAATAAGACAATTCCCAATTTCTGTGGTCTTCACAAATTTTTTGATTAATTAACAAATTTGCAGTGAATTAATAGTGTTAATTAATCAAGAGAGATGGATTATGTGGTAAAAAATGAGCACAATTATAAAAATAATCACACAATTAAAGATCAACACCCACAAGACCAATTTATAGTGGTTCGGTCAAGCAACCTACATCCATTCTAAGGACTCACCCAACCTTGGGCTATCCCGAATTCAATATGTGAGGACTTACACCCACCTAAATAAAGTAGGACTTTCACCGTACTTAATCGGTTGGGAATTCCGCCCACCATTGTACTGGAAATGACGCTTTAGAATTTTTTATAGTGGTTCTGGAGCCAATCCCCCTTAATCCATTTTTCATAGATTTTGAAAGGTTCGACCAACCCAAGATCTACTTCCTTATCCCTTTATTTTTTTATAGTGGTTCCGGCTTCCTTGTCTTAGTCCACTTCACAAGATGATTTATAAATTAAAATCACTAAGAAGCACTTGCCTTTGTTTGAGCTCACATGTCGATGTATGCTTCTTGAGGATGCTCTCCCAATGTGATGTTGATGATGTTAAAGATGTGCCTTGTGTATGCTCAATCACAATCTATGGGAGGTCTCTAGGATTTAGATGTGCCAATGGATTCCTAGACCTATATTTATTTTTCTCTCTCTCTTAATCACTGTCAAGAAGATTGGATAATTGATTCACCAAGTGTAGTGCATGGAGAGGAGAGTGATCCTTTTGTTGGCCCTTGTTTAAGCTCACTGATAATGATAAGGGTCCAACGGACTTGCCAAAGGATACCAACTGGTTGCATAAAGATTGGTTTATATAGAGAAGGAAACCAGTTGCAGCAACGGTAATGTACCGACAGTTCGGGCTCCCGAGGGTCGGTGACTAGAAATGTTACCGTTTAACAACCCGACCGTTGTGCATTAATGCACTCCCAACGGAATAATTCTTTCCCGGTCGACATGTCGGTGTCGCCGATGGGTCGACAGTCATGGAACCCAGAGGTCGGTCCATACGATGGTCTCAATCTGGGGCAACATCATGCTGACAGTAGTTTCAAGTCTAGAAACCTGTCTTACCCAGAACGACATGTCACCCTTTATCGAGGGGTCGGTCCTGGTACTCTCGATCAGTCTTGAACTACCGATATGTCTGTTTTCTCGAGAGCCCACCTAAGTTTTAAGTTCCAAAACTCATAAATCTCTATCGAAGAGTCATTGACCATGAGATGTCGTTTCAGTCTTTCATCGAGGGGTCGGTGCATATGAGACTCTCGATCAAAGGCTTTCCTAGAATGACAGTTCTTTGATCCAGAACTTCTGTCAATCTGGTCGACCAGTCCTTGACCATGACGGGTCGATCCCGTCTCACTGAAGGGTCGGTGAGAGCGACTCGTCGAGCTGACAGTGAAAGCAATGACATATTTCCAAGTTGGGTTCTAATTCATTGTCCAGCTTCCTCTCTGGGCTTTTAATGATTTTACTTTTTGTTCAACTAAGCCTAGGCAAGGTCATCCTAAGTTGTTGGGTTCACCTTAAAGTCATCTATGGACAAATTACCTTTGTGATTGCCATACATAGTGATGGTCAATTCGTAGTTAATCCTCTAATGCTTGAGTTCTTGATTCAGTCTTTATCATTGCTTCAAACTTCGAAGACAATGCTTCATCTAAGTCATGGAATTGACAAATAGGTGACTCGGCAAGCCAGGGCACTAACACATGTTTTCATGTTCAAGCACATAAGAAAGCAACACTAAAAACTCATTAACGGGGTTAGTACAAAACATAAATATGAATCCATGGACTAAACTAGATTTGTATTCATGCTTCTCCAAACACCATGATTTCCTACCCACAACCTCTACCCATTGCTTATCTGAGCTAACAGTGTTGAGAAGATTTTCTCCCCCAATCTTCTTTAGTTTGATCTGCCAAACTCCAAGCATAGACATTCCCCTATGTCTATTGGTTTCTTCATATTCCTCTCCTTTATGACTCGCTCTTTCTAGAGGCCCAAGCACTTGAGTTTCACCAATTACACCCCATAATTGGTTTTGATGTCTTATAGCTTCTACTAATTTCTCCCCCATTTTGTCATATAATTGACAAAGGTTAGTAGGCAGACATCGAATTGCCTTTTATTTTGAAGGAATTGGATTTCAAGCACTCCCCCATGCTTTTTGCATTTAGTGCTTCCATGAGTTCATTTTCAACTCATTAAATCTCCCCCGTGGACCGATGCATGCTTCTCTTGCATTCATATCTATTTGCCCCTGCATAAGCCAAATTCTAGCTTAGCTGATTTCTTCCCATGGGTCAACCTAATTTACCTAGCTTCTTTTTAGTCTTCTCCCCCATTTTCAAAGCTATCTTCTCTAGCTTCTTCGACTCATCTCTCCTATGAATAAACTAAATTTTCTAGCTTCTCCAACTTATCTCCCTCAAGGTGTGCCAAAGTACATGTACACACAAGCTAGATGGAAGCATAGATCTCTCCCTTAAATGTTAGTCACATATATAAAACATATCATACTACAATGAAGAGTATAAGAATGAACAATTACCTTATCCTAGATTTTTCACATTCAAAGAAGAAGATCTGAAAAAATAGTTTGAGTTTTATCCCAAAACTCAAACCATTGAAAATTCCTTAATATTGAAAGATGGTGGCATTTGTCCCAATTAATTTCCAAGTCCTTCTCTCTTTTGCTCAACAATTGAGAGCACACTGCACCAAGTCCTTGGATTTGGACTTCCCAATCAAAATGGCTTTCACAATGCCAATCAATCCAGATTTTGGCATTTCTTGCTCTTTGAAAGCAATCCTTATGGTGCAGTCCCAAGGTTGCATTCAAACCTTTATGTGACAAATCTCAAGGCACATAAGAAGGATTAAACCATGAATACAAACCGAGATATGTTTGGAGATGATTAATGTTCTTTTATCCAAATCACAATTCCAATATCTAATAGATTTGTTAATAAAGAACATCACTAGAACATTGGAAAGTCAACAAATCATCCCTATAAGATTTGATGATTAAGGGATGATAGGGTGTGTGTGCTTGTGATGTATGCAAGTCCACAATACATCATGCTTTGCCCATACACCTTTGAATGCCAATGTAGATATATACATTCACACAGGTTTTGTGCCATTGGAAGTTTCAATACAATCCTCTAAAAGTAGGCACAAAAACATGAATCATGGATCACTATACCGTTATAAGTCCACTTTGAAAATATGGATCCAATCCAATCCAAGAACCTTGGGCACATTGAATTTACCAATTCAAATACATTGCCAAATTGTATGATGTCATGAGATACGACATTTTCAGGTTTTATCTAAGGCATGGTTTCTTGTGAAAAAAAATCATTCCTCAAAATGTATTCCAAATAAAGCAAATAGGAATGAAAACCAAGAGCATACAACATGCAATCATTTCTCAAAAGTATTCCAATAAAGAGAACATAGAAATTAGAGTTCAAACACACAAGACATACATTCATTTCCCAGATGATATACAAATCAGGTACATGAAAATGAGGTATGAAACCACCCAAACAGCTTCTATGTTTTTTATCATGTTAACACTTAAAACATGATAAACAACCCTACCATTCTTTCAAGAACACTCCAATGAGTTACACCCCTTGAAAAGACTAGTACATGAATGGATTACCTAAGCACATTTGATCAAAGTTTGATCAATATTCACAAGCATGGAGCAAGTTTCATTAGACATAAAATACAGGTTAGGCAACTTGGAATGACACGACACTGTGTATGTGCACAAGATCATTTGTAGGCACATACACAACTATACAAGACGTAATGCACATAAATTCATTCATTTCCAAATGATGCACAAGTCACATGGCATATGAAATGAGATGAAGCAAGTATAATCCAATACTAGGGTGGAAACCTACTTGTACAAACAAGTATCTTGTATAAGGTTCCAAAGGATACTTGGAGGTCACCATCCTCATCAAAATCCTTTCCAACATCCTCTTCTTCTCTAGAGGAAACAACTTGGACAATTTCAATGGAGGTACTTAGGCAGTTTTTCACCTCACTCTCGATTCTCCAATTTGTCAAGAGAGGCGAAGCCATCCATTGAACTAGAAAAGGCAATCCCTACATGTGTTTTCCCATGCCTGTTTTGCTGTTTCACATCTCATAATTCTCCCAATTTCATTTGGAGAAACAACACTGGTGATGGCTTCTTAATGCTTTACTATTTCCTAAAAACATAGACATATCATCACAAGTCCAAGTTATTCGGTCTTTGGGCAGAGTGGTCATGGAATTTGAGGATTTCTCAAATATCTCTTCCATAGGTTCAGACCATATTTATTCACCTATTCCCAACCATATCCATCAATGGAGATAAAGACAATGTACATCTTTAATTTCCTTGAGTCATGGCACATTCCATTTTAAAAAATGGAGGATTGGAAATAACATGGCTTTCTCCCATAGCCATTGTTTTAGCATGGATCAACTCGGATGGTTAGATCATTTATGAAGAGCACGAGACTCTGATACAAATTGAAAGTTCTCCATTTGGCGCTAGAACACAATTGACCCGAGAGAGAGAGAGAAGGGGGGGGGGGTGTTTAATAGGTCAATCTAGAAATCATTGGTCCTTTTAAAAATTACTTGATTGATTAATTAAGTGCAGCGGATATAACAATCAAATGTGTGTGTTAGCAAATGTGATTAAGAAATCAATAGAAGGAATTAGCTCTAACACCACAAGCACAAGGACATAAGATATATAGTGGTTCGGTTAGCCAACCTACGTCCATTGTTAGGACAAACTCAACCTTGAGCTATCCCCAAATTCACTAAGTAAGGACTTGCACCCTCACAATTAGAGTAGGAATTCCACCTCATTCAATCGGCAGGGAATTTCACCCACCACATGTAAAATAGGAATTTCACCTATTTGAATTGGTTGGGAATTCCACCCAGCACGTGTGCGAGAGACTAGGCTCTAGGTTTTTTATAGTGGTTGCAGAGCCAAGCCTCCTTAATCCACTTTCACAGGACAAAGGTCTTAAAACAAAATTAAAACCAAGAAACACTTGCATTGTAGCTCTTTCTCGAAGATGTGTGCTTCTCAAAGATCCAGCCAATGTGTGCCCGAGTTAATCCCGACGCTCCACCTTCTAGCCGTCGTTGAGCAATCACAATTTTAGGGTTACTAGGAAACTGGTTCTACCAATATCTTTCCTACTTTGTATCTTCTTTTTTTTCTCCTCTCTTTCTCTCTTTTACTAACTCAATCGATAGATTAGTTGTTTTTTATTCTCAGATGTAGGCACAAGAGATTTGATCGTTCCTTAGAGTATGTGAATTTTCTCAGTTCAAGGAAGATCAATAAATGATCACACAACTCTCATATTTATAGAGGAGTCAACACAGTTTTTCAAACTGTCCAGTACTGACAGTTCGGGGGCACCGATGTGTTTGTGTTCATATTTATTACCGTCTAACTACCCGATCGCTGCACATTAAATGCACTCCCAAAGGCATAATTAATTCTCAGTCGACAGGTCGGTGTCACCGATGGGTCAATAGTCATGGCACCGAGAGGTCGATCCGTACGAGGGTCTCCAACTAGGGCAACACCATGCAGACAGAGTTTCACGTCCCGAAACTTGTCCTACCCAAAATGACCTGTCACTCTTTACCGAGGGGTCTGTCCTCGTACTCTCTATCAGTGTTGAATTACTGACATGTCTATTTTCTCGAGAGCCCACTTGAGTTCTAAGTTCCAGAACTAATAAGTTATCATCAACGAGTTGTTGACCTTGAGGGGTCGCTAAAATCATCACCAAGGGGTCGGTGCATACGAGACACTTGATTAGAGGCATACCCAAAATGACAATTCAATGTTCCAGAACATTTGTCAATCTGGCCGACCAATCTTTGACCACGATGGGTCAATCCTATCTCCACCAAGGGGTCAGTGAGAACGACTAGTCAAGCTGACAGTGAACTTAATTCATATTTCCAAGTTCGCTTCCAATTCACTGTCAATCTTCCTCTCTAGGTTTTTCATGATGTTATCATTTGTTCAACTAAGCCTAGGAATGGTCCTCCTAGGGTGTGGGTACCACCTAAAGTCATCTATAGCCAAACACTTGTTTTGTGATTGCCATAACAATGAGCTTCAATCCGGTGGGGCATGATCTTCAATCTTGATCACCTTGAGTCTTCAAGCTTCTAGCTAGAGCTTATTCTCGAGTCATGGAATTGACAAACATAGGGACTCGGTAAAGCCGAGGCACTAACAAGGATGATGAAGTAATTAAGCGAGATTTAAGAAAGACTAAATTAAGGAATGATTTAGTTAAATAATTTTGAAAGTGGAATGGAATATAATTAATTAAATTAATTAATGGAAATTTTGGTGATTATTTAATTAAAATGGATTAAGGGTGATTTAATTAAGTTACTAATTTAATTTGATAATACTAGATAGAATATATTTTAAATTAATAGAAATCAATTAATGATGTGGCGAAGGTGCCACATAAGCGATAACGTGGCAATACATGATGAAATGGCATGCCACATGACAAGATAAGGATGAAAGTTACATCAACACCTTATCACCCCACCTTTAGTTTGGACCAATGAGTGCTTTCCACCTCAACACCCCACCTTTAGGTTGGACCAATGAGTGCTCTCCACCTCACCACCCCACCTTTAGTTTGGTCCAATAAGTGCTCCACCTCACCACCTTTAGTTTTTTTTTTTTGACTAAAAAACAAAAGAAGGATAAGGTAGAGGAAAAAGAAAAGAGGAGGAAAAGCGAGGGCTCCATCTCTACCTTTTTTTTCTCTATTCTCTTCTTCTATCCTCCTCATCCTCCTTCTTCCTCTCTAAAAATCTGAAGCAAGCAAGAGAGAGAGCTGGAAATTTCTTTTCCTCTTCATCTCTTTCATACAAATCTCTTTTGAAAGCTTGGAGCTTCGAGAAAGAAATGAAGGACTTGAAGCCTTGATTAGAGCTTGAACAAGTAGGTTCTCTAACCCTCTTGGTTATTTAATTTAGATGTTAAAATATTTTATCTCTTTATCTAAGTTCTTACATCAAAGAAAATATGTAGAGAATCTAAGAAATGGAATGTAATGAAGAGATAATGGAAAGTAGTAGGTATTTTCATAAAATAGACTTATATGAGAAGTTTTACTTAAAATGCCTTGATGTTTAGATATTTTCTTTTAAAGTATTTTTATAACTCCATTGGAATATTTGAGTTTCTTTTTTTAATGGTTTTTTTAAGAAAAAAGTGTCTGAACTTTGGAAAAATGATGTATTGTAAAAATGTTTCTACAAATTATCCAAAAAATGGACCTTTAGACATCTCAACATGATTTTCTAGGAATTTGTAACTATTTTCAGTATTCTACTATGAAATAGGTTTTCAAAACGTATTTATTTGTAATTTTCGGACATCGGAAGGTACCCGAAATAATTTTGTAAAAACTAGACAGTTCTAACATAGAAAACTATTTTTAAATTTCAGTCCCGAAAATGGACCTATAACCATTTCAAAATGATTTTCTGGATATTTTTGAATTTTTTTTTTTGTGTATTCTACTAGCAAAAATGTTTCCAAAGAGTATTTACTTGAGTTATTCCGGTACCGAAAGAACCTGAAATGATTTAAAAAAAACAGTGCTCAGTTTGAATTTCAAAAGTAGAAAGGCTAGTTTGGGGCATCTTTACTAGATCTGAAATTTTATTTTCTAATAATGAGTCTGTTGTTCCTAAATTTTGATTCGCTAAAGAATATATCAGTGACTTAAAATAATTTGGAGTTTTATGAATTATGTTTAAATGGAGTACTATGGGTAAAATGACCATTTTACCCTTTGTTGGGACAAAACACACATGTGGAGTCATTTACACTCTAATGACCTTCGCCAAATAACCCTTAAAGCTTAATTTATATTTTCATAAATTTAATTAGACGTTTTTTACACTATAATGATGTGAGGATTATATGTTGACACATGTAAACGAACGAAGGGGTAAAGAGTAAACCCGGGATTGAGCTAGCTAACTCGTAAAGTGCTTTTGTTTGCTAATCGGCCAAATATCAGGTAGGTTTTCCTAATTCGCTGAAATACAATGGGTGTGAATCTAAAACCTTATTAACAATAAGAAGATAATTTGAGACCCTTTGAAATCATGTATTCTTGATTTATGAAATGGAGTTCATTTTCAATTGAAGTATTTTGGAATATTTCACCATCTAGAATTATATAATAGATGAGGTGTTCTGAAATGTACATTACAGCTATGTGATATCGAATGAATATTTTCGAAAGATTTAAGATATAAAGAAAACAATGATATCCCGATTAAAGGTATTTGCAGGTATTTTGAAAAGTATGATATTTTACTTGAAATATTGTTTTGGATTTCAACTAAATGGATTTCTAATTTATCTTGATAAATACATGTATATCATATGTATTGTGAAAAGAGTACCTTCAAGTTCATGAGAATGATTGACAACACATAACATGAGATCATTGGCATCATTTGCATTCATGTTCTTTATGCATGAAGCATGGGATGGGAAAGACATGGAGTGAAAACAAATGGCTAGTTAGTTCAAATAGACCTTAATGTCATGATTATTGTTATGGGGGTGACAGTCAACGAACCAAAGTACCGAATGTCTGGACGGGTTTTGGTGTCGTATTTATGAAAAGTGAATTGACGAATCAAAGTGTTGAATTGTCCCGAGCATGGTTTGATGTCATACGTGTATGGCCAAGGAATAAATGTTTGACCGATGGATCCAGTTGAAATTATGATGATATGTATTATGACACCCCAAAAGATGAGTATGAAATGAGTATACGGGAAGATAAAATGCCCCATTGTCCTAAATGAGTTGTTGAAATACCTATGCATGGGGCATGATGAGGGTATACATGAATCATGGCACCCATGGCATAATGCATTACACATTGATGAGCATTTACATAATTGGCATATGGTATTTTGAAAAGACAAGTGAATATGATTCCATTATAAGTATTGGGTTGACATCATTATGATAATGAAATTATGAGATAAGTTTGGTATGAGTATCATACCCTATAAGGAAATATGTATTATGTTTTCAAATATAAGATTTCCATAATAAGTTGAATATGAGATTCTTAGTATGATAAGTATTTTGAGGAAAAGAATTGAAATAATTATACTACTATGAAATGACTAAGATATGAGAAAGGTTTTGAGAAAGGTATTATTCATGATTTCAATTATGAGATTTCTAGTATGAAAAGAAGTATGAGGTAAGTATGTATCTTTGATATTATAAGTAAATGAGTTTTGAGAAATTCTTGGAGGTTTACATATAAGGTATACAATATGTAAGTGTTTGATTTTCAAAGTACATGTATGTTTAATGTCTTAGTATGACACGCCGTAGTGCATATTATGTGATCGGGATTCCTACTGGGCGCATTGACTAAGCCCATAAATTCCCCCCTTAGATTGTGTATGCAGGTTTGAAGTACATAGATGAAATTTGACCAAGCGATGGCCGAATGTAGAGAAGATGAAGAAGTAAGAAAGAAGCTTGGACTACTAAAGCCTACTTATGTATTTTGGGAATAGTAGGACAATGTTATGTATTAAGAATGTTCATGTAATATTTGGGGAATGTTATGGCAATATGACTTGGAACTTTGTAATTAACTATTGTGTAGTTGACTCATGTATGATTATCTTGGGAATTTTCTTATATTTGCTTTGAAATGCGTTTGGTTATTCATGCAATGAAATAAATATTTAAATTTCTATAGGTTTATATTAGTGTGTACAAATGTTATCACTCACACACTAGTTGGGCCAATCAAGGGTCAGGTCTTCGGATTCAGACTTGGCTCGCGTCGTGACGCTTGCCTCCCTATTCACTAAAATAGTCCTAATATATTACTCTGATGACAGTGGTTAGAGGGAGGGGTGTTATAGTCGCTCACGATGGGTCGGTGCCTTCGATAGTATCGGCTTGAGAGTGAACCAATTTGACAGTGTTTTATATCCAGAACTCATGTCAATCCGGACGACGGGTCATCCTTGAGGTGTGGGGTCCACCGTAGGTTATCTATGGCCAATTTACCTTAGTGATTTCCATACACATGATGATGTTGAATTTTAAAATGATCTTCCAATCTTTGAGCTTGATTCAACCTTCACTTGAGTCTTCAATCATCTCTTCAATCTTCTAAGGCAATACTTCTCCTGAGTCACAAAATTGACAAATATGTGATTCGGTCAAGCTATGGCACTAACAATCATCATGGTTTGAATGAAATCTAGGAGACCAAGACTTACCCCCTGGGTTTGACCTTAGAATCCATAGTTTAAAATTGGTATAACTTAAATAGGATTCTTAGGATAGGTTTAATATACCTTGCTTTGATGTGGCTCTTACTACCTGTCATTGTGCTCAAATATTGGAGAAATATTTATTACTGATTTGAGCACTCTAAGAGCTCTCCGAATTGTCTTTGCTCACCCTAATCCGATTTGTGAAGCTCAAGCTATCAGCATTTTAATGAACAGGTGCAAACAAGTCGAAATAGAGTATTTCTTAAGTAGGATGAAATTTACCCTCACTTGGAGAGATTATTTGAGGTATCAAATGAACTTCAAATTGGCTTAAATCTTTTGAGTAGATAGATTTCTCAAAGAGTTTTCCATTGAGCCTAAGAACTCCCAAAACCGACTTCATGAGCTCAAGTTATGGCCATTTTACTGAAGATTGTACAAAACTGCCAAAACCCAGATAGGTCGACTGGTCCAGTGTAGAACTAAGTTTTTCAATCTCAGTTAAGATAGGTTGATCAGTCCTTGAGAGAGGTCTACCGGTATTGCCCAAAAAAATTTGGTCTGTTTGCAACGCCTAGTTCTTTTAGTTAATGCACCCCAACAGACATATCTTGGAAATGGCTATAAATACAAAGCATAAGGGGCTTCTTAGACAAGGAGAAAATGTGAGAAATGAAGGAGAACAAGTAGATGAAGGAGAATACATGGGATTAATGTCTAAAAGACATCTTGAGAATCCCATGGAGAAAGAATTGGGAAAAAACCAAAGGGTAACCTCACATAAACAGGCATTCTTCAATCTAAGGTATATCTTTATCATCTATTCATATTCTTTATACTTCAATTGTTCAATGAGCTTTCATAGCTCTCACATGGATATGAATTAAGGTCTTCTATCTCCATTAGGGAAAAAATAAAATTCATGAAATATCTTTTATCTTCCCTAAAACTTAGAAAATGGGTTGTTTGTTAAATGGATAATTAAGAAAACATCCCAAGCACTCCTAGTGCACAAATTTGAGCAACAATACCAAATGGATTGTATCAGCTATGCTCCAACCCATGCTTTCACCCGACTTATCAAATAATTGGGTTGTTTGTGTTCAAGGAGGATTGGAGTGTTGATCTTAGTGAATCATGGATCATAAATCAATCCCTTTCTCACATAGATGGGTTTAGAGCTTAATGGAAAATCAAGAAAATATCCCAATCATTCCTTTACACAATGTTGAGCAACATTACCAAATGCATTGTATCGGCTTGGATCCAACCCAACCAGAACATTCTAGGCTCACCAAATTAGTGGGGTTGATTTGTTAATGGAAAATTGGAATGTACATCTTGATGATACTTATATCATGAACAAAATCTCTCTCTCACATTCCAAACTTCAACAGGCAAATCATTTTAGCCTCATAGTTCATATTGAATGCGATTAGAGAAAAACACATTGAGCTTAAATATTATATCATTGCCTTTCCTCTCACAATTCAATATCATATGCGTAAACCTTGAGCTTTCAATGCTCTCATTGATTGTGATTGTGGAAACCCATTTTAAGCTCATTAATATCCCTCCTATTCACATTCCAAACTCATAGGTAAATCTTGAGCATTGTATGCTTTATTGAATGTGAAATGGAAAGATCATTACTAGGAACCAACTTGAGCTCGAAAGCCCTAAATTACTAATTGATCGTTACCCGAGCCAAGCTTGATTCTACATTTTGAGTAACTCTAAGGAAGCTTAATCATTTACTATTTTCTTAGAGTTATTCCTGAGTTGAACTTGTAATCATACTCTCTCTTGTAAAGAAAATGTGTAAAGGGTCGGTGTAACCCTATTTGTGAAATCCGAAGAGATGTTCTCTTGGTGCTACAGTTTTATCTCCACCCATGAAGAGAGATTAAAATGTAACGGTTTCTTCTCCACCATCAAAGGAGAAGTTTATTAGATTAAAATCCTCAAGTTACTTGAAACGAGGACGTAGGCAATGTTTCCGCACCTCGTTAAAATCCTTGTGTCACTTTTTCATCTCCTCTTCTATTTGTGTATTCATTTAATTTCCTTTATATATTGTACATAAATTTTGTTAAGATTAATAAATTTTCAAAAGTAAGCAAAGACCCAATTCACCTCTCCTCTTGGGTCAATATCTGGGCAACAACTACAACTTGATCATTATGCAACAACACACAAACAAGTCCTTCCTTGGAAACGTCATAATGCACAACATAACCAAAGCATGTTCCTGTAATGATCAAAATAGGTTAAGAAGTCAACCTTTTCTTCAATTCCACAAATGCATGCTCATAATCTCTCCAAATAGCTTAACACCCTTCATGGTCAATCTAGCTGTTGAGCGACAAAATATTACATTTTTTCCCTTGATTATTGGACCAATTAGCTCTCAATTTTGTATATAATGATGCATTTAATATAGTTTGTCAAATTTGTAATAAAAAATGGAAAGTTCAGGAAAATCAAGCTAATTCAATGAAAAATTGCAAGTTTAGAGTTTTAAAGTGAAAACATAGAATATTTATAATTATTTCATGCCACCTTTTAGGATCTCTTCATGTAAATTAATTAATCTGGATCCATTTATGAGAGTCTAAGATTAATTAATATTTTTTAGATTTTAAGTGGCCGAATAATTATTTATCTAGATGTTAAAAGCTGCAAATCCAAGTGCCAAAGCATAATTTCAAGTCATTGGGCCACAACTCAATTCAAATGGGCCAAGTCTTGCTCCACAAAACTTCAATGGGCCAGGCCACATGCAAGTCCATGCACATTCTGTCATTGGACCAGGCCAATGTGCAAGCACAGTCCAACTAAGGCCCAAGCTCTCAAATCCAATTCCAGTGAGCCTAAGTTGAGGTCTAGATCCAAGTCCAAGCCAAAGTCAACTCCATGGTCTGTGTTTGAATTTCACCTAAGCCCAA
Source organism: Chimonanthus salicifolius (assembly GCA_013350335.1). Classification (NCBI taxonomy): domain Eukaryota; kingdom Viridiplantae; phylum Streptophyta; class Magnoliopsida; order Laurales; family Calycanthaceae; genus Chimonanthus; species Chimonanthus salicifolius. Next base: position 23,039,347 of record CM023541.1, on the reverse strand, counting down.
CCCAATTATCCATGGCCAAAACCCATAACCCAACCTCACATCCACACCATCCAATTTCTACCTTAGATCTTAACCTTCCATTTCACATACCAAATTAGGTCAAACCTTAGATCCACCATCAAATCTAACCCATTCATTCATTTATCATTAGATCTAGGTCATCCATCACCATCATGATCATTTTAACCTTAGATTAGTATTCATCCATGCATCACCTACTAATTCATGCATTCATTTCATGCATTGATCATCTTAGCCATTAGATATTAGGTCATTTAATCACACCTCTTCATTCATCTCTTAGAAACCCTAGAGCCTCCACATGCATCAATCACATACACACATTTTCTTAAATTTAGGTCATGCATTTCATTAATCATCTAGGATCAACCTTTGAATCCAAACCCTTCATTAGGTACCTACCCACTCCTATAATTATTTGTAGTCAAATCAACCTAGAGCCATAGATCTTAACCCCAAGTAATCGCATCCATTCATTCATTTAACCCTAAGTTTACAAAACTTGGAGATCAAGCTTGCCTCCATGCTCATTTGACACATCATCCAAACCCTTATCACTCCACACGATTTTAGCACTTATTTTTCTCCATTTTTAACCCATTTTCCAACTAGATTCATTCATGCCACATCACCTCCTCGTCATCTCCAAGACCGACTCAATTTTGCTCAATCCTAAACCCACTCATGCACATATTGTATTAGGTTGACCTCCACATCACTCCATTGCATCTCATCCATCCATCCATCCATCTATCCCATCTCTCAATCTCATCCACTCATTCACCATTGCACAAAACAAACTATAATCGTACACAGTCAATTTCGAAAATCAGCATGCCAAATCCAATTGAAAAATCTCTCTCTCCTTACTTGTACACTCCACTCCAAGCCATCACACATAACCAAATTCGTGTACACCCTATTGCAACCCTAACCCTTTGCAACTTTAAATTTCCATCACCCATTTCTATCTTGATCCAATCTTAGCTCTTCAATCTCGAACTTAAACCTTGATTTAATCTCAACCCTTCATCTCTTTTCAAAACCAATAAATACCCCCACTTCCCCCAAGGTAAAAATCGAATATGACCTGGAGTTTAAAAGGACGAAAGGCTGGAGAAAAGCTAAGAAGATAGAGCTTCACACGATTTTTGCAAGTAAGAAATTAATTTTGCAATTTTATTTTATATCTTCTATGTATTTTCATCTAAGCTTTGTACTTTAATTATTTCATTTAATAAAGTGAAGCATTCATTTAGAAGCCTGAAACAACCAAGTTCTAAAAATTCTTTTGTGATTATTTTACTTTTAATTCCAAGTTGATAACTTTTGTTTCTTTGATTAAACATGAGCACATGCAATAGTTAGGATCTTGATTGTAAATGTTGAATCTTGATTACTAAGGTTTAATTAATTAAATTAAAAAGTTGTGAATCATGTTTCTATTAGTGAGTATGAATTGCATTTTAGATCTTTACGTGAATTTTAGATCTAGGCTTTCACTTTGTTTATACATTTTAGGTGATGAGTGGTCTATTCCAAACAACCAACCTTTACGTTACTGCACTTTTATTTTCAGTCATTTATTTTCTTTCAAAATTTTTTTTTTTTTTGTCTTTTAATCATGTTAGATTCTATGTTTGTTGTATAATTTTTGTTCTAACCTAAATCTTATATGTTTTATTCTTTTTCAATTCTTTAATTCATGTTATTCTTTTAATTTTTTGTATATACACTCTCTCTCAAAATTCATTCAATTAAAGTTTGGAGATGTGGGATTTTAATCTTATAACTTGTAATTTTGATCATGATTAAGATTATCATTTAATTCACCATTTTAATTGAAGGACAATTAATTCACACATCCTGACTTTCCAAGTTAGATGCATGACTCAAATAAAGGTTATACTTTTTGAAAATAATTCTTTTTAAAGGAACACAAATTTAATTTTAATTCATATATTTTAAGATTTTCCTTTGGTTTCGACCTGCACACAATCGCTATACTATACATGGTTCGTGCGCTTGCGAGATTTACAAATTTAAGGCATCAACAAGTTTTTGGAGCCGTTACCGAGGAAAATCATAAAATTAAATTGTATTCTTTTAGAAAAAAATATTTTTAGGAAAAATTGTTATTTTTGGAAAGTTTTATTTTGGGAACTCTTTAAAAATGATTTTTTTCTATTTTGGACAGTTACCTTCGTTAAAAAATTCTTGAAAATCTCAATAATTTGAATTAATTTATTTTTGGAATAGTTTTCTATTTTTAGAAAAATCTACTTTTGTAATTTATTAAACCTTCAAATTTTAGCAAAATTTCCAAACTTAGAACTTTTCTAAAATTTAGAAATTTTATCTAACTTAAGAAATCTTCAAAATAAGATGTTAAATCTTGGAAATCATGGAATAATTTTTTTTTAAAAAAAATTTGGTGAACTTTGATTTAATTTCCATAATCTTATCATATTTAAAAATTATTATTTATAGATTGTAAATATTGCATCTCCTTATTTAATTGCAGTTATAGGAAAACACCATTTCTTTAAGGATTATGCATTCTTTGATTTAGACTCTACACCAAAGTTTATTCTTTTTTTTTTTTTTGCAGGATTTTTAAAATGTGCGCTTAAAATTTGCTGGAAACATGCATGCTAGGCTAAGGTGAGTGCCTACTCACCTTATTTTAATTTTCATTTTTTCATGCCTCCATATAGAATTTTTAGGGTGTTCTTTAATTAATTTGCACATTAAATTGGTCATGCATATTAGGATGCTAGATTCACACATTAGTTAGAATCATTTTATTATTGTTCTGCATATTTGCTTGATGTTTGTGTGGTAAAATAGATTTGCATTCACAATATCTAGAAAAACAAGATAGTAAAAATGGTTCATGCATTTTCTAATAAAATCAATTGAGAAACCATTAGACTAGATTTTTAGGGTTTCATGCTCATTAAGAACCTTTTCAATTCAAATCAATTTTTGTAACCATTGAATAGTTTATCTTCAAGAATGGTGTCTAAGGATTAGTTCTATCATCAAGACATGAGGTCAAGTATCGTCTAAGGATAAGCTGGGACGAGATGCCGTCTGCGCTCCCCACTTACCTGGGAACTTACCTGGTCATCTTGTGGTTAAACTCTCATTGGAGACTTAGATTGTTTGAAAAGAAAAATAAGAGCGAGTCTAGAGGCAATCTTTAGGGTCCTATTAGCCAAATAAAAATTTGATTGCATTAGTGCAATACAAATCTAGATTTAAGCATTTTTTGTGTGATTTTTGTTTGAACATGTGTGATCGTGTCTGTGTATGCTTAACTGGTCATGTGACTCAACCAATCGCTTGGTTAGAGTTACACTTCCTATCAATACATCGATTGTTGCATCCAGAGCTCAGTCTAGCTCAGTCATAGACATAGACAATCCACTTAGCTCACCATCATCATCTTTTCATGGTTTTGATAGAGAGGACCCATACCTTAATGTCAAAGAATTCTTAGAGATCTGTTCCACCATTAAAATCCAAGGAATCACTGAGGAATCTATTCGACTTCGATTATTTCCTTTCTCTCTCAAATAAAAAATGAAATCATGGCTAAATTCTTTACCTGTGAATACCATCACCACTTAGGTTCAGCTAGTTAATAAAATTTTAAATAAATTTTTCCCAGTATGATAAACAAACGCTCTCAAAAAAGAAATGATAAACTTCAATCAGAAGGAGGGTGAACAATTCTGTGAAACTTGGGAAAGATTCAAAGATATATTAGCAAAATGCCCCCACCATGGCTTTGAAACATGGAGATTTGTCCAATTTTTCTATGATGGTTAAACGACATTAACTCGTTAAATGGTCGAGTCTATGAAAAATGGGGATTTTTTACGCTAACTGAGAACAATGGATGGACATTCCTGGAAACATTGGCGGAGAATTCTCAGCGATGGAATTTCTCTAAGAAAGATAGTTTACTGTAAACCTCAAAGAAAGGGGGTTTCTACGAAGTCAGTAGTGATTTTGACGTCAAGTTAGCAATCGCAAACCTAATGAAAAAAATTGACTCATTAGTGATGACTCAGGTGATGAATCCTTCAATATAAGAAAATGCTGAATTTTGTGCTATGTGTTCTAGTCTAGGACACAACGCCCAAAGTTGTTCTTCCTTAGGATCAAATTCTGAGTGTTCAACCGAACAAGTTAATGCACTCAATAATTTTGGAAGACAGTAAGGAACCCCGTTCTCTACTACATACAATCCTAATTGGTGTAATCATCCCAATTTCTCTTGGCGTCAGAATCAATCTCCAATGAATCAAAATCCTCCTCAATATTAAAATCAGCCAAATCAGCCATATCCAAGTCAATCATATCACCCATCACCTCAAAATCAGTCTTATCATCCACCCCAGCCAAATCAGTCTTATCAGTCTAATCCTTCACAACAACGTAAACCTTCAATTGAAAATATGTTGCAGCAATTCATGTAATCAACCTAGCAGACTATGCACAAGCTTGAAACATGGCTTGGGAAATTAGCCACTGTTATTGGTGATCGAGAAAAAGTAAAATTTTCCAGTCAACCTATTCCAAATTCTAAGGGATAGTATGAAGTTTTATGATTCAAACCAGACGATGTTAAATCAATTACTACCTTGAGATCAGGGAAACAGATAGATAATAAAGTGGTAATGCCTAAAGAACAAATCAATGATCAATTAAAGCAACCGGATAATTCACTGAGTTCATCCCCTATCCAAAATTCATCAGATTTATCTGCTAAGAAAACATTTTCACCTAGGGTTCCATACCCTCCTAGGCTATCTACAAAACAAAACATGCCTTATGGTGACATACTAGAGGTGTTTAAACATGTCAACATCAATACCCCTCGATTGGATGTCATCAATCAGGTACCTTCGTATACCAAATTTCTCAAGGACCTATGTACGGTAAAGCGGAGAACTAATGTTCCCACAAAGAATTTTCTAGCAAAAAATGCAAGTGCACTTCTCCAACAAACATTTCCAATCAAGCATAAGGATCCTGGATGTCCAACCATTGCTTGTACAATTGGTACATACACAATTGACAGGGCCTTATTAGATTTTAGAACTAGTGTCAACCTACTGCTATATTCTCTTTATGAGCAGTTAGGTTTAGGAGGATTAAAGCCCACTTCTATCACCCTATAGTTACCTGGTCGCTCAGTAAAAATTCCCAGAGGTGTGATAGAAGATGTTCTAGTTAAAGTTGACAATTTCTACTTTCCTGTAGATTTTGTGGTAGTGGATACACAATCAACTCAGAACGATAATGGGCATATCCCAGTCATTCTTGGACGACCATTATTGGCCACTGCAAAAGCTGTGATCAATTGCCAGAATGGTATGCTTCGATTATCATTTGGAGACTTGACAACTGAACTCAATGTTTTTCGCCTTTATCGACAACCTCTTTGCATAGGTGATCCATGCGAGGTTAACATAATTCAGAGTTTTGTTGATGACTTGCAACACCCCGGATTTCCTTAGCTTATAAAATTATTGGATTGGCCCACTTGGATTGCAATTTAATTGAATTTGAGGTTAAAAAGTTTAAATGGACATCAGATGGGCAAGGAAATAGGTAAATTACCCAATTAAGACCCAATGGGTCATGGGTGAGCTTGATTTTAAAGTAATTGGGTAAGTTTAGTTAAATTAGTTGAATTGGATAATTAGTGCATTTAATGCATTAAAGACCACCTCATCAAGTGAGGTGGCATGTGAGTGATGTGGCATTGCCATGTAGCATACATGTCATCACATGGAAGCCAACTAAGCAAGGATGCCACATCATCAAGTGACGAGGCCAAGTGGGACCCAAGTGCCATGTGGTGACCAAGTCACCACATGCATGGTCGACTATGACATGGGTTGACTTGGTCAACCACTTGTGAGTTCAAGTCTTGAATTAAGGTTTTGCTTGAGTTGAGAAGATGAAGGGATGAGATGGAGGTCTTGTCTAAGTACATTGTACTTAGACACTTGGGAACCCAAGGGTCTTCACCTCAAAGGCCATGAAGCCACCCTTGGGAAGCCAAGGGACTCATTGGTTAAGCCAAGGGCCTCCTTGGTCGGCCAAGCCATTATGAGAAGATGAAGGGAAGAGTTTTAGTTTTAAAAACACAAACCAAAGGACTGCTCAAACCCTTTGGCCGACCCCTCCTCTTGAACAAGAGTTTTCTCTCCTCTCCTCTCCTCTCTCTCTCCCACCTCTACCTCCATACACTTGGAGACTTTGAAGAACAAAGAAAGGAGAAGAAGAGACAGATCAAGAGAAAAGAAGGAGATTGAATGAAGGTCTATCTAAGATATAGTAATATGGGAATACATCTAAGAAAACCATAGGTTTGAAATGAATGGCCAAAATTGTTATAAGGCCATGGAGTTGGAAATTCATCCAAAGGATGGTTATGGGTTGAAACAAAACAACCATAAGATTAAATTCGAACCATGCTATGATACTATGAATGAATGAATTATGAAAAACCATAACCTTGGCTAGTGGGTAGGGTAAATTTACTAAGTGAAGTATGGAAGATGAAATCCATATTTAAATATGATAAAGGATGGATTTCAAGGAGAAGGGCCTTACAATGAATGCAAACAAAAGGATCTGACACAAAGTCAGTCGACTCAATCTTAAGATTCAGTCGACTGAAAGTGTGCTGGCCGAGCATACAAAAGATCTGCTTGTATTTCAGCCGACTGAATCTTATGATTCAGTCGACTGAAAGTGTATTGGTCGAGCATACAAATGATCTGCTTGTATTTCAGCCGACTGAATATTGTGATTCAGTCGACTGAAAGTGTATTGGTCGAGCATACAAATGATCTGCTTGTATTTCAGCCGACTGAATATTGTGATTCAGTCGACTGAAAGTGTATTGGCTAAACACACGCAGGATCTAACCCAAAGTCAGCGACTGAATCTGTGATTCAGTCGACTGAAAGTATACTGGCTAAGCTTGTAAAGGATCTGGTTGTGTTTCAGCCAATTGAATCTTATGATTCAGTCGAGTGAAACTTTACGAGTCAAACACATTGGGATCTGTTGGTATTTCAGTCAAGTGAATCTTATGATTCAGTCGACTGAAAGTGTACTTGCCAAGCACGTATGATGTTTGATTGTATTTCAGCCGACTGAATCTTATGACTAAGTCGATTGAAAGTGCATTTGCCAGGCACATACCCCTGAAAGATGCAAAAAAGTAGTGGTTTTGCCACTATAGTTGATAGAAAAGTTTCGAAATGAGACCCACTTCCTTAGGGAAAAATGGGTTTAGGCCAAAAACACGGGTTTTAGAAAACTTGCACGATTGAAATGTCAGTTCACGAAGGGAAATCCAGTTTAGGCAAATTTTCCCGGGTTTCGTCAAACTGTCAAGATTTCGATTTCAGTCTACGAGTGAAAAAGACTTTGATGCGATTTTTACGGGGTTTCTAAAACAAAGGCTCCAAAGTTTGCTGGGCAGCGAATGGAAGAAATGGAGATGTGCCGCTATCCAGCCTATCTTGATGAACCAGAAGTGAGAAGGGCTGGGTGAATTCAGGAGTTCTTTTGTGCCGCCATCAATTGGATCTATTGCACCCGGTAGGCCGTTAGTCGCAAAGAAGAAGAAATGGGGGACCATCTGGATCTCGAGCACGAAATAAGCTCTCTCGTGGTCCCTACTGCTTATGGGACTGTGATCGAATCTGCTCGGATAACTGGTAGATGAAATGGTAATGTATATGGAAGCGAACGAGGGGAAGCTAAGACGGGACGAAGGGATGGAGGACGAGAAGGTGATGGCTTTCGATCCGCGGGATTTGCTACCGTCAGATATTGCACTAGAAATTGAGGGGGCAGAGGTGACTGCTAGGGAGGCAGTAGTAGCGCATGCAGTTGACTCGGGACCCGTTCCAGCATCCATTCATGTCCCTCCAGATCCGAAGCGTCATACGAATCCAGATGTGAATGAAGCGCCTGCACCTGTTCGGAAATAGATGACGCTAGTGAAGCATTCAAGTATAGAGCTGAGCTGCCAAACTTTCATTGGGCAGATTCCCATTGTGAGCCAGGAGTGAAGGCGGAGCTGAAACCGGTTCAACCCGCAATGTATATAACCTAGTTTATTCGTTCCTTAACCATACAACCAAGTACTCGCAACAACCAACTTATTCCCACCCACCCGCCAACAACTTCTTATTCCTCCTTTTCGCTTCCTCTCCCGGTGGTCGAGTGACCTTTCGCTTCCTTGAGATCAAAGAGCAACCCTTTCATCGATCTATCATAGATGAGTGACCGCCCACCCAGCCTTTCCTTCGGAACCGAAATTTCTATCGGCCGACCTAAGCACCCGAGTTCCTTACCTGATTCAATGGTTCATGCCGCTAGCCGAGGAATCGGTGTTAGCCCCAGATAGATATCCGGAAAGCCATTGTGGCAAAGAGTTGGCAGCATGAATTGAATTGATCGAGGTCGATTTCTCGTTCATTCGTATCCGGCCGAATCATCTTCCCCAGCCAATGGAGGTAACCTTATTCATGATCGACCCGCAGCTAATGCCCCTTGATGAGCCTATTTGTTTATAATAGTTCTAACTTCTTCTTCAAAAAGAAGGCCTTCCTTTCAATTTCTCGATTATTATATGATGATTTCTTAACTTTCCATATATAGAAACAGATAGACTAGAAATTACATCTTTTATGTCAATCTCTTTTTCGATTGAATGACATCTGCTTGTTATATACGGACAATACCCATCCCCACGTCCCCGCATCACGCTTACATCCATGCTTCCTTCCACGCTTACATCCATACACGCTATTCAGTACGCACCTGCCAACATATCCGGGAAGGCCATACAAGGAAGAAGGCTTCATAGTGAGTGATTGATTCGATTCATGGCATAGATAGTAGTTGGTTGGGGTAGCCCGGTGATCGAGTTATTCGATTGATGGATAATATTATGACCTATTCGCCCGCATCCAGCCCGCCATTCCACTCTACAACACTCTACCTCGACCTCACTTACCGCTACGGAACAATGGAATGTTCCTACCTAGAATAGAGGGAAGGACTGAGACGATGCATTACATACATTAATTCACTTTTCGATTATACGCCAGACATAGACGCCCATAAGCAACAGTCATAACTGATTGCCATTGCCTAAAGGCGTCAATCATTGACAGAAGGTCTTTGCCACTCATAGTCTGTTCTCATTTCCGATAGCCGCTAGCAGGTAGCCGGTAGTACTCGTCTGAAGGTCCTTGCTAGGCATAGCCATATCAATTGTGACCAAGGTTGTGCTATACGCGAGAGAAGAGAAGTACACATCACTGGATACCCATTCATCCTACATACCCAAGTAGAGAAGATGTAGTCCTCTTTCAGCCTACATAAAGAGGTATGCATAGAGCACGTTAGACAAGGAAAGTGGATTCTATGTTTATGTGGAAGCTGTTCGAACGAAATCAAAGCTGGTCAAACCTGTTAGGATTGTCACACCTACCCTCTCTATATGCCGCCTGCTTGATTGAGCCCAGTCCCATGCCCGCCGAGTAAGGAAGGCAACCCCCTTCCCCAGTACGCACAGTCCCAGTCCGCTTCCGTAGTAGCTTACGAGTAGAACTACTAGATAGAAAGTACTACTTCTCATTGATATACGATATCGCCATGGAGACGTTGACCTTGTCCATTGTAACAAGAAATCAATAATCTTACATAAACGAGGCATTACTTACGATGCAGTGATTAGGATTGTAACGCCCGCCCCTTTTCACCATAAATCAGAGTTAAAATTTTTTTTTTTTAAAGTGACAAAGGGCGCGGACGTCACGACGCGAGTTAAGTCCGAGCTTCTAAAGCCCGGCCCTTAACTGGCCAACCCTACGCGTACGTGGAGCCAAGTCCACGAGTACGGTTCACGCGTAGATGTAAGCTCAAGGAATATTACTTCTCAGTGCGGAATTAACAACAAAGACTATCCTACAGATTTGAGATAGCAAGGAAGATAACATTCATTTAAATTTCTATAATACCTCAAAACCATAATGTCCATAATAAAATCCCAAAACATACCCAGTAATCTAATTTATTACATTCCGACAAGCTAAGTTACTCAAATTACATTTTTCCAACATAAACTTAAACAACATAATGAATCTACCTTCCTAAGCTACTAAGCATGACTCCCGTCCCGTCCTTCCGTTTCGCCACCTCCTGCGTCATCAGCTAGGGTAGAAGTAGCGCGTTAAAACAAGCGCCCAGTAGGACTCCGAGTAGGGCTAGCACATGGATTAGTAATAACAAAGCATATAGAAGATATTATCTCAAAATTATGCCATTTGGTACAATGTAATGCAATGGGTGTTTTATGTCATGAATCCCACCCATCAATCTCATCCTCAACTCTACAATGTCCCTTTTTCCAACCATCCATAGTATTCCAAATAGAATCCATACCATCATCGTACCATGACCCTCTTGATGCAAAAGCCTCATCAAGATGCGATCCACACTAGGCATCCCCCCCTTGATGGAAGAACCATCATCAAGGTACAATAATAAATACAACATCCCCCTTGATGGAAAAGCATCATCAAGGTATCATAATACATATGTGAAATGTCCCCATGCTGTTTATCGGTCGCCCCGACGGAGCATGGACTCCAGTTTCATTTCATCATTTCCCTGTCATAACCCTCCCATGCCATGCATGAGATGTAGATGCCATGTGCCATGTAAATATATGTAGTTCAATAGTAACACAAAAACCCATCTTAAAACAATTACTTGATTATCAAATAAATCAAAGGGAAAAACATCCCATAATATTTAATCCAAAATCCATCTTAAGACATTCACATGATTTCCAAAATAATTTAAAGGAAAACATCACAAGATACATAATCCAAAACTCATCTTAAAGGCAACCACATGCTTTCCAAAATAAATTAAAGAAAACATCACCCAATCCATGGCTTACAAAAATGTAGGAATCTTACCTAATACCGACTTGCGTCCTTTTACATTTTTCCGCTCGACAAACCCGATCGCCGATCGCGCACCGCCTGCAATGTCCAGTACCTTGTTACACACTAATCATTAGTCCATGTTTCAACCATTTATAAGCCCTTATGAAAAACCGGTCACCATTTAGGTTTTGTGGGTCCCACCTAATCCATTATATATTTTTAAGTACATATGTCTAAAATCAGCCACCCTAGGCTTTATTAACCACTTATAAGGTTATCACATTAGATCCCCTCATTCCATGATCAATCTCCATGGAATTCTTGAATTTGGCATTTAATTACGGTTTTGCCACTACCTCATTTTCCATGGTTAATCACCCATTTATGCATGCATGATTAAGTCCAAAATTGATTTTTAAACTTAGATCCCTAACTTAGGTTCATTTATGACCCACCAAACTATTAAAACTTGTCATCTAATTAATCCAATTCCCAGTACTTAATCACATACATACACATTAACCTTAGACCTAAAAATGATCCACCATTTGGGTCATGGATTCAAAATACCTAATTCATCAAATCCTCCGATGGGGTTTACCTTATGCATTTAACTTCAATGAGTGCATCACTCATTCATTCCCTTTGGAGGCCACAAACACCATCCATCATCCAATTTAACCCACTACAATGGGTTACAATTGGGCCATGGGTTCGGCCATACACCATGGCCGAACCCATGGTGTCCTTTCCCCATTTTCCATCCTTTTAACCCCATTTAAAATTTGTAAAACATTACCATAGGGTTCGGCCATACACCATGGCCGAACCCATGGTTCATATTCCACTATTTTTCTATGTCTCTTGGGGCCACACCATTACTCATTTAAAACCCTAAACTCATCCATACATTAATCCCTCTTTTCCATCCTCTAAACCCATCAATTGATCCCTATTACATCACCATAGGGTTCGGCCATTCTCCATGGCCGAACCCATGGTTCATGGTCCAATATTTCTTTATGCCATTTTAGACCATTAACTTAGCCACATTTGCATTGATTTAAACACATGCATAATTCTACATTTTAGCCCTTCAAGCATCCTAATTTGTGAGACTAAATTGCATCAACCCCAAGCTTAATTTAATCACTCATAAGGTCATCTTAATTTAATCAAACTTTCCATCATCTAAACACAACATGGACTCAACCTTAGCTCATACAATGACCTACAAAATGGGTCATGGGTTCGGCCACACACCATGGCCGAACCCATGATGTCTTGTTCCCCATTTTCCTTGGATCCTTTGGCACATTTTAGATCTATCACAAGTCCTTTCATGAGAGATTTACATCATGCATTTAAATCACCATTTTAGGGTATCATTTCATACTTTGGGTCCATCAAAATTATCAACATTTTCCCATTTATTTCTCCATAAATCATAACCATTAAATCCACCATTATCACCATAGGGTTCGGCCATACACCATGGCCGAACCCATGGTTCACAATCCATCACTTTCTATGCCCTCCAATGCCATAAAATCCCTTTACATTTCCATCATAAAAAGCATTTTGAAACATTTCCCACATTCACTCATTTACTACAATTCATTAACTTAACACCCTCATTGCTTTCCATTCTTAAAACCTTAACCAATTACATCAAAGACCAAATCACCCACCATGGGGTTCGGCCATACTACATGGCCGAACCCTATGGCCCATAATTTTATTCCAATTACCCCATTCCATGCTTAATTTCATAATTTACATAATGCACATAACCCATTTAGTCATTTTCTTACCCTAACCCTAATTCACCCATTTAGGGTTTTCTCCATCTTCCACCCTCTCATTTGATGGGTTTAAACTCCATAGCATAAAATTATCTATCCACCATTACATTAATACAAAATAAATTCCAATTCTTAAACCCTAAAATCCAAAATTTCTTGTTTAAGAAATACTCACAATCCGACGTCTCCTCCGATTTCCGCCGCTCCCGTCGGTCTCCTTAGCCTCCTCTCTCCTTCCTCTTGATCTTTGATAGGTCAAGATGCTTGATCCATGGTGGCAACCCCTAAACTTAGGATCGGCCAAGGTAGGGTTCAAAATTGAGAGAGGGAAAGGGAAAAATCATGAGAGGAAAGATGTTAGCCCTCACCTTAGAGTAATTTCCCTCCAATTTCTACTCCTTTCTTCTCTCCTTCTCTTCTCTTTTCCTTAGCTCTTTTTCTCTCCTTCACTTGGATGTAGGGGACGACCATGGGAGAGTGGAAGAGGTGGAGTTTGTGAAAAGACAATGAGAATGGGAGGACCAACAAAACTTATCTAATTTGGTGACTTAAAGACTCTTACTTTACATTAATTGGTTTCACCAACCTTGTGAGATATTTTTAAGATCTTTTCTTTGCTTTATGGTGGTGGTCATCTAAACCACCACCAAGACCAACGTGTGTAAATTTTGAGGTGGGGTAGCTTGGTCTCCATTTGACCAATTTTAACCCCATTTGGCCACCAATTTAATAAATTAATTACTTAATTAATTTGATAATTACCTTAGGTTAATTCACTTGTATTTAACCTAATTCCCATTATTCCACCCATGGTTGACCAAGTCAACCATAGTGGCCGGCCCCACCAATCATTGGCCCACACGCCACCTCACTTGATGAGGTGAAGGTGGGTCCCACTTGGCCACATTACCTTGGTTTACTTCCAAATAACTTAAATGATTAAATTTCATTCCATTCATTCTAAATGGATCCCCATTGGGCCCATGGTCCAATTACATTTCCATCTAGCCCATTTACCTTAGAGCACAACCATCTTGACCCATTGGGTCCCCAAATGGGTATTTGACCCAATTGGCCATCATTAACCACTTACATAATTTTAAAATCCACTCCATGGTCTATTGGCCATAATTGGGCCTTTGTCCAAATTTTGGCCCATTTACCCCTTTATTTCATAAATTTTCCAATTTTCATCCTTAAAATAAATAATATTCCCATTTATATTAATTTTAAAAATTCCAGGCCCTTACAAGGATAAGGTAGGTGGACAGACACAGAGTTAGTTCGGTCACGCCAGAGAATGCCAGTCGATGGGGAGTGGAGGTGGAGTGGCACCGGTTAGTAATCGATTGATTCCCCACATACGATACAAAGGAGTGGTCCTGGAAGTACTGGTTAGTGACTGATTGATTTCACACATATCGGGAGAGAGGACTAATCCACAAGACCTAGAGGAGGAAGGAGTATTCAGCAGTTAGTACAATGTAGAGCTGTTCTAATTGAAGACACCATATAGGTAACGAGGATGAGGCTTACACGTAGAGCTACACATAGTGTGCTACAGGGGCCCCTAATCAAAGGAGCCTAATTCACAGGGAGGACACATAAGTAAGTCAGTAAGTTCCCAGGAGATCATTGCTGCTAGCCGGCCGTCATCCAGCCAGTGTCTCATCCACATTGGTTGAGGGTCCTTGCCATACAGCCGATACTCGCATCTCTTTGGAATAGAAAATCCCTCCATGTTAGTTTGTTTGGTTGGGACAGATTTAAAAAACCTCCTCATTGCACATTTTTCCACAGAAGTCAACCTTTCTAAATGCACACGCCCGACGGAAAGCCCTCGATTAATGCCATGGCTAGAATAAGACAGCTTCGAAGACGAATAATGTTATGGCAAAACCTACTTATAGTCTGCTTATTGGGATGCCACTCTCAAAGATTCTTCCCTAGTGACAAATCGGATTCGTTCAAAGAGAATCCTTCAACGACAAAAGCTACCACTCACTGAACACTATCTGTATCCGGATTTTTTTCCATCCATGGCAAAGGATCGAACTTGAACTCTTTCCGGCTTAGCTAGCCTCCTTTTAAAATTCATTTTTGCAGGTGAGCCAGATGCCGAGTCTACCTCTGCCAAGTTCCTCTTTTAAGAGGATTTTCTCAAAAAATGTCATAGGATTGGTAAGTTGTTTTTTAGTTCGATTTTCATTACTCCGAATCTTCTTAGTTCGATTCTGCCTTTGCTTCCTCACTCACAGAATCCCAACCGAATTCTAACTTATTGCTTCCCATTCTCTTGGCTACGACACTAGTTCTATTAAAACTGCTAACTATTATTCGGATTTTCTGCCAGACTTCAAGTTCCCTCTCCGTTCTAAAAGTAAAAAAGGCAAGTCGAATCCCTATGAACAACTTGAACTCGTACAGTAGAATCAAGTTGTTCGATCAAAAGGGTAAGACCTAAACCACTAATTCCGTCTAATCGGCTTGGCCTATCTCCAGGTATTCCCTAAAATAAATAATGTCATCCAGCTCCCTCACTCTTTCTGCCATCTAGCTCAACGGTATCTAGTTCAATATTTGCTAATGTCTTTCGTTCGATGTGGTATTTTGATGTTAGGATGAAGATTCAATCCGAAAGAACTACCTATAGCTTAAGCCCAATTATTCTAAGTCTATTTAGTCTTACGCTGATTCAAAAGCAGCTACCATTCCTCCAAGAGAAGAAATGGCACCAACATCGGTCACTGAAAGAGCTATCCTCCCCGGCAACAGAGCTGGATAAACGCCATGAAGCTTCCCCAGTCCCTAGGGAGGGCTTTCTGAGACCAATGCCTATATTCTAACTTTCCCTATCTCTGGCAGCAGCTATTGAAATAGAAGTTGGTGAAATCTACGATCGATTTCAGCTATCTGGGGCACTCAAAGAGGCATTCCGTCTTTACTCCGGCTTTACTATATGATGCCCTACTTTCCCGATTTTCTGTGAATCTAGGGTATGGTATATTATGCCTTTTCGTTCAGGTTCTAGCTGTTTACCTTCACTAATGATTTGATTTTCGATCCTCTACTAAAGTCACACCTTCCCAAGATCAATTCAAGTAGAAAAGGTGGGTATTCCCTTATTATAGCACAAAGAGGTGAGAGCATCCCTACCTCTAATGGTTTGTACTTGAACTGACCGAAAGTCCTATTTTGCTACTTAAGGAGGGGCCTTCTAGGAGGTTTTCTATACCTCTTCTCTTCGTCCCTGGCTTTTCTTCCTTCTACCTTTGTTACTGACTTTGTTACACCGTACCTCTTCAGTTTATTGCTCCTAGGCCTATGGGTTCTAGAGTAGAGAGAATTCCTATTGACTGTCTTTCCCTCAGGGGAACTCCCTTAATCCCGGAAGTGACGGAACTCTCTTCCCTTCCGAAAAGAGCTAAATTGACTGAGGATCTTAGCAGGATCGCTTATTCCTCCAACGTCTTCTTATTCTTAAATAACAATACAATAGCATCAGAGTCGTTCACAAGAATTGCCTATTCTATTCCGAAACCTAGAGAAAGAGAAGTCCTTTAATTAAGTAGAAGTGATCAACGAAGACCTAAGAGCGAATGGCGAATCCTTTCTCTCTTGGCTTGGGTTTACCTATATTAAAGAGATGGGCCTTGAGCCTGATCTTTCTTCTTTATCGCCAGGGTAGGCCTTGACTTTTGCCGGGGACTTTGTTGCTCGGTCTCCTCCCCTACTTATCTTTCTCCAATAGCTCCTTTTCCTCAAGGGGATGAATCTCTAGACCTAAGTTATATAAAGCACTGCTGCCACTTCCTTTGCTACCGGCTTCTTTCAGTTCTAAAGTAAATCAAGAGGCTAAACTCGATCTATCTTTCCGGCTTAGCTGAACTCCTCGCCTGGGGTGACTGAAGGAGATTCTGATTCAAGCTTTGAACCAAAGCTAATTCTTTTCTCTATTGTACCCTCATCGACATCTCCTTACGCTGATTCAATAACAACTGGGTCGTGAACAAGAACAAGAGCTGAAACACGTTCAAGCTCAAAGCTACTGGTTCTGTCATACTATATTCTATTTCTTTCTTTTCTCGAGTTACTGGCTTTCCTTTCGAGCAGACTAAGAAGAAGAAGAAGCCCAAGGAGCGGTAGCAGCTACGACTTCTTCCTTCTGGGCTTACTTGCCAAGTCCAATAGCAATAGATTCTGTACCAGCAAACCATATTTAACCGGGTGTTCCTTCTCCATTCTAGCTTTCTAAATAAGTTAGATCGGTGCGAGAAAAACTCCTAAATCAGTAAATCCTGAAGTTACTGCCTTCCCCTGAGTTCTTCCTTAGAGGGTTGGCACAAAAGCAGCAGATATTTTAACTAATAGCAAATAATTCCATTTCCTCGAACCAGATTCTATTAGATCTTCCTATACCATAATTCGCTAATCTAGATGAAAGAGCAGGTAACTACATAAGGCAGCTTTCCCCACTCTGTCTTCTCTACGATTTACGGGTACTTACTCGTGCATGGAATCAAACAAGAGGAGGTTGCCTGATGGGACGTCGGCCTTTGCTAAGGACTTTGCCGAGGTTGAACCCCTCTCTTCT
Organism: Chimonanthus salicifolius; assembly: GCA_013350335.1. Lineage (NCBI taxonomy): Eukaryota > Viridiplantae > Streptophyta > Magnoliopsida > Laurales > Calycanthaceae > Chimonanthus > Chimonanthus salicifolius. The sequence goes on along the minus strand of CM023541.1, from coordinate 23,021,918 downwards.
AGTAGCCGCCATTCCTCCAAGACTTGAATCAGGAATATATTTTCTGTACTATGCTGCCTTTGGCCCTGCGCCTGGTCTTTCTTCTTTATTACCTTGGCCTTTCACCGGATATGGGATTGATCCCTTCCACCATTCCTCCAACAGATGTAGATGAATTAGCTGCCGTTATTCTCTCAACATTTGCAGAGCTAACCCCTGAAGTGACTTAAGTCCCGTGTTAGAGCTAATTGTTGTTTCTTCTATAGCAAGTGCCGAGCAGGAATCACTACTTATTCGACCAGTAATGCCGTATGCCCGGCTATGAAAACCAATCCACCCAAGGCAAGGATAAAGACAGCTGAACAAGACCATGTGGATAAGAGAAGAGTTGTGATTAGATTAGCACTTTCTCTTCCAAATCATCTAATAGACTGGCTTTACTTAGTTACTCTCCCCAGGAATAGAAGGGGGAAGTCGAAAAATAACTTACAGGCTTTCCTCAAAGCTCACAGCTAGTCCTCTTTATTTAATCTAATTCCCAAGCAGGCGGATTAGAAGGTAAGGTGCCAAGGTCAAGGCTAAGCTTAGTTGAATTATTCCCCTAGGTGAACTACCTTTAGCTTTCGAGAAGACAGTGAAAGCAGAAGACTAACTTGAGGATGTCATGTGGAAGCTTTCCCAAATCCATTTTTGGGAGCTATGTAGGCTTGCTTCTCACAAACTACACAAGGTAGGGATCAAAACTACTTATATAAGTCAGGATATACCACCATACCTTCAAAAATTCAACAGATTCAACTATAGCAACTCAACTCAACTCTTCAGATCAGGAATCGCCTTTCTTATCTATTTTATTTCACGCCCTGAGCCTGAGCTAACTCATTTCTCTTTCGACTGGAACTCCTTAATCAGTTAATCCGGAAGTGACTTCGATACCTTTCCAAGGAATCAGAATCTGCCTTACTTAAGCCCCGACTTCGCTACACTTGCTTCTAGAAGGAAGTTCCCAGCCGAAGGCTCGGTCCTAGTACTACCTCTTAGATACGATACCGCCAAAGGAAAGCAGTCTAGCAGTCAAGTCACGAAGAAAGTCACACCACTACCGCTACTTTATGCTTACCATGCCTAGCTCCATTCTAATGAAGTCACTTGGTCCTTACCAGAGTAGAGACTCCGCCTAGGGAGTTGCCCACCCTATCTCTATTCTATCTTTTTCACCGAAACCCTGAACAGGGATCAACTACTTCTTTATTTATGATACCAGCAAATTCAACTGAAACTGATTCCACTTAAGAGCGACATCCATCCCCGTGGTTATTTCGACAATAAGGTATTTAAATTCTATAGCACCGTCTTCTTCCCTAAAATCGGAAAGGGATTGTGAACAAGAAAGGAAGTTAGGCCTTTTCCTAAAGCCCCAACCACCAAGAGCTGATTCTCGGTTTGGCTACACTATTCTATTAAGGTTTCGCATCTCTCAAGCCCTGGTTGGCTACTGACTTGGCTTTTTTCACTCAAAAAGAATGGAATCCGGATCCGTAAGTGACTTCAATAGGCTAGCCTTTGGGCTTATAGTTAAGACTTCTTTTCTTCCTTACCTTATAGAGCTTGTCTGATAAGGAATTTTCTGCTCGCTACGCCCATTGCCCCAAGCCAAAATTGCTTGAATAGCTTGATCTGACTGAACTCGCTCTAATGGAAGAATTCTATTAATATGGAATTTCCTGGTATGAGCTTAAAAAGCATTCCCCTGGAGCCTGAACCACGTGAATGCTAGCCCTCCTCAATCCTAGTCGCATTCAATCTAGAATTCTTCTTCCCCAGTGATGTCACCGCCCCTACACATTCATTCTCTATCTGGGCACTGAAAGGGCAAGCAGCATAATATGGAAGAACCTCGCTAACAGTGAGCCTGGTCCCTTTAAGGTACAAATCATCTCGTTCAGCCGATGCTTACAACTACCCTGTCCCCATCAAGTCGAGATTCCGTTTGAGATCCTGATCGAGATCCTTATAGAACGCTATCAACATAGCCCTTCTTTTTTGAATTACGCGACTATATGTCAATTATCTCAAGTCAATGCCATACGTTGTGGCTGTCTTTTCACCATCAGCTTCGATCAATCCTACGTCTGTTTACGGAAAAGGAAACATACTTTTAGGCCATCAATGCTGATGCCTGAACTTGTAAGATTGAGGGAGATGTTTGTACCTGTCGGGATCCTGAGTTGCCAACCATTCATAGGTTCTTCCCGGATACTAAATACAAAGCCGAAGATCGGTAATCAATGCCGGGTGAAGTTGGAACCGAAAGGGCTATTGGTCTCGATCTATGTCCCTCGCTTTTATTTCATCGAAAGGATCAAGTGGCTTTCGATCACGAAATGTCTCTTTCCCTCTCTCCGGTTGCTCAGATGATACTATGCCTACGTCTGCAATAAACAACTAATAAAGCCCATTTTCGAACGTTTGGAGAGGCTCACGTATTCTACCTATCTCTATGAATATGAAGGAATTTAAAAAGGATTGATCACTAAAAGAGAATGTCTTCTTTATTCTGAGTTTCTTTGTGGTAGAAGGCATCCAATATATAAGAGGGTTTCGCAATAGCCTTAGTTTTTTCATTCTGCCATTAGTTACAACAGTTCTCAAATCTTTCTTTTATGCTTGTTACCCCTCCTGCTTACTTATAGCTAGGGACTAGAACAGGACTAGTACAAGGCACTTACAGACAAAGCTAGGACTATTCTCGAATTGGGCTACTATTCCCAATAGGAATAAACAGAATGAAGATATTCATCAATCATATCAATTACGATATTTTTTTTTATCTCTCTTTTTCGCGTCATATACACACGACACCTTTTTTATTTCGTTATACGCCTGCAAATTACTCTTAGCATGAAAATAGGAAATCTTTATCACTTATAACTTCTTAAACTCCCCCTTACTTACTGCTTGGGCCGACACCGCTCCTGCACTTGCAACAGGAACAGAGCCCACCTATCGACCGAAGACAAATTCTGCATCCGCCAGACAGGAACTTGCAGCAGATAGTCCTGCCTCACACCCAAACTCACGAAAGACAACAGCGCCTACGCCTTGAACTACCAAGCAAGGGATGAGCTACCTATCGACAGCAGGCACTATCGCCTCACAACCTAGGAAGGGCTCCTAGCTTGCATACTGCTCCTAGCGCGAAAGAATAAGCAGCCTTAGCGCATCCGACAGCCAGCCCTATGAGCTAGCTTACCAGCTCGACCTCTGCCACTACTGCTTCGCTAGCCAATGCTAGAAATGGAAGATCTAAAACAAGGGCTGAGCGACCAGCCTTTGTGATTGCTTATTCGAAGGCAGACTTGGACTCCTTTCCTTGGACCAGGCACCAAAGCAAGCAAGAGATTGAAGCGGGGCATGGGAGACATTTCAGAAGCCTTCTCACTAAGGATAAATGGCCAATAGATCGAAGAAACTTCCTTAGCCAAACAACCAACGGACGGATTCAGAAGACAGAGCAAACCGATGAGCGTTTGCCCAATACAGCTTGACCGGGATATTTGATTGGACAGAAGACCGGTTGGCCGAGGATCAAGATTAAAGTAATTTCCTCTCTAAAAAGAACTCAACGGACGTACAAGTAGAAGATACATTATTTGACAGCGAAAAACTGGAAACTGAAGAAGCGAAAGCGCCTAACTCAACCGCCAACCATGTTCTGCCTAGTACTCCAGTTGGCTATTCAAAATCATCATTCACCAGAAATCCTCACCTCCTGCACGTACTTACAAATCTCTTTCCCTCCCCACCGACTTCATGGTGGCTACCATCTCCCACTTGAAGTAAGGAATGAGCGTGGTGTGGGGTATATTAAATACAAGAAAAGGAATTCTTTGTTAGCATTGTGCGACTTGAAGACGTTGAAGGCCATCTTCAACGAGAAAGAAGCAGAACGTGGAAAAAAAAGAAGAAAAACTTATGATGCACAGAGTGGCCAACTCGAGATCATTCTTTCACCTGAAAAAAAAAACTGCTTTGTTATTCAGCAGGGAGGCCCAAGCAGTGGTGCTTTAGCTAGCCTGACTCATCTATGAGACAGATGAGCAAGCGAGAGAAGTTATGACTTTTTCCTTGAAAGGACGAACCGGCAAAAAAAGGCTGTGAAAAAGGATGATACTTTTTCGGAGATAGGATTTTAGAAAGGAATCCCCAAGCAGTAGTCTCAAAGAGTGATTTGGATCAAGAAGGCCGAAAGCAGTAAAGCTCACGTTGTCACCTCTTGTCTGCTAGTGAGTGATTCCTGCTTATGTGGCAGGTAGACCGTCTCATCTCTTTCCCCAAAGTGGTGGATCGAACTTTGATAATGTCACGAGAGATTCTGTTGTTGGTTCCATCGGTCATTCTGAGAACCTGACAGCAGCTATCACTTACTGGTCGATGAAAGTGGGGTCAGTTTCACTATTCTTCGGAGCTTGAAAGTCAAAGGCTTACTTATGCTTCAAAGATGAATCCTCAAGAATGACAACATTGGCTTCTTGTTTATCAGGCTTGTTCCCCGGAGTGTGATCCTCTCTTCTCGGAAATGGCTTCAATATGAAAAGGCCAGCACTAACTCTTCAGAAAATCTCTATATGCCATCAAGGCCATAATGTCATAATCAAGGTTTTTCTTCCAGAGTCAAAGACAACTCCCTCCGCTTTGACTGCCATTCCGAGGCCCAGCAACAGAAGAAAAGATTGCGAGGTACTTCGATAGTATCAAAAGGGTACCTTCGCTCGGGAAGTTCAAAAAGAAAAAGAAGGTCCTCACATAAGGTCTCCAAAAAAATATCTTCCTAGAAAGGATGACATAGGCATGGAGCGAATAGAATCACTTCTTATGTCACTTCTTCTCACAATCCCAGGGGGGGAGTAAGAAGACGAGCCTTCTCCTTCATCTACCTTCTCCTTCATCTACACAATCTTCTCATGATCCAATTTCATCAGCCCAAGTCACTGAGGATTTGCCTTTCCCGCCACCAATAATGAAGCAGAATACGAAGCATTATTGGCAAGCTTAAGGATAGCCAAATTAAAGAGGTTCTAAAAGTAAAGAAGAACAGGGGCTAGAGACTCTATTAGTAATAGATACAAGTGACGATGATCTGGAAAGGAATTCAAGGTTCAGCTCGCGGGGCAAGCCGAGGAAAGTAGAGTAGGCCGGTGGGTAGAGAACATGGGACCTTCCATCCAAATAAGCACCATTGGAATCCTTTAAAAGACCACCCGCACACATTGTTCCAAAGTCTTTCTTCCTACTTCCATTTCTGTGTTCAACTTAAGGTAGGAGTATAGAGAAACAACAGAAGTTTCGATCAGCAACGAGTGGAAAAACAGCTTTCATATGACCTAGAACGTTAGCTTTCAACCAGCTAGATAAAGCATTGAATTCTTTTTCAAAGATGAATAGAAAGGTTTTTTTCCTCCTGGGATGAAATCCATGCAGCTAAATACCAGACATTCTGAGTAAGTCAGGGTTCAGAGGATACTTTACTCCATAACCTAGGCATCCGCATTGGCTCTCAATTGGGTGGCTTTTTCGACGCAAACATGACAAGAAAAATTGTCCTAGGCTCTCAAGGGCACCTTTCGCTTTACAATATGAATTTCTGAAAGATAGATAGCAAAGACAAAGCGGAGTGATAGGGATTCAGTTTATGGCGTGAGGTTCCTTATCTAAAAGCATACCTGGATATATACTCATAGTGGCTTCCATACCTATCTCCGATAGAACTAACAGCATATCAACCTATGACTAGTAGACCCATACCACGATCCAGCAGTATACTTTAACATTTACAGATCTCTTTCATTATTCAATTATTATCTGGGTTACTCATCGTAGAGAACTTTTTTAATACAAAAAATTTGAAAAATAAAGATCCTAACTAAAAAGAAAAAAACGTAGTGGGTGAGCAAAAAACAAATACCAATGAAGACCAGACCTGGAATTTCAAACAAGAAAACGTAGTAGCGGGAGCCAGCTCCACTCCTTGTTATATATATAGTTGAAAATTGAGTGGAGAGCTACGCTTCAAAATCAAGCCCAAAAAATGATCCTTTTGAAAGGTCCTACTTCTTGACCCATTCAAGCCATGAAAGTGACCTTTTTTTATTAGAAAACATGGCCTCTGATACTCTTTCCTGGGTTGATCGAAGAGCTGCTAACAAAAGGGCGAAGGCAGGATTCACAAAAAAATAACCGTGAACGGATTGAGCCAATGTTTTCAAAAATTCCAATATGATTCCACTCTATTTAGGGAGCACTTACACACACCCGGAAAATCTGCCTCTACACACCCGAATTCGGATTTTCGAGTGAAATTACGATTCTGCCCCCGCGTTTTCATTCATTCGAATGAATGCCCAGTTCATTTTGGCATTCATTCGAATGAATGCCCAGTTCATTTTGGATTCATTCGAATGAATTCCCAGTTCATTTTGGATTCATTCGAATGAATTCCCAGTTCATTTTGGATTCATTCGAATGAATGGGCTGAACAGTAACACGGAATACTGTTCAGCCCAGTCATTCGAATACGCAGAATGGATTCATTCGAATGAATGGCCAGTTCATCTTGGCATTCATTCGAATGACTGGGAACTCATTCGAATGAATGGGCTGAACAGTAACACGAAATACTATTCAGCCCGATCATTCGAATCATTCGCATACGAATACGAATGAATGGATTCATTCGAATGAGTGGCCATTCATTCGAATGAATGGGCTGAACAGTAACACGGAATACTGTTCAGCCCGATCATTCGAATCATTCGTATACACAGCATTCATTCGAATGAATCAACTGATTCATTCGAATGAATGCCTTCAAACGTCATTCGAATGAATGTATCAGAGGCTGCCTCAGAATGAATCAGTTGTTTAAAGGCATTCATTCGAATGAATGGGATGATTCATTCGAATGAATGCATCAGAGACTGCCTGAGAATGACAGTCCAGGCATTCATTCGAATGAATCAACCCATTCATTCGAATGAATGCCTTGAAAACATGCATTCATTTGAATGAATGGCCTGATTCATTCGAATGAATGGCCTGGACTGCCATTCTCAGGCAGTCTCTGATGCATTCATTCGAATGAATGCGAACTTAATATATAAGAACCGTCGATTCATTCGATCGACACCGAACCCTAACCCCTTCCCTCGTTCGCCGTGAGTCCTTTTTGAAACCCTAGATCGAAGCTCTCCCTCCCCCTTTCACTCTCCTGCTCCGGCATCGGCTCCTGCCGTGTCTCTCTCATCCTCAGCTCTCCCTTTCCTCAATCTAAGCTCGGCCTTCCCTCATTCCGAAGTCCCTTTCCCGAGCCTTTCCCCCATTCATTCGAATCACACCCCCATTCATTCGAATCACACCCCTTTCATTCGAATCACACCCCCCTTTCATTCGAATCACCCCCATGTCAATCCCAAACCCCACCCCATTCTCCCTATTTCTTCTTTTATTTTGAAAAACCCACCCTTTAACCCATGGCATCGTCGTCGAAAAGGAAAGCAACATCAACAAGGGGAGGGAAAAAACAAAAGAAGGACACCGCATTCGACCCCACCTATTTCGTATCTTCGGAAGCGGCAACCATGTACAGAGAGGATTTCTCCACACGGTCCTTCATATTTGGTAAAATCGTGGACCTCTCATATTTCACACAATTTGGTTTTAAAGCTGAAGCTTTATTTGAAAAAATAGGTTGGGGGTCATTTTTGGCATTAAAAAGTGATATGTATCCTACGGTCGTTAAAGAATTTTAGGTCAATGTGGAAAGAATTGACGATAAGTCGGTTAAAACATCTTTCCGAGGGCAAGAAATTGTCATTACACGAGATAGGTTAGACGTCCTATACAATTTGCCGAAAGATGGGATTAGAAAGTACGACAATCGTACATGGCCGACTGATGTTGAGGGCTTTGATGTTTTGGTAGCCCTTAACGAAATCTGTGGGAGGACAGATATTACTGAGAAGAAGACCCCCCCCTCTGACGAATTTGACACTAGAGGCACGAATCATCCACCACATAGTTGTCAACTGTGTTTGCCCTAGAAAAGGGCATACTACTGTGACATGTTTCGATGTCTTCTTGATTTGGTGCATCATGAATGGGAAAAAAATCTCCCTCTCCCATATCATCATTAGTCACATGCGCGCCTGCCGGAAGACCAGAAGATGCAGTCTTCCGTATGGTCTGTTTCTATGTTCATTTTTTGAAGAACGCGGAATCCCTCTTCTCCCCGATGATAAAGTTTGTTTAGACCGATTTGATTATTTCAATGATTCAACTTTGAAGAAGATGGGATTCCAACTCGACACAGTGAGTAAGAAATGGGTACCCAAAGTTGTCGAGGCACTTCAACTTCAGGCACCACCACCACCTGAGCCATCTGAGGCATCTGAGGCGCGTGAGGCACGCGAGGCAGGGACTCCTCCTCAAGAAAGATCAACTGGAATCAACACGCAATAGATTCTTGATAGCATTTCTTCTTTGGAGGAGAAGATGGATCAGAGATATGATCAGGTTTCTGCAAGGTTGGATGTGATGCAGAATCAGATTATAAATACTTTGAGGTTGGTAGTGCTTATAGTACAAGAGAGGGGGATAACAGCAGCATTAGGATCAGAAGCAGATGGGAGTTTACGAGCAAGGGTATCTAAAGAATATGCAGGAGCCGCTTTTGTCCATATTCGTCCATTTGGATGAGTAGCTTCAGCTTTAGGAGCAACATCTGGCAGCCCTGCTCGACCATTTCGATCAGCAGCTTCAGCTTCAGCAGCAGCATCTGACATTCCTGCTCGTCCATTTCGATCAGCTGCTCCACCTTCAGGAGCAGGATCTGGCACCCATGCTCCTACATCTGGAGCAGGTGCTGGCACCCATGCTCCTACATCTCTAGCAGGTGCTGGCACCCATGCTCCTACATCTGGAGCAGGTGCTTCAGCTTCAGGAGCAGGATCTAGCACCCCTAGTCGTCCATTTGGAGCAGTTTCAGGCCCCCAGGTCCGGCCGAGTGGATTAGAAGCTTTTGGCCACTCTGTTTGTCAGACTGGATTAGCAGCAGCTTCTGGCCCCCATATTGGTCCGACTGGAGTTGCAGCTGCTATTGGCTCTCATTCTGTTCTTAGTCGAGCACCAGCAGTTTCTCGCCCCCATTCTCGTCAGACTGCACTTATTCCATATGTACGTCCAGTTCATGCACCATCTGGTGCACCTCCTACTGCACCTCCTGGTGCACCTCCTGCTGCACCACCTGATGCACCTCCTGCTGCACCACCTGCTGCACCTCCTGCTGCACCTCCTGTACCACCTGCTACACCTGCTACACCACCTATTGCACCTCCTGATGCACCTCCTGATGCACCACCTGCCTCACCTTCTACCTCTGATCCGGATATTATTTGTCTTTGATGTACTTTTTTCTTTTATTGACATGTAAAACAGATGTACATTTCATATTTTGAATGGACATGTTATATTATTTATCTCCTGCTCATTGTGAATTGCGTCGTTACTTTAAAAATGTTATTTTGAACTAAATTAGCATTTAAATATTCCACTTGAAATGAATACATTCAAGCCGACAAGAGCATTCAAGAGCATTCCTAACTTAAAAATCAGAATATGTCTACTTCAATCGGAAGCCATTCAAGATCATGCTTAATATAAAAGAGAGTACATTCAAGAGAATTCCTAACTTAAACTTAAGCTATTGACACTCCTGTCTTCACTTCATTGATTCCACCATTGCAAGAAATCGTGATTATCTCTAAGATCACCAGACCACTGCATAACATTTAAAAAAATCACATTAGAACATATGGAAAAGTTATATGTCGATTGGTAAATACATATAAGCTCTTTAAGGAATGAACTTACTTCGGTCATTTCTTTAGAGTTATATGTTGAATCGTCACCAAAGTTGTAAGATCTACTATCCTGTGGAAAATTCGTTGTTTGTGATTCAATGAAATCACCTACATTGTAATCAGCATTTAAATCTACACTCGTAGATGCCTGTGAAGAAGGTGGCCTACTCGGACAAGTTCTCCTCGTATGACCAGTATTTTTGCATAACCCACATCTCCTTCCATTTAGTTGATTCTCTACAATCTCAAATGCAGAAGGATCTCGACGTGTAGATGTTTGGCCCTGTGATGAATTCCTTGAACCTGGATGACGTCCTCTAGAATATTGCATAATAGGGTGACTGACTGGCTTATCATGGATGACAAGATTTTGAAGATGATTTAGGAGCATCTCTTGATCATACGAAGACAAATGTCCATATTTGTTTTTAATACCTTCAAAGTGTACATCTAATACATCCCCAGGGCTCCTCCTTTCAATCTTCAAGTGGGCCAATGAGATTAAGTCGATTCTCCATTGTGGGTGTATGTCATCCAAATGTAATTTGTCCATCCATTGCATTTTGTGCGCACACGGTATGCCCATTGAAGCTGTAAACTTTTCCGTACAAATGGGTGAAAATGATCGGTTCATAAGCATATCATATTGGTTGTAAACCTCATTCATTGCGAAATGAGAAACTTTGCCCTTCAATTCATCAAAGAAAGGAATAGACACATCACATGTAAACCGAATCTTCTCATCCTCAAGTTGAATCTTGAACTCTTCAAATTGATTTTCAATGACATGGGCTATCTTTTTTCTGATAACATCTAGATCACCTATAGATGTAGATATATAACTTTTCAGAATAGTACGTGCACCCTCAACCATTGAAGTAGCTCGATTCTTAAAATGTAAACTCCATCCGATCCATGCCTTGACGAATTGTTTTCTATGTGGGATCCATGTCCTTTTTAAGTAGTTCACTGCCTGCGAATCATCTTTAAAATTTTGTTTGAATGCCTCAAACACTGTATTGAATGCTTCTTCAGTTGGGGACTCAATCAGGCCATTCCATTCGGTAAAAAATGCATTCCAGTCTTCGATTTTCTTAAACAAAGGTTTACAATGAGCGACAATATTCTTGTTGATATGCCAAGAACACAAAATATGTACAGCATTAGGGAACTCCAAATCAATGGCATTCTTTAACGCCAATTCCCTATCAGTCAAAAGAACTTGTCAATCATGCTGCACTCTGAAGACCTTTTTAAACATCTGTAATGCCCATACATAATCTTCAAATTTCTCATTTCTCAGAAATACAAAGCATGAGCAGAAATTCTTATTGAAACTTGTCACACCAACGATATGAAGCAATGGCATATGATATCTGTTGGTTTTGTACGTGCAATCCATCAGAAACACATTATGGTATATGTCGGTAAGAAAAATTGACTTCGGATGTGCGAAAAAGAGATGGGATAAATGACCATCACTGTCATAGTCAAGAAAGTATTGATAACCACCTTGTTGAAGATCTTCTATCAAAGCTTCAATTATACTTCGATCCCTTAGTTGCTCTTTCCGAAGAGCAGAACAAAAGTTGTACAAATCAGCCGCTGATATTCCAATATCTGGATTTTGATTTCTAAGGGTCGTCAAAATTTGCCGTGGTGGTATATTGCTACTCCTCATTTCAATGATCATTCTTTTCTCAGAATCTGAAAAACATCTTGTACTTGGATGACCTAATAATACATCCGATATATCATGATTGTGCTCCAAATTCTTTATGGACAACTTCCATGACCTATCAACAATCTGTTTTCCTTTAACTTCAAAAGGACAATTACATTGGCGAGAGTATGCTTTCCTCTTTCTGTCATCGTCATCCAAGCTAACCGTGCTGCGGTATTTACCTCTTCTATCGCAGCCAAGGACTAATTTATTTTCCTTTTTACATGACCTCTTTATCGTACATACAAATCCTTGTTCAAGAGCTATATTCTTAACATAATTTATAAGGTCTTCACGACTTTCAAAACATCCCTCAACAAACTCCATGCCACTTGAGGATTTAAACCTACCTCTAAAACACTAATAATAATGATTTCTAGAAAAAAACTGAGACAGGACTTACCTTCGATTCGAGATACGAGATCCAGACATTAGCTTGAGAGAGATAACTTCGACCCGAGGTAAGAGATTCAAAGAGTGTGTTGAAAACGGGGTTTGAAAATGGGATTGAGAGGCTTAAGTGTTTGGGATTTAAAAGGGGTTCAATGTTTTCGGATTAAAAAAGGGGTTGAAAATGGGGTTTTAGGGTTAGGTCTTTGAAAACGGTGGTTCAAAATGGGATATAAGGGTTTGGGATTGAAATGGGGTTCAAGGGTTTGGGATTGAAAAAGAAGTTGAAAAGGGGGTTCAAAATGAGGTTGTAGGGAGAAGTCTTTGCAAAAGGGGTTTAAGGGTGAAAAGAGAGTGTTGAAAATGGGGTTTAAGTTTTAAGGGAGAAGGGATTGAGAAAGGGGTTCAAGGGATAAGGGAGAGGGAGAGGGAAACGACGGTTTAGGGTTTTGAATGGAATGAGACGAGTGGAATTTCGTGGATCGATTTATATATAAGTTCCATTCATTTGAATGAATGCCTTGAAAACGTGCATTCATTCGAATGAATGGGCTGATTCATTCGAATGAATGCCTGGACTGCCATTCGCAGGGATGCATTCATTCAAATGAATCATCCCATTCATTCGAATGAATGCATCAGAGACTGGCTGAGAATGACAGTCCAGGCATTCATTCGAATGAATGCTTGAAAATGTGCATTCATTCGAATGAATGGGCTGATTCATTCGAATGAATGCATCAGAGACTGCCTGAGAATGGCAGTCCAGGCCATTCATTCGAATGAATCAGGCCATTCATTCGAATGAATGCACGTTTTCAAGGCATTCATTCGAATGAATGGGCTGATTCATTCGAATGAATGCCTGGCTGTCATTCTCAGGCAGTCTCTGATGCATTCATTCGAATGAATCATCCCATTCATTCGAATGAATGCCTTCAAACAGCTGATTCATTCGAATGAATGGGCTGATTCATTAGAATGAATCAGCTGAACCAAAGGGACTGTCATTCTGAGGCAGCCTCTGATACATTCATTCGAATGAATCATCTGATTCATTCGAATGAATGCACGTTTGAAGGCATTCATTCGAATGAATTAGTTGATTCATTCGAATGAATGCTGTGTATGCGAATGATTCGAATGATCGGGCTGAACAGTATTCTGTGTTACTGTTCAGCCCATTCATTCGAATGAATGCCCAGTCATTCGAATGAATCCATTCATTCGTATTCGTATGCGAATGATTCGAATGATCGGGGTGAACAGTATTCCGTGTTACTGTTCAGCCCATTCATTCGAATGAATTCCCATTCATTCGAATGAATCCATTCATTCGAATGAATGCCAAGATGAACTGGCCATTCATTCGAATGAATCCATTCAGTGTATTCGAATGATTGGGCATTCGAATGAATGGGCTGAACAGTATTCAGTGTTACTGTTCAGCCCATTCATTCGAATGAATCCAAAATGAACTGGGAATTCATTCGAATGAATGGATTCATTCGAATGAATCCAAATTGAACTGGGCATTCATTCGAATGAATGGAAACGTGGGGGCAGAATCGTAATTTCACCCGAAAATCTGAATTCGAGTGTGTAGAGGCAGATTTTCTGGGTGTGTGTAAGTACTCCCTCTATTTATTATAAATTTTGCACCTTCAAAAGAGATCTCGAAGGGAAGGTATATTGTATTAAATAAATCGATTCATGTGTACTTCTTGTGGCAAGAAAGCCAATCAGGAACAAAGTAGCTCAATCGTTAGAGAGAGGGGATGATAGAGAGGAACTTGTTTCCGTTTTTCTCCACATTACATTAATTATTGCATCTTAACCGCATAGATAGATATCAGATTCTAATGGTTCTTTCACTTACTTCAGTTGCCCTGTTTATTTCATCTTAGCCACTAAAGGTCTTGGGATCAACTCTCACTAAAGTCGTTGGCATCGATACGCTTCTTCCACCTCGGCCTGCAGTCGAACACAACAGCGCTTTTGGCCCCTCTTCCCCTTATTCAATTCGTACAGAACCTCATCTCATCACGAGCTGAAGCAGATTCGTACATGGTTTGACTTCCGCCTCTACTTCATACATTTATAAGTTTCAATCACACAGCGCAAAACGATAGCTTTTTGGGGTAAATCGAGAAGGGTCTGGGAATCCGCATCCACTGAATCGATCAACTTCCCACTCCACTTCTTCTTCACTGCATTCAGAACCTTGTTTCTTCGAATTTTCGAATCAAAAGATAGATTACCCATTCTATCATTAGCATTAGGGGTTGGTCTTGTTGAGAATGCCTATTTGAATGAGAGGCGAAGTATCTAAAGCAGCCCATCCCTCGATCTCTACATTTGAGGGAATTATTTAATTGATTTATCCGTTCCCTTTTCAGCTACCGAGACTGGAGGAGAAGAGTCGAACCTCGACCTATAGGCTGCTCGAAGCCCTACTATATTATATAAACGAGACTCGCCCACTTGCGTCTACTTAGGCATTTGGTAGCGAGAGTAAATCCATTCCGAACGAATAATACGTGTTCACTCCCCAAAACTAAGGGACCTTGGAGAAGAAAGGCTAGAGCAGCTAGTGCGGAAAAGCAGAAAAGAAAGCCCAAAAGGTACAACCCTAATCATAAAGAACCGAAGGACCTACTCGAAAGAACCAAAAGGGCAATAGTCGAGATATGCCCCCTCTCGTTCAAGAGTATACCTGTAGCTCTGTCATTACATCTCCTATTCGAGTAGTTAAATACGGAATTATAAGTAGGTTAATCATATTGAAAGGACAAGAAGTAGAGTATAGTATACGTCCATCAATCGGAGATAGCTTAGCTCTTAGTTCATATCTCCTGAGTGAGAAGCCCGAAAGGCGTATTCAGTAAAGATATGAGATCTGTCTGTTCCTTTCGCTGTTGGAGGAGCACATTCTATCATATCAAACAGGATTCAAGCATGGCGGTAGTAGTATCCTATATATGGTTGGTTGGTATGGTACCGGAACCTACCAGCTTTTCATGAAATCGAAGCAAAAGAACTCGTTCGTTAGCGGTTACAATCTAAACAGTACTATAATCTACCCATATAAGTACAAAGGGCTCTCTAATCACAGTCCCGCTTCCTAGAGGAACATAGAGTTCCGATCGCATCTATTAGTATAGCCCCATTATAGTATGAAAAAAAAACTCTCTCAAGCCATAGCCTCTTGATCATATCTATCGAACGGAATGCTGGTTCAAGGTCAAGGTTTGGACCTCCACTCCGAAATACAGTCTTCTATCGAAATTCAAAGGCATTGCTGGCACATACCTAAAGATCAAAGACTTCATCAACCCCTCGTGCATCCATCTAGCTAGATTCATCTGGAATGAAGGGGTAAGCCCCTAGGAGGTTAGACGCCGAATCATGATAAGCAAGTCGACCCGGATTTTTTCCGCTAAAAGGTAAATTGCCTTGCCTATCTTTGTCCCTGCCTGTCCGTGAGGGAAGAAGTTCCACGTAGTGTAATATGATCCTAGGGTTGTGAATTTTCCGCCTAGTAAGTCAGATCACCTTCCAATTTGAATTGAAATTCGGGACGTAGATTTCGGTTTGAAAAGGTTTGGCCCCAGCATGATGAATGCGCAGAAATTGTAAAAAGGGGTAGGTCATTGCATTCTAGGTCGGGTACACCTATGTACAAAGTCATCTCAAGAATCAAAGATACTAGAATGAGTCTAGAACGCAACGGGGCGTATTTGGGAATCGGTAGAAAGAGATGCTTGTTGTTCGGCATAAATTGGAAACTTTGATGAGTCTCCCATTTGATCATTACCACAGTGAGGAAAAACAAAAGCTAACCGCCGGATTACATGAACCTTTATCCCATGAGGCTCTTTTTTGGAGGCATAGGCCTAGAATTTATTGTTAAAAGATGGAGATTGTAACTCCCTGTAACACCTCGGATTTTCAGACTATTATTTTATATGACAATTATTCTTTTAAATGGTGGATTTTAGAATTGGACCTTATTTGGATCAAGAATTGGGCCATGACCCAATTAAGACCCAACCAATGTTGGAATTGGTTTTATTAAATACAAATGGGTTGAATTAATTTAGTGATGAATTATATCTAATTTTAAACAAAAGATTTTTATGGCCGAATTTTTAATGTGAAACCTATAGATTTTGCGCAGGAGAGATATGTGGGATTTTAAATCCACAATGATATGCTAGATATTTAAAAAGGGATGAAATATCTATGAAATAAATAAAAGATTAAGCATGGCCGAAATTTGGATAATAATATCCATATTATGCGCATAGGATATTCTAAAAGGGAAGGTAGATTGTCTTAAATTAAATTAAAATATTATTTGGATTATGATTAGGGTTATGCACATAGTACTTGCTAATAAGAATTAAAGGAAGGTCTTAATAAGGCAAGGGAAAGTCGGATATGGCTAATTAAAGAGGGAAAGTCGGCCATGGTTAAATAAGGAAGGTTTGATATATGTCCAGTGTTTTGGTTATAACTTTTCATTCTGATAACCGATTGCTTTGATTCTTTTTGCGTAGAAATAAAACTTCAAGGGCTACAACTTTTTAGTTTATCACTGCTTCTGATTCGGAAGTTAACAAGGTCAAAACTGAGCTATAATATAGTATACATGTGAAAAAAAAGGGGAAACACAAGGGGCGCACAACTAAGGGTTGCTTATCTTAAGAACATTCTAATATTGGATTAAGAAAGGCTATAAAATGAGAGATCAAGAGGGATACACGGTTTTGGACATCTTTTATTGTTGAGTTTATTCCTCTCTCTCCCTTTCTCAATTCATCATTCTCTTCCAGGCCAAAAGTAAGAGAAGAAAGGGCAGCAACAAAAAGGAGTTCTTGTTTGGAGAAAAGCAAAGGGTAAAGAAAAGAAAATTGGAAGAGCAAGAAACCAAAGGGGAAAAGGTTAGTATCTTGATTTATAATTTTATGTTTTGAAACAAAAGAACCATAGGGTTCGGCCATGGTGGTTGGCCGAACCCCATGAAGAAAGATTAAGTGTTGGATTAATGAGTTAAATGGAGAGAAAGAACCATAGGGTTCGGCCATAGTGCATGGCCGAACCCCATGGAAAGATTTTATTTAATTGTTGATTTTAAGATTGAAAACCATGGAGAGATTTGATTTATGAATTGGGTTTATGTTCTTAAATTTTGGAACATGGGAAGACATGGTGATTTCATGATAAAAACCATGGGGATTTATGGTTTAGATTTACAAATTTGAATAACGGAAATCCATGGAAGATTTGGATAATTTTAAAGGGAGAATTGGATAGGGATTGGGTCGGCCATGGCATGGCCGAACCATGATGTTTTTATGGTTAAGTTATTGGATCTAAAATAATAAAAAGAAAAGGGTGAGGTTCAGCCATGGTGTATGGCCGAACCCCACCAAACATTTTATGGATGATAATCGGTTAATGTTATGAGTAAATGTTTATTGAATCTAAGCTAATGGCCAAGATCATGAACCATAGGATTCGGCCATGGAGCTTGGCGAATCCCATGGGTTAAGTTTGGAATGTTAGATGGAAATGGTTGCTAAATTTGGAGAGCAATCCAAATATGGAAAGGTTCCAAATATGGATAGTGTTACAAAATTAGAAAGCATCCAAGTATGGTAAATGGTTGCTAAATTTGGAAAGCAAGTTAAAAATGGAAGGAAGGTTGTTAATTAAGGAAACAATCCATTTTTGGAAGGTGTTTCCAATTATGGAAAGGGTTGGTTAATTAAGGAAACAATCCATTTTTGGAAGGTGTTTCCAATTATGGAAATGGTTGGTTAATTAAGGAAACAATCCATTTATGGAAAGGAGGTTACTTATTAGGAAAGTTTCTATTCTTGGAATTGGATATTAAAATTAGAAAATATCTAATTTAAGACTATGAAGTTTTATTATGGAAACTATCCAAGAATGGAAGGTGGAGATTAATCAAATGAATGGATTGGATGCCATGAGTGAGGTAAGCCATGGTGTATGGCCGAACCCCACTAAGGTTTAGTTTTTGAAAACCTATTTAATTATGGAATTAAATATATGGTTTAGGCTCATGTATAATTGAATCAAAGGAGATGGATGGTATGAATTTAATGGCATGGTTGGAAATGATACACCATGGTTGAACCCCATGGTCCAAATTAAGGGATTAATGGCATCTTTAATTCATGGTTTAGGGGCTGATTTATGAATCAGATTATGAACCTATATCATGGGTTAGGTTTTGTGTAGTTTTAAAATAAAATTAAGGATACAATGTATGTTATGAATTGATGGAGGAAACAATGGCAAAAATGTAATTAAACACCAAAGTGGAGAACCATGGGTTCAGCCATGATGTATGGCCGAACTCCATGAGTTGTATTTTATGGACTTAATTTGCTTAAAGATTTTTGAAGGGTCTAATTATTGTGGATTTAAAGGAATGAGGAAACCAATGGCATTTTTGTAAATATGAGAGGATATGGGACATTGGGTTCAGCCATGGGGTATGGCCGAACCCCATGAATTATTTTTATGGGAATATGTGCTTTGGAAGTATGAATGATTACTTGAGATATGAGTAAGAAAGAAGTCTATGTTTAGGCTCAATGGCATTATCGTAATTATGGACAAAAATGATAGACCATGGGTTTCGGCCATGGTGCATGGCCGAACCCCATGGGGTTTTGTTTATAGACTTAGAACCTTGTAATTAGGTGAGACTTGGTGTTGATTTATCATTATATTATAAGGTAACGGGATCTCGCAAGCGGTGCGCGATCGGTGATCGAATCTTGGACGGGAACACAAGGACTTGCGAACGGTCTTTGGTAGGATTCCACCTTTTTGAAACCATGGCTTATGTACTTTGTTTTTATATTATGTTTGATGAAAATATGTTTCCAAGGATATGTTTTATTATATTGAATTTCATATGCTATATTTAAGTGTTTAAAATAGCATGGACCAATTATGTTTTAAAGGATGATTTTACATGCTAAGTTTATTTATATAATGAGCATGTGTTGTATGTGGTTTCAAATGATGATTTTTCAATGCTATGTTTATGTTATAAAATAGCATGTGTTTCATTGGCATCTCATGCATGGCATGGGGTGCAGTCGGGGCGTCCGAAAAACCTATGTGCAACATCTTGATGTGATTTCCATCAAGAAGATTCCCGGAGGGTCCACACTCCGTCGGGGCGTCCGAAAGACCTATATGGTGGGTACTTTATGTACAGGTGATGGGTGGGACTCATTGCATATCTGTCATCATAGCATGGCATGGATTTTACCAGGTTTTATATATTATGTTATAATATATGTTTTGTGCTAACCATGTGTTAGCCGTAACTGGAATTCCTACTGGGCGCGTTGTAGTAACGCCCTACTTCTACCCTAGTTGATGATGCAGGTAATTAGGGGAACAATGAACCTAAGATGGACTAGGCATAGGAGCTCGGAAGATTTACTTTACTTGTTTTGAATAAAGATACTCATGAACTTGTATTTGAGTATTTGGATTTCGGAATGTAATAACTTAGATGGTTGAATGTTTTGGTTTGATGATTATGACGTACTTTGCTATCTGAATGGAATAGAACTTGGTTCTAATATAATTCCGCATTTTGATGATTATGATTCCGCAGTTATATGATTTTATTCCGCAAGTCGGTATTGCTATGTGTGAACCATTTTATTGGACTAAGTCCATACACACATAGGGTTGGCCAGTTAAGGGTCAGACTTTGGAAGTTCGGACTTAGCTCGCGTCGTGACGTCCCGCTCTCTATCACTCGACTCTGTTACAAAAAAAAAAATATACGCTGAATTTACGGAAAAAAGCGAGTGAAAAAGGGCGGGGCGTTACACTCCCCATAAAAAAGCTACTAACTGGAAACAGCGGAACTTAATGAAAGGGTTGTGGGACAGCAACGGTGTGTGGCGTGAAGCTCCGAAGGAGTGAAGAAGAAGTGAAGAGAATATAAGGTCTCTTCTTTCTCCGATATTTCATAAATGGATGGAGCGCCCGAGAGTCTTAGTTGAGGTCCCTGTTGTAGCTATCAAGGAAATTTACCAGCCGACGGATGCGGAACTAAGCGCAGCAAAGTAAAGAAGCCCATATTCCTTCTCTATGCATATAGCTGACATTCCTATTGGTGTGAGAGGTGGAACACCTACTTATTCCAACTCCAAGTCCTACCGTTTCATTCACCAAAAGGCTCATTTCACTTAAGACGAAGCAATGGATTTATTTACTCAGGCACAGTCAGTAGAGATAGAGATTTTTAACAGCTAGACTGCCCTAGTAGGAAGGACTAACCATAACCAGAAGACCAGACCTCTTCAGAGCCCTCTTCATCAAGAAGTGGCACGGTTCCGCCCTATACATCTGGTTTCGACCTATACATCGATAGGATTTAGGACGAAACCCTTAAAATGCACTTATTTTGTGCAATCAAATCAATAAGATATAAGGGATCTAAGAGTCCTGTGTCATCATCACTTTCCACAAGTCCAGTGTTACTACTGTGCTTGCACAAGCACCTATTTCTTTACAGCCTGTTATGCGGCTCCTCGGCTGTCTAATCAGAAATCTACCAGCGTTTCTTTGGCGCCTCAATTCTTCCTTTCTATTTGTGTATATAGAAAAACTACCAGATCTTGAAATGAAGTATATAATAGCAGATCGTGAAAGAAGGAAGTAGCTAATCGACATTACGAATGCCTTTATCTTATCAACATCAGGTTCTCAATCTAAGTTTACCTAAATCTGAGTCCTCTAATCGAAATGCGAGTCTTAAGCATATATGGCTACGTTGTAATTGCTCCTTCCTCTTTGTTTGCTTCGCAACTACTTTGCTGCCCAACCTAATGGTTGAACAAGTCGCCTTTGGTGCCTTCTACTACCAGTAGCGTTACCAGTCATTCTGAGGAAGGCCTCGATCCCACCCTATTGGGAACGCTTACTTGACTCTATGGACTATTAGCTTCCACAACCAATACAGAAGTACAAACATCCTGCAATTCCAGGTTTCGAGAAACCCACCCTTGGAGATTCAGAAATTGGGCCATTTGGCAATCCCGTTCGTCCACCAAGGTCAAGCCGTCTCAAAGCCCACCTCTTCACTGCGTTCAGAGCCTTCGGTACGAGACACAACTTAATGTACCCGAATTCGGCTACGAAGTAGTCGTACCTATAGGTAGTTAACTTGCCCGACGGAGGTCCGAAGCAAAGGCGCCGTTAGGTGGTTCTTCCACTTATCAACTGTGGTTAGAAGAAGGAGGTTGTGAAGCAAACGAAGTGAAGAACAGGCTTTACTAAAAGTTTTCTTATAGAAAGAATCCAAACGAAAGAGAAGTGAAGGTTGCGAAGCAAAGGCGCTGAAGCCTAGAGATGGACTCAGCAGAGTGACTTTGAACCCTTATTCTGGTACTACCATGAGCAACTGGAATGGGAACACCACGACGATGATCAAAAAAAGGTTGAGCAGGTGGTGGTTGAGGAATATCCTCATCAACAGGGCCATAGGAAGCACTGGGTGGAGGAAAAGGAAGAATAGAAGCTTTGCCTTTCTCCTCAGCAGAAAATAGGGAGCGTCTAGGTGGTGAAGGTGACTGAGGGGGAGAGGTAATTTACTTACTTGACCGTAGGGAAAGGAAGGTGACATAGGGGTCTTGCCCTTGTCCATAGCAGAGGAGTTAGAGGAATTGGAACTAGGTTGGGATGAGGAAGCCGTTGGTCGGTAGAGGTTAGCGAATCAATCCACAAATTCGAGGAATAATAGCCCTAGTCTTTTCAGTGTCTTTGTAGTCACCAATGATTGGTTATCTAGTCAAACAACTTTATCTTGGTCTCATAGTCAAACACCTGAACTGCTCGCTAAATGCGCGTTAAAAGCTCTTTTGTTTTTTCTTTCAGAACCTTTAATCTAATTAGTATATTTTTTCTGAGTAAGGCACTCTCCGAAAGGAAGGTAAAGGAGTTAACGGCAGGTACAATAGAAAGGAAGTTGGAGGCAGGCGATAGGGAGGTGCGATAGGCTTAGATCAGATGCAAGCAAGCTCAATCTCAATATGCGCATTAGAGAAGGGGGGAGTTAGAGGGAGGTTGGCACTTCGATCAAGAGGCTAACTAGCGTCCCACCTTCCTGTCTTGACTGGTAAACACAATCGCTTGAGTCTAGTTTTTCAGTGAAGGAATCGCTTTCAATGACAATTTCTCTTTAGCAATCAGCCATCAGCCCTCTTCAAGCTATCGAATATAGATAGGAGATCAACTTCAAGTTCACAGCAGGCAGGTAAGGGTAGGTAGTAAAGGCAAGCGCATAGGAAGGGGATAGGCATTCAAATCACTATCTTCAAATAGCTACTGTAAGAGAAAGAGTGGCTCGTGCATCTTTTCTTCTTTTAGACTAGTCTAGTAGGCAAGGGGATTGTTATAGCAAGCATGAGCGGGAATGAGAAATGACTTGAGTTTAGTTCTAGAGTTCGAGCGGGGGTAGCATTCCGGTCTTAAGCAAAGCCGTCCTGCCCAGCCATATGTCCTGTTCAGTCGGTTGCATATCGGTAAGCATGATTGTAGCAATTCAAATAGGCACGGTAGACGAAGGAGCTGTTTGTAACACCCCGATTTCTAAATAAGATGAATATTTATGAAAATGCCCCTGGATTGGTGAATTCAATAAATATGATTGTAAATAAGAAAATGCTGGGGCCCATTGCTCAAATTAAGGTCATATGAGCACATTATAAATGTCAAGTTTGATTGGTTGGGTAATTTCTCAATGAAGTGGAAAATTACCAAAATGCCCCTGAGTTGTTAAATTAATTATTTTGTGATGTTAAGTAAGGAAATAGTGAGGCCCATTGCTCAAAATAAAATCATATGAGCACATTATGAATGATAAGTTTGATTGGTTGGGTAATTTACATCGATTGGGTCAAAAATGATTAAATGGGTCAAAAGGCCCAAATGGGACCCATCGGGTCAAAATGGATGATTGACCGTTCTGTAAACTTAAATTAAATGGGGTTAAGCCTATTTGCTTAGAAATCAAGTGGAGAAGAAATGGGTAGGCTTGATCCATATGTGAAAACCATTTACAAATGACCAAAATACCATAATTGGGTCATTGAGACAAAAACGGGTCAAGGAGCTAAAAGTGGACCCAACGGGTCAAGTTTGTAACACCCTGGAATTTCAAAGTTATCATTTTATATGAATTTATTCATATTTACGGAATTGCCATTGTGTTATATTTGAGTTGAATTTAAATGGGTCAATGGGTCAAACAAGACCCAATGGTTAGTAGTTTTCATTACAAAACAAATAAATGTATAAGATGAACTTAAACGGGTCGAAAATCATAATTGGGTCAAATTTTGTTAAAAAGGGTCAAAATGGCCAAATTGGACCCAATGGGTTGTGGTTGACATGTTTGACCATTAATTGAGCTCAAAGCTTAATTGGGTTAAGATGAGTTAAATGTTTGAGTTGGGTTTGAGTTGAAATAAATGATGGAGTTGAGTGGAATTTATTAGTTGAGTTACATTAATGAATGAGTTAAGTTGGGTGAGTTAAATAATGAGTTGGATGAATAAATTTTTCAAGTAAGTGAATGAGAGTGGTGTGTGCTGTTTGCAAGGTTTTAAACAATGAAAAACGTTGGAATTGCATGGGAGAGGTACTTCATGCATGTAACTCTAAGATAAGAAATTTATGGAGGTGGCATTTTTGGGAGTTACAAAGGTGGGAGGTTTATTTCAAATGCAAATGGTAGGAAATGGTTGGGTGTACATGGTTTGGGTCTTCAAAGGACAGCCACTAGATAGGTTTATAATCCATGCATGTAACTTCCATTCAAGTGATAAAGGAAATGAGAGTTACATTTTGAAATTCACATCATGGGACGTTGGATGCATGAGAACATTGTATGCATGTAACGGCTACAATGGAGATAAGTGGGATGGCTGTTTTAAGAGTTACACATGCAAGGATAATGGAGAGAATGCAAACAATCACCTCCAAAGAAAATAGAGATGTTGGATGCTAGGGGGGGGGTTTCATTCCATAGATGAAACCCCAAGGAACTTAAAAGATTTTAATTATGGAGAAGTGAGTTACACAAGGTTAAACCTTGGGCTGAAGTTGATTAGTCAAGAGGAATTCATTCTCTATCATTAGCTCTTTCTCTCTTGGGCATCCTCCATCTCTCCAAACACTGAGAACAGCAGCTAGTCATTGATTTGCAATCAGTCCTTGGTTGTTTTCTTTCACCAAATCAAGAGCACACATTGAGCAAAGGATGGGGGAATCAAGGTTTCTCATCTAAAGCCAATATTCTTTCTCTCTCTCTACCTCTTTACCGTGTCCTACATTTTAAAAATAAAAGCAGCAGCTGGTTGCTTAATCAGTCCTTGACCATCAAAGAATCAAGAAGAAGGAGAGGCTAAGAAAGGGAAAGGAACAAGCCGGAGTGAAGATCAATTGGAGGAGTCGCGGAAACGGTAGGTTTTCGATAAACAATTTTTAAATCATGATCCGGCCATTGGATGGCCGAATCTAACAAGGGTTAAATATTGGTTGGAAGTGCATGATTAGGATGAACAAAAATATGCAATGGAGAAGACTGACAAAACAGTCAGTCAACTGAATCATTGATTCAGTCAACTCAACTGACAATGGATGAATCAAGAACAAGTTTCTAGGAGTTTCAGCCGACTGAACTATGGTTTCAGTCGACTGAACTGATGATGAACGAATCAGAAATAAGTTTCTGGGAGTTTCAGCCAATTGAATGAGGGATTCAGTTGACTGAACTAACGGTGACTGGAAGCAGAAAGAGTTTCTGGAAGTTTCAGTCGACTGAATATACGATTCAGTCAACTGAATGGATGCTTGTTAAACACGTAAATGAATGATTGGTAGTTCAGCCGACTGAATATATGATTCAGTCGACTGAAAATAAACTGGCAGAACAAACAGATGACCTGATTCAAAGTCAGCCGACTGAATCTGTGATTCAGTTGACTGAAAGGGTACAAAACATGTTTCAGCAGACTGAATGTGTATTTCAGTCGACTGAAACTGAACTGGCAAGACAAACAGACAATCTGACTCGAAGCCAGCCGACTGAATCTATGGTTCAGTCGACTGAATCGAAATGTACAGTTTTGAATGTTAACTTGCTGCTATGTAAATAAGGTATTGGATTTGCTAGAATGGTGTACAAGTCGTGAACGGGAGACGGTTCAAAAGAAGAGTCAATCTAAGTGAATTTGGTGTAGGTTTCCTACCTTTTTTTAACAACCTATGATATTGCCGTTTTATGTTGATTTCGATAAGTTGTTTGAATGTTATGTTATATTTACAAATGGCATGTATGCATAGACATCTCATGCATGGCATGGGGTGATGATGTTGTTGTACCCGGAGGACACACTCCGTCGGGGCGTCCGAAAGACCACTGTGGGGTACCCTGATGATGAGAATCCCATCAGGAGGAATCCGGAGGCCACACTCCGTCGGGGCGTCCGAAAGACCACTGTGGGTTACCTTGACGATGAGAATCCCGTCAAGTGATGGCTATGTTGAATGGTGATGGTGGGACTCATTACATGTTCATTTCATACATAGCATGTTTCATGGAATTTTGTCACACACGTATTATTATTATATTATTTGCATGATTTTGACTAACCATGTGGTAGCCCTATTCGGAAAAACTACTGGGCGCGTTGATCTAACGCCCTATCTATATCCTTAGTGGATGACACAGGGAAAGGGAAGAACGTGGATCGAGAAGAGGACCAAGCAAAGAAACTGGGGTGTTTTGAATGATTTGGAATGAACTTTGAATGGACTATTTATGGACTTGTCATTTGATTTATTCGAACACTGTAATTTGGTAATTAGTTATGTTGGCTTGTAATAAGTAGATAAGTAGATGCTGTGGATTGATTTACTTTGGATGGTTGGATTGAATGGTAGACTAAGGTTATTTGATAATTTTGGAGAATAAATCTTATACTTTGCTATCTTAAGTTTTAAAATGAATTAGTCTTAGGATCTATTCCTCAGTTAGACTAAGACTAAGTATTATTCCGCAAATTGTATTTGTACCATGTGTGGTTCATTTTATGGACTTAATTCATACACGCATGGGCTTGGCCAGTTAAGGGTCGGATTTAGAGATCCGAACTTAACTCGCGTCGTGACACTTTGCCCCGATCACATGATTAATATATTTAAAAAAAAAATAAACTCTGAAAATTAGAGTGAAAAGGGCTGGGTGTTACAGTTGGTATCAGAGCGAAACGGGAAGTTGAATCTTCTGAAGTAAGATTAAGACGGTTTCATGTCTCACTGACGGATAAGAATCCCAACTGACCGACTCTTCGGAGTCCGCTGACTGGGGGCCGGATTAATTTACTTCGTGGACTCAGACTGAACAAATCAATCTGAGAACAACAGTGAAAGATAGCAAAAGTACAGTATTATAATTGATCTATCAAACGTAGCAAAATAAGATATACATCCCCCAATATTCCCCAAATTGAGAAAACAAACAAATAGGGATTTAGAAACTTCCCCAAAAAGAAAAGAAAACCAAGTTTGCTTATTTGGAAATCTCCCCAAAATTGTGAAAAATACAAACTGTACGAGGAAACTAAGTCAATAATGTTTTCATGACTTAGGGAAATGGCTCCAAAGAAAAGGATCCCTCAGAACCAGAAAGGGAAGGAAAAGGTGTTGCAAATCACGCAACATGAGAAAGTGTTATCACAACACGAAAAATCTGTGCATGAGAAGGAGCCGTCTATACATGAGAAGGAGGTAACCCAACCTGATGAGGAGCGATCTGTCCATGAAAAGTCGCACAATGGGGAAGAATCACAGCACTCTTGGAGGGAAGAAAAGGGGAGTGAGAATGCATCAGGGAAGGAGGGAGAAGGGAACAGTGGTATACATATACGACATGTGCCGCCTGAGCTTCAGGGCTTAGTCGAAGCAGTGGTAACCTCTGTACTCCAGCAACATATGAATGGGAGTGAAAGTTCCAGGGATGCCAGTGACCGGAGTATGGCACGAGAATTTCAACAACAACGTCCTCCCTACTTCAAAGGGAAGGAAGGGGCTGTCGGAGCCGAGCATTGGTTGAAGAAGATCACTCAGATCTTAAAATTACTTAAGATCTCGAGTCACGCTGACAGGATTCTACTGGCTACTTCACAATTGATAGAAGATGCTGGTAAATGGTGGGAGGAGGTGGAGAAGCAGAGGGCACTCATACCAGTTAGGGAGAGGATGGCCATGACATGGAATGAGTTTTCAGCAACCTTTCTGGAACACTACTTTCCGGAGGAGGAGAAGGAGCGACAGACGGAACTTTTTCTGTCCTTGGTACAGGGCTCTATGACGGTGGCAGAGTATCACCGTGAATTTCTCAGTTTATCCATTTATGCATTCTATATGGTGGACACAGAACTTCGCAAGGCAAGAAAGTTTGAGAGGGGTCTACGGCCAAACATCAGCGCCAAAGTGACCATATTTAAGTGCACCACATTGGCTGAGGTGGTCAGCAAGGCCATAATAGCAGAACAGGAGTTGAATGCAATAGTGCGGTTTTACAATCGTCGAGCTTCAAGTGGGAGGGGTGGGTTTCAGCCCAACAAGTGGTTCCGTCCGAACTTCAGTAGACCCTCACCATCTACTGGGTCCGTGGGGAGCTTTCGTCCCAACCAGCCCTCCCCATCTGCATCAGTCACCCAGTCATTCAGAGGGGTGAACAATTGTTTCCATTGTGACCAGCCGGGTCACTTCAAGAGAGACTGTCCAAAGCTCAAAAGCTCTCATATTCCAGAGGATCTTTCCGTCCACCAGCTAGGCCAGCTAACTCCCGAGGAGGCAAGACTTATAATCATGCGGGTCAGGCGCCTAATCCTACCGGATCTGGACGACTATTTGCTTTGGAACCTCCTGAGGATGTGGATCATTCTGTGATTCAAGGTATGGCCGTTGTCAATAGTTCTTATGCTTTTGCATTGTTTGGTTCTGGAGCATCGCACTCTTTTATATCTGCATCCTTTATAACTGCTACTAGAACACTAGTTCAAAAGCTATCCACCACACTCACAGTAGTATCCCCTGTCGGAGACACGTCTTTGGGACTCATATGCACTGCCATAAATACAGAACTCGCTGGACTCAGATTTGAGTTCAATTATCTGGTACTCGACATGACTGAGTACGATATTATATTCGGCATGGACTGGTTCGCTGGTTATGAAGCCAATATTGATTGTTATCGCCGAAGAGTGACATTTTGGTCACCCGAGGGAAAGCAGTATATAGTTCGTGCCGACAAGCAAAGCAGACTGCAGGAAGGGTTGCATCATGTGGTGTTGAACAATATTGTCATAAACAAAGCACCAGTCACTGAACTTCCAGCAATTGTGAAAGAATTTGTTGATGTCTTTCCAAAAGAACTCCCTGGTATACCGCCTATGAGGGAGCTAAATTTTGAGATCAAGCTGTATCCTGGTACCTCACCAGTGTCTCTACCCCATTATCGGATGGCACCAGCAGAAATGTCCGAGTTGAAGAAGCAGCTTGATGAGTTACTCAGACTGGGTTGCATTCGGAACAACACATCATCATGGGGAGCTCCAGTGTTGTTCGTGAAAAAGAAGGACTGTTCACTCAGAATGTGTGTGGACTACCGGAAGTTGAATCAGCTAACTGTCCAGAACAAGTATCCTCTACCCAGGATCGATGATTTATTCGATCAGTTGAGGGGATCCAGTCACTTTTCCAAGATTGACCTGATGTCCGGTTATCATCAAATCCAGGTCAGGGAGGAAGATATCGAGAAAACAGCTTTCAGAACACGGTATGGACTATTTGAATTTGTATTCATGCCATTTGGGCTTACCAACGCACCGGCTGTGTTCATGGACTTAATGAACAGAATATTCCGTCCATATCTGGATCGGTTTGTTATAGTGTTCATTGACGATATCCTGATCTATTCCAAGAGTCAGGAGGATCATGCTGAGCATCTTCGAATAGTATTGAACACCTTGAGAGATAACCAGTTGTATGCCAAAGCAAGCAAATGCGAATTTTGGCTACCTGAGGCCAAATTCTTAGGGCATGTTATAACAGCTGATGGTATAGCCGTTGATCCGGCTAAGGTGGCAGCAGTAAGCGAGTGGAAAGCACCAAAGAATGTCACTAAGATCCGTAGCTTCCTGGGTTTGGCTGGATATTATAGGAAGTTCATCATGGATTTCTCTAAAATAGCATCTCCATTGACTCGACTCACTCAGAAAGGGGCCAAATATGAGTGGTCAGAGTTGTGCAATCATAGGTTTGAGGAGCTGAAAGAGAGACTTACAACTGCTCCTATTTTAGTTTTGCCGGAAAGAGGCAAAGGTTATGAAGTGCAATGCGATGCATCAGGAGAGGGACTGGGATGTTCACTCATGGAACGGGATCGTGTGGTGGCATATGGTTCAAGACAACTAAAGATACATGAACGCCTCTACCCCACCCATGATCTGGAATTAGCTGCAGTGGTCTTTGCTCTTAAAAGCTGGAGACACTATCTACATGGTGAGAAGTTTGAAGTCTTTTCAGATCACAAGAGTTTGAAGTATTTATTTGATCAGAAAGAACTCAACTTGAGGCAGCGCAGATGGATGGAATATCTGGCGGACTATGAATTTGCACTCCGATATCATCCGGGAAAGGCTAACAAGGTGGCAGATGCTCTTAGCCGTATGTCTCATGCATCAGTGGCATGTCTGATCAGGACCGAATGGGAGATGTTGAATACCATTCGTGAGTTCAATCTATACATCACAAACCATTGGAGTATGTACAATTTGATTATACAATCCAACATGGTTACAAAGATTGAATAGGAGCAGCGAGCAGATCCGGAAATGGCAGAGACATGGGCAAAGATGTCTATTGGCGAGGTTGTACCGGATTGGGAATTACGACCAGGACAGGGTCTTATGTTCCGGGGTAGAATTTATGTGCCAAGAAGCTGCAGAAAAGAATTACTGATAGAGGCACATCAGAGCAAGCTCTCCATTCATCCGGGTAGCACAAAAATGTATCATGACTTAAAAAGACATTATTGGTGGCATGGACTCAAGAAGGATGTTGCAGAGTTTGTGGCACATTGTTTAACTTGTCAGCAAGTTAAGACGGAGCACCAGAAACCACCAGGGTTACTCAAACCCTTAGCAGTGCCGGAATGGAAATGGGAGCACATTTCCGTGGACTTTGTGATGGGGTTGCCGAGGTCCTCGAAGGGCAATGACGCTATATGGGTCGTGGTAGATCGACTGACCAAATCCGCGCATTTTATTCCCATCAAGATGTCGGATTCATCTGAGACATTGGGTCGGAGATATATCAAAGACATCATCAGATTACATGGTGTTCCTCGGACAATCGTATCTGATAGAGACGGCCGATTCACCGGCAGGGTATGGCAGAGTATGCAGTCAGCCATGGGAACAGATTTACTGACTAGCACAGCGTTTCATCCACAGACTGATGGATAGTCAGAAAGAACAATACAAACATTGGAGGACATGCTGAGGGCGTGCATGCTAGACTTCAAAGGTGGATGGGAGGATCATTTGCCATTGGTGGAGTTTTCTTATAACAATAGCTACCAAGCAAGCCTTCAGATGGCACCATTCGAAGCTTTGTATGGTAGACCATGCAGGTCACCAGTGTGCTGGACCGAGGTCGGCGAACCTGCACTGATAGGACCCGAGTTGGTTGCTGAAACTACTGTACAGATCCAGTTGATACGTCAACATTTGTTGACCGCACAAAGTCGGCAAAAGAACTATGCTGATAAGAGGAGGAGGTTTCTCGAATTTGAAGTGGGAGACATGGTATTCTTGAAGGTCTCGCCACGAAAAGGGCACATGAGATTTGGAAAGAAAGGAAAATTGTCGCCAAGATATGTGGGACCATTTTTAATTATCAGAAAGATGGGAGATGTAGCCTATCAGTTGGCGTCTCTACATGATGTATTCCATGTGTCGATGCTGAGGAAGTACAACCCTGATCCGTCTCATGTTTTGAATGTGCAAGATATAGATGTGCAAAGCGATGTCACTTATGTCGAGAAGCCAGTCATAATATTAGAGAGTGAGCAAAGGGTGCTGCGTAACCGAGCGATTCAGTTCGTCAAGGTGGTATGGGATCGACATGGTGTTGAGGAAGCCACTTGGGAACTGGAATCGGAGATGAGAACATCTCACCCTGAATTGTTTGTATGATTTACTTTGAAATCCTAGTTCGTTCGATTTTCGGGACGAAAATTATAAAAAGAGTATTGTATTGTAACACTCTAGAATTTCAAAGTTATCATTTTATATGAATTTATTCATATTTACGGAATTGCCATTGTGATATATTTGAGTTGAATTTAAATGGGTCAATGGGTCAAACAAGACCCAATGGTTAGTAGTTTTCATTACAAAACAAATAAATGTATAAGATGAACTTAAACGGGTCGAAAATCATAATTGGGTCAAATTTTGTTAAAAAGGGTCAAAATGGCCAAATTGGACCCAATGGGTTGTGGTTGACATGTTTGACCATTAATTGAGCTCAAAGCTTAATTGGCTTAAGATGAGTTAAATGTTTGAGTTGGGTTTGACTTGAAATAAATGATGGAGTTGAGTGGAATTTATTAGTTGAGTTACATTAATGAATGAGTTAAGTTGGGTGAGTTAAATAATGAGTTGGATGAATAAATTTTTCAAGTAAGTGAATGAGAGTGGTGTGTGCTGTTTGCAAGGTTTTAAACAATGAAAAACGTTGGAATTGCATGGGAGAGGTACTTCATGCATGTAACTCCAAGATAAGAAATTTATGGAGGTGGCATTTTTGGGAGTTACAAAGGTGGGAGGTTTATTTCAAGTGCAAATGGTAGGCACGTTGGAAATGGTTGGGTGTACATGGTTTGGGTCTTCAAAGGACAGCCAATAGATAGGTTTATAATCCATGCATGTAACTTCCATTCAAGTGATAAAGGAAATGAGAGTTACATTTTGAAATTCACACCATGGGACGTTGGATGCATGAGAACATTGTATGCATGTAACGGCTACAATGGAGATAAGTGGGATGGCTGTTTTAAGAGTTACACATGCAAGGATAATGGAGAGAATGCAAACAATCACCTCCAAAGAAAATAGAGACGTTGGATGCTAGGGGGGGGTTTCATTCCATAGATGAAACCCCAAGAACTTAAAAGATTTTAATTATGGAGAAGTGAGTTACACAAGGTTAAACCTTGGGCTGAAGTTGATTAGTCAAGAGGAATTCATTCTCTATCATTAGCTCTTTCTCTCTTGGGCATCCTCCATCTCTCCAAACACTGAGAACAACAGCTAGCCATTGATTTGCAATCAGTCCTTGGTTGTTTTCTTTCACCAAATCAAGAGCACACATTGAGCAAAGGAGGGGGGAATCAAGGTTTCTCATCTAAAGCCAATATTCTTTCTCTCTCTCTACCTCTTTGCCGTGTCCTACATTTTAAAAATAAGAGCAGCAGCTGGTTGCTTAATCAGTCCTTGACTATCAAAGAATCAAGAAGAAGGAGAGGCTAAGAAAGGGAAAGGAACAAGCCGGAGTGAAGATCAATTGGAGGAGTCGCGGAAACGGTAGGTTTTCGATAAACAATTTTTAAATCATGATCCGGCCATTGGATGGCCGAATCTAACAAGGGTTAAATATTGGTTGGAAGTGCATAATTAGGATGAACAAAAATATGCAATGGAGAAGACTGACAAAACAGTCAGTCGACTGAATCATTGATTCAGTCGACTGAACTGACAATGGATGAATCAAGAACAAGTTTCTGGGAGTTTCAGCCGACTGAACTATGGTTTCAGTCGACTGAACTGATGATGAACGAATCAGAAATAAGTTTCTGGGAGTTTCAGCCAACTGAATGAGGGATTCAGTTGACTGAACTAACGGTGACTGGAAGCAGAAAGAGTTTCTGGAAGTTTCAGCCAACTGAATATACGATTCAGTCGACTGAATGGACGATTCAGTCGACTGAATGGATGCTTGTTAAACACGTAAATGAATGATTGGTAGTTCAGCCGACTGAATATATGATTCAGTCGACTGAAAATAAACTGGCAGAACAAACAGATGACCTGATTCAAAGTCAGCCGACTGAATCTGTGATTCAGTCGACTGAAACGGTACAAACCATGTTTCAGCCGACTGAATGTGTATTTCAGTCGACTAAAACTAAATTGGCAAGACAAACAGACAATCTGACTCGAAGCCAGCCGACTGAATCTGTGGTTCAGTCGACCGAATCGAAATGTACAGTTTTGAATGTTAACTTGCTGCTATGTAAATAAGGTATTGGATTTGCTAGAATGGTGTACAAGTCGTGAACGGGAGACGGTTCAAAAGAAGAGTCAATCTAAGTGAATTTGGTGTAGGTTTCCTACCTTTTTGTAACCACCTATGATATTGCCGTTTTATGTTGATTTCGATAAGTTGTTTGAATGTTATGTTATATTTACAAATGGCATGTATGCATAGACATCTCATGCATGGCATGAGGTGATGATGTTGTTGTACCCGAAGGCCACACTCCGTCGGGGCGTCAGAAAGACCACTGTGGGGTACCCTGATGATGAGAATCCCATCAGGAGGAATCCGGAGGCCACACTCTGTCGGGGCTTCCGAAAGACCACTGTGGGTTACCTTGACGATGAGAATCCCATCAAGTGATGGCTATGTTGAATGGTGATGGGTGGGACTCATTACATGTTCATTTCATACATAGCATGTTTTATGGAATTTTGTCACACACGTATTATTATTATATTATTTGTATGATTTTGACTAACCATGTGGTAGCCCTATTCGGAAACACTACTGGGCGCGTTGATCTAACGCCCTATCTATATCGTTAGTGGATGACGCAGGGAAAGGGAAGAACGTGGATCGAGAAGAGGACCAAGCAAGGAAACTGGGGCGTTTTGAATGATTTGGAATGAACTTTGAATGGACTATTTATGGACTTGTCATTTGATTTATTCGAACACTGTAATTTGGTAATTAGTTATGTTGGCTTATAATAAGTAGATAAGTAGATGATGTGGATTGATTTACTTTGGATGGTTGGATTGAATGGTAGACTAAGGTTATTTGATAATTTTGGAGAATAAATCTTGTACTTTGCTATCTTAAGTTTTAAAGTGGATTAGTCTTAGGATCTATTCCTCAGTTAGACTAAGACTAAGTATTATTCCGCAAATTGTATTTGTACCATGTGTGGTTCATTTTATGGACTTAATTCATACACGCATGGGCTTGGCCAGTTAAGAGTCGGATTTAGAGATCCGAACTTAACTCGCGTCGTGACATTTTGCCCCGATCACATGATTATTATATTTAAAAAAAAAAATAAACTCTGAAAATTAGAGTGAAAAGGGCGGGGTGTTACAGAGTTGACTATTGTTGACCGTGTGAACCCTCAAGGGAGCTAAAACACGAGTCAAATCAGTTGAATGGGACTGAGGTGAGTTGGAATTAAATCAAGTTATGAGTCAACTCATGTGCATTAAATGAAATGCATTAAGTATGTGAGTTGGGTGAGTTGAAGTGGAAATTTAAATGATCTTGAGTTGGGTGAGTCAAAAGGGAAATTGAAGGGGCTGTAAATCAGTGAGTCTAAATGGGAATTGGAAGAGGTTGGCTGGTCTCAAACCAACCAAAACAAGTCCCACACGTTGGGGACTTGTTTTGGTGAGTTCCATGGTGAATATTAAATGTAAATGCATGGGTTTGAGGTGAGTTGCTTGGGAAGCTGTGTGGCTGCATGGGTAGCTGCCAAGGGGTGCCTTGGATGGCACCCAATGTCCATCGTTTTGTGCATGAGTTGATGAGGAAGTGGAGGGGTGTTGATGGCTGAAATACAAAACCAATGAACACCATCACTTGGCCAATTTATCATTGCAAAGCCTAAGATTTTCCTCATCTCTCTCTCCATCTCTCCTCTCTCCAATTTGTTGTTCTTCTTGGCTGGAACAACAGAGGTTTTGGCATCAAATATTCAAGCATATAAAACCAGCAAAGAATTAAGGAAGCAAGGATTAAAAGTCAAGAGCAAAAGGCAAAGGAAAGTGGTAAGTTTTTCCATTGATTTATGTTTAATAAAATGGGTAAAATAAGACATGATTCGGCCATGTGATGGTCAAATCTATCAAAGGGTTAAAGTATGATTCTTTTATGCCCAATTAGATGGAAAACATGGACATAGGGTTCGGCCACTTTGGATGGCCGAACCCCATGAAATATTATGGTTAATCTTGATGGTTTTGAAAGATTTAAACCATGCAAGTATAGGACTGATTTTGGAGGTTTAAGATACATACTTTGGAAAGATTGAAAGCATGGATTTGAATGTCATAATTTGACCATGCTATGGTTGAATTTGACAAGGGTCTAAACCATGTAAGAGATGGCTTGGTTTTCATGTTTTGAAACATGAAAACCATGGATTTTGTGGACTATTTTTGGGTTTTGATTTAAGATTTAAATACATGTTTTATAATGGTTAAAAAACATGGATCTGAATGATATAGGGACTGAAGTTTGTATGGTCTAAAATCAGTGGATTAAAAGATGGAAATGGACCATTGGGTTCGGCCACTTAGCATGGCCGAACCCCATGGAAACAAGTGGCTGTTTTTGATAGTTTTTGGAAATTAAAACCCTATGAAATTGGGCTAATTTTTGGATGGTTCTTTGAAAGTTAAAACCTGATATTAATATACTGTTTATACATGATTATTGGAGGTTTAAAAACAGTAAGAATAACCATTGGGTTCGGCCACCATGGAGGGCCGAACCCCATGTAAAAGAGGGTTGGTTTTCATGTTGGGAAACATGGAAACTATGGACCTTTGTGGACTGTTTTTGGTATGTTTTTGGAGAGATAAAACCATACCAATGGTGGAGATTTTTTTGTGATAAGGGTATTGATTTTGGGTTGGCCATAGGGTGGCTAAACTATGTGTTTAACATGGCTAAGGGGTAGAGCCAATTGGTATTTAAATAATGGGGCTGTTTTTGGGATAAAAGGACTAAAGTTTATGGGTTTCTTATGAGATTTAAATGTGATAAGCTTACTGATTTGGCTCAGCCTATGGATGGCTGAACCATGTAATAACCTTGGAAAAAGGGTATAGCCTAAGCTAAATACCTAGGTT
Source organism: Chimonanthus salicifolius (assembly GCA_013350335.1). Classification (NCBI taxonomy): domain Eukaryota; kingdom Viridiplantae; phylum Streptophyta; class Magnoliopsida; order Laurales; family Calycanthaceae; genus Chimonanthus; species Chimonanthus salicifolius. Next base: position 22,985,592 of record CM023541.1, on the reverse strand, counting down.
AAAGTTATTGGAACCAATGGCATGTTTGTAAATAAGGGTCACAATCATGAGATGAAAGATGGACCTAAGTGAAATAAGTGTGGTTCGGCCAAGGTGTATGGCCGAACCCCACCTATAAACATTTGTTTCGGGTAATATTTCTATGGTCATAAATTATTATAAAAGATGAGCCAATGGCAAAAATTGTAAATATGGGCAATAATGGAAGGACTTGAAAGAAGGACCAAATCAAGATGTTTTGGGTCTTATATGTGAAGGGATATTTAAGTGACAATATGATTTATTGATTATTGTATCACAAGGTGACGAGAGTTGAATGACGAACGAGTCGTGACCGGATAAAGCCTAAGAAAGAACGGATGCTGAAGTGATTCTTCAGTAGGTTTCCTACCTACTTGTAACCACGGATTTTACCCAGTTTTCCTTATGATACTCTTGTTTTAATATATGTGTTTCAAATGATATATTATGCATTAACAAATGGCATACAGGCGCATTGGCATCTCATGCATAGTCATGGGATAATGAATGAAGTTCTACAGTGATGGCTACAAATGTACATGATGGGGGTTGCTCATTGCATGTACATATTTTATAGAAGAGATGAAAGTGTGTTGTAATTTACCTTGTCGGTGCAAGGCACGTCAAGTGATGGCTACAAATGTACATGATGGGGGTTGTTCATTGCATGTACATAGAAAAGATGAAAGTGTGTTGTAATTTACCTTGTCGGTGCAAGGCACGTCAAGTGATGGCTATGAAAGTACATAATGGGGGATGCCCATTGCATGTGCATATTTCATAGCATTGTTTTAACTATTTTTAATGATCATGTATTATGATATATATGCATGTTTTATATGTTGACATGTGGTAGCCTTGATTCAGGAACCTACTGGGCGCGTTGATCTAACGCCCTAATTCTATCCTCAGAGGAGATTGCAGGTACAAGCAAAGGGAAAGGAAAGGTCGTTGACCTGGAGGGGAGCCAAGCTTAAGTGCTTGAATGAAGGACTGAACTACTTTATATTACTGTCTTTTGAATACTTTTGTGGGACATGTAATAATTCACTACTTGCTATGGTCTGATTAGGTTGATAACGTTTGGATGGTTGATCTATGTTAAATAATGTTTAAGACTGTTACTTGCTATCTGGTCTTTCTATTCCACAATTAATCTAGGTTTTCCGCATGTTGATGTTAGTTCCATGTGTGATTCGTAAACATGGTCTAGTCCATGTACACATGGGTGGCCAGTTAAGGTTCAGACTTGGGTAGTCTGAACATAACTCGCGTCGTGACGCCGCCCGCTCTCTTTCGATGTTTTATTATTACTTTTAAAAAAAAAAAATTAGACTCTGAAATTCTTGGAAAGGGCGGGGCGTTACACTGTTTTCAACAAATCCTTAAATGGGTGCCGGGAATAAAAACCTCAGAATGCCCTTTGTGCCTAAAAGGTTAGTTCAAGGGCTTTGGTAGGGAAATGCACGCACTTGTTGTCGTTTCAGATGCGAGAACAAAGCTTTTTTCAAACGTAGAGACTACAATTGATTTATTTGACTAAGGCGGGCAATAAGTTGTTTTATTTGACTCCCAAGCCGGCTGCTTAACGGACAAGTGGAGTTTCTTACTAATCTGCTACCCGCAAGAGAAAGTGTCACAGCACTTTCTACACGCCTTACCACGTGTACCTGACCCTAAGCAAGACAAAAAAAACGTTTTCTTATCAAAGTGCTTACTGAAAGGAGCTTACCGCTAGCCGGACAAAGGTTCGGCGCTTGCTTCCCGAAAGAGGGACTTTCCATCTGCAGAGCCCAAGATCCAAGACTCAAAATGACTATCAGTCACCTTCGCCCTATACGTAAAGCAAGCTACGTTTCAGTTCGGCTCGGAAGCATCAGTGTTCAGCTTAGCTGTTTAGTTTACTGCTTGAGTTGGACTAGCTTAAAGGAAGACGGAAAGGAAAGAGAGGTTTATTTTAAGAATGGGACTCAAAACTTTTAGAGCCACTTACTCGAAAAAAACGAGTACTTTCCGAAAGTCAAAAGTCAGTCGACTGAAAGTGTACTGGCCAAGTACGTATGATATCTCGTTGTATTTTGACTAAAAGTTTACGGGTCAAATACAGATGGGATCTGATTGTGCTTCAGTCGACTGAATTCTAGATGCAGCCGACTGAATTAGAATGTTTTATTTTGGATCAACTTCCAGATGCCTCTGTCTATCTGGTAGGATGGAAGGGGTGATGAAATTAAAATGGAGAATCAAATTAATATATATGGTTGAATTTGATAATGTAAAGAGGTTCACAAAGGGATTACGATTCGTCTCAGGTCACCGTTAACGTTATCCTTGCAAGATAGTGTATCAAACATTGGTAGGATTCCAACCTCATTGAGAACACTGTGGAGTTAAATATGATACTTGTTATATTCAAAATATGTTGAATGCATTGTCTAAATAAATTGTATATGATTATGAGTTGATTTTCAAAGATATTATGTATTTCGAAATGAAATAGCATTCTTGCATACATTACCTCATGCATGGCATGGGAGGGAACACTTATGACCAGCAAGACAAGTTCTGAGTGGTCCGGACATAACTTGGGCTTGAGACTAGCTTATATGAAGCAATATGAATTATTGAGATTTGGCCACGTCCAATTGATAGAAAATGTAAAGCATAATTGGGCCAAAGAGCTCTTGAGAAGTCCCGAAACCTTGCGCAGAGGAAGGATTCCGTACTCCATCGATAATCCAGATTAATTTGTGGATGGGTATACAGTGCCCTGGTGGTTGCCACCTCAAACACTGTAGACATAATTGGCCAAGGAAACCATTGATATGATTTATGATGAGATTGAGTATGGACATTGGGTGGGATCTCATTTGGCATTGACACCCATGACATGACACTTATGTTAGTATGATTATGATATGGACATCATGCATTGTTTTAGTACTTACCGGATGTTTTTACAAATATGATGTTAATGATGTATATACCCTTGATTTATGTTAATCTAATATTACTCCTATGTGTATCATAACCTTAACTTGAATACCTACTGGGTATGTTGACTAATACCCTACTTCTACCCTATAGATGATGGAATAGGAAATGAAAGGGACGTGGGACTGGAAAGGAGCCAAGCGTAAGAGCTTGGGGAGATTTAAGTTTAAAATTACTTAGCTTTGATTTTAATGATGTATTCGGAGGACTTATATTTTGGATTGTAATAACTTAAAACTTATTTGATATGGTTTGATAATCTTTAAGTTTTATTGATATTGCATAGTGATTGGCCTTCCTTGCCTAATGATGACAAGAGAATGAATAAAATCTTATTCATATGAATTATTCCGCAAACATTATGAAAAACGTGTGAAAATGTTTTAGTGGACTTAGTCCACACACACATAGTGGTGGCTATTTAAGGGTCGGGTTTTAGAAACTCAGACTTGACTCACGTCGTAACAACCCGTCCTCTCTCACTTATTTAAAAAAAATATTCTCTGATTTACGCGAGTGAAAAAGGGAGGGCGTTACAGTTGGTATCAGAGCGAAACCGGAAGTGTTGAATCTCGTAAAGTAAGATTAATACGATATCATATTGTAACACCTGGATTTTTTGTTGCATAAATATAATGGATTTTGTCTATTTAAATTGTTAAATTGGTTGAATTTAAGATTTATGGATGAAATGGAACTTAGATAGGTAAAGGAGTTGGGTCAATAACCCAATTAAGATCCAATGGATCACAGATAGGATTTGATTTGAAAGTAATTGGGTAAATGTGATTAAATGGGCCAATTGCCCAATTGGGGCCCAATGGATCATAGATGAGTTGATTTTTAGTAAATGGATAAGGTTTAATTAATTGGGTCAGCTACCCAATTAAGACCCAATGCATAAATCCACCTCATCAAGTGAGGTGGCATATATGTGATGTGCCACATCATAAATGACATGGCAAGGATAGGACCCACGTGCCATGTGGTGACCATGCATGGTCGGTAAAGTCATGGTTGACTTGGTCAACCATGAATGGGTGAGCTCAATTGAGTTCCAATTAGATTGAGTTCACATTGAATTGAGTCCAAGTGATTGAGTGTAAAAGGATTAAGATGTTTGAGTTAAGTGAGTCCAAATGAATGAGTCCAAGTGAGTAAATAAGACTTGAGTTGAGTATGAGTTAAGATGGAAGTTGAGGAGACTTTCATCTCAAGTGAGTTGAATGGGAAGATGGAGGGTTTCCATCTCATGAGAGAGGAAACCCATGCCCACGTTGGGAGATGGAAAGACTCCTTGAGCTTAAGCCAAGTGTCCTCTTGGTTAAACCAAGGGACACCTTGGTTGGACAAAACATAAAGGAGGGAATTGGGAACGTAGGCTGGTATACAAAGGGGCACACTCCACCTCTTGGCCAAATTTCATCTCATTGAAATAAAGAGATTTCCCTATTCTCTTCTCCCTCTCCCATCTACATTTCAACACTTAGAGAAATTGTGAAGCACCAAGAAAGGAGAAGAAGTAAGGAGTAAAGACAGAGCAAAAGAAAGGAGACGGGAAAAGGTATGAGGATAATATAGGATTAAAATTAAGGGAAACCATAGTTTTGGTCATGGTATGACCGAACCTATGGGTTCCAGAGTTGGTTGAAAGGACCGGCAAAACTGTTGTAAGCCATGGAATTGGATACCCATTTGAGAAATGGCTATGTATTGGAAACCAATTACCAAGGGATTTAATTTATAATCATGTTTTCATGGCTTAAGATAGGAATAGATTGTAATGACCCGGCCCGATATTTCGGGGTCTTAGAGAGTTTTGTGGATCTCCAAGTTGTTTTTGGTGTTTTGGTGGCAGTGAGGATTGTGTAAGCTCCATGGTGGGCCCCAGTTCGCCCAGTTTCGAGCTCTGAAGTTCAAAAGGCATTTTGATAATTTTAATATTTCAATTATTTTTGTCATTTAAATTATTTGAAAATCACATTTTGGTTACCATTTTAAAAACTTTTTGTGAAAGTGATGCTTTATTTCTTTTTTGTTAAAAAAAAAAAAAAAAAACCTAAACCCTAAGGCCCCCCATACTTAATCTCTCTTTCCCTCCCCTTTGCAAACCTTAGCCACCGCCCCTTCCTATTCTTCCTATCCTCTTCTCTCTTCCTCTCCTTCTTCTTTCTCGAGCAAACCCTAAAACTCTCCTTGTCACAGCCGCCTCCACCTTGCCCTTTTCCTTCTCTCTGAAACCCTAAATCCCCCTCCTTCCTACCGCCGTTGCCGCCCCTCTTCTCTCTTCTTCAGATCCCTCTTTTCCTTTCGGTTATTCTTCCTCTACTGCAAAACCTAGCTCTGGCCCCCTTTGTGTTGTGCCGCCACCACCATTATCTTTTCTCTTCTCTTTCCCTCCCTTCCCTTATTCTTTTCTAAAACCCTAAATCTGTTACCGCCGCAGCTGTCCCTCATCTCCTCTCCCTTCCTGTTTGCTTCTGTTTCCTAGGCCCAATTGCAGTTCGGGTCTGACCCAACTGATTCAGCCCGTTTGGCCTTTCGGGCCTCCAAGCTTTCTAGGCCCAATTCGTGAGCCCAACGTTAGGCCCAAGAGTTTTGGTCCAAAGCCTTTTCAGCCTAGTTTTCCAAATCCAGCAAATCCAAACCCAACTCTCTTTTGGCCCAGCCAGTCCAGGCCCGTTTTAGGCTCACTTCTAGTGTGTTTTGGAGCTCTTTTCTGAATTGCTTCTGGATCTTCTTTAGCTCGTTCCAGCCCGTTCATAGGATCATTCTCGGCCGTTTCGATCAGGACCATCCTAATTTTGCAGACCCGTCCCAGTTTCTCGAGCTCGGTAGCCCATGCATCGCCTCCTTCAATCCTTCGACCCATTTTCTTCACTCGGATTTCGAAAGCGCACACAAGTGAGGGGACTTATCAAAGTTTTAGCATGCATTACATATATCAAATATGTACTTCCGAACATGGAGTGATTTGAATGGGACCCTCTATTTATTAAGCCACTCGGTAAGGGTGAACCGTTGAGAATGATTATGTGGAGAGGGGTCCGTTCGAGTGCACTCTTGTCCACTATACACTATTGTGAGAAACTTTATTTGGATAAATTGATATCAAATATGACGCTTGGAAGATGTTGATGATACCTTGAGTGTTTGTTTATAAGATGCAAATGCAATCATGTCGAACATAGAGAGGTGTGTTTAAGTAACTCATTATGTGCATTTGACTCGCATGACGTTGATTTTGGTTAGTTATGTTAGAACATGCTTATATTGTTGTACACACTTATGTCGTTTATCTAGCTATAATATTTGAACGAATTTATAATGAGAATAAGTTATGTGTTGGATGTCAAACATAATGCTTGAGACTTAATGATGACGAGTTATGTGTCTATCCATAACATGCGTATGAATTTATGTTGAGCGTCTACTTATAATATGTGAATGACACCATGGTAAATATGGGGTTTGTGTTTGAGATCTTACTATATGCATATATAGTTACACATACTTATGTTCTTATAAATGATTATGAAATCATGTACATGCATGAGACGTAACCCACAACGGACAGTGTACCGTTGGGTATTGAGATGGAGGATCTTTTTTATGTGTATATGTTTAAGGTGACGTGATGATGTTGGTTGTTGGGAGGACTTCCCCATTACGCTCCGGCGGTTGAGACCCCCATAGGGGATACGGGTCTCCCCGTTGCGTTCCGGCGGTTGGGGTGCCTGCCCTAGAGATTGGTTCCCCCAGGCGTGGTCGAGGTGGCTTTCCGACACGACTCGTGTGGTTGAGGCAGTTGTGTGTTTTATCATCGGGCGTTGTCGAGATGGTTTTTTGACATGGCTCGTGTGGCTAAGGCAGTCATGTCTTTTGTGGTCAGGTGTGGTCGAGGTGGTTTTCTGACATGGCTCCTGTGGGTTAGGCAGTTGCGTATTCTTTAGTCTTCCGATGGTACTGATGGGGAGACCGGAGTTTGTTCGAGGACCCGATGTGGGCTATCAAGATGATGTCTCGATTTTGGTCGGTGGATATTGGTTTGTGGTGTATTTGGATTTCATGCATATAAGTACTTTTGTTATTATGATATTCTGCATTCGTACGCATAATATCCACTTATGTTGCTAACTTGTGATAAGCACTATATCCTCATTGGGCTGGTTAGCTCACCCCTTACCTTTCAGGTACCCCAATCGCGGAGGGGCCGTATGGGCCCTTTGAGTAAGCACCTGGGGAGGAGCGATAGTAGTTAAACATTTATGTTCATGTTTATGTTCGAAACTTGGAGACTCTAGTTTGTATGAGATTTTTATTACATACTTGTTTGGATGACTGTATAACTATATTCAATTAGTCAAATGTCGTTTGTTATGCTTCTTGACTTTTTGGAACTTGTGGTTTATGAGCACGGTTCAACTCTCGGACTGTGCATGGGTCAGAGTTAGAGGTGATGTTGATTGGATAATAGGTTCGTCCCCTATGTGATATGGTAGATGGAACCGGGTTATGAGGTAGTGCGTAGGCACCCTAGGTTGTGTGGTGTACTAAATGCATTACTTTTCTGTCAGTATACTTGAGATGAGATTACTCGAGGTTCTAGCATTGGGAAGAGGCCGTGTTGTGGGTCTACCCCTTGTGTTCTTGGGGAGGGGAGGGGGGGGGGGGGGGGGGGGGGGGGGGCGCTGCTCATGTTTAGAGAGCGAGGACACCGTTTGTTGGCCTCGCATTTAACTATTGGGTATAAAAATAGATTTATTGGAAATCTACAGGCACCTAATGAGTGAGTCCGGCCGGCTAACTCGGTAGATAGCCAATGGAATTTCATGAGAGGTTGATGGACTTGTTATGTTTGTGTTGTTCGTTAGGCCCATTTTACGCTTAGGACTGCGAGGAGTGCCTGGGGTCTGATCCAGTGATGGTATGTCTGGCTCTAGGATCCCCGTGGGTCCAGTGTTATGGCTAGAGGAAGTTGGGATTTTACTAAGGGCTTGTTTAGGTCAGATTGGTAGGGTTTACCGTTGAGACTCAGGTGGACCCGATGTACGGTCTGAATTCGATATATGAGTGAGTTGGAAGCAAAGTGCTTTGAATTGATCACGTGGTTGTTTCTTAGCTCTTGATCAGTGTATTGCCCGTTTCTAGTGTTCCACTTCTTTTTGTCTTGAGTTTCATTGGTCGTGGACTAGGTTTGTGGTTCGTGGGTTTTGACCTTTGGCGTTAGCGTTGGAGGTCGGTTTACAAGTTTTGGAGATGTCAGAGTTCGACGTCATCTTGGGATGGATTCGTTGTCCTCACTTCAGGTTATCTTAGACTGTTACTGTAGGTGAGTGACTGATCAGTTCCTCATGGTGGATACATTCATCGAGCGGCTTGCAACTTACAGTCTGAGCATGAAAGAGTTGGGCAGCTTGGTGGCTAGCTTGAGTTAAGGGAGAGTTTGGGGTAGACAATGTTGAGATGCCTCGCGTGGTCCGAGGGTTCCCGGATGTCTTTTCGGAGAGGCTCCTTAGATTGTCGTCACGTCATGAGTTAGGTTTTGTTGTGAATCTGCTCCCCCGGTACGACACCTATTTCGATTACTCATTATCAGATGGTGCCAGTAGGATTTTGGAGCTGAGGAGTTAGTTCGGGGAGTTGGAGTCTCTTGGCTACAATTGACCCAGCGCCCTCTTTGGAGCACACCGGCCTTGTTGACCAGGAAGGGGATGGCTCTACGAGTTTGTGGTTTGATTACCGATAGAGACTTTGGAGTTGGAGAAACAGCTCAGGGAGTTAGAAACTCTTGGCTTCATTCGGCCTAACACTTCATCTTGGGGTGCACCGGCGTTGTTTGCTAAGAAGAAAGATGACTCCATGAGGCTATGCATCTACTATCGGCAGTTGAACATGGTTACAGTGAAGAACGAGTATCCTTTGTCGAGGATTGATGATCTATTTGTCCACTTGAGAGGATCCTAGTGCTTCACCAAAATAGATCTTCGTTCGGGTTACCATCAGGTGAGGGTGCGGGAGTGTGATATTGAGAAGACTTCCTTCCGCACTCGTTTTAGACTCTATGAGTTTGAGGTAATGCCGTTTGGGGTGACTAATGCCCCGGTGACATTCACGGATCTAATTAAAATGATACTCATACCGTGCCTGGATCGGTTGCAGTGGTGTTCATCGACATCTTGATATGTTCAACATTAGAGGAGGATCATGAGCAGCATTTGAGAACTATGCTTCATGTCTTGAGGGATCACGAGCCTTGTACGAAGCACAACAAGTGTGAATTTTGGTTGCCAGAGGTTCAGTTTCTTGGACACGTGATGTCAGTTGGCGGTGTGGTTGTGGGTCCGGCTAAGGTGGAGTCTACTTTGAGTTGGGAATGACCACGGAGTGTGCTTGAAATCCATAGCTTTTTGGGTCCTGCGGGTTGCCATCGACGGTTTATCAAGGATTCTCCAAGATCACCACACCCATGACAAGGTTGACCAGTGAGAATGTGTCATTCGCTTGGGACGAAGCTTGTGAGACAGTCTTCCGGAGGTTGATGAGAGTATGACTTCTTCTTCAGTGAGGATTGTACTAGAGAGAGGCCACGGCTATGCGGTTTTCTGTGATGCTTCATGTATGTGATGGTTTGAACTGTGTACTGTGTATTATGGACTTGGAGTTGGTGATTGTGGTGTTGTACTCAAGAAGGTACTGAATATGAGGCAGAGACGGTGGATGGAATTACCTTGGTGGCTATGACTTTGTGTTGTCTTACCATCTCGATAAGACGAAAGTAGTTGCAGACACCTTGGGTAGCATGACAAGAGGGGCCTTGTCGAATCCTATCGAAGGGTAGAGCATCCAGATTTTTGCAGTACGGTTGTCCAGCCAGAGATTTATGATAGAGTTTGGGAGCTCAGCAGACGGATGAGAGGTACATCACACTGAGAGATACTGTGACCAGTGGCAGTGGACTCTTTAGATGGAATGTGAAATGAGACGATGGTTTGATCTTCCAAGACAGACTGTATATATTCTTGTCCGGGCAATGCTGCGAGAAGGTATTACGGCACTTCCATCATTCCAGATTTGTAGTGCGTCTGGGATGCACAAGGTGTACCATGATTGCGTCAATAGTTCTAGTGGAGAAACATGAATACAGCAGTGACTGAGTTTGTGACCGGTCGTTTGACCCCCTACAGGTTGAGATAGAGCTTAGACCAGCTGGCAGACTACAAGCTCTTCTGGTTCCCTAGCGAAAGTGTGATCACTTTACTATGGACTCTGTGACTGGTTTACCGAAGTCTCCTCTGAGACATGATGCAGTGTGGGTTATAATGGAACGGTTGATTGAGTCAGCCCATTTTGTTGGTATGAAGAAGACAGATCCTCTTAAGACCTTGAGTTGACTGTACTTGGCGGAGGTAGTTAGGCTACACAGGGTAATTAAGTCAACTGTTTTAATTTGGAATCCAAGGTTTCTCTCCGTTCTAGCGGAGCTTGCAGAAAGAGTTGGGCACACAGTTATGTTTTAGTATGGCATTCCATCTGCAGGCGAATGGTCAGTCAGAGCAAACCATTCAGATCTTAGAAGATGTGCTCCAAGCTTGTGTTTTGGATCACGGCGGTGGTTTGGAGAGTTAGTTACTCTTGATTGAGTTCGTTACAACAATAGCTACCAAGTCAATACCAAGGTGACTCCTTATGGGGACTTATAGGTCAGACCGTGCAAATTCGCTTGTGTTTTCAGAGAGCACCGATATAGTGATGTCAGGACCAGACATGGTTAGGGAGGCTACTGAGCTTGTGAGACTGATCAGTTAGAGGTGGCTAACTGCCCATAGTCGGCAGGAGGGATCTACTGTCGTCGGAAGAGGGACCAGTACAGACTGAGGATTCGAGGTAGCAAAGGCTTTGTGGCAAAGTTATCGGCTTGGTTTTGATGGTTTGGCAATGCAGGGATAGAGAGTCTTCTACTTAGGATAACGGGGCAACGATGCGGATGCAGTTTCTAGCCTTGTTTGAGAGTTGAGGTATAAGTTTAGTTTGAATTTTGATGACGAAATTCCTTAAAGGGGGTAGTGTTGTAATGACCCAGCCCGATATTTTAGGGTCAGAGAGAGTTTTGTGGATCTCCAAGTTGTTTTTGGTGTTTTGGTGGCAGTAAGGATTGTGTAGGCTCCGTGGTGGGCCCTAGTTCGCCCAGTTTCGAGGTCTGAAGCTCAAAAGGCATTTTGGTAATTTTAATATTTTAATTATTTTTGTCATTTAAATTATTTGAAAATCACATTTTGGTTACCATTTTAAAAACTTTTTGTGAAAGTGATGTTTTCCTTCCTCTTTCCCGAGCAAACCCTAAAACCCCTTTGTCACCGCCGCCTCCACCTTGCCCTTCTCCTCCTCTCTGAAACCCTAAATCCCCCTCCCTCCTACCTCCTCTGCCACCTTCTTTTCTCTTCTTCAGATCCCTCTTTTCATTTCGGTTCTTCTTCCTCTACTGCAAACCCTAGCTCCAACCCCCTTTGTGTTGTGCCGCCGCCACCATTATCTTTTCTCTTCTCTTTCCCTCCCTTCCCTTATTCTCTTCCAAAACCCTAAATCTGTTACCGCCGTCGCCGTCCCTCATCTCCTCTCCCTTCCTGTTTGCTTCTGTTTCCCAGGCCCAGATGCAATTTGGGTCTGACCCAATTGATTCAGCCCGTTTGGCCCTTCGGGCCTCCAAGCTTTCTAGGGCAAATTCGTGAGCCCAACGTCAGGCCCACGAGTTTTGGCCAAAGCCTTTTCAGCCTAGTTTTCCAAACCCAACAAATCCAAACCCAACTCTCTTTTGTCCCAGTAGCTCGGCCAGCCCAGGCCCGTTTCAGATCACTTCAGGCTCACTTCTAGCGTGTTTTGGAGATCTTTTCTGGAGTGCTTCTGGATCTTCTTTAGCTCGTTCCAGCCCGTTCGCAGGATCGTTCTCAGCCGTTTCGGCCAGTTTTGTGGGACCATTCTAGTTTTGCAGACCCGTCCCTGTTTCTCGAGCTTGTAGCCCGTAAATCGCCTCCTTCAATCCTTCGACCCATTTTCTTCACTCGGATTTCGAAAGCGCACACAAGTGAGGGGACTTATCACAGTTTTAGCATGCATTGCATATATCAAATATGTACTTCCGGACATGGAGTGATTCGAATGGTACCCTCTATTTATTAAGCCACTCGGTAAGGGTGAACCATTGAGAATGATTATGTGGAGAGGGGTCTGTTCGAGTGCACTCTTGTCCACTATACGCTATTGTAAGAAACTTTAATCGGATAAATTGATATCGAATATGATGCTTGGAAGATGTTGATGATACCTTGAGTGTTTATTTATAAGATGCAAATGCAATCATGTCGAACATAGAGAGGTGTGTTTAAGTAGCTCGTTATGTGCTTTTGACTCGCGTGATGTTGATTCTGGTTAGTTATGTTAGAACATACTTATATTGTTGTACACGCTTATGTCGTTTATCTAGCAATAACATTTGAACGAATTTATGATGAGAATAAGTTATGTGCTGGATGTCAAACAAATGCTTGAGACTTAATGATGACGAGTTATGTGTCTATCCATAACATGTGTATGAATTTATGTTGAGCGTCTACTTATAATATGTGAATGAGACCATGGTAAATATGGGGTTTGTGTTTGAAATCTTACTACATGCATATATTGTTACACATACTTATGTTCTTATAAATGATTATGAAATCAGGGACATGCATGAGAGGTAACCCACAACGGACAGTGTACCATTGGGTATTGAGATGGAGGATCTTTTTCATGTGTATATGTTTATGGTGACGTGATAATGTTGGTTGTTGGGAGGACTTCCCCGTTACGCTCTTGCGGTTGAGATCCCCATAGGGGATGCCAGTCTCCCCGTTGCGTTCCGGCGGTTGAGGCGCCTGCCCAAGAGATTGGCTCCCCAGGGCGTGGTCGAGGTGGTTTTCTGACACGGCTCGTGTGGTTGAGGCAGTTGTGTGTTTTATCATCGGGCGTTATCGAGATGGTTTTTTGACATGGCTCGTGTGGCTGAGGCAGTCATGTATTCTGTAGTCAGGCGTGGTCGAGGTGGTTTTCCGACATGGCTCGTGTGGGTGAGGCAGTTGCGTATTCTTTAGTCTTCCGATGGTACTAATGGAGAGACCGGAGTTTGTTGGAGGACCCGATGTGGGCTATCGAGATGATGTCTCGATTTTGGTCGGTGGATATTGGTTTGTGGTGTATTTGGATTTCATGCATATAAGTACTCTTGTTGTTATGATATTCTGCATTCGTACGCTTAATATCCACTTATGTTACTAACTTGTGATAAGCATTATATCCTCATTGGGTTGGTTAGCTCACCCTTTACCTTTCAGGCACCTTGATCGCAGAGGGACCGTACGGGTCCTTTGAGTAAGCACCTAGGGAGGAGCGAGAGTAGCTAAACATTTATGTTCATGTTTATGTTCTAAACTTGGAGACTCTAGTTTGTATGAGCTTTTTATTACATGCTTGTTCGGATGACTGTATAACTATGTTCAATGAGTTAAATGTCGTTTGTTATGCTTCTTGCCTTTTTGGAACTGTGGTTTGTGAGCGGGAGGTAGCACTCGTTTTCAAAAAAAAAATAAAAAATTATACCCGATGACCGTCTTTTATGACTTTTGAGATGTTTCGGAGATAACGTGTCCGTAGCGGGACGGGGCGTTACATAGATTATGAAAAGACCCTAGCTTTGGCTAGAGGATAGAGTGAACTCATTAAGAATGATATGAATGGTTTTATTTATGTTTAAAAATGATAAGGAATGGATTCCATGCAGAAAGGTCAAGGCAAATATACAAACAAAGTAGACTGACAAACAGTCAGTCGACTGAACTGGTGTGGCTGAAGACAGACAAACAATTCTGGGAGTTTCAGCCGACTGAATCTTGTGATTCAGTCGACTGAACAAGGGTTGGATTAAAAAGGGATATAATGATGTTTCACCTGACTGAATCTGGGATTCAGTCGACTGAAAGTAGACGTATCAAAGAAGTCAAGGGATCTGACGTGTTTCAGCCGACTGAATCTTCGATTCAGTCAACTGAATGATTTCTTAGCAAACACGTAAACTGTTGGTTGATGATTCAGCCGACTGAATCATGGATTCAGCCAACTGAATCATGGATTCAGCCGACTGAATCTATACTGGCCGTACACACAATCAATCTGATCCAAGAATGCAAAGGGTTTGAATTATAGTCAGCTGACTGAATCTATGATTCAGTCGACTGAAAGATAGCGAGTCAAGGGATAAACAGTACTGAGTTGGATTTCAGCCGACTAAAAGTCGGCGGTAAGGCAAAACACTGTAGCTGAGCATGATTCAGTCGACTGAAATGAAAAGTCAATTTTTATCTGATGTTACTAGAAACCTCAGTCTACTAGAAGGATGCAGGGATGATTTAAATTAAAGGAAAAATCAAATTGATATATGTATATGATTAAATTGATAAGGTAAAGAAGTGTGATTCACTTTCACGCGACGGTTAGCGATTATTCGTGCGAGACAAGAAAAGGACAGTAAATCGGACGTGGGTAGGATTCCTACCTTATTGAAATACATGTGGATCTTATATGTAATGGTGTTATTGGTTTTGTATTTTCCCAATATGATGAATTACTTTGGTTTATGAAACGTATATGTGTATGAACTGTTTTCAATGGCAATATGTAATTTGAAAATGAAAAGGCATTATTTCATTCATGGTCTCATGCATGGCATGGCTGGGAGTATATGGGGCAGCAAGCCAAGTTATGAGCTGTTCGGACATGACTTTGGGCTTGAAAACGCGCTTGGAAGAAGCTATGTGAACCATTGATATGTTGGCCTTGTCCGGGATTGCTAGATAGGGGTATGGCGTAATTTGGACCAAAGGGCTCCGGGGTAACCAGTCCAAAAACCATGTGCAGAGGGAGGAGTCCACGCTCCATTGGTAATTCCGATTAACACATGTGGGGAGGTATAACAGGGACCTGGTGATGCTGTCACAAAACACTGCGGACGTAAATGGCCAAGGGAACACCTTAATGTGGTTTCATTATATCAAGAAAAATGTTGTTATGATTTGTATGGTGTTTGATATGGAGATTGGGTGAGGGACTGGCGTATGACACCCATGACATGACACATACATTTGCATGATTTGGATATGATTATCATGCATTATTTTTGGTACTATGATATATTTACAGTTTTAATATGATGTTTTTATTCTGATTTTTATATTGATCCTATGTGTATAACTCTATTCAGAATTCCTATTTGGCACGTTGACTAACACCTTACTTCTACCCTTTAGATGTTGAAACAAGAAATGGAAAGGACATGGGACGTGAATGTAACGCCCCACCCTCTCAGAGAAATCAGAGTCTAATTTTTTTTTTTAGTAATAGAATAATACAGGAAGAGAGCGGGCGGCGTCACCACGTGAGTTAAGTTCGGACTACCCAAGTTCGACCCTTAACTGGCCACCCATGTGTGCGTGGACTAAACCCACGATACAAACCACACATGGAACTAAACAGTGACTTGCGGAATAAACTAGACTAACTGCGGAAATAGATTGAATAGATAGCAAGTACCAGTCTCAATTAATAAATAACATAAACCAACCATCCATTGTTAATATACTAAACAAACCATAGCAAGGTATCAACTTATTACATGCCCATAAAATATAACACAAAAGACAGTAATAAAGAAATCCCAATCAACAATCAAGCGCTTAGGCTTGGCTCCCCTCCTGGTCATCGACCTTCTCTTTCCCTTTCCTTGTACCTGCATTCTCCTTTGAGGATAGAATTAGGGCGTTAGATCAACGCGCCAAGTAGGTTCCCGATCAGGACTACCACATGGTTAGCTTGTAAAACATGCATATATCAAATATATGATTATCAAAAACAGGTAAATCAATGCTATGAAATATGCACATGTAATGAGTCCCTCCCAACATGCATATACATAGCCATCACTTGACGTGACTCACACCGTCAAGGTAAATCACAATAACATTTCTCCTGGCGGGACCTGCATCGCCTAAGGAGACCAATGTATTATCATCATCATCATACTACTCCTGGCGGGACCTGCATCGCCTAAGGAGGTTTCACAGTTGCATCACAGTATATCACCAGAGTGTGGGCTCCGGGTTCCACAATCATCATCCCATGTCATGCATGAGATATCAATGCATTGTATGTCTTTTGTAAACACATAATGCATCATTCGAAACCACATTTAAAACATAAATCAATTACAACATATCTCATAAAAACGTAATAAAGCCAAATCATAATTGTGGTTACAAGTAGGTAGGAAACCTACTGAAGATTCACTTCAGTGTTCAATCTTTCTTAATCGTCACCCGTTCACAACTCGTACGCCGTTCTCGTAAGCTCGATACCTTATTTTCATAGCAGCAAATCAAACATTCATTATGTAATTCCAACCTGGTCTAAGTCCCAAAAATGCACTATGTGGGGTTCGGCCATACCCCATGGCCGAACCTCACCTATTTACAATTTTGCCACTCTTTCATATGATTACAACCCTACACTTAAACCATACCTTCAAATAAACCTTGGTAGGGTTCGGCCATACTACATGGGCGAACCATACCACCTTGAGTTTTGACTCATAAGTCCATTCTTTTGATTATTTCATCTTTGAACTTTTCCTCCATATTTACCATTATGCCATTGAAACTAACCTTTTCCTTAAACATCAATAACCAAAACTAAACCGTCTTGGTGGGGTTCGGCCATACACATGGCCGAGCCTCTCATCTTTATTTGATCCTTTAAATCATTCATTCACACATCTTTAATCACATAATTAGCTACACATTAAGGCCACCAATGACCCTTAGAGGGGTTCGGCCACACTCATTGGCTGAACCCTATGGCCTTTGGTTTGAACCTCTTAAACATTCATCTTATGTCTAATCTAATCATCCAAAACAGTAAATCATTTGCATGGTTTTAACTTACAAAAACCATCAAAATTCCAACATCATTTCATGGGGTTCGGCCATCCAAGATGGCCGAACCCAATGAACATTTTCATCATTTAATACCCAAGATTTTAGACCCATGATACATTCAGCCATTCATGACATCCAAATTCATGCTTTAAACCTTTTTAAAACATGCATTTAAGTCTAACAAAAACATCTAAAACAGTCCCACAATTTCATGGTTTCATGTGTCAAAGACCATCAAAACCAACCAATTATCCATGGGGTTCGGCCCTCCAAGGTGGCCGAACCCAATGATCCCTTTTATAATTTTTAAACCTCAATTACCCAAGGTTTAAACCTTGATGCATTCAGCCATACCCATGACCCAAAACATGTTCCATTTGTTCCATCTTATTAAACAAAATACCCATGGAAATACTTACCAAATTCCAAGCTTTTCTTCTTACCTTTGCTCTTTACTTCCTATCTTTCTTAGCCTCCCTTCCTTTGCTGGTTTATGCTTGATCAATTTGTACAAATACCACTGCTGGTTCAGCCAAGAGAAAGAGTTTGGAGAGAGGGAGAGAGATGGGGATTCTTAAGATTTTCAATGTGAAAATCGGCCAAATGAGGTGGTCTATCTCTTTTGTAATTCAGCCACTTAATCCATTCATTTCCCTCACAAACTCTTGCTCATTTCAATGAGACACCTGCTGCCAGCCAAAGCACCCATTGGCACTAACCAATGTAACCATCCAGCTCCCCATGTAACTCATCCAATTCCCATCCATTTACATTAAAAATTTAGCATGGAAATCACCATAACAAGTCCCCAACGTGTGGGACTTGTTTTGGTTTGTTTGAGACCAAAACAACTCCTCATATTCCATTTAACTCACTGAATTTACAGACCCTTTGATTTCCATTTTGACTCACCTAACTCAATGGCTTAACTCACCACATTAAATACCATACATTAATTACACTTGAGTCAACTCATTCTTAATTCAAAACCAACTCAATTCAGTCCCACTCAACCTAATTTGACTCACCATTGAACTCATTTGAGGCCCCACACGGTCAGCCGTGGTAAAACTTGGTCAACCCGACCCATTGGATCCCCATTTAACTCCTTGACCCGTTTTGACAACATGACCCATTTATGGGCTGTTTTAGCCATTTGCATTTGTTTTCACATGTGCATCAAGCCTACCCATATTTGCTCCACTTGATTTCCAATCAATTTAGCTTAACCCCATTAAATTTGGGCTCACCCAATGGTCTAATAAGTCCATTTGACCGATTGGGTCCAATTGGGTCCTTTGACCCAATTAACCATATTGACCCAAATTGATGTTCATTACCTATCCAATCAAATTTGACATTTACAAAGTGCTCATAGGGTCTTAATTTGAGCAATGGGCCCCACCATTTTCTCATTTAACATCATAATTAATAAATTCACCAATCTAGGGGCATTTTCGTAATTATCCATCTTATTGAGAAATTGAGGTGTTACAGTGAAGAAAGCCATGCTTAGGAATTTGGACAGTTTTATGTTTATTTCTACATAATTGATTTTGGAACAATGTATTTGAGATAATTAGCATTTTGGGATTGTAATAACTTAGTTTACTTTGTTATGGTTGGATGATGATTTTTGGATATTTGAACTTAAGTTAATTTAATAGTGATTGGCTTCCTTGCTTATTTATATCATGGATATGGATAGTAATCTATTCATATATTAATTCCGCAGTTAATTTATTAAGCGTGTAAACTGTTTTAGTGGACTTGGTCTATGCAGACGTATCGTTGTCTAGTTAAGGGTCGGGTTTGGAATCCCGGACTTAGCTCGCGTCGTGGCGTTCCGTCTCTCTCACTCTTTAAATATATATATATATATATATACTCTGATTTTCGTCGAGTGAAAAAAGGGCGGGGCGTTACACATATCTCACTGACAGATAAGATATCCCAACTGACTGACTCTTCGGAGTCTGCTGCAAGGGGGCCAGATTAATTTACTTTGATGAGAATCAGACTGTAAGCATTTAATCTGAAAACAACCTTTGATGGAAAAAAAAAAAACAACAATAGCAAAGGAAGGACATTCACTATAAATTATAGACTTATCAAACATAGTGAAATAGGTCGTCCCTCCCCCGAACAAGAAACATCATGTGATATCTAGAAATTTTCCCAAAACAAGAAATACAAGATATCTAGGCAACGTTTGATGAAAAAACCTTTGACGAAAAAAAAATAGCAAGGGAAGGACATTCACTATAAATTATAGATTTATCAAACATAGCGAAATATGTCGTCCCTCCCCCGAACAAGAAACATCATGTGATATCTAGAAATTTCCCCAAAACAAGAAATACAAGATATCTAGGCAATTTCCCCAAGTAAGGAACACAAGTGATATATATGAGAACTAAACAGAACTTTCCCCTCCCTATGATGATTGGATCAATTATAACTTCAAATTATTTGAACACAAGTTCTTATTAGCAAACTGAATCAACCAATGTTCGATGACTTAGGAAAATAACTCCAAGAAGAAGAAATACTCGACAGAACCTGCATCTGGAAAAGGGACAGGACAGTGTGAATATTCCTGAGGTACCTCCCAAGCTACAGAGCCTAGCACAAGCAGTAGTCACCTCCGTTCTACAGCAACACCAGAACGGCAATGGAGGCATTACTTTCAATGAATCTCAGGACCGAACAATAATCAGAGATTTCCAACAGCAGCATCCCCCTTATTTCAAAGGGAAGGAGGGACCCACAGGAGCAGAGAACTGGATTAAGAATATCACAAAGATCTTGAAGCTGCTTAAGATCACCGATGACCAGGACCGAATACTGTTGGCTGCCTCACAACTGGTAAACGATGCTGGCAAATGGTGGAAGGTCATAGAACATCAACAAGCGCAGATTCCAGCGGTGGATAGAACAGAGATAACTTCGGATCAGTTCTGTAACACCCCGGATTTTCATTACTTATAAATATATTGGATTGGTCCATTTAAGTTGCAAATTAATTGAATTTAAGAATAAATGGTTGAAATGGACCTTAGATGGATAAGGAATTGGGTCAATTACCCAATTAAGACCTACGAATTCATGGGTAAGCTTGATTTTAAATAAATTGAGTAAGTCTAATTAAATGGGTCAATTATCCAATTGGGACCCAATGGGTCATAGTGAACTTAATTTTAAGATAATTGGGTAAGGTCAAAGTAATTGGGTCAGCTACCCAATTAGGATCCAATACATTAAATCCACCTCATCAAGTGAAGTGGCATATGGGTGATGTGGCATTGCCATGTGGCATGCATGGAAGCCAACTAGACAAGATGCCACATCATCAAATAATGTGGCTAAGATAAGACCCGCGTGCCATGTGGTGACCAAGTCACCACATGTATGGTCGGCTAAGTCATGGTTGACTTGGTCAACCGTGAGTGAGCTCAATTGAGTTAAGTTAGTGCTTGAGTTGAGTTGAATTGGGAAGATGGAGAGTTTCCATCTCAATGGACATGAAAACCCATGACTCGATGGAAGTCAAAGGGTCTCCTTGGTTTTAACCAAGAGTCTCCTTGGTTAAGCCAAGGGACACCTTGGTTAGATACAACCTTAAAGAGGAGAAGTGAGAGGGATTGGGCTGGTATACAAAGGGACACAACCAAGGGGCTACTCACACTCCTTGGCCAAACTCATCTCTTGCACACAAGAGATTTCTCTCCTCTCTCTTCCATTTCCATCACTATACTTGGTGAATCAGTGAAGAACAAAGGAAGAAGAACGGTTAAGGAAGGGAATAACAGAACAAAAGCAAAGAAGGAGACGGGAAAAAAGGTATGTTTAGAAGTTTAACAACATAGATATAAGTTTAAAGAAACCATAGGTTTGGCCATGGTGTGGCCGAACCTATGGGTTCTATATTTGGTTGGAATGGATGGACAAATCAAGTTAGAACCATGGAATTGGTATTCCATTCAAGAAATGGATATGTGTTGAAACAAACAACCAAAGTTTTGAATCCAAGACCATGTTATAATGGTACAAAGATTGAATGTATTATGGAAAAGATCCTAGCCTTGGCTAGAGGATAGAGTAAACTAACTAAGAGTTATAGAAATGATAGTATTATGTCTAAAAATAATAAGGAATTGATTTCATGAAGAAGAGCTGAGCCATATAAGCGAACATGAAGACTAATAAACAGTCAGTCGACTGAATCTAGGATTCAGTCGACTGAACTGGTGCTGGCCGAACAGAAAAAGGTTTTCTGGGAGTTTCAGCCGACTGAATCTTATGATTCAGTCGAATGAACATGGACTGGATTAAAATATATGGGGTTTATTGATGTTTCAGCCGACTGAATCTCTGATTCAGTTGACTAAACATAGACGTACCAAACAAGCAAAGTAATCTTTTTCAGCCGACTGAAAGTATGCTTATCGAACACGTAAAGAATTGGTTGATAATTCAGCCGACTAAATCTTTGATTTAGTCGAATGAATATGTACTGGCCGAAGACACAAATGATCTGATCCAAAGTCAGCCGACTGAATCTGTGATTCAATCGACTGAAAGGACGCTTGACCAGAACATAGAAAGGTTTGACCCGAAGTCAGCCGACTGAATCCATGATTCAGCCAACTGAAGGGTTACGGGTCAAATGTATACAGTACTTAGTTGGGTTTCAGCCGACTGAATATTGTATTCAGTCGACTGAAAGTCTGCGGGTAAGACAAAGAACAGTAAGTGGGCATGATTCAGTTGACTGAATTGAAAAGCTTGATTTTTGGATTATTTTTCCAGATGTTCTATTTACCTGATAGGATGTAAGAGATGATGAAAATTAAATGGATAGTCAAATTGATTTATATATGTGATCAAACTTAATAAAGTAAAGAGATCTGCAAAGGGTTTGCGATTCGTTTCGACGTGACTGTTATTGCTATCATCACAAAACAGCAAGGACAGTAAATTGAACGTTGGTAGGATTCCTACCTTATTGAGATACATATGGATCTTATATATATGTTACTGGCTTTTATTTCCAAACATGATGATTTACTTTGGTTTAACAAATGGTATGAGTTATGAACTTGTTTTCAATGATATTATATAATTTAATATGAAATGAAATTCTTGCATTCATTATCTCATGCATGACATGGGAGGGATACATGGGACAACAAGCCAAGTTATGAGTTGTCCGGACATGACTTGGGTTTGAGACTAGCTTATATGAAGCTATGTGAACTATTGATTTGTTGGCCTTGTCCCGAGATTGCTAGGAATGAGTACGGCATAGTCTGGGCAAAAGATATTCTGGGTAAACAGTCCCGAAACCCTGTGCAGAGGCAGGAGTCCCCACTCCGTCGGAAATTTCGATTAGCATATGTGGGGAGGTATAACAGTGACCTGGTGGTGCCATCACAAAACATTGCGGACATAATTGGCCAAGGGAACACCTTGATATGGTAATTTATCAAGGAAACTATCTATACATGATGTGGTTGGATATGGATTTAGGTGAGTAATCATTTGGCATTGACACCCATGACATGTTGCATAAGTAAGCATGATTTGATATGGATATCATGCATGGTTTATTTTACTATTTATGGGATGTTTTACAAACATGATGTGATGTTTCTATATTAATTTTATATTGATCCTATGTGTATATAACCCTACTTGGAATTCCTACTGGGCGTGTTGACTAACGCCCTACTTCTACCCTATAGATGATGGAACAGGGAATGAGAAGGACATGGGACATGAAAGGAGTGAAGCATAGGAGCTTGGAC
This sequence comes from Chimonanthus salicifolius, assembly GCA_013350335.1. NCBI lineage: Eukaryota > Viridiplantae > Streptophyta > Magnoliopsida > Laurales > Calycanthaceae > Chimonanthus > Chimonanthus salicifolius. The sequence continues at coordinate 22,962,746 of CM023541.1, read as the reverse complement.
TAGTTTTATGTTATATTACTTAGTTTGATTTTGAAATATGTATTGGGAAGACTGATATTTTTGGATTTGTAATAGCTTAGTAATATTTTGCTATGGTTTGATGATATTTACATTTCAGTTAATTTTATGGTAATTGGTTTCCTTGCTTAATAATGTCATGTATATGAGTGGTATTTTATTCATATGATAATTCCACAAGTATTCTTAGAGCGTGTGAAATGTTTTAGTGGCTTAATCCACGCACACGTAAAGGTGGCCAGTTAAGGATCAGGTTTTGGAAACTCGAACTTAACTCGCGTCGTGACGTCCTCGCTCTCTCTCACTCTTTAATAAAGAAAAAAAAAATACTCTGATTCAGTCGACTAAAAGTGTACTTGCCAAGCACGTATGATATCTGGTTGTATTTCAGCCAGATTCAGTCGACTGAAAGTGTACTGGCCAAGTATGTATGATATCTCGTTGTACTTCAGCCGACTGAATCTTATGATTCAGTCGACTGAAAGTTTAAGGGTCAAATACAGACGGGATTTGATTGTGTTTCAGTCGACTGAATTCCAGATTCAGTCGACTGAATTAGAATGTTTTATTTTGGATCAACTTCTAGATGCCTCTGTCTATCTGGTAGGACAGAATGGGTGATGAAATTAAAATGGAAAATCAATTTAATATATATGGTTGAATTTGATAAGGTAAAGAGGTTCGCAAAGGGATTGCGATTCATCTCACGTGACCTTTAACATTATCCTTGCAAGATAGTGTATCGGACATTGGTATGATTCCTACCTCATTGAGAACACTATGGAGTTAAATATGATACTTGTTATATTTAAAATATATTGAATGCATTGTCTAAATAAATTGTATATGATTATGAGTTTATTTTCAAAGACATTATGTATTTTGAAATGAAATGGCATTCTTGCATACATTACCTCATGCATGGCATGGGAAGGAACACATATGACCAGCAAGCCAAGTTCTGAGTGGTCCGGACATAACTTGGGCTTGAGACTAAATTATATGAAGATATATGAACTATTGAGATTTGGCCGCGTCTAGTTGATAGAAAATGTACGGTGTAATTGGCCCAAAGAGCTCCTGGGAAGGTCCCAAAACCTTGCGCAGAGGAAGGAGTCCACACTCCATCAGTAATCCTGGTTAATTTGTGGATAGGTATACAGTGCCCTAGTGGTTGCCACCTCAAACACTGTAGACATAATTGGCCAAGGAAACCATTGATATGATTTATGATGAGATTGAGTATGGACATTGGGTGGGATCTCATTTGGCATTGACACCCATGACATGACACTTATGTTAGCATGATTATGATATGGACATCATGCATTGCTTTAGTACTTACCGGATGTTTTTACAAATATGATGTTAATGATGTATATACCCTTGATTTATGTTAATGTAATATTACTCCTATGTGTATCATAACCCTAACTTGAACACCTACTGGGCATGTTGACTAATGCCCTACTTTTATCCTGTAGATGATGGAACAGGAAATGAACATGACGTGGGACCGGAAGGGAGCCAAGCGTAGGAGCTTGGGGAGATTTAAGTTTAAAATTACTTAGCTTTGATTTTGATGATGTATTCAGAGGACTTATATTTTGGATTGTACTAACTTAGAACTTATTTGCTATGGTTTAATAATCTTTAAGTTTTATTGATATTGCATAGTGATTGTCTTTCCTTGCCTAATGATGACAAGAGAATGAATAGTATCTTATTCATATGAATTATTCCGCAAGCATTATGAAAAGCGTGTGAAAATGTTTTAGTGGACTTAGTCCACGCACATGTAGTGGTGGCCAGTTAAGGGTTAGGTTTTGGAAACTCGAACATCACTCCTGTCGTGACGACCTGTCCTACCTCACTTATTTAAAAAAAAAAATATACTCTGATTTACGCGAGTGAAAAAAAACAGGATGTTACATGACTTTTTCCTTCACTCCATTTGCAATAATCAGTTCGAAAAATCACTGTCTCTTTTAGATGAGGATTTCAATTTCGATGAAGTGAATGTTGTCACCAAGTCTAAACCTCTTTCTATTAATCAATCTGTGTCAGTCCCATCTATCGAGAAACCACCAAAATTAGAACTCAAAACTCTTCCTGAGACTCTCAAATATTCTTATCTTGGACCTTAAAAAACATTTCCAATTATCATAGCATTAGACTTAACTTCTGAGCACGAGTCTAGACTCGTGGTTGTTTTAAGAGATCATAGTGAAGCTATAAGATGTTCCATTGCCGATCTCAAAGGAATTAACCCTTCTGTGGTCATACACAAAATTCGATTGGAAGAAAATTCCAAGACATCTAGAGAACCACAGAGACGGCTAAATGCAACAATGCAGGAAGTAGTGAGTTAGTTCGAACACGCATTCAAACAGGTTGGAGAGTTTGCATTGATTACAGAAAGCTAAACACTGTCACTCGTAACGATCACTTCCCTCTTCCATTCATTGATCAGATGCTTGAGCGTTTAGCCGGTCATGCATTCTATTGTTTTCTTGATGGTAACTCTGGCTATAACCAGATCTATGTTGCTCCAGAGGATCAGGAGAAAACAACATTCACCTGTCTATTCGGTACGTTCGCCTTTCGGGCTATGTAATGCACCTGCCACCTTTCAAAGGTGAGTGATCAGTAGTTTCTCTGACATGATAGAACGTTTCCTGGAAGCTTACCTGGACGATTTCTCAGTCTTTGGAACAATTTTTGACCAATGCCTGCATCATCTAACCCTTGTGTTAGTCAGGTGCAAAGAAAAGAACTTAGTACTCAATTGAGAAAAATGTCACTTTATGGTGAAATCAGGTATAGTACTAGGGCACATCATCTCAGAAAAAGGAGTTGAAGTGGATAAAGCCAAGGTTAAACTAATGTCTAATTTGCCAAGACCACAAACTGTTAAAGAGATTATGTCATTCTTAGGTCACACTGGATTTTACAGAATGTTTATTAAAGGATTCAGTGACATATCGCGACCTCTCTGTAGACTCCTGACCAAGGATGATGTTTTCAATTTTGATGAAAATGTGTCATAGCATTTGAAAATTTGAAAACCCCTTTGACTTCTACTCCAATCATACAGCCACCTGACTGGTTTGTACCCTTTGAAATCATGTACGATGCCTCTGATTATGGAGTAGGAGTTGTGTTAGGACAAAGAATGAACAAATTACCGCATGTTATCTATTATACTAGTAAAACATTGAATGACCCTTAGCTTCATTATTCCACCATGGAAAAAGAGCTGTTAGCTGTCGTGTTTGCAGTAGACAAATTTCGATCTTACTTGGTAGGTTCGAAGGTCATTATCTATTTAGATCACGCTGCACTCAAGTATCTTCTTTCTAAGAAAGATGCTAAGTGTCGGCTGATCCGATGGATACTTTTACTACAAGAATTTGACATTGAAATCCAGGACAAGAAAGGTTCCAAAAATGTGGTAGCAAACCATTTGTCTATATTGGTAATTGAGTTCACAAAAGACAATCGTCCTATCACCGAGTCATACCCTAATGAGCAACTCATGTCCCTTTCCCAAGTACCATGGTTTGCAGATATTTTCAACTATCTTGTAACTAGTCAAATGCTTCCTCATTGGACTAAACAAGATAGAATTAAATTTCTGGCACAAGTCAAAAATTTCATCTGGGATGATCCATATTTGTTTAAGCATTGTGTGGACCAAATTATTCGTCTTTATGTTCCTGGAGAAGAACAACAAAGTATCATAAGTTTCTCTCATGATCAAGCCCGTAGAGGCCATTTCAGTGCTAAAAAGACAACTACAAAAATCTTGCAGTGTGGATTTTTCTGGCCCTCCATGTTTAGTGATTCCCATACCGTCTGCGTTTCATGCAATAGATGTCAAAAATTAAGAAATATATCCTGCCAGAACATGATGCCTTTAAACCCAATCTTAACTGTTGAACTTTTTGATGTTTGGGGCATTGGGACCCTTCCCTAAGTCTTTTGGCAATCTAAATATTCTCGTAGGCGTTGACTATGTATTTAAGTGGGTAGAAGCAGTGACACACAAAACCAATGATCACAAGGTTTCCACTCATTTCTTAAAAGAAAACATCTTTTCTAGATTTGGTATTCCACGAACTATCAGCAGTGATGGTGGTAAGCATTTTTGTAATCGCCCATTTGAAAAATTGATGAAATCATATAAGGTGATTCACAAAATAGATACCCCCTTATCACCCTCAAACGAGTGGACAAGTAGAAATATCAAATAGAGAAATCAAACATATCGTTAAGAAGACAGTCAATCCATCTCGAAAGGACGGGTCTTCTAAACTCACTGATGCACTATGGGCTTATCGAACTGCGTTCAAAACTTCCATAGGAATGTCACCCTATCGATTAGTGTATGGAAAGGATTTTCATCTTCCAGTCGAAATAGAACACAATGCCTATTGGGCAATCAAGTGTTTCAATTTTTCCTTTGACTTTGTTGGACAACTCAGAAAACTCCAAATGGCTGAGTTGGAAGAAATTAGAAATGAGGTAATGATACGGCCAGAAAGTAGAAAGACCGAATGAAAATTTTTCATCACAAACACAGTCTTCAGAAAGTGTTTACTGTTAGTCAAAATGCCCTATTGTACAATTCTTGGTTGCATCTTTTTCCTGGAAAATTGAAATTAAAATGGTCGGTCCGTTCATCGCCACAACTATATTCCCACATGGTGCAATCCAGATCAATTATCATAAACATGGTCATGCTTTCAAAGACAATGGCCATCATTTGAAACCATTTTTAGAGTCTCACACTTCAGAAGGAACAGAAGAAGTTTTGCTCATTGATCCATTCTACCAAGACTGATTTGCACATCCAATACCTTTCCATTATCCAAGCCCAATCACCGTTTCCCATTCATAATTCTTTACCTAGACCCACCAGCCCATTTGTCTATGTCTGAGTTGGTTTGAGTCGTCGGTGTCTAGCTTTTGTTTTCTTGAGTCTAGTTTTTCATTTAGTCAATCTAGTCTAAGAGTCAGTCATTCATCATTTCATTCCAATGTACATTTCATATCCTGGTTGTTCATTTTCTAAGATATTTCTTTGTTTACACCTGGCTAGTGTAGATTAGGGAATATTGAGGACAATCTCTGTAACGCCCGCCCCATTTTCACCGAAATCAGAGTCTATTTTTTTTTTTGTTCTTTTTTTTTTTTTTTGAATTAAGAAGTGACAACGGGCGCGGACGTCACGACGCGAGTTAAGTCCGAGCTTCTAAAGCCCGGCCCTTAACTGGCCAACCCCATGCGTACGTGGAACGAAGTCCACGGAAATGGTTCACGCGTAGGAAGTAAGCTCGCGAAATATAATTAGATGCGGAACGTTACAATAGAGACTATCCTACCAGTTTTTAGATAGAAAGGAAGATACATCATTAAATTACTAAAATACCCCTATGTTCATAATTATGTCTCAAATTGATAACGTACAGAGTATAGTCCAGACCATAGCAAGAAATCTAAATTATTACATGTAGACAAGTTAAGCTACTTAAATTACAGCTTTTCCAAAATAAAACTTTGATAAACAAAGTAGCGGATTTCCCAAGCTCCTAAGCTTCGCTCCCGTCGCGTCCACCATTTCCTCTGTCTCCTGCATCATCAGCTAGGGTAGAAGTAGGGCGTTAGACAACGCGCCCAGTAGGACTCCGGGTAGGGCTAGCACACAGATTAGTGATAACAAGCATACTGATAACAATATAATAAAACCATATGATGAATGCCATGCCATGGGTGCCTATGTCATGTGTCCCACCCACCATCCATATCATCATAAAATGTCATATCCCCCTTGACGGCAAGTCCTCGTCAAGGTGTCCCCATGTTTGCTTCTCGGTCGCCCCGGACGGAGCATGGACTCCGGTTATAGCATAACAAGTTATCCCCATGTCTGTTCTCGGTCGCCCCGACGGAGCATGGACTCCGGTTATAGCATATCAAGCTATCCCCATGTCTGTTCACGGTCGCCCCGACGGAGCATGAACTCCGGTCCCTTTATTTTCCTGCCCATGCCATGCATGAGATGTAAGTGCATTATGTTATGTAGTATATATATATATATAATTCATATCACTAATATAAAATCCATAGCATTGGAATATAAGCCATAGCCTTAAAAATATCATCCATAGCATTAAAATATAATCCATAGCATTTAAAATATCATCCATAAAATAAACCATATAATTACCGAAATAAAATGCTGAAACCATCACATACACATAATCCACGGCTTACAAAAAGGTAGGAATCCTACCGAACACCGATAACGTCCCTTTCCGTTTTCGTCCGATAATTCCGGTCGCCGATCGCGTGCCGGTTGCGATGTCTCGATACCTTATTATAAGTTTTCCAAGTTAGTCTATATCTTATCCACGATTAAGTCTCTAACTGATCATAAACCTAGGTTCATTAATGATCTTTAACCATGTTACAAGATTATCATAAATCAGCCCTTAACTTAGCCCCTTTTTCCATTGATTAAAACACATACATAATTCAACCCATAACTGATCCATACACTCAGGTCCATTAATGACTTACCAATCATGTCGTAGGATCATTAAAATCAGTCCCTTTAATTCAACATAACCCGTATTTATTCCACCGGATTAACAGCGACCTCTGAAAATGCTCAAAACTGTATACTTCAATTCAGTCGACTGAATTAGGAGTTCAGTCGACTGAATCAGGAGTTCGGTCAACTGAATCACAGATTTAGTCTACTGACTTTGAATCAGTTGTCTGTATGTTCTGCCACTTCAGTTTCAGTCTACTGAAACACCCATTCAGTCTACTGAAACATGGTTCGTACCCCTTTCAGTCGACTGAATCACAGATTCAGTCGGCTGACTTTGTATCAGGTTATCTGTTTGTTCTGTCAGTTTATTTTCAGTCGACTGAATCATAGATTCAGTCGGCTGAACTATCAACCATCCATTTACGTGTTTAATAAGCATCCCTTCAGTCGACTGAATCATATATTCAGTCAGCTGAAACTTACAGAACCCTTTTCTTATCCGAGACGTTTGTGTTCAGTCGACTAAATCATCAGATTCAGTCGGCTGAAACTCCCAAAAACTCCTTCTGTTTCCAGCCACCATTAGTTCAGTCGACTGAAACCCTTATTCAGTCGGCTGAAACTCCCAGAAACTCATTTCTGATTCGTCCATTATCAGTTCAGTCGACTGAATCTTTGATTCAGTCGACTGACTGTTTTGTCAGTCTTCTCCATTGCATATTTTGTACACCCTTCCTTCGTAATTTCCTTAAAACATATTACATTTCCATGCTTAATAAATCTTAAATACATAATGTCCTTAATTTATTATTTTTCTTAATCTATCGCTCCTTTTTTCATCCATTTCTCATCTCATGATTTGATGGATCTTGGATCTAAGGCCCATCACATTTGTGGCCATCATTCATTCTAAGAAATGGATTCCATTCTTAAACCATTAAAAACTTAATATCTTGTTTAGAGATACTTATAATCCGACGGCTCCTCTGACTTTTCTTTCTCCCCTTAGACTCCTTGGCCCTTTCTCTTCTTCTTCTCTTTGTTGCTTGGCCAATATGTTCTTGATCAAGATGGAATCTCCAAGGTTAGAGTTCGGCTAATGGTAGGGTTAGGCTTTGAGGGAGAGAGAGAGAAGGAGGGGATGGAGAAAATATCTCAAGCTTGGGTCTTGGGTGGTCGGCCAACACTTAGTTTCTTCTTCCCTTTCTCCTAAGTTTCTTCTCCTTCTTTCTTCCTTGGATGGGGTCGGTGGTGAGAGGGAGGAGGAGAGAAAGAGAGTGAGATGAGTGGTAAGGTGAAAGCCATTCAATTCCTTGATGCCTTAGCCCACACACTTCCATGATGGCCTTCACCCACCAAGCATGGGCTCCTTGTCCTTGGTGGTGGTGGTTGAGATCAAACCACCACCAAGCCAACGGTTTGGGGGTTTAAGGTGGGAGTGGTTTGGTCTACCTCCCATTGACCACTTGACCATATGATGAGAGGTATGGGTCTTCATACCTTGAGTGGTGGTGGTTGAGATGAAACCACCACCCTAAGTCCATGGTTTCCTTGGGTGGTTTCAATGGGATGAAACCACTCTTTGACTTGCCCCTTTGACTTACTCACTTGACTCTACTTTGACCAACCTAATTAATTAAATTAAATCCTCACTTAGGTTAATTAATTCCTATTTAATTTTAATTCCATTAAATTCCTTAATTCTTCTCCATGAATCCACCCATGGTTGACCAAGTCAACCATGGTGGTCGGCCCCACCAATTCTTAGCCAACCCGCCACCTCACTTGATGAGGTGGAGGTGGGTCCCACTCGATCATGTCCCTTGGTCTAATCAAGATTAAACTTAGGTGATTTACATTAATTAAATCAACTTTATTTACTTGGGTCCTCCTTAATTCCCTTTGACCCATCCATGGTTGACCAAGTCAACCATGATGGTCGGCCCCGCCTTTTCCTTGGTCCACATGCCACCTCACTTGGTGAGGTGGAGGTGGGCCCCACTCGATTATGCCATCTTGATTATTTCCTCACTAACTTAGGTGATCTAAATCAATTCAATCCATTCCCCTTATTGGATCACCATTGGGCCCATGTCCCAATTAAATTATTTTCTACCATTTACCTTAGAGTTTGAATCAATTTTGATCCATTAGGTCCCACATGGTTATCGGGCCTACTTTGACCATTATTGACCCTTTAGATGGATCCCATCCAATTCATGGTCCATTGGACCATACTCGGGCTTTTGCCCAAATTTTGATCCATTTAATATCCATGACATCAAAATTCCAATTTTTCCATTATTAAAATAAATAAATGCCATATATATATATATATATATATATATATTGATTTAAAAATTCGGGCTATTACAATAGAATCCTCTTTTGAAATTTTCGTCCCAAAAATTCGAGCGAAGTAGGGGTTCAGAATAACTCATGCAAAGAGTTCCGGATAAGCGGCTTTCGTCTTCGACTCAAGTTCCCAGGTGGTTTCTTCACTACCATGTCGTTCCCATACCACCTTGACGAACTGAATGGCTCGGATCCGCAGTACCCTTTGTTCGCTCCCGATCACTCTGACCAGCTTCTCCACATATGTCACATCGCTTTGTACATCGATGTCTTGAACATTCAACACATGAGAAGGATCGGGATTGTACTTCCTTAACATGGACACATGAAATACATCATGTAAAGATGATAATTGTAGAGGAAGTGCCAACTGATAAGCTACTCTCCCCACCCTCTTCAGGATAGGAAACGGCCCCACAAATCTAGGCGACAGTTTCCCCTTCTTCCCGAACCTCATGTGCCCCTTCCGTGGTGAGACTTTTAAGAATACCAAGTCTCCCACCTCAAACTCGAGGAATCTTCTCCTTTTGTCGGTATAATTCTTCTGGCAGCTCTGTGCAGTGAGTAGATGTTGCCGTATCAACTTAATCTGTGTTGTAGTCTCCGCAACCAAATCTGGTCCAATCAACGCAGGTTCACCGGCCTCTGTCCAACACACTGGCGATCTACACGGCCTACCATACAGTGCTTCAAACGAAGCCATCTGGAGGCTTGCTTGGTAATTATTATTGTAAGAGAACTCCACCAGTGGCAAATGGTCCTCCCATCCGCCCTTGAAGTCTAGCATGCATGCTCTTAGCATATCCTCCAGTGTCTATATCGTCCTCTCTGCCTGTCCATCAGTCTGCGGATGAAATGTTGTGCTAGTCAATACGTCGGTCCCCATAGCCGACTGCATGCCCTGGCATACTCTGCTGGTGAATCGGCCATCCCTGTCGGACACGATAGACCGGGGAATACCATGTAACCTGGTGATTTCCCGGATGTACCGTCGACCCAAAGTCTCTGATGAATCTGTCATCTTGATGGGAAGGAAATGTTCAGACTTGGTCAACTGGTCCACTATGACCCATATCGCATCGTTGCCCTTTGATGACCTTGGCAACCCTGTCACAAAGTCCATGGTTATGTGCTCCCATTTCCATTCTGGCACCGGTAAGGGTGCGAGTAAGCCCGGTGGTTTCCGATGTTCTGCCTTAACCTGCTGACAAGTTAAGCACGAGCAACAAACTCTGCCACATCTTTCTTAAGTCCATGCCACCAATAGTGCCTCTTAAGATCATGATACATCTTCGTGCTGCCCGAGTGGATAGAGAGTTTGGTTTGGTGTGCTTCAATCAACAACTCTCTTCTGCAATTCTTAGGCACATATGTCCTGCCTCCGAACATAAGACCCTGTCCTTGTCGTAACTCCCACTCTGGTACAACCTCACCGGTAGAAATCTTAGCCCAAATCTCCTCCACCTCTGGATCTGTCCGTTGCTCCCGTTCAATCGCGGAGACCATGTTGGATCGTATGATCAGATTATATATGGTCCCATGATTATTGAAGTAGAGTTTAAACTCTCTGATGGTATTCAATACCTCCCATTCCGTCCTGATCAAGCTGGCTACTGTCGCATGTGACATGCGGCTGAGGGCATCTGCCACTTTGTTCGCCTTGCCAGGATGATACCGAAGTGCGAATTCATAATCCGCCAGATATTCCATCCACCTGCGCTGTCTCATGTTGAGTTCCTTCTAATCAAATAAGTACTTCAGGCTCTTGTGATCCGAGAACACCTCAAACTTTTCACCATAGAGGTAGTGTCTCCAGCTTTTGAGAGCGAAGACCACCGCTGCTAGTTCTAGATCATGTGTGGGATAATGGCGTTCATAAATTTTCATTTGTCTTGATCCGTACGCCACTGCACGATTACCTTGACTGAGTGTACACCCCAGCCCCTCACTGGAGGCATCACAGTAAACCTCATAATTTTTGCCTCTTTCCGGCAAGATTAGAATAGGCGCGGTTGTAAGCCTTTTCTTTAGCTCCTCAAATCTCTGGTTGCATAGATCTGACCACTCAAATTTGACTCCTTTCTGAGTGAGTCGGGTAAGTGGAGCTGCAATCTTGGAAAAGTCCATGATAAACTTTCGGTAGTAACCGGCCAATCCCAGAAAACTGTGGATCTCGGTCACATTAGTCGGCGTTTTCCACTCCTTCACTGCTGCTACTTTAGCCGAGTCCACGGCTATACCTTCCTCCGATATAATGTGCCCCAAGAAGTTGACTTCAGATAGCCAAAATTCACACTTGTTGGCTTTGGCATACAATTGATTCTTCCTCAAGGTGTCTAAGACTATCCGCAGGTGCTTGGCATGTTCCTTCTGACTTTTGGAATAGATCAGAATATCATCAATGAAAACGATCACAAACCGATCCAAGTAAGGACGGAATATCCTATTCATTAGGTCCATGAACACAGCCGGGGCGTTAGTAAGCCCAAATGGCATGACCACATACTCATATAAGCCATACCGCGTCCTGAAAGTTGTCTTCTCTATGTCCTCCTCTCTAACTTGAATTTGTTGGTATCCGAACATCAGATCAATCTTGGAGAAATGAGAGGAAACCCTAAGTTGATCAAATAGGTCGTCAATTCGGGGTAGGGGATACTTATTCCTGACAGTCAGCTGGTTCAACTTTCTATAATCCACACACATTCGAAGGGTACCGTCCTTTTTCTTCACAAATAACACCGGGGCTCCCCATTCGGATGTGCTGTTCCGAATGAAACCCAATCTGAGCAATTCATCAATCTGCTTCTTCAATTCGGTCATCTCAGCTGGTGCCATCCTATAATGGGGTAATGATACTGGAGCGGCGCCAGGGTATAACTTGATCTCAAAGTTTATCTCCCTCTTGGGTGGTAAACCAGGGAACTCTATTGGGAATACCTCGGCATAATCTGCTACTACCGCCAGAAGTTCAGTTATTGGTGCCCTATCTAATCCGAGGCGGTTCAAGGCAAGATGGTTCAATTCTTCCTGCAGCCTTCTAGGGATGCCCTGTCTGTCAGCGTGTATCACGTACCGCTTTCCCTCAGGTGACCAAAATATCACCCTTCGAAGATGGCAATCAATATGGGCCTGATATGTAGTCAACCAGTCCATGCCAAATATAACATCGTATTCAGCCATATCGATTACTAAATAGTTGAACTCGAATCTGAATCCCGCGAGTTCAGTGCTTAATCCAGTGCATATGAGTCCCAAAGACGTGTCCCCGACGGGGGATACAATGGTAAGTGATGTGGACAGATTTTGTACTGATGTGCCCGTAGCAGATATGAATGCAACAAATATAAATGAATGTGAAGCTCCAGAGTCAAATAATGTAACAGCATAGGAACTACCAACTACAGCCATACCTTGCATCACCGAGCGATCCACCGCTACTGGAGACGGTATGGTGAAAAGTCATCCAAATCCTGTAGGGTTTTGCGCCCGTCCCGCCTGGTTGTATGTTCTGCCTCCTCGCGACTGAGTTGGTCTAGCTGGAGGGCGGAAGGCACCCCTGGAGTTAGAGGGTCAGTTGATCTGTGGACACTCCCTCTTGAAATGGCCCTGTTGACCACACTGATAACATGTGTTCCCACCCCGGGGAACCTGTGTGACTGATGTTGATGGGGAGGGCTGATTGGGGCGAAAGCCCCTGTAGATCCCGTGGAGGGTGAGGGTCTGCTAGAATTTGGGCGGAACTTCTTGTTGGGTTGAAATGCACCCCGCCCACTTTGCCCTTGGCGGTTGTCAGACCGCACTATTTCGTTCAACTCCCGCTCCGCTATGGTGGCCCTGCTGACCACCCCTGCCAGTGTAGGTTCCTTGAATATTGTTACCCTGGCTCTGATGTTTGGCCTAAGGCCCCGCTCAAATTTGCGGGCCCTCCGGTGCTCAGTATCCACCATGTAGAATGCATAGAAGGATAGCTTAAGGAATTCTCTGTGGTATTCTGCACCGTCATGCTGCCTTGTATCAATGAGAGGAAGGCTTGAGTCTAGCTCTCTCTTTCCTCCTCCGGGAAATATTGTTCTAGGAAGGTGGCTGAGAACCATTCCCATGTCATGGTGGTCCTTTCCCCTTCTGGTACCAGTGCTTGTTGCTTTTCCACAATTTCCCACCAACTACTGGCATCCTCGATCAGTTGGGAAGTGGCCAGTAAGATTTTATCAACAGGATTGGAAATTTGGAGCAGATTAAAGATCTGAGTGATCCTTTTTAACCAATGCTCCGCTCCGACAGCCCCTTCCTTTCCCCTAAAGTAGGGAGGGCGCTGTTGTTGAAAATCCTTGACCATCTTCCGTTTACTGGAGTCGCTGGCAGTTGCATTTCCGCTTGAGTGTTGTTGAAGAGCAGAAGCGACTGCCGCTTGAACTACATCTCTTAGCTCGGGAGGTACACCTTGTATGTTTATACTATTCTGTCCCTCGGCTGGATGAGGTGGTTGTGCCCCCTCTTGATGCGGTGGGTGTACTTCCTCTTGATGAAGTGGTGGCACCTCCTCTTCTACCCGTGGGTTTTTACGAGTTCTTCTTTTTGGCGCCATTTCCTATGTCATTGAAAACATTTATCGACTTAGTTCCTTCATAATGTTGGTGCGTTCACATTTTGGGGAAAGAATTTTCCTACGGATCAAATATTTTCTTCAATTTGGGGGAAAATTGTCAAATAACTATACTTAGTTTTCGGGGGGTTTTCATGTATAGTAAAATGTAGCTTTGTTGGGGAAGTTGCCAAATAAGCACACTTGGTTTTCGTAAAACTCCCTAATTCTCATGCATTTCTTACCAATTTGGGGAAAAATTTCCTAAGCATCAATGTTTGTTTCATTTGGTGAAATCGGGAAAATTTTCCTATGGTTGATAAATCCATCAATGTTATAATGATTGTACTTCCCTCGCTATCATTTCCTTACGTCAAATGTGGCTCTTAGATTGAATGTTTCAGTTTGAGTGAATCGAAGTAGATTAACCAGGCCCCCGTGTAGCGGACTCCGAAGAGTCGGTCAGTTGGGATTCTTATCCGTCAGTGAGACGTGAAACCGTCTTCATCATATTTTGAGAGATTCATTCTTCCGATTTCGCTCTAATACCAACTGTAACGCCCGCCCCATTTTCACAGAAATCAGAGTCTATTTTTTTTTTTTTTAATTAAGAAGTGACAACGGTCGCGGACGTCACGACCCGAGTTAAGTCCGACCTTCTAAAGCCCGGCCCATAATTGGCCAAACCCACGCGTACGATGAACGAACTCCACGGAAACGTTTCACGCGTAGGAAGTAAGCTCACGGAATATAATTAGATGCGGAACGTTACAATAGAGACTATCCTACCAGTTTTTAGATAGAAGGGAAGATACATCATTAAATTACTAAAATACCCCTATGTTCATAATTATGTCTCAAATTGATAACATACAGAGTATAGTCCAGATCATAGCAAGAAATCTAAATATTACATGTAGACAAGCTAAGCTACTTAAATTACAACTTTTCCAAAATAAAACTTTGATAAACAAAGTAGCCGCTTTCCCAAGCTCCTAAGCTTGGCTCCCGTCGCGTCCACCGTTTCCTCTGTCTCCTGCGTCATCCAGTAGGGTAGAAGTAGGGCGTTGGACAACGCGCCCAGTCGAACTCCGGGTAGGGCTAGCACACGGATTAGTGATAACAAGCATACTGATAACAATATAATAAAACCATATGATGAATGCCATGCCATGGGTGCCTATGTCATGTGTCCCACCCACCATCCATATCATCATAAAATGTCATATCCCCCTTGACGGCAAGTCCTCGTCAAGGTGTCCCCATGTTTGCTTCTCGGTCACCCCGACGAAGCATGGACTCCGGTCCATTTATTTTCCCGCCCATGCCATGCATGAGATGTAAGTGCATTATGCTATGCAGTATATATATATAATTCATATCACTAATATAAAATCCATAGCATTGGAATATAATCCATAGCCTTAAAAATATCATCCATAGCATTAAAATATAATCCATAGCATTTAAAATATTATCCATAAAATAAACCATATAATTACCGAAATAAAATGCTGAAACCATCACATACACATAATCCACGGCTTACAAAAAGGTAGGAATCCTACCGAATACCGATAACGTCCCTTTCCGTTTTCTTCCGATAATTCCGATCGCCGATCGCGTACCGGTTGCGATGTCTCGATACCTTCTTATACATTTTCCAAGTTAGTCTATATCTTATCCATGATTAAGTCTCTAACTAATCATAAACCTAGGTTCATTAATGATCTTTAACCATGTTACAAGATTATCATAAATCAGCCCTTAACTTAGCCTTTTTTTCCATTGATTAAAACACATACATAATTCAATCCATACACTCAGGTCCATTAATGACTTACCAATCATGTCGTAGGATCATTAAAATCAGTCCCTTTAATCCAACATAACCCCCATTTATCCCACCGGATTAACAGCGACCTCTGAAAATACTCAAAATTGTATACTTTAATTCAGTCGACTGAATCAGGAGTTCAGTCGACTGAATCACAGATTCAGTCGGCTGACTTTGAATCAGATTGTCTGTTTGTTCTGCCAGTTCAGTTTCAGTCGACTAAAACACCCATTCGGTCGGCTGAAACATGGTTCGTACCCCTTTCAGTCGACTGAATCACAGATTCAGTCGGCTGACTTTGTATCAGGTTATCTGTTTGTTCTGCCAGTTTATTTTCAGTCGACTGAATCATAGATTCAGTCAGCTGAGCTATCAACCATCCATTTACGTGTTTAATAAGCATCCCTTCAGTCGACTGAATCATATATTCAGTCGGTTGAAACTTCTAGAACCCTTTTCTTATCCGAGGCGTTTGTGTTCAGTCGACTGAATCATCAGATTCAGTCGGCTGAAACTCCCAGAAACTCCTTCTGTTTTCAGCCACCATTAGTTCAGTCTACTGAAACCCTTATTCAGTCGGCTGAAACTCCTAGAAACTCGTTTCTGATTCGTCCATTATCAGTTCAGTCGACTGAATCTTTGATTCAGTCTACTGACTGTTTTGTCAGTCTTCTCCATTGCATATTTTGTACACCCTTCCTTCGTAATTTCCTTAAAACATATTATATTTCCATGCTTAATAAATCTTAAATACATAATGTCCTTAATTTATTATTTTTCTTAATCTATCTCTCCTCTTTTCATCCATTTCTCATCTCATCATTTGATGGATCTTGGATCTAAGGCCCATAACATTTGTGGCCATCATTCATTCTAAGAAATGGATTCCATTCTTAAACCATTAAAAACTTAATATCTTGTGTAGAGATACTTACAATCCGACAGCTCCTCCGACTTTTCTTTCTCCCCTTAGACTCCATGGCCTTTTCTCTTCTTCTTCTCTTTGTTGCTCGGCCAATATGTTCTTGATCAAGATGGAATCTCCAAGGTTAGAGTTCGGCTAATGGTAGGGTTAGGTTTTGAGGGAGAGAGAGAGAAGGAGGGGATGGAGAACATATCTCAAGCTTGGGTCTTGGGTGGTCGGTCAACACTTAGTTTCTTCTTCCCTTTCTTCTAAGTTTCTTCTCCTTCTTTCTTCCTTGGATGGGGTCGGTGGTGAGAGGGAGGAGGAGAGAAAGAGAGTGAGATGAGTGGTAAGGTGAAAGCCATTCAATTCCTTGATGCCTTAACCCACACACTTCCATGATGGCCTTCACCCACCAAGCATGGGCTCCTTGTCCTTGGTGGTGGTGGTTGAGATCAAACCACCACCAAGCCAACGGTTTGGGGGTTTAAGGTGGGAGTGGTTTGGTTTACCTCCCATTGACCACTTGACCATATGATGAGAGGTATGGGTCTTCATACCTTGAGTGGTGGTGGTTGAGATGAAACCACCACCCTAAGTCCATGGTTTCCTTGGGTGGTTTCAACGGATGAAACCACTCTTTGACTTGCCCCTTTGACTTACTCACTTGACTCTACTTTGACCAACCTAATTAATTAAATTAAATCCTCACTTAGGTTAATTAATTCCTATTTAATTTTAATTCCATTAAATTCCTTAATTCTTCTCCATGAATCCACCCATGGTTGACCAAGTCAACCATGGTGGTCGGCCCCACCAACTCTTAGCCAACCCGCCACCTCACTTGATGAGGTGGAGATGGGTCCCACTCGATCATGTCCCTTGGTCTAATCAAGATTAAACTTAGGTGATTTACATTAATTAAATCAACTTTATTTACTTGGGTCCTCCTTAATTCCCTTTGACCCATACATGGTTGACCAAGTCAACCATGATGGTCGGCCCCACCTTTTCCTTGATCCACATGCCACCTCACTTGGTGAGGTGGAGGTGGGCCCCACTCGGTTATGCCATCTTGATTATTTCCTCACTAACTTAGGTGATCTAAATCAATTCAATCCATTCCCCTTATTGGATCACCATTGGGCCCATGTCGCAACTAAATTATTTTCTACCATTTACCTTAGAGTTTGAATCAATTTTGATCCATTGGGTCCCACATGGTTATCGGGCCTACTTTGACCATTATTGACCCTGTAGATGGATCCCATCCAATTCATGGTCCATTGGACCAAAATCGGGCCTTTGCCCAAATTTTGATCCATTTAATATCCATGACATCAAAATTCCAATTTTTCCATCATTAAAATAAATAAATGCCATATATATATTGATTTAAAAATTCGGGCTATTACAATCTCCAATTCAAGTTTGACTTTGGAATTGTAATGGAATAAGATCAGATTATGGAGTCCGCTGTGAGACAACAGTAAGTAGACTTGTAGGAAATAGACAGATCTGTGTAGATCTATGCAAGGGCAAAGTAAGTCCAAAAAGACTGAGACGCCTTGAACTACAGAGAACTAAGGATTTCCGATGAAGTGCTTACAAAGGTTTTAACAATCTGCCGTTAAACGAGTCATACTCTTGTTTAGACAAAAAAAGGTAGAATCATTTTAGAGAAGAGTAAGTGAGGACTAAGACTTCTGGATCTTAAACACTACCAATTTTAGTTTGAAAAAGATTACCTACGTCTTGACAATCTGACGTTAAAACGAGTCACATTTTTAGCATTAATACTTAGATAGAGATCTTTATATCATACTTTTACAGAAATATTTTTATAAGATTTATACTTGGAAACTCTTGTACACAACCATATTGAGTTTAGTCTGAAAAGGAAAAATATTCTCGAGTCAAGTAATCACTCGAGGAATACCAGTGGAGACTTAACCCAATCAGCTTTAGAGACATTCTTTTCTTCTAAGGGTAATAAGTCAATTCCATTTTCTTTGGTAACGCAACTAAGTCATTGTTGATCTCAATTCTTCATCGTGGTCATATTACTAAGAATGCTATCAAAATTAAGTTATTATACTGGATTTTTTTTGGAATTTATTTGAAACAATGAAACCACCTATTGAAACTTAGGATATGATTTAGGCCATTTTTTGGATTTTTTTAGCCTAAAAGCCCACCTATACTTGGTCATCTTATCTTGATAGTTCCCCAATTAAGCCTTCAAAATAGCTTATTTTCTTGACCAACCATGTCTACCATACCAACTCCAGTCCAGAAGTATGAGCCAATTGAAAAAATTTCCATGACATATTCTTAAAGAAAGATTTAGAGATGAAAAATAAATAAAAAATTTCAGATGGTACTCTGAAAACAAAGGCACAAGAAAGAAAGAACAAGAAAAGAAAAAGAAAGAAATATCATCCAAAAAGGGTGTGCAAAGGAAAATAAAAATAAATAAGAAATACTTAGAAAAATGCCGAACATTCATCAAGAGATTTGTTTAGTGTGATAATTTCATTAAGCGATCACACAAAGATTATGATCTTTTACATAAAGTTTGATTACCGATGCTTGTGTACAATGTGCAAAATAAGATAATCAATATGCAAAGCGATGTGTGTTGAGAAGAGTACTTAAATAGTAACTACAAACACACATAGATCAAACACCATAAGTCCAATTTTAAAGTGGTTCGGTTAGCCAACCTACATCCACCGTTAGGGCTCGCTCAGCCTTGAGCTATTCCCAAAATCCACTAAGTGGAGACTTACCCCCTTACAATTAGTATAGGAATTCCACCTCACTCAATCAGCTGGGAATTTCACCCACCGCTGTCGAATAGGAATTCTACCTGTCCATTTGGCCGAGAGTTCCACCCACCACTTTGCTGAAGACACTGCTCCAGAATTTTTTATAGTGGTCCGGGATACAGGGATACCTCCCCTCAATCCACTTCGGAACAAAAGTTTTAAATAAAATTAAAACCAAGAAGCACTTGCCTTTGAAGCTCTTTCTTCTAATGTGTGCTTCTTCGAGATCCCACCCATGTATGCCAACGCTCCCCCTTGTAGTCGTCGTTTAGCAATCACAGTCCAGTGTAGGAAACTAGTTCTACCAAAGGTTTCCTAGTTTATGGTTTTCTCCTTCTCACTTTCAAACTCAATCCTCAGATTGGTTGTTTACGAGTTTTATTCTTCGTCTCTCTCTCACAACTCAATCCATTTGATTGGTTATATTTGATTCCCTTAGTGTAAGCACGAGAGAGAGAGAGAGAGTGATCCTTCTATTGACCCTTGTTAAGCTCACTTATAAAGATGAGGATCCAACTGACCGACCGAAAGATACCAACTGGTTGCATAAATGTTGATTTATATAGCGAAAGCAACCAGTTGAAGTAATGGTAATGTACGGACAGGTCGGTCACACCGAGGGGTCGGTGACTAGAAATATTACCCGTTACAATTCTGATCGTTGTGCATTAAGTGCACTCCCAATGGTAATATTATTTCCCGACCGACATGTCTTTTGTCTCCAATGGGTCGACACTTATGGTACCAAGGGGTCGGTCCATACGAGAGGCTCTTTTTGTTGCAAAACATGCTTGACAGTAGTTTCAACTTAGAAAGTTGTTACCCAGAATGACTTGTTGCCCATTACCGAGTGGTCGGTCTTGGTACATTCGATCGGTCTTTGATTGTCGATACATCTGTTTCTTCGAGAGTCCACATGAGTTCAAAGTTTTAGAACTCAAGATCTTGATTCGACGAGTAGATGACCATGAGGGGACATTTTAACCTTTCACTGAGGGGTCGATGCATACGAGACTCTCAATCAGAGGCATACCCAGAATGACAGTTCAATGTTCCAGAACCTATGTCATTCAGGCCGACCAATCTTTGACCACGATGAGTTGATCCTGACTACACCGAGGGGTCGGTGAGATAGATTAGTCATGCTGACAGTGAACATAATTCATATTTTCAAGTTTGCTTCTATTTCACTGTCAAGCATCCTCACTAGGCTTTTTATGATTTAACTGTTTGTTCTTCTAAGCCTAGGGATAGTCCTTTCTAAGGTGTGGGTACCACCTAAAGTCATCTATGGGCATAATACATGTTTTGCGATTGCCATAACGATGACCTTCAATCCGGTGGAGCATGATCTTCACTCTTGCTCACCTTGGGTCTTTAAGCTTCTAACAAGTGTTTCTTTCCAAGTCATGGACTTGACAAACTTAGGGACTTGGCCAAGCCGTGGCACTAAAAATCTCCCCCTTTTGTCAATTTCATGAAAAAACCTAGAAGCTAACCCATTTACAATCCCACCATTATTACAACACATTTGAATACAAAATTATTACATTCATTACATGTACATATTCAAATGAAAAAGAAGACCATGATCTTCGCATATTCTTGTTCAGCTTGCTTCATTTCATTTTTCTTGTTCAAGTACATAAGCAAGGAACACTAGAAAATCATTAGAGGGGTTAGTCCCAAAACATAAATATTCAGTCATGGACTAAATAAGATTTGTATTTAAGCTCCCCCATACTTCCTGATTGAGAAGATTTTTACCCTAATCTTCTTTGAGTTTGATCTCTCAAACTCCAAGCATAGACATTCTCCCTATGTCCATTGGCTTTGATGTCTTCTAGCTTTTACTAATTTCTCCCCCATTTTGTCATTCAATTGACAAAGATTAGTAGGCAGAAATCAAGATTTAAGCACTCCCCCATGCTTCTTCGTACTTAGTGCTTGACTAGGTTCTGCTCTCACTCACTGTTTTCCCTTATGGTTCCATGTACACTTCTCGTGTATCAAGATTAGTTTGTCCCTGCACAAACTAAGATTTCAACTTTGCTAATTTCTTCCATGAGTGTAGCAATTGTCCTAGCATTCCTAGAGTCTTCCACCCCATTCTCCAAGTTGTCTCCCTCAGCTTTCTCGACCCAGTTCCCCCATAAACTGTTATGACCAGTGATAGGTGATAATCAACACATATTTTGTGCTCCCCCATTCTCCAATGTATAATTTCACAGCCACATTTCTATCTCCCTAACAGCCTGCATGTTAGTCTGTTTTACAAAATCCATGTAAATAATAGACAAGAGATAGACGACAAAAATGCATCAAATTAGCATACATACTAAAATAAATCATATCATTTCATTGACTAGAATGTTCTTTACATATGGTTCAGAAAGCGAGGGGGGGGGGGGGTAGTAGTTTTTCAAGGTGAAAAAACACGGAACAAGAAAAACTATCCTAAGCAGATTCATCTGAGGAAGATGTTCAATAAAATTTACGAACAATCTCCTTTTCCGTGGAGTTTCTCGACAACCACGTTGATCTCATGTACCCAATCTTCAAGTCATCCATCCTTTTTTCAAGTGCGGCGACTCTATCATCAAAAGTTATATTCCTTTGTCAAGGACATTGAAACTCTCTCAAATATACCTCAGACATACGTTCTACTTCTTCTTTGGGATCCTCGTTTATTATCACTTTTACTTCAGCTCTGTAGTCTGGTATAGTATTTGAAGCAGGGGTCTTTCTGTGAGGGGTACTCTTCTAAGAACAGTTGGCGGCGCTAGATTCTTGAACATCCTGTGCGAACCTAGGAGATCTCGTGAGGAAATGGGGTTTGGACTCAGGGATTTTTCCGGTGGTTGCAGACCGAGATTTAGTTATCTCATTTTTCGGTATGGTTGCTAAGGAAGATCTGACCAAGGCTCTTCCGAACACTAAATCTCACAAATACCATGACACCCTCCCTTCTGGAAGTGAAGGAAGCAAAAACCCTAAGGTTTTCTGGTGAAATTTTGCTTCGGGAGGTCCTAATGACTAGTCTAAGGCACTGGAGGGGAGAGGGAAATTGCCAGAGCTTAGCAGGAGAATAAACAATGATATGAACTGATCTATCGTTTTCGCAGAAAGAGACCTTTTCAACTTACTCTTTCTGATATACCGACCGGTCAAGACCAACGACCTGTCTATGTCGATATGTCGATAAGTATCGACCTGTCCCCCTTTGCTATTTTTCCCCCTTTCAGATAGTGTTCTGAATTCCAACAATACCAACCTGTATATACCTCCAACTAGTCTATCCTTCGACCTAGGTTATGAAGGAAGACTGGGTATGAGTGTGTGTCTATGCTTGTGATGTTCATAGTTCATCAAGCTTTGCTTATACATCGTTTAATGCCAGTGATGATACATACATTCACACCTCATCTGTGCCTTTTGGAGATGTAATTCACCCTTCCGAAAATAGGCACAGACCATGGATTATGGATCTTTTTCCTGGATTCAAATCATTCCAAGTTTCTTGGACACATTTAATTCACCAATTTAAGTATATTGCCCAAGTGTATGATGTCATGAGATGGGGCATTTTCAGGCGTTAGCAAGGCAAGACATATATGAACATAATTCATTCCACATGATGTATAAATTAATGTATATTGGAATGAAACTCAAAGCACACTAGTCATACATTCATTTCTTGATTTGAGTACATTGATCAAGCACACATGAATGAAGTATGACCCTACACACACAGCTCTTATGCCTATTATCATGTTATTACCCAGAACATGATTATTTTAGCAATCTTTCAAGGGAGCTCTAATTTCTTGAAAGGAGTAGGTACTTAAATGGATTATTCGGCCATTACTTTTGGTAGGTCACACCAACTTAGAAATCCATTTAAGGGCATTAAGCATGTTTCATTCCACATGATATTCACAAGGTTTAGAGCCTTGGAATGAAACGACACAGTGTATGTGTATTAACCAGTTTTAATCACATATATACCCTATACATGGGGTAGTGCAAACACTACATTTATTTCCTAAATATGCAAAAATCACAAGGCATATGAAATGAAATGAGATAACTATGTTACAATACAAGAGTGCATACCAACATGTACAGACAAGTATCTTGTATAAAATGAATCCAACAATCAAACAAGAACATGGATTGAAAACAAGATACATGATGATTCCAAAACATGTTTCAAATGTGGTACCAACAGTGGTATCCATTCACACATTTGAACCTAACATTGTGAGACTTGGAATCTAAGTTCACAATTCCGTGATGACCTTTTGTCAAATCTGGTTTTAGCCATGGGGGCCTTCCCATTTGAACCTATAGTTCCACATTCCAGATTTTGTACCATGATGTTGGTCTCTAAAACATCTCGGTACATGGCCTTATAGGATACTTGCAGGTTACTACCTTCTTCAAGTTTCTTCCTCGTTCCTTTTCTTCTCTTAGAGGATACAACTTGGACTTTTTCAATGGATGAAATTAACCAATCACCTATATTTTTCAACTCACAAATTTATTAATAGGTGATGATATCCATTGGGCTATAAGAGGCAATTTTAAGTGGATTCTTTCAGCCTATTTTGTTGTTTCATGTCTTTTAAATATTTTGACGGCATGTCATGAAACAACACTGATGAATGCTACATATGTTTGGTTTTCGTGCATAGCCTATTCATTACTTGTCCAAGCAGTTTTTGTAACACCCGCCCCTTTTCACCATAATCAGAGTCTATTTTTTTTTTAAAGTGACAAAGGGCGCGGACGTCACGACGTGAGTTAAGTCCGAGCTTCTAAAGCCCGGCCCTTAACTGGCCAAACCTACGTGTACGTGGAATGAAATCCACGGAGAACGGTTTACACGTAGAAGTAAGCATTGAGGAACATTTAAACTAATGGCGGAAAATTTTTAAAAGAGTCTAACCTACAAATTCTTAGATAGCAGGGAAGTTACATTCATTCAATCACTAAACATCCTTAAAATCATAATGTCCAAAGTAATTTCCAAAACATGGCAAGTAATCTAAATTATTACATTTCCGACAAGTTAAGCTATTTCAAATACACATTTCCCAAAATAAACTTAAATAAAATAATTAGTCTGCCTTCCCAAGCTCTTAAGGTGGGTTGCCGTCCCGTCCTTCTGCTCCGGCATTTCCTGCGTCATCAGCTAGGGTAGAAGTAGGGCGTTAGACCACGCGCCCAGTAGGACTCCGAGTAGGGCTAACACATGGATTAGTGATAACAAAGCATATAGATAATACATAACGAAAAGCCAATGAATGAATGCCATGCCATGGGTGTCTGTGTTATGAATCCCACCCATCATCCTTACTATCCCAATGCCATATCCCCCTTAACGGTAAGGCCTCGTCAAGGTGTAACCACAAATACAATATCCCCCTTGATGGAAGAACCATCATCAAGGTATAACAATAAATACAGCATCCCCCTTGACGGTAAGGCCTCGTCAAGGTGTAACCACAAATACAATATCCCCCTTGATGGAAGAACCATCATGAAGGTATAACAATAAATACAACATTCCCCTTGATGGAAAAAACCATCATCAAGGTATAATAAGCCATACATCATCCCTGATGAGTCAAACACATCATAATGTCCCCATGCCTATTTATCGGTCGCCCGACGAAGCATGGGCTCCGGTTTCATTTCATCCTTCTCATGCCATATCCCTCCCATACCATGCATGAGATGTAGATGCCATATGCCATGTAATATATGTAATTCAATAGTAATAAAACCCATCTTAAAACAATTACTTGATGACCAAATAAATCAAAGGGAAACCATCCCATAATATTTAATCCAAAA
The DNA here is from genome assembly GCA_013350335.1 of Chimonanthus salicifolius. Lineage (NCBI taxonomy): Eukaryota > Viridiplantae > Streptophyta > Magnoliopsida > Laurales > Calycanthaceae > Chimonanthus > Chimonanthus salicifolius. The sequence continues at coordinate 22,937,792 of CM023541.1, read as the reverse complement.
CCCATCTTAAGACATTCACATGATTTCCAAAATAATTTCAAGGAAAACATCACAAGATGCATAATCCAAAACTCATCTTAAAGACAACCACATGCTTTCCAAAATAAATTAAAGAAAACATCACCCAATCCATGGCTTACAAAAATGTAGGAATCCTACCGAATACCGACTCGCGTCCTTTTACGTTTTCCGTTCGATAAACCCGGTCGCCGATTGCGCACCGCCTGCGATGTCCAGTACCTTATTACACATTAATCATTAGTCCATGTTTTACCCATTTCTAAGCCCATATGAAAAACTGGTCACTATTTGGGTTTTGTGGGTCCCATGTCATCTGTTAAACCTTTTAATCCCATAAATCTTAAAATTCGGCCACCCTAGGCTTTATTAATCACTTATAAGGTTATTACATTAGATCCCCTAAGTCCATGATCAATTTCCATGGAATTCTTGAATTTGGCCACTAATTACGGTTTTGCCACTACCTCATTTTTCATGCTTAATCACTCATTTATCCATGCATGATTAAGTCCATAATTGATCATAAACTTAGATCCCCAACTTAGGTCCATTAATGACCCATTGAACCATGTCACATAGCCATTAAAATTAACCATTTAATTAATCCAACCCCCCATTAACTAATCACATACGTACATCCTTCATTAGCCCATAAAAATTGACCTTTCATTAAATCATTACTCTTAGTCATACCTTGAGTCCATAATTGATTCCTCTACCACATTACAAGATCACTTACCTCAACCATCTTATTGACCTAATTCCATTAATTTAAACTTATACATACACATTTAACTTTAGACCCATTAATGATCTAAAATTTGGGTCATGGGTTCGGCCATACACCATGGCCGAACCCATGATGTTTCTTTCTCCATTTTTCTTGGATCCATTCATAACATTTTAGATCCACCAATAAGCCTTTTTGAGGGGTTTAAATCATGCATCTAAACCATATTCTCTCATTCATTTCATTGCTCCAAAATACCTACATTCACCAAAATATTAAACCCATCTTTTCTATCCTTTAAACTCATCATTTGATCACCATTTCATCACCATAGGGTTCGGCCATTCACCATGGCCGAACCCATGGTTCATGGTCCAATATTTCTTTATGCCATTTTAGACCATTAACTTAGCCACATTAAGTGGTTCATATAATTGGGTCATGGGTTCGGCCATACACCATGGCCGAACCCATGATGTTAATTTCCTTATTCCTCTTGAATCTTTTCCCGTATTTTTTATCCCCATCTTAGATCCCTTAATGCCCTACCACTTCATGTTATAGGATCATTAAAATCAGCCCATCTTAATCAACATTAGGCTCACATTGGTCCATCAACACTACCAACATTTTCCCATTTATTTCTCCATAATTCACAACCATCAAATCCACCATTGATCACCATAGGGTTCGGCCATACACCATGGCCGAACCCATGGTTCATGATCCATCATTTTCTATGCCTCTTGAGGCCACAAAAATTATTCCCACACTTCATGATTTTTCCTTATTTAAACCCCTTTAATTTTTCCAACATTTACCATTTACAACCCTAAAAATTCATTAGCTACCTTCATTATCTTCCATCCCTTAAAACCCTAACCAATTAAATCCAATACCAAATCACCCACCATGGGGTTCGGCCATACTAACTGGCCGAACCCTATGGCCCATGATTGTATTCCAACTACCTATTTCCATGCTCAATTTAATAAATTACACCATACATTTAATACTTTTACTTATTTTCTTTTCCTTAACCCTAATTCACCCATTTAGGGTTTTCTCCATCTTCCACCCTTCCATTTGATGGATTTACATTCCATAGCATAGAATTATCTAACCACTATTAAGTTCACAAAAAAATAAATTCCAATTCTTAAACCCTAAAAATCCAAAATTTCTTGTTCAAGAAACTACTCACCATCCGTCGTGTCCTCCGACTTCTGCCGCTCCCGTCGGTTTCCTTAGCCTCCTCTCTCCTTCCTCTTGATCTTTGATAGGTCAAGATCTTTAATCAATGGTGGCAACCCCCAACCTTAGGATCGGCCAAAGTAGAGCTTAAATTGAGGGAAGGAAAGGGAGAGACGATGAGAGGGGAGGTGATAACCCTAATCTTAGAGTGATCTCCATCCAAATTCCACTTCTTTCTTCTCTCCTTGAGCTCCTCTCTTTTCTTTCTTTCTCTCCTTCACTTGGACATGGGACGGCAACGGAAGAGTGGGAGGAATGGAGTTAGTGAAAAAAAATGGGAATGAAAGAACCAACAAGGCTTATCTCCACTTTTTTTTTTTTTTTAACCTTACATTAAAGATTTTCACCAACCTTAAGATATTTTTAAGATCTTTTATTTGCTTTATGGTGGTGGTTATCTAAACCACCACCAAGCCCAACGTGTTTCACATTTGAGGTTGGAATGAGATGGGTTTTCACCTCTTGGCCCCACTTTGACCACTTTCAACCACCACTTTAAATAATTTAATTATTTAATTAATTATATAATTACCTTAGGTTAATCCATTTGTACTTAACCTAACTCCATTACTCCACCCATGGTTGACCAAATCAACCATGGTGGCCGGCCCCACCAAACCTTGTCCCACACGCCACCTCACTTGATGAGGTGGAGGTGGGTCCCACTTGGCCACATCACCTTAGTTTAATTCCACATAACTTAGGTGATTTAGATTTCATTCCATTCATTCTAAATGGATCACCATTGGGCCCATGGCCCAATTACATTTCCATCTTACCCATTTACCTTAGAGCTTAACCATCTTGACCCATTGGGTCCCAAATGGGTATTTGACCCAATTTGACCATTCTTGGCCCATTTAACCCTCATTGACCATTTAAATAACTTTAAATCCACACATTAGTCTATTGGGCCGCACTTGGGCCTTTGTCCAAATTTTGGCCCATTTACCATTTATTCCACCAATTTTCCAATTTTCATCATTAAAATAAATAATATTCACATATTCCTTGATTTACAAATTCCGAGCCCTTACAGTTTTGGTCTTTGGGCTGAGTGGTCATGGAAGTTGAAAGTTTACCCAATACTTCTTCCATAGGCACAAACCACTTTCTATTCACCTATTTCCAACAATGTCTTATGATGAAAACATGTATAGTTCTACATTCCACTTTTCATCAAAAACATAGACTTGGAAATATCGTGGCTTTCTTTTATAGCCATTGATAACACGGATCAATTCGGATGGTTAGATACTTTCTCAAGAGCACCAGGCTCTGATACCAATTGAAAATTTCCATTTTCAATGTGTTAAAACATTGTGATTGACCAGAGGGAGGGTGAATAGATCAATCCCATATTTCATGGTGTTTACAAATTTATTGAATGTTTAAATTGCAGCGAAACATTCATGAAGAGATTTGTTTAGTGTGATAATTTCATTAAGCGATCACACTAAGATTATGACCCTTTACATAAAGTTTGATTATCGATGCTTGTGTATAATGTGTAAAATAAGATAATCAATATGCAAAGTGATGTGTGTTGAGAAGAGTCTTTACATAGTAAATACAAGCACACATAAATCAAACACCATAAGACCAATTTTAAAGTAGTTCGGTTAGCCAGCCTACATCCACTGTCAGGACTCGCTCAACCTTGAGCTATCCCAAAATCCACTAAGTGGGGACTTACACCCTCACAATTAGTGTAGGAATTCCACCTCTCTAAATCGGCTAGGAATTTCACCCACCGCTGTCAAATAGGAATTCCACCTATCCATTTGGCCGGGAGTTCCACCCACCTCTGTCCCGGAGACACCGCTCCAGAATTTTTTATAGTTATAGTGGTTCCGAGGTACCTCCCCTTAATCCACTTCGGAACAAATGTTTTAAATAAACTTAAAACCAAGAAGCATTTTTCTTTGAAGCTCTTTCTTCTGATGTGTGCTTCATTGAGATCCCACCCATGTATGCTTACACTCCCCCTTGTAGTCGTCACTCCCCTTTGTAGTCGTCGTTTAGCAATCACAGTCCAGGGTATCAAAGAAACTGGTTTTACCAAAGGTTTCCTAGTTTATGGTTCTCTCCATCTCACTTTCAAACTTAATCCTCAGATTGGTTGTTTATGAGTTTTATCCTTCATCTCTCTCTCACAACTCAATCCATTTGATTGGTTGTATTTGATTCCCCTAGTGTCAGCAAGATAGAAAGAAAGTGATCATTCTGTTAACCCTTGTTAAGCTCACTAATAACGATAAGGGTCCAACTGATCCGTCTGAAGGATACCAACTGATTAAATGAAGGTTGGTTTATATAGTGAAGGCAATCAGTTGAAGTAACGGTAATGTACCGATAGGTTGGTCGCACTAAGGCGTCAGTGACTAGAAATGTTACTGTTACAATTCCGACCGTTGTGCATTAAGTGCACTCCTAACGGTAATATTCTTTCCCGGTCGACACGTCGTTTGTCGCCGATGGATCGATACTTATGGTTCCGAGGGGTTGGTACATACAAGAGGCTCGTTTTGGTGCGAAACATGCTTGACAGTAGTTTCAACTTTGAAACCTATTACCCAGAACAACCTATCGCCCATTACCGAGGGGTCAGTCCTGGTACTCTCGATCGGTCTTTGATTGCCGATATGGTTGTTTCTTCGAGAGTCCACATGAGTTCAAAGTTTCAGAACTCAAGATCTTGATCGAGGAGTCGATGACCAAGAGGGGTCATTTCAACCTTTTACAGAGGGGTCGGTGCATACGAGACTCTCGATCAGCGGCATACCCATGACAGTTCAATGTTCCAGAACCTATGTCATTCGGGTTGACCAGTCTTTGACCACAGTCAATTCTGACTACACCGAGGGGTCAGTGAGATAGACTGGTCGTGCTGACAGTGAACATAATTCATATTTCCAAGTTTGTTTCAATTTCACTATCAAGCATCCTCATTAGCCTTTTTTATGATTTAACCAATTGTTTTTCTAAACCTAGGGATAGTCCTCTCTAAGGTGTGGGAATAGAAATACAATGAATATACATTCAAAATCAGGCATTATTCACATTCATATACAATACAAAATACATTCATAGTATTTCAAATATTTTTATTTTATTTTCCAGAAAATTCCAAAGGAAATGGTTGTGAGTCCTCATAGTATGTTACTATTCCTTTTTAGTTATAATAATCAATCAATCAATAAAATACTCAATGCCCAGTCTGATATTTTTTCCTGGCTAGAGTATCCCTTATTTTCTACATAGCGACGAAATTAATCGCTACTCTATAGATAGTTATCGGGCAGCGTTTCCACTGCGCCACAGATAGAGGCTTTCGGCCTGAAAGTGAACACACAAGACAATAAGACATACAAGGGTTAGTATCATTTTTCATTTAAGAATTTGGGACTAAACCACATAGCATCAAATCCTAGGATCAAGATCTAACATGAAATCCTAAGTTAAACAATATAAACGAGACTTAAGAACAGTTCTAGGTGCCTCGGAACCAGGCACTGTGGCTATAGAACTTCCAAACCACTACCTAAAAACTGGGTTTTACAGAACCTTCGGAAATTGGGTTTACTACTTCAAAACTTCCAAAGTTCAGGTCTCGGAACTTCTGAGCCTGTTCTGAACAGAAAATGTCAAATCAGAAAAACAGTTAGTCTCGGTCTGTCTCAGAACCTACCGAGGTCTGTTCGTATCTTCCGAATAGTTCGGAACGTACGAATTGGGTCTCGGAACATCTTGTCTGTCCAGCAGAGACGAAGAGAAATGGTTGGCCTCTGCTCACTTCGGAACCCCGAATAGAAGTTTGGAACTTCTGAAGGTGAGCCTTTGGAACTTCCAAAGATTGATTCTCGAAACTTTAGAAAGTCATCTTCTTACAGCAAAATAGTTGAAGACTACTGTGACGAGATAGTCACTTGAAATACAAATTCAAAAACAGTGGGTTTCTTGAATTCGTTTTTCACAACTATTAGGTTAGATATGTTCTACAATCAATCTAGTATAATTTTGAAATAAATTCGACAATCAACAAATTAAAAAAAAACCTTTGATTTTAAGAATAAAACCAGTAAAACACATGAAAAATCAAAGTTTTCACTAACTTTCAAAATTGATTTTGAATCTCAAATCTAAACCAAATTTAGCTTTGTTTGATCCTATACATGTTAAAATTTAAGAACGAATCTAATGGTTACCTTTGCTTTGCAAATCGGGTTGAGTTTCAACAGTTTGAAAAAGCTTCCACTTAAGCAGAAGTTTGCGGAACGTTGGAAGAGGAAGCATCCTAGAGGAAGAAGAAAGAGATGGAGCAACAAAATGAACTAAAGATTTCCTTGGCTAAAATCTATTTGATTAGAGAAAGAGCCTATCCCTTTTTATAATGGAAGGGATGAATGGATAAGCATTATTCAAAGTTTTGGATAAACATTATCTAATGTTTTAGATGATGTTTATCCAAAACATTATCCTTGATGTTTATCTAAAACATTATCCTTGATATTTATCCAAAACATTATCTTTGATGTTTATCCAAAACTTTATTCTTAAATTTTTCAAATTAAATAAATAAAGTTCAGGTATTTACAATTTTGCCCTTCCAACTCAGCAAGTCGGATCAATGAGCTGTCGAGCTCAGATTGGACCACACTTGGACTTTTCGTAAATCCTATTCCATAATCTTCATAATTAACATGTCAAAATTACAATTAATTAACACAAATCACATAGTTAATCATAATTTTGGGTTAGGGTATTACATCCCACCCCCTTATAGAAATTTCATCCCAAAATTTAAAAAAAACCTCGTACCTAGTCTCTTGCATGTTGATTCTGACTTCCAGTGCTATTCTGAATGTCACAATGTTGTCGCAGTACTTTAATCAATTGTGTATCTTTTTATTAAGTACTTTATTTTAAGAATCTTTATATTCTCATAATACTTCACCGAAAAGGCAAATCTTCAGAGATCTCAGTTCCTTTAAAGATTTGATTCACAAATCACATAAAGTTATGACAAACATGTGGACTTATACAGTCATCAAATAATTTTATCAAGATCACAATACAATTCATCTAGAGATGTTTATCTTGGTAACATACTTATGTCATCTACATCCACCGATATACCACAGTTCTTAGGCATTCGGTTATCATTTTTCAATAGTACATAGGTTCACACAATTATTGATTAACACAACTTATCACACTGCTTATGTTTCATAACAGTCTATCTTACTTGATACCGACATATTCTCAACCCATATCGTAAACAAGGCGTTTACTTATCTAATTTCAACTGATATTTGTGAATACCTTACCTCTTTTCCTTGGCATAATGTAGTAGCTTGCTAAGGTGTAGTCCATCCAGCACTTATTATCCCCCGCCCAACTACACTTGTTCCTTTAGATAATTAGGTTTCTAAGTTTCACTCCTCTTAGTCAAATTTCTCATATGAGATTTTTCACTAGACATTGATACCTTCATTGGTAGTCTGTTAGACGATGCCATTTGCAAATCACAAAAATTGCACATAGATAACCAAATGTGGTCTATCACATCTGACCTTCACATCGCGGATTATCCCGTTGAACACAAGAATTGGCATCTTATAAACAGATCTATCTTTTACAAATTGCTAACTTAATTTCTAAAATTATCCACATGGTCTAAAATGACGAAGCAGTGTAAAACAACACACATTTCTCTTTTGCGGTATCCTTACCTCCAACATGCAATCAAGGTGAATTATCTCTTTAGGTCAAATCCTGCTGGTATTGTAACGGCCCGCCCTTTTTCCATTGATTACATCAGAGTAATTTTTTTTTAAACGGAAAAGGGATGGATACGTCACGACACGAGTCGAGTTCAAGTCTGAAGATCCAACCCTCGACTGGTCCAATTCTAGCACAAAAGTGGGTCAACCCACCAAATATTTATGCGCGTACTAGCCTAACATTTGTGAAATAAAATGTGCGGAAATAATACATGCGGAATTATGATATCAACATTTCAGTAACAAGTATGGAAATTACTTAATCATTTAAATCAAAATATCAAACCAAATCCAAAATAAAAATATCTAAGTTATTATATCATTGAATCCTATGAAATTACATAGTTCTATCAAATGCCAACATAAGAACTATGAGATATTCAAGCATCTTCGGATTCATCTCTTCATCAAGCATGGTTATCACTAGGTCCAGCTTCTTCTCCCTTACCCTGATCTGTGTTAACATATAGGGGAAATGTAACGCCCCGCCCTTTTTCACTCTTTGAAAATCAGAGTATCTTTTTTTAAAAAATAAAGAGAGAGAGAGAGAGAGAGAGAGAGAGAGAGAGAGAGAGAGAAGGAACGTCACGACGCGAGCTAAGTCCGAGTTTCCAAAAACCGGACCCTTAACTTGCCACCAATACGTGTGTGTGGACCAAGTCCACTAAAGCAGTTCACACGCTTACAATTAATTGCGGAATAAACATATGGATAAGATTTCATCCATAAACATGACGTCAATATTAAGCAAGGAAGTCAATCACATAAAATTTACTGAAGTTTAAATATCCAAATATAACATCGAACCATAGCAAAATAAACTAAGTTATTACAATCCCAAAATGTCAATTATCTCAAATACATTGTTCCAAAATCAATTAAGTAAAGTAAACATAAAACTGCCCAAGCTCCTAATCTTGGCTTCCTTCACGTCCCATGTCCTTTCCATTTCCTATTCCTTCATCTAAAGGGTGGAAGTAGGGCATTAGTCAACGCGCCCAATAGGAATTCCAAATAGGATTATGTACACATAGAATCAATATAAAAATCAGAATAAGTACATCATATCAAAACTGTAACATATCATAGTACCAAAAACAACATATGATAATCATATCCAAATCATGCTAATGTATGTGTCAATGCCATGGGTGTCATATGCCAATGATCCCTCACCCAATCTCCATATCAAATCACCATACAAATCATATCAATAGTTTCCTTGATATAATGAAACCATACCAAGGTGTTCCCTTGGCCATTTACGTCCGCAATGTTTTGTGACGGCACCACCAGGTCACTGTTATACCCCACCACGTATGTTAATCGGAAATACCGATGAAGCGTGGACTCCTCCCTCTGCGCAGGGCTTTTGGATGGTTACCTGGGATCTCTTTGGCCTAAATTACGCCGTACCCCTATCTAGCAATCCCGGATAAGGCCAAAATATCAATCGTTCACATAGCTTCTTTTAAGCTAGCTTTCAAACCCCAAGTCATGTCCGGACAAGCTCATAACTTGGCTTGCTGTCCCGTATACTTCATCCCATGTCATGCATGAGATCATGAATGTAATAATGCCTTTTCATTTCAAATCACATGTTACCATCGAAAACAGTTTCATAATCATTTACATTTATTTAATCAAAGTAAGTCATCATCTTTGGAAATACAAATTAGTAACACAAATATATATATATATATATATATAAGATCCACATGTATTTCAATGAGGTAGGAATCCTACCAAATCCCAGTATAATATCCTTGCTGTTTTGTGACGTGACGTGCAATGATTACGTCAAAACCAATCGTACACCCGTTTACGAAATCACTTTACCCTAATGAATTCAATCGTATACAATAATCAATCTAATTATCCATTTGATTTAAATTATCACTTACATCCTTCCAGATTGACTGAAGTTTCTGGAAACATCATATAAAATCAACTTTTCATTTGATTCAGTCGACTGAATCATGCTCAGCTACAGTTCTCTGCCTTACCACAGACTTTCAGTCGACTGAAATACTCATTCAATCGGCTGAAACCCAACTCAGTACCGTTTATTTCTTGACTCGCAATCTTTTAGTCGGCTGACTCTGAGTCAAACCCTTTGTGTTCTCGGTCAATCCTATTTCAGTCGACTGAATCACATATTCAGTCGGCTGATTTTAGGTCAGTTTTACTATGTGTTTGGCCAATATAGATTCAGTCGACTGAATCCATGATTCAGTCGGCTGAATCCTCAACCAACGGTTTCTGTGTTTGATAAGTAATCATTCAGTCGACTGAATCACATATTCAGTCGATTGAAACACGCCATATTCCTTTTCTTATTTGTTACGTCTATGTTCAGTCGACTGTGTAACGCCCCGCCCTTTCCTAGAATTCAGAGTCTAATTTTTTTAAAAATAATAATAAAACATCGGAAGAGAGCGAGCAGCGTCACGACGCGAGTTAAGTTCAGACTACCCAAGTCTGAACCTTAACTGGCTACCCATGTGTACATGGAATAGACCATGATTATGAATCACACACGGAACTAACATCAACATGCGGAATAACCTAGATTAATTGCGGAATAGAAAGACCAGATAGCAAGTAACAGTCTTAAACATTATTTAACATAGATCAACCATCCAAATGTTATCAACCTAATCAAACCATAGCAAGTAGTGAATTATTACATGTCCAACAAAAGTATTCAAATGACAGTAATATAAAGTAATCCCCTCCATCATTCAAGCGCTTAGGCTTGGCTCCCCTCCCGGTCAACGACCTTTCCTTTCCCTTTGCTTGTACCTGCAATCTCCTCTGAGGATAGAATTAGGGCGTTAGCTCAACGCGCCCAGTAGGTTCCCGAATCAGGGCTACCACATGTCAGCATATAAAACATGCATATATATCATAATACATGATCATTAAAAACAGTTAAAACAATGCTATGAAATATGCACATGCAATGGGCATCCCCCATTATGTACTTTCATAGCCATCACTTGACGTGCCTTGCACCGACAAGGTAAATTACAACACACTTTCATCTCTTCTATGTACATGCAATGAGCAACCCCCATCATGTACATTTGTAGCCATCACTTGACGTGCCTTACACCGACAAGGTAAATTACAACACACTTTCATCTCTTCTATGTACATGCAATGAGCAACCCCCATCATGTACATTTGTAGCCATCACTGTAGAACTTCATTCATTATCCCATGACTATGCATGAGATGCCAATGCCTGTATGCCATTTGTTAATGCATAATATATCATTTGAAACACATATATTAAAACAAGAGTATCATAAGAAAAACTGGGTAAAAACCGTGGTTACAAGTAGGTAGGAAACCTACTGAAGAATCACTTCAGCGTCCGTTCTTTCTTAGGCTTTATCCGGTCACGACTCGTTCGTCATTCAACTCTCGTCACCTTGTGATACAATAATCAGTAAATCATATTGTCACTTAAATGTCCATTCACATATAAGACCCAAAACATCTTGATTTGGTCCTTCTTTCAAGTCCTTCCATTATTGCCCATATTTACAATTTTTGCCATTGGTTCCAACCAATCTACTTAGTCATCCAATCTTTAATCCACCAAACTTACTCCATGGGGTTCGGCCATACCTTTGGCCGAACCCAATGGTTCTTTTATCCATTACCATATGGTTCTCCATTAGGGTATTTTAAACCTTTTAAATCAACATAGAACCATTACCAACTACTACTCATAAGTTTAGCCTATTTAACCCATTCACCATGAATTAGCATAAAGTCCATCAACGTGCTTGGTTATTTACTGATATTAAGTACATAGATACATACATGATTCTTGAGTCAAAATCATACAACCCAATCAGTAAGCATAACCATATATAAACCAAATAAAAACCATAAAGTAACCCATGGGGTTTGGCCACTCACATGGCCGAACCTCATGGTTCTTTGAATCCAATTCTTCTAATGATCTTTCATCATTTATCATGTATCTTAGGCATAAAAACAGCAAACATAATTCTATTTAAAATCCTATAGAAACCCCATGGTATTGCATGGTTTCTAACTCTTTAATTTCACAACAATCATCAATCTCTTTCATGGGGTTCGGCCATTCAAGTTGGCCGAACCCTATGTCCATGAATTGATCCTTCAAACATGCATTAGGTGTTATTTAAATCATGCAATATCAGTACCCTTTTGCTGCCTTTATACCTCTTAGAAACCCTCTTTAAAACATGTATTTTAAATCTAATAACATATGTAAAAACAGTCCCAACGTGCATGGTTTTAAATTTCAAAAACCATACACACTAATCAACTTTTTCCATGGGGTTCGGCCACCCAAAGTGGCCAAACCCAATGGTCCATTTCCACTCCTTTAATCCACTGATTTAGACCATATAAACTTCAGTCCTTGATGACCTTCAAGTCCATGTTTTAACCTTTTTAAAACATACATTTTATGTCCAATAAAACATCTAAAAACAGTCCTATACTTGTATAGTTTTAAATTCCAAAAACCATCCAAACCAACCAATTGTTTCCATGGGGTTCGGCCATCCAAAGTGGCCGAACTCCATGTTCTCAATTTCCATCCTTTAAACCTTATCATCACACTTTAAAACCTTACTTATTTCGGCCACAAAATGACCCCAAAAATCAGTCCATAAAACCCATGGTTTTCATGTTTCCAAAACATGAAAACCATGCAATCTTTTACATGGGGTTCGGCCCTCCATGGTGGCCAAACCCAATGGCTATGTTTACTGTTTTTAAACCTCAGATAATCATGTAATAACAGTATATTAAAATCAGATTTTAACTTTCAAAGAAACCATCCAAAAATTAGCCCATTTTCATAGGGTTTTAATTTCCAAAAACTATCAAAAACAGTCCACAAAATCCATGGTTTTCCTGTTTCAAAACATGAAAACCAAGCCATCTCTTACATGGTTTAGACCCTTGTCAAATTCGGCCATAGCATGGCCAAATTATGACATTCAAATCCATGCTTTCAATCTTTCCAAAGTATGTATCTTAAACCTCCAAAATCAGTCCTATACTTGCATGGTTTAAATCTTACAAAACCATCAAGATTAACAATAATATTTCATGGGGTTCGGCCATCCAAAGTGGCCAAACCCTATGTCCATGTTTTCCATCTAATTGGGCATAAAAAAATCATACTTTAACCCTTTGATAGATTTGACCATCACATGGCCGAATCATGTCTTATTTTACCCACTTTATTAAACATAAATCAATGGGAAAAACTTACCACTTTCCTTTGCCTTTTGCTCTTGACTTTTAATCCTTACTTCCTTAACTCCTTGCTGTTTGTATGCTTAAATATTTGGTACCAAAAGCCTCTGTTGTTCCAGCCGAGAACACCAATGGGAGAGAGGGAGAAAGAGATGGGATTGTAAGGCTTTCACAATGATTAAAAACGGCTAACCATGGGTGCTTATTGTTTTTGTAATTCAACCCCCAAAACTCCTCCACTCCCTCATCAATTCATGCACAAACCAATGGGTATTGGGTGCCATCCAAGGCACCCCTTGGCAGGTACCCATGCAGCCATACAGCTTCCCAAGTAACTCACCTCAAACCCATGTATTTACATTTAATATTCACCATGGAACTCACCAAAACAAGTCCCCAACGTGTGGGACTTGTTTTGGTTGGTTTGAGACCAGCCAACCTCTTCCAATTCCCATTAGACTCACTGATTTACAGCCCCTTCAATTTCCCTTTTGACTCACCCAACTCAAGATCATTTAAATTTCCATTTCAACTCACCCAACTCACATACTTAATGCATTTCATTTAATGCACATGAGTTGACTCATAACTTGATTTAATTCCAACTCACCTCAGTCCCATTCAACTGATTTGACTCGTGTTTTAGCTCCCTTGAGGGTTCACACGGTCAACAATAGTCAACTCGACCCGTTGGGTCCACTTTTAGCTCCTTGACCCGTTTTTATCTCCATGACCCAATTATGGTATTTTGGTCATTTGTAAGTGGTTTTCACATATGGATCAAGCCTACCCATTTCTTCTCCACTTGATTTCCAATCAAATAGGCTTAACCCCATTTAATTTAAGTTTACAGAGCGGTCAAATAATCCAATAAGACCCGATGGGTCCCATTTGGGCCCTTTGACCCATTTAGCCATTTTTGACCCAAATGATGAAAATTACCCAACCAATCAAACTTAACATTCATAATGTGCTCATATCATCTTAATTTGAGCAATGGGCCCCACCATTTCCTTACTTAACATCACAAAATAATTAATTTAACACATCAGGGGTATTTTCGTAATTATCCACTTCATTGAGAAATTACCCATCCAATCAAACTTGACATTCATAATGTGCTCATATGATCTTAATTTGATCAATGGGCCCCACTATTTCCTTATTTACAATCACATTTATTGAATTCACCAATCCAGGGCATTTTCGTAATTATTCCAACCACTGAGAATTCTTTGACCCAATTAACCATTTTGACCTAATTTGATGTACATTACCCATCCATTATAATTTTACCCTTATAATATGTTCATAGGATCTTAATTTGAACAATGGGCCCCACTATTTTCTCATTTAACATCATAATTAATAAATTTACCAATCTAGGGGCATTTTCGTAAATATTCATCTTATTGAGAAATCGGGGTGTTACAGACTGAATCCTCTATTCAGTCCGCAGAACACCATTAAATCCCTTATATTTTATTCCAAACATGTTTCAGTCGACTGAATCACAAGATTCAGTCGGCTGAAACTCCCAAAAACAAGTTTCTGTTTCAGCCAACATCAGTTTAGTCGACTGACTGTTTGTCAGTCTCTTTTATTTGATTATTTTGTAAATACTTTCTTCATAAAATTCACTCCTTAACATTCTTACATTTATATATCATTATTCATATAACTCTTGGTGGATTTTCTCTACCCTCTAGCCAAAGCTAGAATCTTTTTATAACTATTCAAACTTTGTGTTAGCACATAGATTCGAATGTCACCTTTCTTTCATTCAAAATCAAAACTAATCCTTAAATGGATTTCCATTCTATGGCCTTAATACATTTTGGCCATTCCATTTCATCCATTGTGGAATCCATAGATTCGGCCACAACATGGCTAAAACTATGGATTACCCTTAATCTTAATTCTATATCAGTCTCATACTTAAAACATACCTTTTCCCCGTCTCCTTCTTTTCTTTTGGTCTGTATTGCTTTCTTACTCTTTCCTCTTCCTTCCTTTACTCTTCACAATTCGTCTAAGCATCGAAATGTAGATGAGAGAGAGAGAAATAGAGAGAAGACGATAGAAGTTTCTTTGTTCTAGATAGAGTGATCGGCCAAGGGGTGTGAAGTGCCCCTTGGTTGGTACCCTTTGTAACAGCTCAAAACCCCTCTCACTTCCTCATAATGGTTTCATCTTAACCAATGTGTCCCTTGGCTTTACCAAGGAGACACTTAACTCCAATCGAGTTCCTTGGTTTTCCTCCCTCATGAGATGGAAACTCTCCATCTTTCTATTCAACTCAGCTTGAGATAAAGGTCTCTTCAACTTCTCATCTTAACTCATCTTAACTCACCTTAATTCATTTGAACTCAATTCCTACTCAACTCAAGTAATTTAATCTCCAACTCGAAATAATTCAACTCAACAACACCTTAATTCAATTGGACTCACTCATGGTTGACTAAGTCAACCATGACTTAGTCGACCATGTAACACATGGCAACTAGGTCCCACCTTGACCATGCCACTCGATGATGTGGCACCCTACCATAGTTGACTTCTAAATATGCCACATGGCAATGCTACCTCCCATACATGCCACCTCACTTGATGAGGTGGATTTATGCATTGGGTCTTAATTGGGTAACTGACCCAATTAAATTAATCTTACACATTTACTTAAAATTAGCTCATCTATAACTCATTGGGTCCCAATTGAGTAATTGACCCATTTAATTACATTTACCCAATTACTTTCAATCAAACTCTATCCATGACCCATTGGATCTTAATTGGGTTATTGACCCAACCCCTTACCCATCTAAGGTCCAATTCAATTATTTAAATATCAAATACCATTAATTCACCATTAAATAAACCATTTCAATATATATAATCATGCAATGAAAATCTGGGGTGTTATAATGTTACCCTCTTTTGAAATTTTCGTCGCGAAAATCGAGCGAAGTAGGGTTTCAACAGATTACATAAATAGCTCAGGATGAGCTGCTCTCATTTCTGATTTAAGTTCCCAAGTTGCTTCCTCATTACCATGTCGGTCCCATACCACCTTGACGAATTGAATTGTTCAATTCTGTAACACCCTTTGTTCTGTTCCAATCACTCTGACAGGCCTTTCGGCGTAGGTTACATCGCTTTGCACTTCTATGTCTTGTACGTTCAGTACATACGAGGGGTCAGGATTGTACTTTCTCAACATAGACACATGGAACACATCGTGTAGTGTGACAACTGTGGAGGGAGTATCAGATGATAAGCTACTTCCCCCACCCTCTTTTGGATTAGAAAGGATCCCACAAATCTGGGTGACAGTTTCCCTTTCTTTCCGAATCGCATGTGCCCCTTTCGTGGCGAGACCTTCAAGAACACTAAGTCACCCACTTCAAACTCAAGGAATCTCATTCTTTTGTCAACGTAACTCTTCTGACGACTCTGTGCAGTGAGCAGATGCTGTCGTATCAACTTAATCTGTTTTGTGGTGTCTGTTACCAGATCAGGTCTAATAAGAGCAGGCTTTCCGGCCTCTGTCCAACACATTGGTGATCTACACGGTCTACCATACAATGCCTCAAATGGAACCATCTTGAGACTTGCCTGGTAATTGTTGTCGTACTAGAACTCAACCAGTGGTAAATGATCTTCCCAACCACCCCTGAAGTCTAGCATGCATGGTCTCAGCATATCCTCCAATGTTTGTATTGTCCTCTCTAACTGACCGTCAGTCTGTGGATGGAAAGCTGTGCTGATCAACAAGTTGGTCCCCATAGCCGACTGCATGCTCTTCCACACCCTGCCAGTAAATCGGCCATCTCCGTCTAACACAATAGTCCTGGGGATACCATGTAGCCTGATGATATCCTTGATATAGCGTCGTCCCAAAATCTCAGATAAATCTGTCATCTTGATTGGGAGAAAATGTGCAGTCTTGGTCAATCGATCTACCACAACCCATATTGCATCGTTGCCCTTTGATGACCTTGGCAACCCTGTCACAAAATCCATGGAAATATGTTCCCAGTTCCATTCTAGCACTGGTAAGGGTTTGAGTAATCCTGGTGGTTTCTGACGTTCTGTCTTGATTTGCTGACAAGTCAGGCAATGAGCAACAAAATCCACTACATTCTTTTAAGTCCATGCCACCAATAATGTCTCTTCAAGTCATGGTACATCTTGGTGCTACCCGGATTAATAGAGAGTTTTGTTTAGTGTACTTCGATCAACAGCTCTCTTCTGCAGCTTTGGGGCACATATGTCCTGCCTCGCAATAAGAGACCTTGTCCTGGTAGTAATTCACATTCTGGTACGACCTCACCAGTAGACATCTTGGCCCATATTTCTTCCACTTCTGGATCTGTCCGCTGTTCTTGCTCAATCTTGGAAACCATGCTGGACCGTAACATCAGATTGTACATACTTCCACGGTCCTTGATATACAAATTAAATTCCCGGATGGTGGTCAACATCTCCCATTCCTTCAAAATCAAACTGGCCACTGTTGCATGTGACATGCTACTAAGGGCATCCACCACTTTGTTTGCCTTGCCAGGATGATATCGAAGTGCGAACTCATAATCTTGCAAATATTTCATCCATCTGCGTTGCTTCATATTGAGTTCCTTCTGATCAAACAGATATTTCAAACTCTTGTGATCTGAAAATACCTCGAATTTCTCACCATAAAGATAGTGTCTCTAGCTTTTGAGAGCGAAGACCACTGCAGCTAATTCCAGATCATGTGTGGGATAGTGACGTTCATGGAATTTCAGCTGCCTTGAACCATAAGCCACTATATGATGACTTTGAGTGAGAGAATACCCAAGGCCTTCTCCTAAAGCATCACAATATACTTCATAACCCTTGCCTCTTTCCTGAAAAATCAGAATAGGAGCACTCGTAAGCTTCTCCTTCAAGTCTTCGAACCTTCGGTTGCATGAATCAGACCATTCAAATTTGACTCCTTTCTGAGTGAGTCAAGTGAGTGGAGCTGCAATCTTGGAGAAGTCCATAATAAATTTCCGATAATAACCAGTCAATCCCAAAAAGCTGCGGATTTTGGTCATATTCCTTGGCGCTTTCCAGTCTCTAAATGTTGCCACTTTAGCCAGGTCCACGACTATTCCTTTCGCTGATATGACATGTCCTAAGAAATTGACCTCAGAAAGCCAGAATTCATACTTGCTTGCTTTGGCATATAATTGGTTCTTCTTTAGAGTGTCTAGAACTATCCTCAGATGCTCAGCATGCTCCTCCCGGCTTGTAGAATAAATCAGGATATCATCAATGAAAACAATTACAAACTTGTCCAAATAAGGATGAAAGATTTTGTTCATCAGATCCATGAACACAACTGGTGCATTGATGAGTCCAAACGGCATGACCACATACTCATATAGTCCATACCGAGTTCTGAAAGTCGTCTTCTCTATGTCTTCATCCCTGACACGAATTTGATGGTAGCCTGACATCAGATCAATCTTGGAGAAATAGTTGGAGCCTCTGAGTTGATCGAATAGATCATCAATTCTGGGTAGAGGGTACTTGTTTCTGACTGTCAGCTGGTTCAATTTCCTGTAATCCACACACATCCGAAGAGTACCATCCTTCTTTTTTACAAACAATACCGGTGCTCCCCAGGATGATGTGCTGTTTCGGATGCATCCTAGTCTGAGCAATTCATCAATTTGTTTCTTTAACTCGGACATTTCTGCTGGGACCATCTGGTAATGCGGCAATGATACTGGAGCAGTGCCAGGATATAGTTTGATCTCGAAATTTATTTCCCTCTTTGGAGGCAAACCAGGGAGTTCTGTCGAGAATACCTCTGCGTACTCTTTCACTACCACATGTAGTTCAGCCATTGGAGCCTTGTCTTGTTTGATGTTGTTCAATACTAGACAGTTCATTTCTTCATGCAATCTCCTGGTCATTTGAATGCTCTATCTGTCGGCATGTACAACATATCGTTTTCCCTTGGGTAACCAAAATATCACCCTGCGAAGATGGCAGTCAATGTTGGCCTGGAAGTTAGCCAACCAATCCATGCCAAATATAATGTCGTACTCTGTCATCTCGAGTACCAGATAGTTGAACTTAAATCTGAACCCAGCAAGTTCAGTGTCTACCGAAGTGTAGATCAAACCCAATGATGTGTCTCCAATAGGGGATACAATAATAAGTGCGGTGGAAGTTGTTGTACTAAGGTGCCAGTAGCAGATATGAAGGCAGCAGATATAAAGGAGTGGGATGCTCCTGAATCAAATAATGTAAAAGCATAAGAACTATCAACTACTGTCATACCTTGAATCACCGAGTGATCCACCGTCTCTGGAGGAGGAGCCAAAATATATAGTTGTCCAAATCGTGTCGGAATAGGTGTCCGTCTTTTCTGGTTATATGTACTGGATGCTTGAGACTGAGCTGGTCGAGCTGGAGAACGGAAGGAACCTCTGGAGTGAGGAAGTCTATTGATCTGTGGACACTCCCTCTTGAAATGGCCTGGCTAGCCACACTGGAAACAGGTGCTAACACCTCGAGGAACCTAAGAGACGGATCCTGATGCGGAGGACTGATTGGGACGAAAACCTCCAGTGGACCCAGTAGAAGGTGAGGGTCTCACAAAGTTGGGTCTGAATCTCTTATTCGGGCGAAAAACATTTCCCCCGCTTTGACCTCGGCGATTATCCACAAACTTGACTGTTTCCATCAGCTCTTGCTCAGCTATACTAGATCGACTAACCACTTTGGCCAAAGTAGCTGATTTGAATATTTTGACCTTGGCTCTTAAGCTAGGTCGTAGGCCTCGTTTAGACTTCTGAGCCTTCTTGTATTCTGTGTCTACCATGTACAAAGCATAACATGATAGAATGAGAAACTCCTGATAATAGTCTGCAACCGTCATGGTGCCCTGGACCAGAGATATGAATGCTTGTGTCTGGCGCTCCTTTTCCTCCTCTGGGAAATAATAATCCAGAAACATTCCAACAAACTGGTCTCGTGTCATCTCGGTCCTTTCCCCCGCTGGAATATGTGCTTGCTGATGTTCTATAACTCTCCACCATTTGCCGGCATCATCCACCAATTGTTAGGTAGCCAGTAGTATCTTGTCCTCATTACCGGTGACCTTGAGTAGCTTCAAGATCTTTGTAATGTTCTCAACCCAGTTTTCTGCTTCTGCGGGACCCTCTTTCCCTTTGAAGTAAGGGGGACGCTGCTGTTGGAAGTCCCTGACCATATTCCGGTCCTGTGATTCGTTGCAGGTTACGCCTCCATTGCCGTTCTGATGTTGCTGTAGAACGAGAGTGACTACCATCTATACCAGGCTCTACAACTCAAGAGGTACTCCAGGAATGTTCACACTATATTGTCCTTCTTCCTGGTGTTCGAACGGCGTCGGAATTACCCTAGGTTCTTTTTGTCCATGTACATGTTTCAAATCACAGTTTGTAGATTATTAACACATAAAATCCTTGTCTAATCAGTGTAGGTCTAAACAAGACCTAAAGTCTATTGTATAATTTCTAAGACTTAAAAGATTCCATTCATATTTGATTTTAACAACAAATATATTAACCTTGTTAAATCTTCTCTGTTTCAGACGATATATCGACACTGTCAATACATCACCACTGGATACAGTCGACACATTGATCATCTTGATATGTCGACTGAACTCTGTTTGTTTCAGGTCATATTTTCCAGTCCCTGTAACACCCCGGATTTTCGAGATATCAATTTACATGAATTTTGTCTATTTAAATTATAAATTAATGGGCATGGACCTTATATGGGTAAGATGTGTTTAATTGGGTCAAGATTGTTATTTGGGTCAAAAGGCCCAATTGGGACCCAATGGGTCTTGGTTGACTTGGTTGACCACCAAGTGAGTCCAATCTTAACTTGGTTGGGGCTGATTTGAGTTGGAAATGGAATCAAATAGTTGAGTTGAATTAAATGGTTGAGTTGGATGGAATAGTTATTTTTAAGTGAGTGAAGTGTGTAGATGAAAGGTGTTTGGGTGGTTTCAAAATTCAAACAATACTACACATTGGATGCATGGGGAGTTTTACCTCATGCATGAAACTTCCATTTGAATCATTAAAGAGAGGTGACGGTTTTGTAGTCCAAGCTAACTCAAGACCATTGGCTACATGGGAGTTTCACCCCATGGATGAAACTCCCAACTAGGAATTAAATGGATAGGTGAGGAGTTTCTTATTTCAAAATTCAAATCTCCAATGGAACACCAAAAGGAGGAGGACGGTTTAAGGTGCTACTCAAGCCAAAGAAGACAAACAGTTGGGCACAAGGAGTTTCATCTCATGGATGAAACTCCCACATGTGGAATTAAAAGGAGAAGTGTCGGTTACACAAGGCAAACCAAGGCTTACCCATTGTAGCCTTTGGGAGTTTCATCTCATGGATGAAACTCCCACATGGGGAATTAAAAGGAGAAGTGGCGGTTACACAAGGCAAACCAAGGCTTAGCCGTTGTAGTCTTTGGGAGTTTCATTTCATGGATGAAACCCTCAAGTGAAGTATTAAGGAGAAGGTAAATGGAAACATGAGTTACACATGGGCTGCACCAAAACCAACACCTTGGCCGATCATCCCATTGGAACAAAACAAATTGGAATTGCATTGTACTCTCCCTTTCTTAGCTGACCAGCACTCTAAGGAAAGAAGACCAAACACTTTGAGAATTCTATCTCATTCTCTCACTCTCTCTCAAGGCCGGTTCTCCTCTTAAAGATCAAAAAGGACTTAGCATGATTTGATCTCAAGTTTCTCTCTCAAACTACCCCTTTTGGCCGAACCACTCCAAGGGGTTTCCAGCAAGGTTAGCCTCGGCTAATGATCAAGAAGGAGTGAAAGAACCAGAGGAGTCGCAGGATTGGTAAGTGCTCAATAAACTCTTGTTAAATAAGATGGTCAAGGAAACATGATTCGGCCATTGTATGGCCGAACCTATCAAGGGTTAAAATCATGGCTAACGATGTTTAAAAAGGGAAGAACATGGACCACAGGTTCGGCCACCTTGTATGGCCGAACCCCATGAAAAGATATTGGTTTAATTTTATTGGATTTGAAGAAAGGAAATCATAAGTGTATGTGTTTGATTTTGTTAAATTTTAAACGGATGGAAGTACGAGAATCAATCATAGATGTATAATAAGTTTTAACGAAACTAAGGAACCATAGGGTTCGGCTATGCATATGGCCGAACCCCATGGAGAGACAATGGTGGATAGTATGTTCTTATGTTTAATTGATGGAAGATGGTTGGTACTTTAGAAAGGTTTTAATGATTGCTTGGATCAAAAAAAGAGATGAGGTTCGACCATGGTGCATGGCCGAATCCCACCAAATAACATGTATGGATTTAAGGTTGCTTGGTTATTGAATTTTGTGGACTGTTTTAATAGAGTTAATGGGTGGAAATAATATATCAAGGATTAAAAGGAGACCCAAGTTAAATGAGTGAGGTTCGGCCATGGAGTATGGCCAAACCCCACTATGGTTTATTTTATGGACATATGAATGAAATGGAAATTAAGAATTGGATCAATGGTAAGATGGTAAATAAATGAAAATAATGAACCAAGGCTTCGGCCATGTTGTATGGCCGAACCCCATGGGAAATGTTTTATATATTTGAAGTGTTGATAAGGATGGATGGCTGATTTAAAAGTGTTGGGTTTTATGAATCAAGAATGGCAAGGATTGGATTTGAAAGATCAAAAGGTTGAAAAGAAAGGACCAAAACCAAGATGCTGAAGTTCGGCCATGTTGTATGGCCGAACCTCATCAAGGTGTATTTGGTGGATTGAGGGTTTTTAAATGGGTCACTAGGATGAGATCGGTTAAATAAAAGGAACCAAATTAAAAGGGTGAGGTTCGGCCATGGTGTGTGGCCGAACCCCACAAGGTTGAGTTTTGGGCTTAGACATTGATGTGAATCAAATGGGTTGTTTGTTTGATTGATTGTTGTGTAAATAAGGTAATGAGACCTTACAAGTGGGACGCGATCGTGAGTGGTCGACGGTTTAAGAAGCAAGGACACTTAGTGGTCTTGGTAGGATTCTACCTTATTTGAAACCATGGTTATGTATGTTGGTTTATCTAATTTTTGTGAGTTATGTTTTAAAATAATATGTTGCAAATATGAGGATTTGACGGTAGATTTATCATATAAAATAGCATGGAATACATTAGCATCTCATGCATGGTATGGGGTGAAGGTTATGGGACCGGAGGGACCACATTCCGTCGGGGCGTCCGAATAACCTATGTGGGGGAACCTTGATGATGAGAATCCCATCAAGAGTTAACTAGAGGGCCCACACTCCGTCGGGGCTTCCGAAAGACCTATCTGGAGGTACCTTGATGATGAGAATCCCATCAAGAGGATATGTTTGATTGTAATGGGTGGGACTCATTGCATACATGGCATGGCATGATTTTACAAGGTTTTGATGTTATATTATTTATATGCATGTCTTATACTAACCATGTGTTAGTCATACTTAGAATTCCTACTGAGCGCGTTGTTCTAACGCCCTACTTCTACCCTAGTGAATGAAATAGGAAATGAAGGAAATGATGATCGCGAACGGAGCAATGCATAAGAACTTTGGATTGTTTTATTGTTTTTATTAAGTTACTCAAGGACATGTAATTTGAGTAATTAGACTTCGGCATGTAATAATTAGATATTTGCTATGTTTGTGAATGGTTTGGTATTGATATTTAATCTAAGTTAATTTGGTTAATGACTAAGTACTTTGCTATCTAAAATGGACTAGTCTTAGGTTCTATTGTAATCCGCATTCAATTTATGTTATATTCCGCAATGATAATAAGTTACTATGTGTGAACCGTTGTCATGGACTTAGTCCATGCACACATAGGGTTGGCCAATTACGGGTCTGACTTTAGAAGTCAGGACTTAACTCGCGTCATGACGTCCCGCTCTCTATCACTTTAAAAAAAAAAAAATAGACTTTGATTTTCGGAAAGCAAGT
This sequence comes from Chimonanthus salicifolius, assembly GCA_013350335.1. Taxonomy (NCBI): domain Eukaryota; kingdom Viridiplantae; phylum Streptophyta; class Magnoliopsida; order Laurales; family Calycanthaceae; genus Chimonanthus; species Chimonanthus salicifolius. The sequence continues at coordinate 22,913,685 of CM023541.1, read as the reverse complement.
GAAAAAGGGCGGGGCGTTACATCCCTCTTCGGTTCCACATATCGACACAGTCGATACATCTAACGGGACACATACTCGAGATGTCGAGCATGTCGACACATCCTTTGGTTTGATCCATTCATACTTATGTTGGGCCACTGTTCTCATACATATCGATCAAATTGATACATGTGTCCTCTTTTTCGAACTATATGTATCGACCCTAGTCGATACATATACTGGTGCATATATCCGATGTATCGACATTCATCGACAAGTCTATCAGTATTAATACTCATTTTGCGTTCACAGGCCGATATATTGAATCCATCGATACCTTGTTATTGAACCAGTTTGTTGTCTTTAATTCGTTATCAGGATACCCAGACCGATATTTTGGTCTGGTCGATATATTTGCCAGAGATCCGTGGGCATATCGACACAGCCGATATGTCCACAAATTCATTATTCCTTCGTCATCTTTCTTTTTATTTTGGATCATCTCCAGGCCGACATATCGACCTGGTCGATACATCGTCCTGAGATTATTTTATCACCTTTTATTTCATCCCCGTTTCTATCATGCTCAGACCGATACATCGAATCTGTCGTGCTGTGACTAGTTCATCATCCATTCGTTCCATATTATATATGTTGTACCTCATATTCTAACATTTCTTGTTAATCATACTCAGAATTATCATACACTAATCATATAAGAGTTTATCAAGCCAAAAAATAAAAGTCACGCAATAAGATAAACACATATGCTTATCAATCAACACATCATTAGAGGCTTATAATCCTCTATGTCCAAGTTTCAAACAACTATACACACGTAATCACACATATACACACAGTCACACCATTGTATATGTATACATACATATAATTATTACCTCTTCTACCCATACCAATCCTCTCCAGTAAATCTAAGGTGCTTCCTAGGATTTCAAATACTTTTCATATCACCTAATTCATACCTTCCTGCTCATTTCCATCCTGAACAGGTGAGATGTTACTTAAGTATCTTGACCTGTCTATAAAAGCATTCAAACACAAGTACATCATAAGTACATTACAAGTAAGGTTCATACTACTAACCCAGTAGTATTGCAAGTCTTTTACTCTAGGAAATCCATCTTGTTTCACTAACCCCTTTTTAGGTTTTATCAATCTCAAGCCTTTGACCCATTTTCCATAAGAGGACAACATTTTCAAAAACTTGGTTTCACATATCTACTTGATACTGAAGTTACACCACTTACCCAAGTCGAGGGGATTTACTGTCAATTCAACTCATCTTCTCTCCTTAATGATAAGAGGTTGTCACTTCTAAACACTCGATTCTAAGTATCACCTTGATACTAAATTCACACATTTTAGACAAACAAAGAGGCTCAACCTCACATTGATCCAGTTTTCTACCTTCCCTACTTCCAAAATCAAGAATGAATCCCAAATTAATCAATCTATTTATTTCCTCCCATACGAACAGTCAGAGATTTGAGTCATGCTCTGATACCAAGTTGTAACATCCCGACCAAATGGCGGGTCCGAAACGCTACTAATTTTTTTTATATAATCTTTATTCTATTCTCCAACCACTTATCACCATAACTGGATCTTCAAGTTCACCAAAAGTCCATCATAGAAAATGTCACACGTGGACTCAAACATGTACCACATGTTTCATATATACAAACACATATCACACAAACAAATATTTCAATTTATCTCATCAGAGTTACAAACGAAAACATGATAGTTTAATGCCTGCTTAGATTAAAGTACCACAGACGTGACTGAAATCAGTAAAACATCATCATGTCTAAAATAAATATAATAAACGTACATTCCATCATTGGGAAATACGGTCGTCCGCAAAATCTCCCTCATCCTAAGGCAGTAGTTGTAACGCCCCGCCCTTTCCAAGAATTCAGAGTCTAATTTTTTTTTAAAGTAATAATAAAACATCGAAAGAGAGCGGGCGGCGTCACGACGCGAGTTAAGTTCAGACTACTCAAGTCTGAACCTTAACTGGCCACCCATGTGTACATGGACTAGACCATGATAATGAATCACACATGGAACTAACATCAACATGCGGAATAACCTAGATTAACTACGGAATAGAAAGACTAGATAGCAAGCAACAGTCTCAAACACTAATTAATATAAAACAACCATCAAAAGTTATTAACCTAATCAAACCATAGCAAGTAGTGACTTATTACATGTCCAACAAAATATAGTTCAAATGACAATAATATAAAGAAATCCACTCCAACATTCAAGCGCTTAGGCTTGGCTCCCCTCCCGGTCAACGACCTTTCCTTTCCCTTTACTTGTACCTACATTCTCCTCTGAGGATAGAATTAGGGCGTTAGATCAACGCGCCCAGTAGGTTCCCGATTAGGGCTACCACATGAACAACATATAAAACATGCATATATATCATAGTACATGATTAGTAAAAACAGGTAAAACAATGCTATGAAGTATGCACATGCAATGAGCCTCCCCCATCATGTACATTCATAGCCATCACTTGACGTGCCTTGCACCGACAAGGTAAATTACAACACACTTTTATCTCTTCATCATTGACTTGATTCATAAAAAAAAAAACCATATGGTTCAGCCATCCAATGGCCAACCAAAAACAGCAACTCTATTTCCATTTAAATTACATAAACTTCTCCACCATGGGTATGGTTTTTATCTTACCAAAAACCATACCAACTTATCAAACACTTTTATGGGGTTCGGCCATCCAATGTGGCCGAACCCTATGCCCATATTTTGGACCCTTTTTAACTTACATCACATGTCCATTAAATCATGTAATAATCAACATAGTATTGTATGGTTTTTACACTTCAAAAACCATCCAATTACCCAAACAAGATCATGGGGTTCGGCCATCCCATGTGGCCGAACCCAATGATATATTTATGCCATTTTAATCAATCTTAATCCAAGGTTTTATTCCTTGAAGCATTCGGCCATCCTATGGCCCAAAACATGACATCCAATTTCATGATTTAAAAACCCTTTCACCTTGTATCTTAGATTATACAAAAACAGTCCCTGATTTTACAAAAACCATCACTTTAAACAAATAATTTTCATGGGGTTCGGCCACCCAAAGTGGCCGAACCCTATGGTCCATGTTTTCCATCTTTTAAACTATTGTTTTAGACCATATTAACTTCAGCCCTTTTGTCATTCAGATCCAGGTTTATAATCCTTTCTATAACAAGTATTTGATTCTTAAATAAAACCCAAAAATCAGTCCATAAACCTCCATGGTTTCCATGTTTCAAAACATGAAAAGCCACCCATCTTTTACATGGGGTTCGGCCCTCCATGGTGGCCGAACCCAATGGTTATTTTTACCATTCTAAATCCTCCATTAATCAAGGTTAAAACCCTGGTGTAATCGGCCATAAACTTGGCCCAATACACACCCATTTTATTAATCAAAAGTCCATGGAAATACTTACCAATTCCAAGCTTTTCTTATGCCTTTGCTCCTTGCCTTCTTCCCTCTTGTTTCCTTCCTTCTTTCTTCCTTTGACTCAGCTGGTTAGAAGCATGAACTAATGGTGAAATCACCAAGGTAAAACTCGGCCAAGAGAGTGTGTTCTTGAGTGAGGGAAAGAGATGAGAATTCTAAGGCTTTGCAATGATAAAATCGGCCAAGTGATGGTGCTGGCTGCTTTTGTTAAACAGCCCCATGTCACCCATTCAATCCTCATCAAACCTTGCACAAACCAAGGAGTCACTTGCAGCCAAGCAAAGCACCCCTTGGCACTCCCAACACACCCATTCGCAGCCCCATGCAATCTTATCTCATTCCCATGTATTTCATTTACCATTCATCATGGAAATCACCCCAAACAAGTCCCCAACGTGTGGGACTTGTTTTGGTGGTTAAAGCTGAGCCAACCTCTTCATATTCCCTCTAAACTCACTGATTTACAGTCCCATTGACTTCCATTTTGACTCACCCAACTCACATGTCCAACTCACCATACTTAATGCATTTCATTTAATGCACATGAGTTAACTCACCACTTGATTTAATTCCAACTCACTTCAGTCCCACTCAACTGATTTGACTCGTGTTTTAGCTCCCTTGAGGGTCCACACGGTCAACCATAGTCAACTCGACCCGTTGGGTCCACCTTTAGCTCCTTGACCCGTTTTTGACTCAATGACCCAATTATGGTATTTTGGTCATTTGCAATTGGTTTTTACATATGGATCAAGCCTACCCATTTTTGATATAGCTGATTTCCTATCAGTTTAGCTTGACCTCATTTAATTTGATCTTATACAATGGTCAAATCATCCAATTTGACCCATTGGGTCCAATTGAGCCATTTGACCCATTTAACCATTTTCGACCCAATTGATGTTCATTACCCAACCAATCAAATTTGATATTTATAATGTGCTCATATGACCTTAATTTGAGCAATGGGCCCCACCATCACGAAATAATTAATTTAACAACTCAGGGGCATTTTCGTAATCTTCCGCTTCATTGAGAAATTGGGGTGTTACAATATAACCCTCTTTTTAAAATTTTCGTCTCGAAAATCGAGTGAAGTAGGGTTCTCAAATTAAATTACGTAAATAATTCAGGGTGAGCTGTTCTCATCTCCGATTCAAGTTCCCATGTGGCCTCTTCATCACCATGTCGGTCCCATACCACTGTTACGAATTGAATCACTCTGTTTCGCAACACCCTTTGTTCGGTCTCCACTATCCTAACCGGCTTCTCGACGTATGTCACGTCGCTTTGTACTTCAATATCTTGAACATTTAAAACATGGAACGGATCCGGATTGTATTTCCTTAGCATCGACACATGAAACACATCATGTAGAGCTGCTAACTGCGAAGGAAGAGCTAACTGGTAAGCTACATCCCCCATCCTTCTTATGATGGAAAATGGTCCCACATATCTTGGCGACAGTTTTCCTTTCTTGCCAAACCTCATGTGTCCTTTCGTGGCGAGACCTTTAAAAATACCATGTCTCCCACTTCAAATTCCAGAAACCATCTCCTTTTATCAGCATAACTCTTCTGCCGACTCTGTGCAATCAATAAGTGTTGACGTATCAACTTAATTTGTGCAGTAGTCTCTGCGACTAGTTCCGGTCCAATCAATGCAGGCTCTCCAGCTTCTGTCCAACATACTGGTGACCTACATGGTCTACCATATAGCGCCTCGTACGGAGCCATCTGAAGGCTTACCTGATAGCTGTAATTATAGGAGAACTCCACCAGTGGTAAGTGGTCCTCCCATCCTCCTTTGAAATCTAACATACATGCTCTCAGCATGTAAGGTCTCAGAATTTGTAAATTAATATAAATGTGAATATTATGTATTTTAATGATGGAAATTGGAAAATTGGTGGAGTAAATGGTAAATGGGCCAAAATTTGGATAAAGGCCCAAGTGTGGCCCAATAGACTATGGTTTGGATTTAAATTTATTTAAATGGGTCAAGAATGGTCAAATTAGGTCAAATACCCATTTGGGACCCAATGGATCAAGATGGTTATGCTCTAAGGTAAATGGGCTAGATGGAAATGTAATTGGGCCATAGGCCCAATGGTAATCCACTTAGAGTGAATTCAATGAATTTAAATCACCTAAGTTATTTGGAATTAAATCAAGGTAATGTGGCCAAGTGGGACCCACCTCCATCTCATTAAGTGAGGTGGCGTGTGGGCCAAGGTTTGGTGGGGCCGATGACCATGGTTGAATTGGTCAACCATGGGTGGGTATACAAAGGTGATTTAAATAAATAAATGGAAATTAAAGTAACCTAAATATCTAAATATTAAATGATTAAAATTATTTAAGTGAAGTGGTCAAAGTGGGGTCAAGAGGTGAAAACCAAAAATACCTCATCTCAACCTCAAATGTAAAACACGTTGGGCTTGGTGGTGGTTTAGATAACCACCACCATAAAGCAATTAAAATATCTAAGAAAATATCTCATAAGATTGGTGAGTTAGTTAATGTAAAGTGTAGGTTAAGTTACCAAAGGGAGTTAAGTCTCATCTTTTCCTTTCTCCCTCTCTTTTCATTCTCATTTTAATCTTTCACTCTCCCATGGCCGTCCCACACTAGGAAGGACAAGAGAAGAAGAAAATTAAGGAAGAGAGCTAAGGAGAAGAGAATGTAACGCCCCGCCCTTTCCGAGAATTCAGAGTCTAATTTTTTTTTAAAGTTATTATAAAACATCGAAAGAGAGCGGGCGGCGTCACGACGCGAGTTAAGTTCAGACTAACCAAGTCTGAACCTTAACTGGCCACCCATGTGTACATGGAATAGACCATGATTACGAATCACACATGGAACTAACATCAACATGCGGAATAACGTAGATTAATTGCGGAATAGAAAGACCAGATAGCAACTAACAGTCTTAAACATTATTTAACATAGATCAACCATCCAAATGTTATCAACCTAATCAAACCATAGCAAATAGTGAATTATTACATGTCCAACAAAAGTATTCAAATGACAGTAATATAAAGTAATCCAATCCATCAATCAAGCGCTTAGGCTTGGCTCCCCTCCCGGTCAACGACCTTTCCTTTCCCTTTGCTTGTACCTGCAATCTCCTCTGAGGATAGAATTAGGGCGTTAGATCAACGCGCCCAGTAGGTTCCCGAATCAGGGCTACCACATGTCAGCATATAAAACATGCATATATATCATAATACATGATCATTAAAAACAGTTAAAACAATGCTATGAAATATGCACATGCAATGGGCATCCCCCATTATGTACTTTCATAGCCATCACTTGACGTGCCTTGCACTGACAAGGTAAATTACAACACACTTCATCTCTTCTATGTACATGCAATGAGCAACCCCCATCATGTACATTTGCAGCCATCACTTGACGTGCCTTACACCGACAAGGTAAATTACAACACACTTTCATCTCTTCTATGTACATGCAATGAGCAACCCCCATCATGTACATTTGTAGCCATCACTGTAGAACTTCATTCATTATCCCATGACTATGCATGAGATGCCAATGCCTATATGCCATTTGTTAATGCATAATATATCATTTGCAACACATATATTAAAACAAGAGTATCATAAGAAAAACTGGGTAAAAACCGTGGTTACAAGTAGGTAGGAAACCTACTGAAGAATCCCTTCAGTAACTGATCTTTCTTTCGCGTCACCCGGTCACGACTCGCACGTCGTTCGACTTCCGGTACCTTATCCATATACCAATCAGCAAGTCATAACATCATTTACTTATTCAATCACATCTACGACCCATCCGCATCATGTGGGGTTCGACCATGCCCTTGGCCGAACATCACCAACTTAGGATTTAACTTCCTACTTTATTTAATCAACTCTTAAACACTTAACCCTTTTAAACATGTCTTGTTAAGGTCCATACAACCATACACATGATTATTCCACCTTTGATCAATAATCACTCTTTCCCATAATTTCAATCACAAAGTCGGCTACACAATAGGGTTACCAAAGACCCTTAGTGGGGTTCGGCCATACACATGGCCGAACCTCACCAATCTGGTTTTTGTCTCCACTTTCCATCTTATAACATGGTTGGTCAACTTAGTATTAAATCCATAACTCAACCTAGGTAATTCTTAGATCAAAAGCATGAAACAAATCATAGTTTCCAATAGGATTCAATCCAACCATGACATCCAAAAACAGTCCATGGGGTTCGGCCATAAACATGGCCGAACCCAATGGTTCTCTTGGTTCAACTAGTCCATGATTTACCCCTGATTTGAATCCATAACTTAACCCTAAAAAAATGACATGGTTCAGCCCTATGTTGGCCAACCAATAACAGCAAGTTAAACTTCCATAAATCACATCAAACACCATATTTTATATGGTTTAAAACTCACCAACATCATCAAAACTAACATGGGGTTCGGCCATCCAAAGTGGCCGAACCCTATGTCCATGTCTTGGTCCTTATGTATATATTTTAAATCCTCATTTAGACAAGTATTAATCAGTATATTACTACTGCATTTTTACCTCTCAAAACCATAGAAATAAGTTAATCACTTTGTCTGAATGACCACAACATTTCATGGGATTCGGCCATCCAAGATGGCCGATCCAAATGGTCCATAATATCAATTTAAATCTACTGTTTAAACCCATATTAACTTCAGTCTTCTTGTCATTCAGATCCATGTTTATCATCCCTTCTATAACATGTATTTGATTCTTAAATAAAAAACCCAAAAACAGTCCACCAAAGTTCTATGGTTTCCATGTTTCAAACACCTTAAAACCAACCATCATTTGCATGGGGTTTGGCCCTCCATGGTGGCCAAACCCTATGACCTTTGGTTTTGCATTTCTTTATCATTCAACTAGGTCTAAATCAAACTCCTTATTTGTGATTTAACCTTTGTAAAACATATACCTTTAATCATCTAAAAACAGTCCATAAATTCCATGGTTTCCATGTTTCCCTAAACATGAAAACCAAGCCATCTCTTACATGGGGTTCGGCCCTCTATGGTGGCTGAACCCAATGGTCATCTTACTTATTTCTAAACCTCCATTAATCAAGGTTAATCATTGATGTAATCGGCCATGATCATGGCCCAATCCACACCATACTTGTTCCATGTTTTTCAACAAAACTCAATGAAATACTTACCAATTTTCCCAAGCCTTTCTTCTTGACTTTTGATCCTTGTTTCCTTCTTTTTTTCTTCCTTTGTCTCAGCTGGTTATATGCTTGGATATTTGGTACCAAAAGCCTCTGCTGTTCCAGCCAAAAACACCAATTGGAGAGAGGGAGAAAGATGGGATTGTAAGGCTTTCACAATGGTAAAACACGCCCAAAATGGTTGCTTATTGCTTTTGTATTTTCAGCCACCAAAACTCCTCCACTCCCTCATCAATTCATGCACAAACCAATGGGTATTGGGTGCCATCCAAGGCACCCCTTGGCAGCTACCCATGCAGCCAATCAGATTCCCAAGCAACTCACCTCAAACTATGCATTTCATTTATCATTGATCATGGAACTCACCCCAAACAAGTCCCCAACGTGTGGGACTTGTTTTGGGTGGTTAAAGCTGAGCAAAACTCTTCCAATTCCCACTTGAACTCACTGATTTACAGTCCCATGGGTTTTCATTTTGACTCACCCAACTCAAGGTATTTTTATTCCAACCCAACTCATCACATTTAATGCATTTCATTTAATGCACATGAGTTAACTCACCTTTTGATTTAATTCCAACTCACCTCAGTCCCACTCAACTGATTTGACTCGTGTTTGAGCTCCCTTGAGGGTTCACACGGTCAACAATAGTCAACTCGACCCGTTGGGTCCACTTTTAGCTCCTTGACCCAAATATGGAATTTTGGTCATTTGTAAATGGTTTTCACACATGGATCAAGCCTACCCATTTCTTCTCCACTTGATTTCCAATCAAATAGGCTTAACCCCATTTAATTTAAATTTACAAAACGGTCAAATAATCCAATAAGACCCGATAGGTCCCATTTGGGCCCTTTGACCCATTTAGCTATTTTTGACCCAAATGATGAAAATTACCCAACCAATCAAACTTAACATTCATAATGTGCTCATATGATTTTATTTTTATCAATAGGCCCCACTATTTCCTTACTTATCATCACAAAATAATTAATTTAACAACCCAGGGGCATTTTGGTAATTTTCCACTTCATTGAGAAATTGGGGTGTTACAGAGAAGAGAACCAAGAAGTGGAAATCTAAGCAAAAAAAAATTACTCTAAGATTAAGGTATTTCCCTCCCCTCTCATCATCTCTCCCTTTCCCTCTCTCAATTTAAGCTCTCCTTTGGTCGATCCTAGGGTTGGGGATTGCCACCCTTGATCAAAGATCTTAACCTACCAAAGATCAAAAGGAAGGAGAGAGGAGGCTAAGGAGACCGACGGGAGCGGCGGAAGTCGGAGGAGACGTCGGATAATGAGTATTTCTTAAACAAGAAATTTTGGATTTTAGGGTTTAAGATTTAGGGTTTAGTTTTGTGAAAATTAATGGTGGTTACATAGATATATGTCATGGATGTTAAACCCCTCAAATGTGAGGGTGGAAGATGGAGGAAACCCTAAGTGGGAAAAATTAGGGTTAGGTTAAGAAAATAAATAAATGGGTTATGTGCATTATGTAATTTATGAAATTTAAGCATAGAATGGGATGATTGGAAGAAGAATTATTGGCCATAGGGTTCGGCCATGTAGCATGGCCGAACCCCATGGTGGGTGGTTTGGTGGTTGGTTTAATTGGTTAGGGTTTTTGATTAATGAATTTAGGGTTTTAATGAATGCATGGGAGTAAGGTTTTAAAATGAGTTTATGATAAAAATGCAATGGAGTTTTATGGTTTTGAAATGCATGGAGGGAATGAGCCTTGAACCATGGGTTCGGCCATGGTATATGGCCGAACCCTATGGTGATGAAATGATGATTAAATGGTGGGTTTAAAGGATAATGTGTTGATGAATTTAGGGTTTTTAAATGAACAAGTGTAATGATCCAAATGGGGTTAAGAATATGGTTTAGATGCATGATTTAAAACCTCTCATGGGAAGACTTGTGATAGATCTAAAATGCGCCAAAAGATTCAAGGAAAATGGGGAACAAGACATCATGGGTTCGGCCATGGTGTGTGGCCGAACCCATGACCCATTTTGTAAGTCATTGTATGAGCTAAGGTTGGGTCCATGTTTGTGTTTAGATGATGGAAAATTTTATTAAATTAGATGGCTGATTTTGTTTCATGTTGGGTCATGGTTAGTGAATCCTTAATGGATCTAAGTTATGGATGAATTTTAGACTTAAAATATACATGAATGGGTGAATGATTAAACATGGAAGGGAGAGTGGCAAAATGGTAATTATTAGCCACATTGAAGAACCATGGGTTTGGCCATGGTACATGGCGGAACCCCATGTATATTGGACATGAGCTTGGGTGCGTTAGGATGACCTAATGAATGATTTAAATTGAATGGTGAATGGTGTTTGTGGTCTCGAAATGAAATGAATGAATAATGCACTCATAGTAGTTAAATGCATGAGGTAAATCCCATGAAAAGATTTGATGAATTTGATGTTTTTGGACCCAAGAAAAAATGGAGAAAAGAACATCATGGGGTCGGCCATGGTGTATGGCCGAACCCATGCCCCAAATTATAAATCAATTTGGGTTTAAGGTCAATGGGTATATATGTGATTAAGTATGGGGTTTGAATGGGTTTAAATGAGTAATGGTTAGATTAATTACATGACAAATTTTAATGTTTTGGTAAGTCAATAATGGACCTAAGTTAAGGACCTAAGTTGTGGATTAAATTTTGGGCTTAAGTAGGCATGAATTAATGAAAAATTGTTTATGTGAAGGGTAGTGGCAAAAATGGTAAATATGGGCTAAAATGAAGAAACCCACTAAGTTATGATTTATGGGCTTGGAAATGATTAAAACTTGGATTGATTTGGTAATTTAATAAGGCACAGGATAGCGCGACCGGTACGCAAGTCTGTAGCCGGAGTGTCGGACGAAAACGAAATAAAGACGCGAGTCGGTATTCGGTAGGATTCCTACATTTTTGTAAGCCATGGATTGGGTAATGTTTTCTTTAATTTATTTTGGAAAGCATGTGTTTGTCTTTAAGATGAGTTTTGGATTATGCATCTTGTGATGTTTTCCTTTAAATTATTTTGGAAATTATGTGAATGCTTATGATGGGTTTTGGATTAAATATTGTGGGATCGTTTCCCTTTGATTTAGTTGGTAATCTTGTAATTGTTTTAAGATGGGTTTTATTACTATTGAATTTCATATATTACATGGCATATGGCATCTACATCTCATGCATGGCATGGGAGGCATATGACAGGGGAAGGATGAAATGAAACTGTAGTCCATGCTCCATCGGGGCGACCGATAAACAGCATGGGGACATTTCACATATGTATTATTATATCTTGATGAGGCTTTGCCATCAAGGGGGGACTGTTGTAATTATGATACCTTGATGATGGTTTTTCCATCAAGGGGGGGATGCCTAGTGTGGACCGCATCTTGATGAGGCTTTTCCATCAAGAGGGTCATAGCACGATGATAGTATGGATTTTATTTGGGACACTATGGATGGTTGAAAAAGGGACATTGTAGAATGAGGATGAGATTGATGGGTGGGATTCATGACATAGAACACCCATTGCATGACATTGCCTAAAGTGCATGGTTTTTCTATAATATTATCTGCATGCCGTTATTACTAATCCATGTGCTAGCCCTACTCGGAGTCCTACTGGGCGTGTGTTCTAACGCCCTACTTCTACCCTAGCTGACGATGCAGGAGATGGCGGAACAGAAGGACAGGACGGGAGTCAAGCTTAGGAGCTTGGGAAGGCGAACTAATTATTTTGTTTAAGTTTATTTTGGGAAAATGTGTATTTGTATAATTTAGCTTGTCGGAAATGTAATAACTTAGATGTTTTGCTATGTTTTATAAATTATTTTGGACAGTACAGTATGAGGGCATTTTAGTAATTTAACGGATATCTCTTCCCTGCTATCTGAAAATTGGTAGAATAGTGTCTATTATCATCCGCATTGATTTTTATGTGTTGCGATCTTTCTTTCTACGCTTGAACCGTACTCGTGGATTTATGTTCCACGCACGCGTAGGGTTGGCCAGTTAAGGGCCGGGCTTTAGAAGCTCGGAACTTAACTCGCGTCGTGACGTCCGTGCCCTTTGTCACTTTTATGTAAAAAAAAAAAATAGACTCTGATTTTCGGTGAAAAGGGGCGGGCGTTACACAGCATGTCTTCCAAGGTTTGTATTGTTCTTTCAGACTGTCCATCAGTCTGTGGATGGAAAGCAATGCTAGTCAATAAGTTTGTCCCCATGGCTGACTGCATACTTTGCCATACTCTACCGGTAAAATGGCCATCTCTGTCCGATACTATCGTTCGGGGAATCCCATGTAGCCGAATGATCTCTTTAATATACCGCCGACCCAACGTTTCAGATGAATCCTTCATCTTGATAGGAATGAAATGTGCGGACTTGGTCAGCCGGTCGACTATGACCCATATGGCGTCATTGCCCTTTGAAGACCTCGGCAACCCCGATACAAAGTCCATGGAAATGTGTTCCCATTTCCATTCTGGCACTGCTAAGGGTTTGAGTAACCCTGGTGGCTTTTGGTGTTCAGTCTTAACTTGCTGACAAGTTAGGCAATGTGCCACGAATTCTGCCACATCCCTTTTTAGTCCATGCCACCAATAATGTCTCTTTAGATCATGGTACATTTTGGTGCTACCCTGATGAATAGAGAGCTTGGATTGATGTGCCTCAATCAGTAGCTCTTTCCTGCAACTCTTTGGCACATATGTTCTTCCCCGGAATAAAAGACCTTGCCCCGGTCGTAATTCCCATTCCGGTATGTCTACGCCAGTGGACATCTTGGCCCATATGTCCTCCATTTCCAGGTCTGTTCTTTGTTCTTGTTCAATCTTGGTGACTATATTGGACTGTATGATTAAATTATACATACTCCCATAGTTGTTGATATGAAGATTGAACTCTCGAATGGTGTGCAACATCTCCCATTCTGTTCTGATCAAGCATGCGACCGACGCGTGAGATAGGTAGCTGAGAGCATCCGCCACCTTGTTCGCCTTGCCTGGATGGTATCGAAGCGCAAACTCATAATCTGCCAGATATTCCATCCATCTTCGCTGCCTGAGGTTGAGCTCCTTCTGATCAAAAAGATATTTTAAGCTCTTATGATCAGAAAATACCTCAAATTTCTCGCCGTAGAGATAGTGTCTCCAACTTTTAAGAGCGAAGACCACTGCAGCTAGCTCCAAATCATGTGTGGGATAAAGACGTTCATGCACCTTCAACTGCCTTGATCCATAAGCCACCACACGATGACGTTGCATGAGCGAACACCCTAGTCCCTCTCCTGAAGCATCGTATTGTACTTCATATCCTTTGCCCCTTTCCGGCAAAATTAAAATAGGAGCAGTGGTAAGTCTACTTTTCAATTCCTCAAACCTCCGATTGCACAGATCTGTCCACTCATATTTGACTCCCTTCTGAGTGAGTCGAGTCAATGGATATGCAATTTTTGAAAAATCCATGATAAATTTCCGATAATAACCTGCCAATCCTAAGAAACTACGGATCTCGGTCACATTCTTTGGCGCTTTCCATTCACTTACTGCCGCCACTTTAGCTGGATCCACGGCTATACCGTTTTCTGTTATGACATGCCCCAAGAAATTGACCTCGGACAACCAGAATTCACATTTACTGGCCTTGGCATATAGCTTATTCTGCCTCAAAATATTTAAAACTATCCGTAAGTGCTCTGCATGTTCTTCCTGACTCTTGGAATAGATCAGGATGTCATCAATGAATACGATTACAAACTGATCTAGATAGGGACGGAAGACTCTGTTCATTAAATCCATGAACACAGCCGGCGCATTTGTGAGTCCAAATGGCATGACCACGAACTCGAACAGTCCATACCGCGTCCGAAAAGCTGTCTTTTCTATGTCTTCCTCCCTAACTCGGATTTGATAATAACTAGACATCAAATCGATCTTTGAAAAATGACTAGAACCCCTCAATTGATCAAATAAATCATCGATCCTGGGTAGAGGGTACTTGTTCCGGACTGTTAGCTGATTCAGCTTTCGGTAGTCCACGCACATCCGTAGTGAATTGTCCTTCTTCTTCACAAACAGCACTAGTGCTCCCCATGATGATGTACTGCTCCGGATGCAACCCAGCCTAAGCAGTTCATCAATTTGCTTCTTTAGTTCCAACATCTCTGCTGGTGCCATCCAATAGTGTGGTAACGACACTGGTGTTGTGCCAGGGTACAGCTTGATCTCGAAGTTAATCTCCCTCATAGGTGGTAAACCAGGGAGTTCCTTTGGAAATACATCAGCAAATTCTTGTACAATTGCCGGAAGTTCAGTAACTGGAGCTTTATTTATGGTGATATTATTCAATACCATGCGGTTTAACCCTTCCTGCAATCCACTTTGTTTATCTGCACGGACAACGTATTGCTTGCCCTCGGGTGACTTAAATTGTCACTCTTCGACAATAACAGTCGATGTTGGCATGAAACTTCGCCAACCAATCCATACCGAATATAATATCATATTCAGACATGTCCAGCACTAGATAATTGAACTCAAATCTGAGTCCAGCTAATTTAGTGTTAACCGCCGTACATATACTTCCTAATGATGAATCTCCGACAGGGGATACAATAGTAAGTGCTGTGGCTAATCTTTGAACTAATGTACCAGTAGCAGTAATAAATGATGCAGCTATGAAGGAGTGTGATGCTCTAGAATCAAATAGTGCATATGCATACGAACTACTCACTACTGCCATACCTTGTATTACAGCATGTTCCTCTTCCTCTAGAGAAGTTAGAGTAAATAATCGTCCTGAACCAGCAGGGTCAGACCTTCGACCTCCCCGACTTTGCATTCTGCCTCCTCTGGCGTTTCCCGGTCTAGCTGGCGGACGAAATGATCCTCTGGAATATGACAGCCTGTTAAGTTTTGGGCAGTCCTTCTTGTAGTGACCTGGTTGATCACAGTGAAAACAGGTGTTCACTCTTCGAGAAGCTTGAGTGACTGCTACAGATTGAGTGGGCTGGTTGGGGCGAAAGCCCCCACTAGATCGAACAGACGGCGAAGGTCTGCCGAAGTTTGATCCGAACCTTTTGTTGGGTTGGTACGCACCCCTCCCACTCGGAGCTCGGCGGTTGTCCACTCTTGTAAATTCCGCCATTTCCTATTCCACAATGGTTGCCCTGCTGACCACTTCCGCCAGTGTCGCTGCTTTGAACACGGTTACCCTGACCCTTATGTTTGGCCGTAACCCACTCTCGAACTTGCGAGCCATCCGATATTCCGTGTCCACTACATAAAATGCATAGATTGACAGGCTGATAAATCTTGGTGATACTCAGCCACCGTCATTGAACCTTGTACTAACGCCATAAAGGCCTGAATTTGACGTTCTCTTTCTTCCTCCGAAAAGTAGCGCTCTAGGAATGTCGCTGAGAATTGCTCCCAGATCATAGTAATTCTTTCTCTTCTTGGCACAAGTGCCTGCTGTTTCTCCACCACCTTCCACCGTTTGGCAGCGTCATCTACCAGTTGTGACGTGGCCAATAGTATTTTATGAGCATGACTCTTGATGTTCAAATGAGTCAATATGTGAGAAATCTTCTCCAACTAGTTTTCGGCTCCGACTGGTCCTTCTCTGCCCTTGAAGTAAGGTGGGCGCTGCTGTTGAAAATCTCTGACCATGTTACGGTCATTATTTTCACTCGTGCTTCCCCCTCCGTTCATATGTTGTTGGAGGACAGATGTTACTACAGCTTGTACCAAGCTGTGCAGTTCAGGAGGCACATAGGGTACAGTCAGGTTACTGTTCTCTTACTCCTCCTGTTGATATGACGAGTCATATTCCTCCTCGTCCCGTTGATACGTAGGGTCACTATCCCCCTCCTCTCGCCGGGAATGTTGTGACTCTTCCTCATCGCACGATCGTTCATGAACTGACCTCTCCTCATCAGGAATTGACCGCTCTTCATCATGTACCGATGGCACCTTCTCGTGTACCACCTTCTTGCGTGGAGGTACCACTTTCCCTTGTGGTGTGATTATGAACACCTCATCTTTCTTCTTATCGTCCTGACGGGTCCTTCTCTTTGATGCCCCCTCACCTAATCCGATTTGTAAAACTTTTCATTTTCCTTTCGGATCCTTTACCACCTTTTTCTGTGGCGCTATTTATTCCTAATTCATGGAAACATCATAGACTTAGTTTCCATTAACAGTATGCATTAAATGCCATAAGTCCTCATAAAATCATAAATCACATATTTTATATAAATTCAAACTTCATCTTTGTACAAAGGTGGGTAGGGTGAAACAAAACCCTATGTATAACAAAATATGCACCCTTACAAAATAACTCTCTTTTTAATACCCTTCATATTACTTCCTATCCTAGTCTTCCGTAGAAGACTCCGCATCAAAAGCGAACTTGAAACTGTTATCAGGACACGTCATCGCCGTGTGCCCCAATACTTCACATGTCGTGCAAGGTATTAATCCAGGTCCTCAAATATAAGGACAATTAGTCCTCGCCTCTCCATGCCCATGTAGTCCACAGGACAGGCAGACAATCCCCAGCGGGTGAGGACAATACCGGCAGTTGTGCCCATCTTGATTGCACAACTCACACGTGTCATAGGGATCTATCTCCCCAAGCGACTCCAATATAATAGGCACATCAGCAATGGGATCCTCCAGAAAATGTGCTAGATCATCTTCTCCTTCCTCAGGAGGTTCCACCATCCCCGGAATGTCATTCATCAATTCCTCTGGAACAAGTGCCAAATCCATATCATCTTCCTCAGGAGGTCCCTCTTGAAGGTCCACATTAACTTCCATACTGATACTATTGGAAGATGATACCAAATCTACCGGACAACTAGGTGTCCCTTTATCCCATAACTCAGTGTATTCTTCGTTGCTTGACATATTTGTGCCACATCATTTCAAACACAAAAATATTCAACAATAATTCTAAATTAACCACTCTTGGTTTTCAGGGAATTTGACCATGCATAATATCATGTACTTTGTTTGGGAAGATTGCCAAATCAACACTCTTTATTTTCTTTTGTTTCTGGGGAAATCTCTACATTCCTGTTGTTTGTTTTCAGTGTGGGAGTTTCAGGGGAGTACATCTTACTTTGCTATGTTTGATATATCCAATTATGATGACTGTACTTCACTTTGCTATCTTTCATTGTCGTTCTCATTGATTGTTCAGTCCGAGTCACTCGAAGTAAATTAATCCGGCCCCCAGTCAGCGGACTCCGAAGAGTCGGTCAGTTGAGATTCTTATCCGTCAGTGAGACATGAAACCGTCTTAATCTTACTTCGATGATTCAACTTCCCGTTTCGCTCTGATACCACCTGTAACGCTCCGTACTTTCCGACAATTCATAGGCTAATTTTTTTTTTAAAAGTAATAATAAAACATCGAAAGAGAGCGGGCGGCGTCACGACGCGAGTTAAGTTCAGACTACTCAAGTCTGAACCTTAACTGGTCACCCATGTGTACATGGAGTAGACCATGATAATGAATCACACATGGAACTAACATCAACATGCGGAATAACCTAGATTAACTGCGGAATAGAAAGACTAGATAGCAAGTAACAGTCTCAAACACTAATTAATATAAAACAACCATCAAAAGTTATTAACCTAATCAAACCATAGCAAGTAGTGACTTATTACATGTCCCACAAAATATAGTTCAAATGACAGTAATATAAAGAAATCCACTCCAACATTCAAGCGCTTAGGCTTGGCTCCCCTCCCGGTCAACGACCTTTCCTTTCCCTTTACTTGTACCTGCATTCTCCTCTGAGGATAGAATTAGGGCGTTAAATCAACGCGCCCAGTAGGTTCCCGATTAGGGCTACCACATGAACAGCATATAAAACATGCATATATATCATAGTACATGATTAGTAAAAACAAGTAAAACAATGCTATGAAGTATGCACATGCAATGAGCCTCCCCCATCATGTACATTCATAGCCATCACTTGACGTGCCTTGCACCGACAAGGTAAATTACAACACACTTTTATCTCTTCATCATTGACTTGATTCATATCACGTATTAGTCCTCCTGGCAGGACTCTCATCGCCTAAGGAGACCAATGTGACTATGATCATCATGTTACTCCTTCTTGCGTGACTTGCACCGCCGAAGGACGACGTAACCCATAAATTGCAACACTGTAGAACCTCATTCATCACCCCATGTCTATGCATGAGATGTCAATGCCTATATGCCATTTGTTAATGCATAATATATCATTTGAAACACATAAAATAAAACAAAAGTCTCATAAGAAAACTGGGGTAAAACTGTGATTATAAGTAGGTAGGAAACCTACTGAAACTTGTTTAAGTGTCCGTTTCTTTTTGAGCTTCACTCTGTCACGATTCATGCGTCGTTCAACTCTCGTCACCTTATGATGTAACAATAAGTAAATCATACCAACATTTAAATATCCATTCTCATATAAGACCCAAACATCTTGTGGGGTTCGGCCATACCCATGGCCGAACCTCACCCACTTTGACTTGATCTCTTTGGTTTTGGATTAACACCATCCAAATGATTTATTAACACTTCAAACCACTAAATATCACTTGGTGGGGTTCGGCCATACAACATGGCCGAACCTCACCATATTGGTTTGAGCCCCCTTCTTTAAGTCCTTTGTTCTTTTTATTCATAATTACCATAATCACTTGTATTTACAGCTTTGCCACTCGGCCAAGCCTTGTTTAATTTTTTGCTTCACAATCAAAGCCCATATGACCAAACCACCTTAGTGGGGTTCGGCCATACAGCTTGGCCGAACCTCACCAATCCCATTTGGACTTCTTAATCCATTCTAATCACATTGATCATCCAACCTTTAATCCACCAAAACCACTCCATGGGGCCGGCCATACATTTGGCCGAACCCAATGGTTCTTTTATCCATTATTCTTCACCATAATGTCATAACTTAGACCCTTCTCTTTAATCATAAAAAAAACCATATGGTTCAGCCATCCAATGGCCAACCAAAAACAACAACTCTATTTCCATTTAAATTACATAAACTTCTCCACCATGGGTATGGTTTTTATCTTACCAAAAACCATACCAACTTATCAAACACTTTTATGGGGTTCGGCCATCCAATGTGGCCGAACCCTATGCCCATATTTTGGACCCTTTTTAACTTACATCACATGTCCATTAAATCATGTAATAATCAACATAGTATTGTATGGTTTTTACACTTCAAAAACCATCCAATTACCCAAACAAGATCATGGGGTTCGGCCATCCCATGTGGCCGAACCCAATGATACATTTATGCCATTTTAATCAATCTTAATCCAAGGTTTTATTCCTTGAAGCATTCGGCCATCCTATGGCCCAAAACATGACATCCAATTTCATGATTTAAAAGCCCTTTCACCTTGTATCTTAGATCATACAAAAACAGTCCCTGATTTTACAAAAACCATCACTTTAAACAAATAATTTTCATGGGGTTCGGCCACCCAAAGTGGCCGAACCCTATGGTCCATGTTTTCCATCTTTTAAACTATTGTTTTAGACCATATTAACTTCAGCCTTTTTGTCATTCAGATCCAAGTTTATAATCCTTTCTATAACAAGTATTTGATTCTTAAATAAAACCCAAAAATCAGTCCATAAACCTCCATGGTTTCCATGTTTCAAAACATGAAAAACCACCCATCTTTTACATGGGGTTCGGCCCTCCATGGTGGCCGAACCCAATGGTTATTTTTACCATTCTAAATCCTCCATTAATCAAGGTTAAAACCCTAGTGTAATCGGCCATAACCTTGGCCCAATACACACCCATTTTATTAATCAAAAGTCCATGGAAATACTTACCAATTCCAAGCTTTTCTTATGCCTTTGCTCCTTGCCTTCTTCCCTCTTGTTTCCTTCCTTCTTTCTTCATTTGTCTCAGCTGGTTAGAAGCATGAACTAATGGTGAAATCACCAAGGTAAAACTCGGCCAAGAGAGTGTGTTCTTGAGTGAGGGAAAGAGATGAGAATTCTAAGGCTTTGCAATGATAAAATCGGCCAAGTGATGGTGCTGGCTGCTTTTGTTAAACAGCCCCATGTCACCCATTCAATCCTCATCAAACCTTGCACAAACCAAGGAGTCACTTGCAGCCAAGCAAAGCACCCCTTGGCACTCCCAACACACCCATTCGCAGCCCCATGCAATCTTATCTCATTCCCATGTATTTCATTTACCATTCATCATGGAAATCACCCCAAACAAGTCCCCAACGTGTGGGACTTGTTTTGGTGGTTAAAGCTGAGCCAACCTCTTCATATTCCCTCTAAACTCACTGATTTACAGTCCCATTGACTTCCATTTTGACTCACCCAACTCACATGTCCAACTCACCATACTTAATGCATTTCATTTAATGCACATGAGTTAACTCACCACTTGATTTAATTCCAACTCACTTCAGTCCCACTCAACTGATTTGACTCGTGTTTTAGCTCCCTTGAGGGTCCACACGGTCAACCATAGTCAACTCGACCCGTTGGGTCCACCTTTAGCTCCTTGACCCGTTTTTGACTCAATGACCCAATTATGGTATTTTGGTCATTTGCAATTGGTTTTTACATATGGATCAAGCCTACCCATTTTTGATATAGCTGATTTCCTATCAGTTTAGCTTGACCTCATTTAATTTGATCTTATACAATGGTCAAATCATCCAATTTGACCCATTGGGTCCAATTGAACCATTTGACCCATTTAACCATTTTCGACCCAATTGATGTTCATTACCCAACCAATCAAATTTGATATTTATAATGTGCTCATATGACCTTAATTTGAGCAATGGGCCCCACCATTTCCTTATTTGACATAACGAAATAATTAATTTAACAACTCAGGGGCATTTTCGTAATTTTTCGCTTCATTGAGAAATTGGGGTGTTACAGTAGTGGAGGTTCCTCCTCCTCTAGTGCTAAACCAGAAATGTAAGGGCTGTGAGCTCCAAGCCCAGTGAAGAAATATTAAAATAATACATTCATCAATATTTACAGGTTAAACAATGCAGTTTAATCATAATAACAATAATGGTCTACTCTTACCAACAGTTATCTTACTCAAAATCATGAATGGCCTACTCTACCATTCTTACCAACTTATCATAAATGGTCTCATATACCATTTTACCAACTTACCACAAATGATGTCATATACATTTTATCATACTTGAATTCATAATTGCTCAACTATACCAATTTATCAAGTCACCATCACTGTCATGCCACACAAATGGTCTCATATACCATCTATCACACTTGAATTCATAATTGGTCTACTATACCAATTTATCAAGTCACCAACACCACTACCATACCATCGTAACACCAAAGCACTACACTCACTATAAATGCATTAAGTCTCGACACGGTCAAAATGCAGCATCTTGTAAGAGCATAAACGACCATTATGGTCCGGTAAATGCCAATAATATGACCTTTATGGTCCAGCCTACTACCAATATATGACCTATATGGTCCGGCCTATTGCCAATAATATATGACCTTCACTGGTATACCATATCCGAGCAGCTAAGTGTACGTGGAGACAGTATCAACATCATAAATGCTCAAGTTCTCACATTAGAGCATTTCATCATCCATCAACTTGTTATTTCAATCTCTCATCATAACAAGATGCTCAAGTTCTCATATCGGAGAATTTCGTTATCTATCACAATACCATGCATGATAAACGTCATTAGTAACAATATGAACATTCCTTAGCAATATATCACGTCTAGGCATGTGAGTGTCGTTTATAGACTATTAGACCTCGACTCCCTGACACCGTGTTATGCTTTAGTTCTAATAGTTAGAACTTATTTTTGTCCCTCACATGGAAGTTGTATCAAGTCTCGTATCATGTCCTATTCATCATTCTTTTTCATATCATGTAATATCCATGAAACCACTCATTGCACTAGATCTAAGTTTACAAAACCTGATTTACCAATCTTATATTATTAAGTCTCCTCACTGAATAAGTCGGGTATCGCGGGTATATGTTACACACAAATAGAAATACAATGAATATACATTCATAATCAGGCATTATTCACATTCATATACAATCCAGAATACATTCAAAGCATTTCAAATCTTTCTATCTTATTTTTCAAAAATTTCCAAGGGAAATGGTTGTGAGTCCTCATAGTAGGTTACTACTCCTTTTAGTTATAATAATCAATCAATCAATAAAATACGCACTGCGCAGTCTCATGTTTCTTCCTCGCCAGGGTAGAGTATTGAGACTTTGCCCAGAGGGTACAGATAAAGGTGTTTAGGCCACTACACATATTGTCTTTAGGAATTGACCATTGAGACGTATTGAGTTAGGTCTAGAGAGATAACGAAAACCACTCAGTGCCTAATCCCTTCTTTTCTACCTATCGGCGAAATTAATCGTTGCTCTACAGATAGTTATCAGGCGGCGCTTCCGCTGTGCCACAGATAGAGGGTTTCGGTCTTGAAGTGAACACACAAGACAATAAGACATACAAGGGTTAATATCATTTTTAATTTAAGAATTTGGGTCTAAACAACATAGCATCAAATCCTAGGATCAAGATCTAACATGAAATCCTAAGTTAAACAATCTAAACGAAACTTAAGATCAGTTCTGGGTGCCTCGGAACATGCCTTAGAACCAGGTATTGTGGCTTCAGTACATCCGAGCCACTGCCTAAAAACTCGGTTTTACAGAACCTTCGGAACTTGGGTTCAGTACTTTGGAACTTTGGAAGTTCAGGTCTCGAAACTTCCGAGCCTGTTCCAAACAGAAAACATCAAATAAGAAAACTGTTGGACTCGGTCTGTGTCAGAACCTGCCTAGGTCTGCTCGGATCTTCCAAGTAGTTCGGAACATCAGAATTGGGTCTCAGAATGTCCTGTCTATCCAATAGAAGCAAAGAGAAACGGTTGGCCTCACTTTGCTTCGGAACCCTGAACATAAGTTTGAAACTTCGGAAGGAGCACCTTTGGAACTTCCAAGAGTCGTCTTCCTCAGCTAGTTAGTTGCAGACTGCTGTGACGGGACAATCCACTTGAAATACGAATTAAAAAACAGTGGGTGTTGTGTCTAAAAATCTTACACTTTTACCATTTAATTATGATAAAGTTAGCCTTGATTTTGTATATAAAAGATAAGGTTAATGGTTTTTTTTAGTTTTGTACATAAAAAGATGGAAAAACAGGATTCATGCATCAAACAGTGGATAATTGCCGGAAGATAGCTTAAAATAGAAATTTTAGAATTTCATAATTTAATCATGCTACTTTAGGGTTTTTTATGTAAATTGGATAATTTGGATCCGTTTATGAGAGTCTACATTTATTCAATATTTAGGATTTCAGTGGTATTGATTAATTATTTAATTTTAAAATCAAAGTTTGCAATTAAAAGGCCAAGAGTTGAAATCAAGATCCATGTGCCAGAGATTCACAGCAATTCGGCCAAGCTTTGCTCCAAATGCCAGACACTGGGTCAGGCCAAGTACTTCAGGCGCATTTCCCAATGTGGGCCAGGCCAGAGTGAATTCAAGCCCAGCAAACTTAAGTCCAAGTCTCCAATTCAAGGCCAAGTCCAATTTAAAGATCCAATGCTCCAGGTTCAAATCTAAGTTCACCAACCCTAAGCCCAAATCCATTTTTAGGTCCAAGCCCAAAAGCCCATGTCCATGACCCATCTTACCCAACCAATCTTAACCATCCAATTTCCAATCTCTCATCACACCATCCATTAACCCAATCAACCAATCCAAACCATTCATTTCATTCATCATGTTCATCTCATGCATTTCATATCATCAAACCCTAGATCCACTTAGTCAATCCAAGCCGATCATGCATCATGATTAGATTTAGGACATCCAAACCATTCATCATATAGATTAACCTTAGGGTTAGGATCATTCATGCACCATCTATCCATCCATCCACTTAGATCATCCATCATGCATCATAGCCATTAGATCTAAGATCATTTAATCCTAGCCCTCCATTTCATGTTTCATCTAATCAAAACCATAGGGATCTCATTAAATCCTAGAATTTAAGTGTTCATGCGCATA
Organism: Chimonanthus salicifolius; assembly: GCA_013350335.1. Classification (NCBI taxonomy): domain Eukaryota; kingdom Viridiplantae; phylum Streptophyta; class Magnoliopsida; order Laurales; family Calycanthaceae; genus Chimonanthus; species Chimonanthus salicifolius. The sequence continues at coordinate 22,888,794 of CM023541.1, read as the reverse complement.
TCCTGTAACGCCCCGCCCTTTTTCACTCGCTGAAGATCAAAGTCTATTTTTTCTTTTTTGAATAAAAGAGAGAGAGCGGGAGGGTCACGATGCGAGTTAAGTCCGAGCTTCTAAAGCCCGACCCTTAACTGGCCAACCACACGTGTGCGTGGACCAAGTCCACTAAAATGGTTCACACGTACTCAAGTTAACATGCGAAATAAATCATAGATGCGGAATTATAATAGAATAACCATTCTATTCCATTTTAGATAGCAAGGAGTCCATCACTTAAATTAAGTTAAAATATCCAAAATTAACATTCCAAACCATAGCAAATATATCTACGTTATTATAGTCCCGAATGCTAGTTACTCAAAATTACATTGTCCATGAATAACTTAAATAAAACGAAACTAAAACATCCAAGCTCCTAAGGTTGGCTCCGATCTCGTTCCTCGTTCCGGCCATTCCCTATGTCATCAACTAGGGTAGAAGTAGGGCGTAAGACAATGCGCCCAGCAGGTACTCCAATTAGGGTCAAACACATGGGTTAGTGTAAAAAATCCAGATATAATACATCATACCGTAACTTGTAAAGCATCGTATCCAAAGTAGTGTATGATAATAGAGATCCAATCATACAGATAAAAACCAGAAACATTGCATGATAATAGAGATCATAATCATGCTGATTCAATGCCATGCCATGGGTGTCATATGCCATGAGTCCCACCCATCACCCATATCACCAAAACATAGTATCCTCTTGATGGAAACTCCTCATCAAGGTATCCTCACGAATGCCTTACGGACGCCCTGACGGAGCGTGGTCTCTGTAACACCCCCCCCCCTTCTTTTTTCACTAAAATCAGAGTCTATATTTTATTTTATTTTTGAAATAAAAGGTGACAAAGGGCGCAGGACGTCACGACACGAGTTAAGTCCGAGCTTCTAAAGCCCGGCCTTTAACTGGCCATCCTTACGTGTGCGTGGAACTAAGTCCACGAAGAACGGTTCACACGTAGAAGTAAGCTTGAGGAATATTAAACTAAATGCCGAAATTATAATAGAGTCTATCCTACCGATTTTTAAATAGCAGGGAAGATATATTCATTTAATTTCTAAAATACCTCAAAATCACAGTGTCCAAAATAAAATCCAAAACATAGCAAGTAATCTAAATTATTACATTCCGACGAGCTAAGCTACTCAAATTACATTTCCATAAATAAACTAAGTAGCTCGCTTCCCTAAGTTCCTACGCCTGGCTCCCGTCTCGTCCTTCGATTCTGCCATGTCCTGCGTCATCAGCTAAGGTGGAAGTAGGGCGTTAGACAACGCGCCCAGTAGGACTCCGAATAGGGCTAACACATGGATTAGTGATAACAAGCCTATCGGTAATAATATAATGAAAACCATAAAATGAATGCCATGCCATGGGTGTCTTATGTCATGAGTCCCACCCATCATCCTTACCATTGTACAATGTTTTTTTTTTGTTTCCAATCATATATAAAATCCCCCTTGATGGAAAAACCTCATCAAGATATCCCCATGTTTGCTTCTCGATCGCCCCGACGGAGCATGGACTCCGGTTATATCTCAACACATCAAGATATCCCCATGTTTGCTTCTCGGTCGCCCCGACGGAGCATGGACTCGGGTTATAGCACATCAGGCTATCCCCATGTTTGCTTCTCGATCGCCCCGACGGAGCATGGACTCCGGTTTCTTTATTTTCCCGCCTATGCCATGCATGAGATGTAAATGCATTATGCTATGTAATATATATAACTCATAGCCTTAATATATAATTCATAGCCTTTACATATAATGCATAACCTTAAAATATAATTCATAGCATTAACATATAATTCATAGCCTTAAAACCCATCATAAGATAAATCATATATTTATCAAAAATAAATCAAGAAACCATCACACAACACATAATCCATGGTTTACAAAAAGGTAGGAATCTTACCGAATACTGACTAGCGTCCCTTTACGTTTTCGTTCACGAATCCGGTTACCCAAACGCGCACCGCTTGCTATGTCCGGTACCTTATTACATATGAATAATTAGTCCATGTTTTTAACCATTTAAGTCCATTAATCATACCTTAGCGGGGTTCGGCCATACACTATGGCCGAACCTCACTAACTAGGTTTGTGGGTCCCATTTAATCCATTAATTATTTTAATTACATGAGTCTAAAAACCAGTCACCCTAGGCTTTATTTAGCTATACATAAGGTCATCTCTAAAACACCTAAGTCCATGATTAATCTCCATGGGATTCGGCCATGTACCATGGCCGAACCCATGGTTCTTCCTTTTGGCCCTTATTTACCATTTTACCACTCTTCCTCCATGGTTAAGTTCTTATTTTATTCCTCCCTTCCATAATTGATCCTTAACTTGGATCCCTTAATGATTCATTAGCCATGACACATCATTATTAAAAATCAGCCACTTAATTATCCTAATCCCTATTCATTAATCACATACTTAGCTCCATACTTAGCCCATCAATTGGTTTGTAAAATGGGTCATGGGTTCGGCCATACACCATGGCCGAACCCATGATGTCTTTTTCCCCATTTTTTCTTAGGCCTATTTACCACATTTAGATTCAAATAAGTCCCTCCATGAGGGGGTTTAAATCATACCTTTACATCATCAACTTTGATCATCATTTGGTACATTTTTGAGTCCATTAATGACTCATTTAATCATGCCCTATTCCCCATTCTTTTCATGGTTTCCAAAATACCTAAACCATCAAAATCTTCCCATGGAATTCATGGTTTATCAATACTTCCACTCCTTTAAAACATTATCTACTACACTTAAAAATCCATTTAAACTATCAACATTCTTAATCATTCTTCCATCTCTTCACCCATTAAAACCACTATTACATCACCATAGGGTTCGGCCATACACCATGGCCGAACCCATGGTTCATGGTTCATCATTCATTGGTGATATTTAAGACCATGAAAATATTAACCTTCATGCATGGATTCCCTCACTTACAATTCCTTAAAAATCACTAAATTTAATCCTTAAAACCCTAAAATCATAAACCATCTTTCCATGATTTTAATCCTAAAAACCCCATTCAATTTTCCTTAATTACCTACCCTGGGGTTCGGCCATACTACATGGCCGAACCCTATGGCCCATGATTCCTTCAAACATTACATACATCCATGCTTTAATAATCTTAATACTTAAGGTCCTTAATGCATCTATTTATTTTTCTTAATCTCTCCTTCCCATTTTGTCCATTTCTCACTTCATCTTTGGATGGATTTGAGATCCAAGGCCCATGATGTTTTGGCCACCATTAAATCCAAGAAATGGACCCCAAACCTTAAACCTTAAAAAAATTATAACCTCTTGTTTAGAAATACTTACAGATCCGACGGTTCCTCCGACTTTTCTTCCTCCTCTTAGATTCCTTGGCCTTCTTTCTTCTTTTTCTCCTTTGTTGGTCGGCCAAGATGCTTGATCAAGATGAAAACATCAAAGCTTGGGTTCGGCCAACATGGGGTGTGTTTGAGAGAGGGAAGGGAGGAGAGGATGAGAAAGAATACCCTAAGTTTTGATCTTGAAGTGGTGGGCTTATGCTTGCATTTTTTTCCTCTCTTTTCTTCTCTTCTTCTCTTCTTAGTTTTTCTTCTTCTTTTCTCCTTGAGTGAGGGACGGCAATGAGAGGGAGCAAGAGAGGGAGAGAGTGAAATGAGAGTGGAATGGAGAGATGAGATGAAAACCCATCTCATCCTCTTGGTTGCTTACACTACACTCCATCATTAATTCCTCCCACCAACCAAACATGGGCTAATGTGCTTAGTGGTGGTAGGTGGGATAAAACCACCACTTAAGCCAACGGTTTTGGCCTCTTAAGATGGAGTGGTTTGGTCTTCCATTTGACCATTTGACCAAACTTAATTAATGTAATTAATTAAATCCTTAACTTAGGTTAATTAATCCCCATTTAATCTCCTTTTAATCTACTTGATTCCTCTCCATTATTCCACCCATGGTTGATCAAGTCAACCATGGTGGCCGGCCCCACCAATCCTTGGTCCACACGCCACCTCACTTGGTGAGGTGGAGGTGGGTCCCATTCGGCCATGTCACCTAGGTTTAATAAATTCTAACTTAGGTGATTTAAATTTAATTAAATCCATTCCTCTTATTGGATCACCATTGGGCCCATGGCCCAATTAAATTCCCTCCTATCCATTTACCTTAGAGCTTAAATCCTTTTGGCCCATTGGGTCCCAAATGGGTATTGGGCCCAATTTGACCATCCTTGGCCCAATTAACTATCATTGACCATTTAAATGAGTTTCATCCAACCCATGGTCCATGGGACCATACTTGGGCCTTTGCCCCAAATTTTGATCCACTTAACATCTATTCCATCAAAATTCCTAATTTCCATCATTAAAATAAATAATAGCCACATATATATTGATTTAAAAATTCCGGGCTATTACAGTCTCTGGTTACAACTCAATTATACATTCCTCTGGATGGAAAACTCCTCATCAAGGTATCCTCACGAATGCCTTACAGACGCCCCGACGGAGAGTGGTCTCCGGTTACATTTCATCCCTCCCATGCCATGCATGAGCTGCAAATGCCAACATGCTATGTAATAAAACAAATCATAGCATTTAAAATTCCATAATTAAAACATAACATTTGATACAAAATAACTCATGAAAATATGAATTAAAGTCATCATACATATCCCATGGTTCAGTGAGGTAGGAATCCTACTAATGACCCACTTATGTGTCCTTGCATTTTTGTCCGTAACCGCTAACCGATCGCGTCAAGCCGATCGTACACCGCTTGTGAGATCCCATTACCTTATTACCTTTTACACATACATACATTAATTTGGTGATTCATTTAATCCCATAAAATAACCAAATTAATTATTCCAATTGATTTAAACCATTCCCTTCATCCTTCCAATTTAGCCTAACCATTTGGAAAATCATATGAATATTTCATTTCTAAAATCAGCCAGTTACCCACTGTCCACTATCCACCGTCCACTGGTGGGGTTTGGCCATATCTTAGGGCTGAAATATGCTTAATTCCACAATCACCCATGAGTGGGGTTCGGCCATACAACAAGGCCGAACTCACCCTTTTGGTTTTGGTCCCCTTTTTAATCCCTTATCATTTAAATAAATATGGGTCCAAGATCATTCCCTCTTTTGATTCGTTAACCAATCACACCTAAGTTAATCATTTAACAACCCTAAGTCCACCCAAACATTATCGGCCATACAACATGGCCGAACCCATGGTCCATCATTTTAATCACATTTCCATCTTAGCCATCATTCTATCCATAGCTAATCACTTAGCTTATTTACATATGACTTAAGTCCCAAGAGTGATCCATACATGATTCATTAATCATAACATAAAACCCTAGTAGATCCCTCCATTCCTTGGCTTGATCATTCATTCATTTAAATCATACGTGGATCTACCAAATGATCCATCCATGGTCCATAATTGGTGTAACACCCCAATTTCTCAATGATATGAATATTTACGAAAATGCCACTGGATTGGTAAATTTATTAGATGTGATTGTAAATGAGAAAATGGTGGGGCCCATTGTTCAAATTAAGACCCTAGGAACATATTATAAGGATCAAGTTTAAGTAAAGGGGTAATGTACATCAAATTGGATCAAAATGGTTAATTGGGTCAAAGGACCCAATTGGGACCCAATGGGTCATGGTGGACCTATTTGACCATTGGGTAAGCTCAATTTTATTATGGTTAAGCTTAATTGATTGGAAATGAAATGTATGATAAATGGGTAGGCTTGATACAAGTGTGTAAAACCACATTCAAAGGGCTAAACCACCCATAATTGGGTCATGGCGTCAAATTGGATCCATGGGCTAAATGGGGACCCAATGGGTCGAGTTGACCATGTGGACCATGGTTGACCATGTGGACCCTCAAGTGAGCTCAAATATGAGTTAAATCAGGTTGAGTTGGGACTGAAGTGAGTTGGAATTAAATCAAGTAATGGAATTGACTCAAGTGCATTAAATGAATGGCATTAAGTGTAGTGAGTTGCGTGAGTTGAGTTGGAAATCAAAGGGACCTTGAGTTCAAGTGAGTCAAATGGGATATGAAGGGTTGTCTTGACTTCAAACATCACCAAGAAAACAAGTCCCACACGTTGGTGGGTTGGAATTAAGTTTTGATGCATGAGAACCAATGAAATGAGATAAAAATCTCATGGGAATTTGGAGGGTTTCCATCTCATATGGAAACCCAAGGCTCCAACGTTGGGAGTGCCAAGGGATGCCTTGGTTGGCAGCAAGTGTCTCCTTGGTTTAATCAAGATTTGATGAGAGTAATGAGGGGTCCAAGGGCTGTTTAACAAAAACAACAAACACCACCCTCTTGGCCGAAGTTTACATTGCAAAGGTTATAGAATTCTTATCTCTCCCTCTCACTCAAGAACATACCCTCTTGGCCGAATTATACTTTGGTGTTTTCACCATTATTCAAGCATACAATCAGCCAAGGATCAAAAGGAGAGCAAGAAGGAAGGAAGCAAGAAGGAGCCAAGGAAAATTAGAAGAGTGTGCATTGGTAAGTACTTCATTAAGGTTTTGTTAATTATCATGATCAAGGATTATGGTTTGGTCTTTGTATGGCCAAACTCTAAGCTATAAGGGTAAGAACCTTCAAAGATAAAAAATGGTAGATGAGGCTTGGCCAAGGGTATGGCCGAACCCCATCAAAGAAGGTGATCATGCTAAATCAAATTGTATAAAGAAAGGTAAATAACTATGGAGGGTTTTTCCAATATTATAAAGGGTTTTAAGTCATGGATTTGAATGCCAAAATTTGGCTATGTTATGGCCGAATTTGTCAAAGGTTTAAACCATAGAAGAAGGTGGTTTAAAATAATAAAAATGGACCATTGGGTTTGGCCACTTTGGATGGCTGAACCCCATGAAATGATATAATAATTATATGGTAATTTGTGATGGTTTTTGAGAGATAAAAACCGTACAAAATTATGGGGCTTTTATGTGATTTAAATGGAGATATAGTTACTGTTTTGGGTTGGCCATTGGATGGCTGAACCATGTAGTTATCATGGTTAAAGAGTAGAGCCTAAGTTATGTACATATGATGGAATCATTGAACCAAGGGAACCATTGGGTTCGGCCATGTGTATGGCCGAACCCCATGGACAATTGAATGGGTATTTGGATTCAAGTATATGAGTAGAAATTATTGTTGGTTTTGTAATATTTTGAAAAGTCTAAAAATATGAAAATAGATGGAAATGAAGAACCCCATGAAGTGACTTTGATGGACTTAAGCATTTGCGGAACCAAGAAAATGATGGAAGATTAAGGACTAGTTAATCACATGGATAAATTGGTAACTAGTCTTAATTATGAAAGATTAGAAGACCCAAATTGGATTGGTGAGGTTCGGCCAAGTTGTATGGCCGAACCCCACTAAGGTGGTTTGGTCATATGGGCTTTGACTATGAAGCAAAATTAAGCATCGGTTAGGCCAATGGCAAAACCGTAAATACAAGTCAAATGATAAATATGAAGGGATTGATCAAAGGACTTGAAAAGAGGGGTCCAAAATCAAGTGATAAGGTTCGGCCATGTTGTATGGCCGAACCCTACCAAGACATGTTTTGAAAGGTGAAGTGTTTAAGTAGTTATCAAATGAAAAAGGAAGATTAAATCCCAAAGTGGGTGAGGTTCGGCCATGGGTATGGCCGAACCCCACAAGATGGTTTATGGGATCTAAAACTTGATTAGAAATCAAGAAGATTAAGTATTAACTTGTTGTTGTATAAACAAGGAAACTGAAGTTGAACGGCGTGCGAGTCGTGATCGGGTGAAGCTTAAAAAGGAACGGACACTTAAGCGAAGTTTCCGTAGGTTTCCTACCTACTTGTAACCACTGTTATATTTGGTTTTATCATGTTTTTATGAGATATGTTGTTATTGATATTATGTTTCAAATTGGTTTTGAATGATGAGACATATATTTACAAAGGACATATATATACATTGACATCTCATGCATGGCATGGGGTGATGATTATGGAACAACTTAATAATGATAAGAGCCACATCGGCCTCCTTAGGCGATGAGGGTCCCGCCAGGAGGAATATCATGATGATAAGAGCCACATCAGCCTCCTTAGGCGATGAGGGTCCCGCCAGGAGGAATATCGTGATGACAAGAGTCATATCAAGAAGAAATGAAAGAGTATTGTGTTTTACCTTGACGATGAGAGTTCCGTCAAGTGATGGCTATGTATATGTGTGATGGGTGGGACTCGTTACATTTGCACTTACATACATAGCATTGATTTTATATGTTTTTTATTATCATATATATTATGATATATGCATGTTTTTATATACTAACCTTGTGGTAACCCTGATCGGAAAACCTACTGGGCGCGTTGATCTAACACCCTAATTCTATCCTTAGAGGATAATGCAGGAAAAGGAAAAGCGAAAGAGAAGGTCGAGGACCAGGAGGGGAGCCAAGCTTAAGCGCTTGGGTGTTGGAATGGAATTTTGCTTACTGCTGTTTGGATACAATTATTTTGTGGACTTGTAATAACTAGTAACTTTGCTATGGTTTGTTTATGGTTTGATATTGGATGCTTTATTTAAGCAGTTTTAATGGGAGACTTGTACTTGCTATCTATTCAGTTTATTTCCGCAATTGGTCTAGTTTATTCCACATGACTTTATTAGTTCCATGTGTGGTTTGTTATTCATGGGTTTAGTCCATGCTCACATGGGTGGCCAGTTAAGGGTCGGACTTTGGAAGTGCGAACTTAGCTCGAGTCGTGACGTCGTTCGCCCTCTTCCGGTGTTATTATATTATTATTTTAAAAAAAAATTAGACTCTGAATCTCGGAAAGGGCGAGGCGTTACAATTGGTTCATGGGGTTCGGCCATACACCATGGCCAAACCCATGATGTCTCATCTCCATCTTCTTCTTTAAATCATTTACAATCTTAGGTTCATAAACAAGTCCCTCCATGGGGGGGTTTAATCATACACTTTGATTCAACATTTAAACCATCCTCTACCATATTTAAAACCATTAAAATTACCAACATTCCCCCATCATTTTTATGTTCCAAAAATATAAGTCCATTAATATCTCTCCATGGGGTTCGACCATACACCATGGCCGAACCCATGGTCCATGGTTCTTCATCACTATAACAATGAGACCATTTAAAAATATCAATAACATTCCTCCATTATTTCCTTCCTTTAAAACCTTTTAAATCACTAACACCCTTCCATGGGGTTCGGCCATACAACATGGCCGAACCCATGGTTCATCATTTCCATTTAAAAATCATACATCCATGTTTATATCCTTTGATGGGGTTCGGCCATACATCATGGCCGAACCTCATCTAACCCTTCCTTTGTCTTTAATGGTCCATGCATATCAACCTTAGGGTTTGGCCATGCAAGGTCAACCCATGATCTTTAATCATAATACCTTATCTTAGACATGCATGAGATCTTTTCCATATATACGTAACATTTAGGGTTCGGCCATGCAAGGGCCGAACTATGATCCTTTGACCATTCTTTTCCATACTTATTAAAATCTCATCAAGTACTTACCGATTCCGCGACTCCTCCAGTTTCTTTCACTCTTTCTTGCTCCTCCGATCTTCTCCCTCCTTAGCCTCTTCTTCCTCCTTGATCTTTGGCCAAGAGTGACCTTGAGAGGTCTTGAGTTGAAACCCAAAGAGAGGGTTCGGCCAAAGAGTGTAGGTTTTGAGAGAGGGAGAGGAGCTTGAGATAGAAAACTCTAAGTCCTTTCACCTTTGTCTTTGAGAGAGGGTTCGGCCTTGAGTGAGAGGGAGAGAGTGAGATGAAAACCAAGTCTTGTCTTGTTCAATGAGAGTGGTCGGCCAAGGGTGGTGTCTTTTGGTGATACTCCTGTGTAACAACTACACCTCTTCACCTCCCTCATTAATACTTTCTTTGGGGGTTTCATCCAATGAGATGAAATTCCAACCATATGCCCCTTGGGTTTCCATCATGAGATGGAAACCCTCCATGTCTCCAACGTGTATTCTTGAGTATTCTTTGTGTAACAACAAAAACCCTTCCAACTTGCTCATAATGATGGTGTCTTCCCAAGTGTCCCTCGGCTTGGCCAAGACACCACTTGAGATGGAACACCCCTCCATCTTCCAACGTGTAGCCTTTGGATATGGCTTGTGTAACAACAAAACCATTCACCTCCCCATTAATGATCCCTTTGGAGTTTCATCCCATGAGATGAAACTCCCATCTCCCCAACGTGTGTACCCATTGGTTTTGGTCTTATGAGATGCAACTCTCCATCTTCCCACTCCACTCACTTAAAATGAAAGTCCCATTAACTTCTCATTCAACTCATCTCTTTAACTCAACTCATATCTTTAATTCAACTCATTTAACTCACTTAAAATCAACTCATTCCTTAATTCCATTTCTAATTTAATTTAGCCCCAATTTAATTAAGCTTGAACTCACTTGGTGGTCAACCAAGTCAACCATGACCCATTGGGACCCAATTGGGCATTTGACCCAATTGACAACCTTGACCCAATTAAATAAATCTTACCCATTTATTTCAATTGGACCTTATCCATAATCCGTTGGGTCTTAATTGGGCAATTGACCCAACTCCTTACCCATCTAAGGTCCATCTCCATTGATTCACAAATTAAATGGGTAATTCCATATATATACATAACTTAAAAAATCTGGGGTGGTACATATCCCATCCACATCACACGACACACACAATCTTAGGAAGCCTCATGTGCATGCAACCTTAGGAAAATCCCTATTCTTTGCTCGATTTTTACAGTGTAATTTCTCCATGCACTTAGACAAAAATCATCCAAATACACTCCTAAAATCCCTACACACCTCATCATCCCAATCCTCCATGCTTCACACGATTTTTACCTATCTCCTTCCTATCCCATTCGAATTTCATAAGTCAACCGTCCACCTCATCATCTCATCCTTTCATTCATCCATCCATTTAATTTTAGCCTTACATATCATTGCACAACCCAAAACCCTAAAACACCATGCCAAATTCGACCAAGACACATCTAGTCCCTAATTTCTCTCATTCCTTTATTTCCTCCCAAGACATCTTAGCCACCAAGCAACCAATACACAGTAAATTCGACCATAGCACTAGGAAGCCCTAATTTTCTATCTTTTAATCCTAGCCACCCCTGCTAAGTTAGATTTAATCCCAACCTTTCACCCATTAACTCAAACCTAGATTTAATCTTAGCCATCCATGTAAAACTTCGGAATTTCATATCATCAATATTTACAGAATTTGCCATTTTAATTATGAATTAACGGATATGAACCTTAGATGGGTAAGGTGTTGGGTCAATGGCCTAATTAGGACCCAACGGTTATGTTATAAGGTCCAATTTAAATTAAAATGGGGCTGAATTAAAATGGTAATGCAATATGTCTATAAATAAGGGATTGTCTGGATGAGGATGACACATACATGCATACACCACAAAGGCTAGATTTTCTCTCAGAAAATCAAGGAGTTATAGCCGAACAAGGATAGTCCTAAGGGGCAACACGCAAAGATGAGTTTGGATTAGGCAATGACATCCGATTGCCTAATCCTAATAAAGATAGGTTGCTTTACCGTGTAGGAGATATGCGCAATCCATGATGATGAGCTAAAAGGAGTCATTTTCCTTGTGAAAGAGCGATACTAGGAAGGTGCTAAATTGAAGGGTCGGCATCTTCTAAAGATAGGACCAATTGGAAGTTTTATAAAGGAGAGGCAACATGGGCGCACGACATATACAAATTAAGGAGGGCTTGACGCTGGTACTCTGGCAATAAGGTGTTCTCGGCAGTGTGCAGAGAAGGAGAGGGCAACCATCTGTGTGAAAGATCAAGAAGAAAGAGGAATACATACAAAAGAGGCTAAGGAAGGAAAGGATCGGAAGAACAATTCAGAGCGAAGGAAAACCGGAGGAGTCGCAGGACCGATAATTTTCTTCCATGGCCGAACCCCATGGAAGAAAATTGAGGGATGAATTTAATGGAAGGATGAACCATAGGGTTTGGCCATATGTATGGCCGAACCCCATGGAAAGACATTAGTTATTTTTATGAGTTTTTGAGGGATGAAAACCATGGAATGTTATGAATGTTTAAAAAGGGTTTAAATGGAAGGTTGTTGGTAAAGAACCTTAGACCATGGGTTCAGCCAAGGGGTAATGCCGAACCCTATAAAGAATTAGGGAATTATATTCATAAAGTTAGATCATGGAAATGATGGCAAAGTTGTAAATAAAGACTAAAATGAAAGATCATGGGTTCGGCCATGGTGTATGGCCGAATCCCATGAGGTCTTTTTATGGACTTAAGTTGTTAACAATGTTAAACAATTGTGGTATGAGTGATTACCTAAGGAAAGAAGTGATGGCCAAAGGGATGAAACTAAAGGACCATGGGTTCTTCCATGGTGTATGGCCGAACCCCATGGATAGTGTTTTTGAATCTAAGTTGGCATGAAGGTAGTAAATGATGAAACAATTTTATGGATAATATGTCTATGTATATTTTAAATGAATGGAGGATTAATTGGAGGATGCAAGTACAGACTTATGTTTATGGACCTAAGATGGTAGACCCTTTAAAGGAGAAGTTAGAAATGAAACATCAAGGGTTCGGCCATGGTGTATGGCCGAACCCCATGAACTTGATAATGGGTCATTTATGGGTCTTTGTATAATTTAAATGAATAGTTTACCAAACCAAGGGATGAAGGGAATTATTAGGGCTTTATTTTCTGATTTATGAATCAAACATGAATCCATGTTATGGATCAGTTTTGGACCTAAACATAAGGTGATGGAAACCATGGCAGCATTGTAAATAAGTAAGATTAATGGACCATGGGTTCGGCCATGGTGTATGGCCGAACCCCATGGAAAGTTTGATGGACTTAGGGTTTATGTATGCTAGATTAAATGAATGAGAAATGATATGGTTTTGGACTTAAGATTAAATGAGCAAAAAGGGAACTAAAACCAAAGAGGTGAGGTTCGGCCATAGTGTATGGCCGAACCCCACAAAGTTCACTATGGCCGAACCCCACAAAGTGGGTTTATGGACTTAGATATAAATAGAAATCAAATTGAGCATGGTATAATTAATTGTTGTGTAATAAGGTAACGGATTTCACAAACGGTGCGCGATCGTGAGCGGTTGCCGGATTAAGAAGCAAGGACACTTAGTGGTTTTTGGTAGGATTCTACCTCTTTGAAACCATGGGTTAATGTTCAATGTTTTTATCTTAATTTGATGAATTTACGTTGTAAAAGATATGTTTCAAATGTGAGTTTTAATGCTATGTTTACAATATAAAATAGCATGTGTTTCATTAGCATCTCATGCATGGCATGGGGTGAAGGATTTGTAACCGGAGGGGCCACACTCCGTCGGGGCGTCCAAAAAACCTATGTGGGATACCTTGATGTGCATTTCTGTCAAGAAGAAACCGGAGGGGCCACACTCCGTCGGGGCGTCCGAAAGACCTATGTGGGGGTACTTATATGTACTTGTGATGGGTGGGACTCATTGCATTGACATCATGGCATGGCATTGTCTTATATGGTTTTGACTATACGTTATTATATATGTTTTGTACTAACCATGTCTTAGCCCTAAATGGAATACCTACTGGGCTCGTTGTTCTAACGCCCTACTTCTACCCTAGTGGATGATACAGGAAACGAGGAGAACGATGAACGCGAAAAGGACCAAGCATAGGAGCTTGGCTGCTTTTAGTTTTTATTTTGCTTAAAATACTCATGGACTTGTAATTTGAGTAGCTAGAATTCAGCATGTAATAACTTAGATAACTATGTTATGGTTTGAATGGTTTGTTGGATATTTTAAGTTAAGTTTAAATATAATTAAAGACTTGAAGTACTTTGCTATCTTAAATGGAATAGAATTAGGTTCTATTATAATTCCGCAGTTATGATTTTAATCCTCATGTTTATATTGTTATATGTGAACCATTTTCATGGACTTAGTCCATGCACACATAGGGTTGGCCAGTTAAGGGTCGGACTTTAGAAGTTCGGACTTAGCTCGCGTCATGACGTCCCGCTCTCTATCACTCTTTTAAAAAAAAAAATAGACTCTGATTTTAGGAAAGCGGGTGAAAAAGGGCGGGGCGTTACAATCCATTCAGTCCTACATCCTATAAATAGCCCAGTAACCCACATACCAAACTCGAATTTGACTCTAGAGCCAAAGAATACCAAGAGAAGACTCAAGGATACACAGAGAGTTCAAATTTTACAGTGAGTTTCTTTTGTAATTTCAATTTCCAAATATCATGCATTCAATCAATCCTGTATTTAATTTTTCAATAAATAATCAAAGGACAACCCGTTTAGAATCTTGAAACATCCAATTTCTAAATTCCTTTTATGATTGTCTTTGATTCGATTTTACAATTGTATGCTTTAATTATTTAATCGGACATGAAATAGTTAGGACTTAAGTTACGATTGTTAGATCTAAGTTACTAAGGTTTGATTTTATAATTTAAAGTTTATGATTTTAACATTTATGATTTTAACATTGATGATAAACATGAACTGGAACTTACATTTTTACGTGAATTTCAAATCTATGTCATTTGTTTATTTAAATGTTTTTAGCGATGAACAGTCTTTTCCAAACAACCACCTTTTACATTACTACATTTTTTTTTCTGTCATTTGTTTTTCTTGCCGATTTATTTTTCATGTTTATTTTATTTCACTTGAATATTGTATTTTAGTTTTTGTTTTTAAATCTTTAATTCTTTTAAAGTGTAATTATTTCATGTATTTAAAACCTCCCTAACAACTTGATTAACTTGTTAGGATTAAATTTAATTAGAACTGATTTTGTGAATTAGGATGTGTGGTGAGATTGTTTATGAACTCTTAATTAAAACATTATTTCAATAACTTTTAATCAATGCTCTAAAATTGTAGATCTATTTTTTTAATTGAAGATTTGATTAGTTGGAATATACTCTTAAAGATTAAAATTGATTTTCTATCATAGATTTAATTTTGAATCTTGGTTTTTTAATAAACATAGAAATTGAAGCGTGTGTATTTTGAATGTTTACTTTGGGTTCGACCTCTCACTCAATCGATGTACTATAAATGGTTTGTACGCTTGCGAAACTTACAAATTTAAAACACATCAACAAGTTTTTGGTGCCGTTGCTGGGGAAACAATCAAAGTACATGCGCTTGAATTTTATGGTTTTTGGAAAACACTTTTATTTTTGGAATCTTTTAATTTAGGCAAACTCTCTAAAATTTGAAATTACTATTTTTAGAAATTCTAATTTTGGAAAGTTTCCAAAAATTAAAATTTTCTTTAAAAATATAAGAGATTTAGAATTTTACCTAAGTTGTGAAAATTTTGATAAATCTAGATATTCTATTGAAGTTTTGAAAGTTTTTATTTTTGTAGAAAATTTCCATTTTTGGAAGAAGTTTCTATTTTTGTGGACAATTTTCAATTTTTGGAAAACTGATAAAATAATTTAATATCTTCCTTTAGCCTCTTTCTAATCTTAAAAATATAATTCATTTTAATAAAATCTTTATTTTGTAAATAAATCTATTTTTAGAAAGTTTTAAAATTTCTGTCTATGGAAAACTTTAAGATTATCTATTTGTGGAAACAATCTATTTTTAGAAATTGCCCGATTTTGGGGATGTCTAACTTTGGAAAGTTTTTAAATTTGGATCTTTGATTAAATTTATATTAAATGGTGGTTTTAATTTAGAAATTTATTTACAATCTCACATTATTCTAGGACACTTAATTAGGATTAATTATTTTAATATTAATCTAGTTGTAGTCTAGGATTTTGCATTTTGTTAGTTCATGCATTTTTGAGTTAGAATCTTCACCTAGGTTCGCGTGTTTTGTTTTTCAGGAGTTTTGGAAATCGCGAGTCAAAGCTACTGGAATTGGAGTGCATTGGCTAAGGTAAGTGCCTAACTATATTCTTTTAATTTTTATTTTTTCATGCATTTATATAGCTTTTATTAGGGTGTTAAGCATATATTACTTGCATAAAAAAAAAAATTGCATATTTATTTTGCTCATGCATTTAGGTTGCTAGATTCATGCATTTAGTATAGTTTGTTTGTTTATTGTTTTGCATATTTGTATAATGCTTGCATTGTTAGATTAGGTTGCATTCACATAAAAAAAAAAAAAGATTAGTAATAAATGGTTCATGCAATTTAAATAAAATCAATTTTGGAACCATAAGTTTGTCTTAAGGTTTTTCAAACTCAATAGGACAGTCTTTTACTCAAGTAATTTTAAATAACCAATATTAGTTTTTTTCAATCATGGTGTTTAAGATCAGTTCAGTCACCAAGGTGTAAAAATCCTAAGGATAAGTGGAACATAAGGAGATGCCAGGTGTTCCTCCACTTACCTGGGAACTTACCTGGCTATGATTGTGGTTAAACTTTTAATTGGAGATTTATAATTTTTGCAGAAAAAATTAGGAGCCAGTCTAGAGACACTAGGTTAGTTTAGGTTTTTATTTTTAGTTTTAGGTCATTTATTTTATGTGAATTTGTTTTGTCGTGTGTGGTATTGTTTGAGTAACTATGAATATTTGGAGGCATGATTCAACTAAGCGATTGGTTAGAGTTTGGTCCCCAATTGGTCAACCCCAAGTCAGTCATCAATCTACTTTGGAAATAGTAAGGTCTTGGAGGTCATGTCAGTCTCAACACTAGCATCTTCGTCAAATCCCGAGAGTTTCACCCGAGGTAAGGAGAATCTGACTAGGGAATGTGATCATTCGAGCATCAAAGTCAAAAAAGAGTCTCAAATAAAGGACGAGACTGTCAATGATAGTGAGATACAGCCCGCACTGGACTGTATCCCTTTTGATTTAAATGATCCATTTGCTTTCATCATACCAGTAGGAGATAATAAGTGGGAAAAAAAAATACTTGGCCCATGATGTTATATATTCATTAGAGCACATTCACCGTCACCATTTACCGAGTTTGCGTCTTTTATAGGTTTCTTTGAGAGTAAGTCTAGAACGTCAGTTTAGGTTGAATCAGTTTTTAGGATGTTTCACTTAGATATGTCAAAACCCAAAATTTAACAATGTCCTGACATTTCGCATCTAACCGTTGAACATTGGGGACAACGTTAAATTTAAGTTTGGTGGTATCTTGGGGTTACATTAGTAGAGTCAAATAAATAAATAAAAAAATTCAATCAAAGGAAGAGTAGGTGAAGACTGAGACTAATCCTTGAGAAAAAAAAATTTAGTCTAAGTGATTTTTCAGCATTAGGAGGTGAATAAAACATTTTATATCACACTTTTTCAATAAATTTTTTATATAATTTATATTTGGAATAAATTTACACAGCCATATTAAATTGAGTTAGAAAAGAAAATTTTTCACGAGTCTAGTAGTCAACAAAGGAATACTAGTGGAGACCTAACCCAGTGAGCTTTAGTGCCGGTCTATTTTTTTGAGAGATTTAAATCAATCCATTTTTATTTCTTTAGAGCTTCAAGTCGCTGTGGATCTCATCATTCTTCAAATTTTGGTCATAATTACTGAGAACGCCATTAAAATTGAGTTAGTACATTTGAATTTTTTTAGAATTTATTTAAAACAAAGAAATCACTGTATGAAACTTAAGATATGATTTAGGCCATTTTTTGCTCGTTTGAGCCTTCATGCCTACCTATCTTTGGTCAAATTTATCCTGATAGTTCCCAGTTGAGCCTACATGTTAGCTTGTTTTCTTAATTAGCCATGTTTACCAAACCCAACTCCGGTTTTGGAGCCTGAGCGTCATTAAAAATATTTCTGTGACCTATTCATATAAAAGGTTAGAGATGACAAATATTGGGATGGTACTAAAAAACAAGGGCACAAGAAAAGAAAAAGAAGAAAATAGCACAAAAAGAAAGGGAAAATCCTGAAATCAAACGAAGGATGCGAAAAAAAAGGGGAAGAAGAATATTTTCAAAAGTGCTGAAAAGAAAAAAATAGAAAAAGAAATATCCCATCATATATCTTAAAGACCTCTAACTTCTTAATCAAAATATTTATTCGTAGAGTCTTATTATCCTTCTTTGATTTGACCCGATCCCAAGCTATGTTTCGTCCTATAGGAAGTCCTATTGATCTTAAGTTGAAATATGGTATTTCATGTGGAGAATAAAGAAAGAAAAATGATAATGTATAACTTAACGTTCTCAAGAAAATGACGTCTATTCATGAGATTCAACAATTATTTTCTTTGTCATGAGCCGTCTTTCTTAAACATATGTGAAAATTTTGAATTTAATACACACACACCACTTACATATACCTTTCAGAGAAAATAACCCAACCTCTGAGCTTTAGTCTTTCTGAGAGATAACTAGTGAGGTTTGAAGTCAGAGCGCATCTTCCGATGTTGGGTACGAAACTTGTGTCTATTTGGAAAAGAAAAGTATTTTTAATATTGGCTAATCACACACTACACTACGAATATGAGTCCTATAAAATAAATTTTGGAATCGTACGATGTCTAGATTTTTATGAGCTTGTTTTTGCCGAATCTGAAACTAAGACTATACAACATTGGATGTTTGTGGGTATCATCACTGCAAGCCCTCACGAAACTATAACTCGTCCTCTAGGGGTAACCAAGGGGTTTAAAAGCTTGTTGCATACGCTAAATGCAATCGAGAGTGCCAGTGAAAGAGGCGTAGTTTTTAGATTTAAAGTTAGTTTTTAAGTCTAGGTTAGGTCTAGTAAGAATAAAACTTTAAGTTAATACTAGGTTTAGTTTAGAATTTTTAGTTTTTAGATTTTTAGACTTAGGTTTTTATTTTAAATTTTTGCTCAATGACTAACAAAATCTAAGTTTGGGGATATTTATTGAGTCTAAAAATCTTACATTTTTACCCTTTAATTATGATTAAGTTAGCTTTGATTTTGCATATAAAAGATACGTATAATGGTTTTTTTCTAGTTTTGTAGATAAAAAGATGAAAAAACAGGATACATGCATAAAACAGTGGATAATTGTCGAAAGAGGGGTTAAAATAGAAAGTTTAGAATTTCATAATTTAATCATACCACTTTAGGGTTTTTGATGTAAATTAGATAATCTGTATCCGTTTATGAGAGTCTAGATTTATTCAATATTTAGGATTTTAGTGGTATTGATTAATTATTTAATTTTAAAACCAAAGTCTGCAATTAAAAGGCCTAGAGTTGAAAAAGATCCATTGGCCAGAGATACACTGTAATTGGGCCAAGCTTTGCTCTAAATGCCAGACACTAGGGCAGGTCAAGCACTTCAGGTGTATTTCCCAATGTGGGCCAGGCCAGAGTGAATTCAAGCCCAGCAAGCTTAAGTCCAAGTCTCCAATTCAAGTCCAAGTCCAATTTAAAGATCCAATGCTCCATGTTCAAATCCAAGTTCACCAACACTAAGCCGAAATCCATTTTTATTCCAAACCCAAAATCCCATGTCCATGACCCATCTTACCCAACCAATCTTAGCCATCCAATTTCCAATCTCCCATCCACACCATCCATTAACCCAATCAACCAATCCAAACCGTTCATTTCATTCATCATGTTCATCTCATGCATTTCATATTATCAAACCCTAGATCCACTTAGTCAATCCAGCCCGTTCATGCATCATGATTAGATTTAGGACATCCAAGCCATTCATCATATAGATTAACCTTAGGATTAGGATCATCCATGCACCATCTATCCATCCATCCACTTAGATCATCCATCATGCATCATAGCCATTAGATCTAGGATCATTTAATGCTATCCCTTGATTTCATGTTTCATTTCATTAAAACCCTAGGCATCTCATTAAATCCTAGAATTTAGGTGTTCATGCGCATATCCCATCCACATCACACGACACACACAATCTTAGGAAGCCTCATGCGCATGCAACCTTAGGAAAATCCCTATTCTTTCTCTCCACTCCATTCCACCTCACCCAATCTTATTCCTCCATGCCTTGCTCAATTTTTACACTATAATTTCTCCATGCACTTAGACAAAAATCCATCCAAATACACTCCTAAGATCCCTACACTCCTCATCATCCCAATCCTCCATGCTTCACACGATTTTTGCCTATCTCCTTCCTATCCCATTCGAATTTCATAGGTCAGCCCTCCACCTCATCATCTCATCATCTCATCCATTCATTATTCCATCCATTTAATCTCAGCCTTTCATATCATTGCACACCCAAAAACCCTAAATTAGAATTTTTATAAGTTTAGAGGCTGTCCAAGATCAGATGTTAGACATTGTCTAAAAATAGAAATTTCTAAAATATGACAATTTTGGGACTTTTTCATAGCCAGAAGTTCCAAAATTAAAGCTTCCCAAATTTAGATCTATTTTCAAAAAAATAGAATATGAAAAATCCCGATGTGCGAGAACTCGATTGACCCAAGAGGGGGCTGAATAGGTCAATCTCAAATCATTTTTCCTTTTTAAAATTAACTTGATTGATTAGTTTGAGTGTGGCTAATATCACAATCAAGTAGGTGTGTGTTAGCAAAAGTGATTAAATAATAAACACAACATGTTAGCTCTAGCACCACAATCTCTAGGACACACGATATATAGTGGTTCGGTTAATCAATCTACATCCACTGTTAGAACTCGTCCAACCTTGAGCTATCCCCAAATTCACTATGTGGGGACTTAAATACTCACAAGTAGAGTAGGAATTCCACCTCACTCAATCGGCTGGGAATTCCACCCACCACTATGCCAACGACGACGCTCTAGAGTTTTTTTATAGTGGTTTCTGAGAAAATCCCCCTTTATCCACTTTCGGGTTACAGGTTTTAAAAACAAAGTTAAAACCAAGAAGCACTTGCCTTATAGCTCTTTTTGTGATGATGTTTGCTTCTTCAAAGATTCACTTAAGATGTGTTGACGCTCTTTTTTATAGATGCCATATAGCAATCACAATCTCAGGGTAACTAAGAAGATTGGGTCAAGTCCTAGTTGATGTCGTATTTTCTTCAGTTTCTTTCTCTCTCACAATCTTAACCAAAGATTGAGTATTTGATTTTGGTATAGGCACAAGAAAGATGATCGTTCCTCAGAGTCTTTGACTTTTTCTTAGTTCCAAAAAGATGCTCAAATGATCATACAACACTCATATTTCTAGAGGAGTCTCAACGGATTTTCATACTGCCCAGTACCGACAGTTCGGTGTTCATATTTATTACCGTTCAACCCCCCGACCATTGTGCATTAAATGCACCCCAAACAGTATAATTACTTCTCGGTTGACAGGTTAATGTCGCCGATGGGTCGACAGACATGGTACCGAGATGTCGGTCCATACGAGAGGCTCGATCTGGGGCAATTCCATGCTAACAGAGTTCCAAGACAGAAACTATTCAAACCCAGATCGACCTGTCATCCTTTACCAATGGGTTGGTCTTGTTACTTTCGACCGGTCTTGAATCACCGAGATGTCTATTTTCTCGAGAGCCTACTTGAGTTCACAGTCCAAAACTCACAAGTCTTTTACTAATGAGTCGATGACCACGAGGGGTCGTTTAAGTTCATCACCGATGGGTCGGTGCATATGAGACTCTCAGTCAGGGGCATTCTCAGAATGACAGTTCTAGGTTTCCAGATTCTATGTCAAACTGGCCGGCCAGTCATTGACCACGATGGTCGGTCTTGTCTTCACCGAGGGGTCGTTGAGATAGACTGGTCAAGCTGATAGTGAACATAATTCTTTTTTCCAAGTTCACTGTCCAACATCATCTCTAGGCTTTATATGATTTTATCATCTGTTCAACTAAGCCTAGGGATAGTCATCTCTCAGGTGTGGGTTCCTGTTAAGGTCATCTATGGCCATATACATGTTTTTGTGATAGCCATTCCGATAAGCTTCGAGCTTGGTGGAGCATGGTCTTCTTCCTTGATCATCAAGCTTCTGGCAAGTGCTTCTTCCCGAGTCATGGAATTGACAAACAGGGACTCCGCCAAGCCGGGGCACTAACAATCTCCCCCTTTGTCAATATCATGACAAAAGGTAGAAGCTAACCCATTTACAGGCCCACCCTTTATTACAACACATTTGAATACAAAACATTACATCAATTACATGTATATTCAAATGGATAACAAGATTATGATCTTCATATTCTTGCTCAGCTTGCTTCTTTTTATATTTTCCTGTTCAAGCGCAAAAAGGAAGCAACACTAAATAATCATTAGATTGATTAGTCTAGTAACTCCCTCCCCCAAACTCTAAGCATAGACATCCACCATCAGTAAATTGGCTTCTACCATTTTCTTCCCCATTTTGTCATACAATTGACAAGGAATTAGTAGACATTGAGATCTAGGAACTCCCCCATGCATTTTGCATTCAATGCTTCCTTCAGTTTTGCTTCCCACTCAAGTAATTCTTCCCTACAGTCCAATGCATACCTTATGCATTGCTGTTTTTCTCCTTCCTTCCCTTGAAATTCAGTGATGTCTTAAAGATGTTCTCCCAATAAGATTAAGCTAACTTTCTTAGCTTCATTCGAATTTTCTTCCCAATTTCTGCCCATCTTCCCATAAACTTAGATGCTTTTAAGTTTATTTTTCATCAACCTTGTGTCAATTTCCCTCATCACACTGTCATGATCAGCAGCTAATCAACACATATTTTGTGCTCCCCCATTCTCCAAGGGTGTGTGTATTCAGATCCTTATCTTCCTAACATTCCAATATAAAACCAACTCATCCAAACTTGCATGTTAGTCTATTTAGTAAAGCCATGGTTAACATAAAAGATAGAACACAGTCAAACATATCAATACACATAGTAAGCCATAGCACACCCCAACATTAATGCACAGAAGAGAGTTTTCACAAAGGGTGCTTAATGTTTATACATCCAGACTGTCAGTTTTTCAACAAAAGAAATTGAAATATTTAAGGTTTTTCAATATTATGGGGGATGAACGAGGAGCCAAGGTAGAAGGTTGAGGATCTGAGTAGACAAAAGACTGACTAGAAGTGAAAGAAGTTATGATAACCAGGAGTTGATTCAGGAGGTGATCATGTTCATTTTGTCTGTTTGCAATGTCTGCGAGCAGTTTACTTTGATGACTGAACTGATCCTCTATAGCTTTCAATCTGGATGATTGTGTTGTATCTGCTTCTTCTTCCTCTTGTTCTCTCTTCTTCTTCTTCTTCTTCAGCTTCTTCAAATACAGGATGATCAGAAGAAAAAGGATTATTGTTCCCAAAAGAAGAGTCAACTAAACTTATAGTGAGGTCTTTTCGAAGAATGGCCTCGTCAATGGGTCTGGTGGATCTTGGCACTTTCCATTTTCTTGGCTTGATTTTGAAGTGCTCATCCAGTTTGGACATAAAATAGCAAAAGGGAGGGTATCCTTTCCTTGCCGATTTCCAATACAGAGATATAGAATGGCACATCCAAATAGACAGACAAATTTTTTTTCTGAAAACAACTCTGTCTAGGAGAATAATCATGGAAGGATTTAAATCAGCCATGTTCCCATGTCTAGGATATATATTAGAGTAGAAGAGAAGGTGGAGAACTTTGTATTGTGGTAGTAAGTCTTCACTTCTGATCCATATATTTTTCTTCCACTCCACTTCTTTACCACACAACCTTTTGGTAAATTTCTTTTGCTCTATCACTTCTATCTATGGAGGAATGATGGGTAGAGCATTTGGTCCAAGAGGAATCCCAATAAGTTCAGAGACAAATTGAGGAGAGACTCATACTGATTCTTCATTTTTTAATAAGATTTTGAAGCAGTTTGCTTTTGAATCATCCCTAATTGAGCAGTACATTCTCATGGCCAGGGAAGTATACATTTTTCCACCCCAATGTACCAAATTTGACCAGCCCATGTCATGTAGTAATTGCATAGCCCCACACTTATGCAGATCAGCTGCACAATTAGTTTGTTCTATGTTAAAGTCTTTAAATCATCTATGTCAAACTAAGGGTTGAAGGTAGGGACCAGTTCCTTCTTCATCTGATGATTCACCTTCCTCACCACTCATCCCAGAAGCCCTAACTTCTTCTCCATTCCTAACTTCAGTGCTTTCTTCTTCCTCATCCATACCTCTTTCTTCTCTGATTTCTTCAAATCATTTTGGTCTTTGGTGACTGGCTCTTCTACCCTTTCAGATGGGCTTTGAGGATGGGTTTGCCCTACCGACTTGGATCTGACAAAAGGCAGTTTGGCTAGAAGAGTATTATTAGAATCTGAATCCCTAAATCTTATAGGAACATGGCTAGGTCTCGAGGCAGCAGTCGTTTTTAGCCTAGTAGGTTTAGGTCTCTTGGGAGGTGGAGAGCTAGCCTCAGCTTGTTCCTCAACATCAGGAGTTTGGAATCTCTTAGGCACTTTCATTTTTGGCATGGTTTGCTTAGGAAAAGCCGAGACAAAGAAAAATGAGGAGGGAGGAGTTTCTGAGATTACATGAACACAAGAGATCTGGGTATATGCGATACTTTGGTTTCTTGAGAAAAGAGGAGAAAAAGCCCTATGTTTTTACGTAGTGAAAATGCTCTGAGAGGTTTACCGACTGGTCTAGGGCACGAGAGGAAGAGGTGAACTCCCCAGAGCGTTAGCAGGAGGGAGAGAGATGAATTTGAATGGATTTTCGTTTTCACAGAAAATATCTTTTTAACTTAAGCTTTTTCGTCCAACCGACATACAGGTTCCATCGACAAGTCAACTTATTCGACATTTCCCCCTTTTTAAACAATGCTTGATTTAGCACAGTATCGACATATCTGTCACACCGATCTGTCGACGGTACAAATTGCAAAGCAATTATCCTTGATGTGTGCAAGTTGATGGAGACCTATTCTAAGCACGGCGTACATAGATACATTCAAATGCATAGTTATACCACACATAACTCATCAAATCATTAAATGTACTCATAATCACAAATTCTCATTCCAACATATACATACTTCAAAATATGAATGGAATGTATGGCTTTCCAAGTATAATATGTACTATAGACAAGAAGAGTACATTCTAAACTTATAGTAAGCCAATCTTTTTCTCCTCATGTCACAGTATTTTGTGCTATGTGAACTCACTTGATTTCTTGTGAGTTCATTTGTAAGATATGTAAGTGAATCTTAAACCAAAACACAACTTGAATCATGGTCTATCTCCTGGGAGCCAAAATGGTTGAGTTTGGTCTCTCATACACATTCCTTCGGGCATTTCTTGGTGGTCCAAACATTGGATATCTTAATCTCTTCAAAACTTGGCTGAGATGTCTCAACAAGTAGTCCTCCCATGGGTTCATATTCATTTGAAGGATCCTACTATTTGGTTTTGGTGGGTATCTTTTAAAATTTACCTTAGGACTTTGAAGGTATCTTTTAACCTTGAGGTCTGGAATTTGTTTTTGAGCTTTATTATCAACATGCCTTTTTCTAAGATTGCATTCTATTAAGTTATGTTCAAACTTATGGCAATAGAAACAACTACCCTTGTGGATTTTAGACAGGTGTCCCTTAACAAACACCCTTTGGTTGATAGGTCCATTGGTTTCCAAAGACAAATTGAGACCTGACCTATCACCAACCCTTTTACAAATTTTTAAAAGTCTTTGCAATTTTTCTTCGCCTTGGGTAAATTTATCATGAAACTTCTCTTTATGGTTTCTTAACTCTTGCACTTCTATAGTTAGTTCAACCACATGATTTTCAAGATTTTGTTTGGTGTTACTCAGTAACTTGATGTCATCCCTTTGTCTTTTTAATGATTCTTGGAGAAATACTTCAATTTCTTTGATTTTCAAAACTTCTTTATTTGAAGATTTTAGTTCTAAGGCAAGAGAATCATAGTCCTTCCTCAAGACCTCTAGTTGGTTTGCAAGATTCAATTTTTCAGATTTAACCATGTCTATCTTCTTTGCTAACTTCTCGGTTTCCAGATACAGAGCGTTATAAGATTCTTGAAGGTCATCTTCCTTATTAAGATTTTCTGTACTATCCTCATCTTCACTTGAGTATCCCTCTTGACCATTACCAACAGAGCTTATGAAACATTTCAATTTTTGACATTTCTCCTGATTCTTTGATTTGTTACTAAAGGTGGAATCTTCTGTTGAATTACCAAAAGTCGTACAGGAATTTTCAATAGACTTATTTTGAATAGATGTCCAATTATTTTTATCATGGGATGCATTTTAGTTTTTTATTTTTGTTTTCAAATAAGCGTAAACAAACAATAGATAAAAACGAGTACCCATGATGTTGTTCTAGCACAGATCAAGTCGGATGATTAAATCCAAATATGTAAAGCACCTAGCTCTGATACCAATTGAAAAATCCCAATGTGAGAGAACATGATTGGCCCTAGAGGGGGGTGAATAGGTCAATCTCAAATAGTTGTTCCTTTTTAAAATTAACTTGATTGATTAGTGTGAGTGTGGCTGATATCACAATAAATTAGGTGTGTGTTAGTAAAAGTGATTAAACAATCAACACAAGAAGTTAGCTCTAACACCACAATCTCAGGACACACAATATATAGCGGTTTGGTTAACCAACCTACATCCACTGTTAGGACTCACCTAACCTTGAGCTATCCCCAAATTCACTATGTGGGGACTTACACCCTCACAAATAGAGTAGGAATTCCACCTCACTCAATCGGCTGGGAATTCCACCCACCACTGTGCCAAAGACGACGCTCTAGAGTTTTTTTATAGTGGTTTCGGAGCAAATCCCCCATAATCCACTTTCGGGTTATAGGTTTTAAAAATAAAGTTAAAACCAAGAAGCACTTGCCTTATAGCTCTTTTTGTGATGATGTTTGCTTCTTCAAAGATTCACTCAAGATGTGTTGACGATCTTTTTTGTAGATGTCGTATAGCAATCACAAGCTCAGGGTAACTAGGAAGATTGGGTCAAGTCCTAGTTGATGTCGTATTTTCTTCATTTTCTTTCTCTCTCACAGTCTTAACCAAAGATTGGTTATTTGATTTTGGTATAGGCACAAGAAAGATGATCGTTCCTCAGAGTGTATGATTTTTTATTAGTTCAAGGGAGATGCTCAAATGATCATACAACACTCATATTTCTAAAAGAGTCTCAATGGATTTTCATACTGTCTAGTACCGACAGGTCGGTGTTCATATTTATTACAGTTCAATCAGCCGACCGTTGCGCATTAAATGCACTCCCAAAGGTATAATTATTTCTCAGTCGACAGGTCAGTGTCGCCGATGGGTCAACAAACATGGTACCGAGAGATCGGTCCATACGAAAGGCTCGATCTGGGGTAACTCCATGCTAACAGAGTTTCAAGACAGAAACTAATCAAACCCAGATCGACCTGTCATCCTTTACCGAGGGGTCGGTCTTGTTACTCTCGATCGGTCTTGAATCATCGAGATTTCTATTTTCTTGAGAGCCTACTTGAGTTCACAGTCCAGAACTCACAAGTCTTTTACCGATGAGTCGATGACCACGAGGGGTCGTTTAAGTTCATCACCAATGGGTCGGTGCATACGAGACTCTCAGTCAGAAGTATTCTCAGAATGACAGTTCTAGGTTTCCAAAACTATGTCAAACTGGCCCACCAATCCTTGACCACGATGGGTCGTGAGATAGATTGGTCGAGCCGACAGTGAACATAATTCATATTTCCAAGTTCACTGTCCAGCATCCTCTCCAGGCTTTATATGATTTTATCATCTGTTCAACTAAGCCTAGAGATAGTCATCTCTCAGGTGTGGTTCCAGTTAAGGTCATCTATGGTGATATACTTGTTTTTGTGATTGCCATCCCGATGAGCATTGAGCTTGGTCGAGCATGGTTTTCTTCCTTGATCATCTAGAGTCTTCAAGCTTCTTGGCAAGTGTTTCTTCCTGAGTCATGGAAATGACAAAAAGGGACTCGGCCAAGCCAGGACACTAACAGAATACATCTAAATTAACTTAAAATTCGAAGATTAGAAAATTCTAAAAAGTGAAACTAGCTAATTTGGAAAATTTCTAAAAATAGAAGTTTCCAAAAATGCAAGTTTCTAATTTTGTAAATAATTCCAAGTTTAGATTATCTCCAGATTTTTTTGTTATTTTCAAAAATTTCAAAAAATAGGTAACCTTCTAAAATTTGGGTTTCTAAAATAAATAGAAACTTCCAATTTTAAAGAATTGCAAAAAAATATAAATTTTCTAAAAATAGTATTATTTCTAAAAATTAATAATTCAATGGCGATTTTATAAGTTCCCCGGTAACGGCTCCAAAAACTTGTTGTGTTTTAAATTTATGCTCGCAAACGCATGAACCATTTATAATATAGCTTAGGAGTGCGATGTCGAACCCATCGAAAGTTAGTAAAATATATCCAGGAAAAGAATATATCATTGAATTATATATTTTAAGAAATTTAGAAAATCTAGGGAGTAAATCATAAACATGAAATTATTTCTCTAATCTAGGTAATTTAGTTTTAATTTAGAAATATTCTACAAAATAGAAAACAAGTCTAAAAATAGAAATCACATCTAAAATTAGAAAATAACTATTAATACGATTTAATTTCCATGGAAAACACAAATTTTAATCCAATTTAATTAAGATGGTGTAATTGATTTAAAAAAAAATTAAACAATCTTAACCTAATTTAGAATACAAAATTAAGATGCAATTAATTAATTTACTAACCTAGTTCACCAATTTCAAAATTTTTTGAGTTCTAAAAACAAAAATAACATTTAAAACACCAAAATTACCTCTGTATATATTTACAATGGAACTGGATTAAAGAATCAAGGAGGCACTATTTTCCATATTTTAAAAATAAAGCAAAGGCCTAGAATATGGAGCTCACGTTAATCACCAATCATACACTCAAATTTTTCATTCATAATTATTCTAAACATTAGATCTATGGATTTCATTAAATTAAAAATCTCAAATTAAACCTTAGAATGAATAGAATTTAAAAAAAAATTCTCCAAATCTAAAATATTCCATCGCACTCTTAAAATAAGAGTCTTGGATAGAAGAATAAAGTCCATTCAATTTAAATTTTCATCACATTTAATCTAAAATAATTAAAATAAATCCATACATAGACTTAATTAAAGAATAAAAGCAAATTAAATTATCATCATGCATAAATTGAATAATTGGAAAACCATATATTAAATATTTCATCACACCTCAATTTTATTTATGAAACATGAAATTAAAATTACAAATCAATTGAATTTGAGGAAAACGAAATACAAGAAAAACAATTAAAACATTAAAATCACCAACCTCAAAGAAATTTAAAATTTTCAAAATCTTATCTTCTACTCCTCTTTAATTCATTCTCCAATGCACAGCCAACCTAGAGATTCTGCTGAGTTCGAATTGTGCTAACCCTCTCCTCACGGCAACTTCTTTCTACTGTGTAGCAAGTTATGTGGGACCCACACAATTTCAGCCGAATCTGTGTAGGTTGACCCTCTCCTCACGTCAACCTTTTTTTTTTTTTGCTTAGCTTTCTACTGTGCGTGGGTTTCTTTTGATAACAACCGTGTGATGCTATTCTTGGAGAGGTAAAATGTGTGGGCCACTTTCCTCTTTCTCTCCTTTCTATTTCTCATCTTTATTCCATTGGCTGTAAAGACAAGAATAGGAAGATTTATTTCTCGATGAATTTAGTTCTTCCTCATCATGCACAGCATTGCCTTTGTTCTCTTTTTGGTGTTTCATATTCAGGCCCGGCCCTGTCTATAGGCGAAGAAGGTTCGAGCCTAGGGCCTCCAAATAGGTAGGGCCTCCAAAGATCTATATAACCTATAAAGGGCTTCAGGGCCTGACCCATATCCCGCCCAATATCCAGCCCAAAATCCCTCTTGGTTTCGCAGACCTCGTTCCGCGTCCGTGTGCGAAACACGGTTTGCGTTTTGAGTGAATTTAAATAAGATTTGACTCTATCACCCGACAATCTATTCTTGTGGTTATTGACACATAATGTGATTGCCACAACACAAGTCAAAAGGTTAGACCTGCCTCAATTAAAATGATAACCTTTTTAAAAAAAAATATTATTCTCATGGGTTTTTACACTTTCTAACGTTTTACTTTTTAATTGTCGTAGTGAAAATGTTAAATTGACCTTCAACATCTTTATTATTTTCAACCCTTTAATTTCAGCATAATTCTCGACAACTAATGACATTAGTAAATATTTTCATTTATAGTTTTTAGTGCATACTCTAACGTGACTCACTTCGGTGAGATTTTATAATATAATGGTTCGAATTATACATGATTAATTGTGATACTAAAGTGGATTATATAAGAATAAGAATATAAGGTGCTGCCTAGTCCTGGTTCTCTTTCTCGATCTCTTCTTCAACTGTTTCTGGCTTTGGCTGCTCTTTATTCTTCTTTCTATCTTGCTGATGTACACGATCATAACAGTTTTCTTACTGGCTGTATTTTCATTCAAACTTGGTTGGCAGCCACCCCAATCCTTTTATCTTATCTTCTACTATTCTTTTTTTTATAAACACACCAGCCTTTCTCTTTTGTTTTTATGTGCAAATTCAACATGGCTCTAACACCTCCAGAATAGCTGAAACACTGCTGCATCCTGCTACTTGGTTTGTCCTCTTCAACTCCCAACTGCTCTGTTCTTTCTCTGTATACCAAATATTGAAATGTTTTTTTCAATAAAATCCATCTTCTTGCTGCTGGCAATGCCGATTGGGCTAATTTTGGGACAGCTGGGTTCTCTTCTATTTTCCACTATTTTCTTCATGCAACCATCATCTATGTCAACAACCCACTTCTTTTCATTTTTCATTTCTTTCTCAATGTATTTCTGGCAACCTATGGTCGACATAGCCTTCAACTGTGTCAGTGTTAGGAAGCAACAAACATCCACAAGTCTTTATTTGGATTGGAGTTTCTTTTATCATTTTGTGGGGCACCACCACTTGGTTTGCTGATGTCACCTTTGTCTCATATATATTTTTTTCATTTCAGTTCACCATCTCCTATCAACACCCACATGTCTCCATATTTCTTTTGCTTTCTCATTTTAATTTTGTTATTCATCCATTTAAAACATATATTTCTTAGTAGGCCCACGCCCACATGTATCCACTTCATATTTGGAAGAATCATTCCACACCATCTTATAATTTATTCCGCACAATTGCAATCATTCCACCGTAGTCTTACCTTTAATCGCCATCACCAAATCTTCTTTAAAATCAATCCAAACGACATCAACCTAACAAAACAAAGAAACACACTAATTAAATAAAATTAAATAATATAAGATACTAACAATAATAATTTTAGATATAAAATATATATCAATAAAACTACAAAATAAACAAAATTCAAGAGATAACTAATCTATATCCAGAGGTAAAAATTATCATTTTTTTATGCTCATCATCGAACCCACAAGGAAACATAAAAATACATGCAAAAACAAAATATATAAAATTGAAACGTTGTGATTAAAAAAAAAAAAAAGATCTTTAGAAATAAAATAAATATGAAAATCAAATTCTAATTTTTACAAATATTACTTTAAATGAGTTGCATTCCAATTTTAATAATCAAATCTAAAAGTTAGAATGTCATCATCTAAATCTAAAATCTAATCAATTAATCCAATTTAATTAAAGCAATAGCATGGATCTAGAATTTGTAAATAATCTCATACCAGTTTAAAAGAACAAAATTAAAATGCAATCAAATCAATCTCAAGATAGTTCAAAAGAATTTGAGAGAATTGAATAAATGGAACAAAAGAAAAGAACAAAGAATTTAATGAATAAAAGAAAAGAATGACAAACAAAATAAAGTATTTACATAATTTACAATGGAATTGAGAGAAGTAATTAGGGTGGCATATTATCCCATTTAAAGATAAAACCATGGCCTAAACTATGAAATCTTATAGAATTATTAAATATAAATTCATATTCTCTATTTATTAAAATTCTAATTAAGAAAATCATGATGTCAATTAAGTCAGAAATTTTCAATTCAAGCCTTTGGCTTGGGCAGAATTTCTACACTCTTTTCCAAGTCTAAAAATAAGCTACTCTTCGAAAAGAGCCTTAAATCTGAAAAGGTTAAGCTCCACCGATCCTAAATGGAGTTCTACCTTCAATGAAAACTCTTAAGATAATTTATTTCATAACATCTTAAAAGGAATTAAAATAACATAAAAAACAATCACCATAAAATATCTAACAATTGGAAAACCATAAATCTAAAGAAAGCTACCATGAATTTCATTCAAATAAATTGCAATTAAAAATTACAATGCTTTGGAGCTTGTGCAGCAAAGACATGAAATAAAAATAAAACACAAGAACTCACAAACAAAATTCGAGTATTCATTTCTCTATCAGCCTTCTCAGCCTCTGGTCTTCAGCACACCTTTGTTCCTTGCTCAAATTCGATTTTTATATGTATCCATCGCCTCTATTATAATAAAATTAAACAATGTGGGATTTTTGGGCTTGCACACGAATTTAGGAGTGTGATTCCAATCAATCGTCTGTGATATGCGCATGAGAGAGTGGAAAATCCCAGAAAGATTTTGATTTTATCTTTGCTGACTCATCCATTATCAAAATCCCAATTTTTTTTCTCATTCCCAAAACACTCCATATGAATTTCACAATGCTTTGTACGGATGTTTATTGGTTTGTGCGCATATTGCATTCCCCATTTTGGCATATACAATTTTTGCACATGGGATTTTGAGAAAACTTCTTCATAAGTTTCTCTTCCAAAAATCTCTCTCCAAAATTCCAATCTAACTTGATTTCTTCTAACCCAAATCCACCTCATTCAATTCTCATATTACTCCATACGAATGTTGCACTTCTACCTTTAGTTTGCATGAATTTTGGGATGGAATTTGGAGAGTCAGTGGGCCCCACTTGAATTTAACTCACAAATCCAATGTAGAATTCACATTTATTGGCTTGGATTGGGCTTGTATCAAAACTTAGGCTTTTATCTGGGCTGGTTCAATTATGGACTTTGGCTCATGGATTCAAATGCATATTTTACTTCAGGACTTCAGACTCGAACAGTGGGTCCATTGTGTCTATATAAATTTCTATGACATTTACAATTTAACACAGTCTAAAAATTATTATTATAATTCAAACTCTCATATCCGGATCTGAATTATAATAATTTACATTAATTCCAAAATCAAATTATGGGGTAAAAATTACAAATTTTCCAAAAATAGAACTATGGCCCACTTTTCTGTATTTTTCTTTATTTTAATTCATTTTCCTTGTATTCTTACAAGTACACTGCAAAACTCAAAAACACCATTAAACGCATCTAATATACACAAATCAAAGGCTAAGTAATAAAAAATTAAATGGTAAAATGGTCATTTTTCGATTGCATTTAGGTATACAAACAAGCCTTTAAACCCCTAGGTTACCCCTAGTGAACGAGTTATAATCTCGTGAGGGCTTGTAGTGATGATACCCGCAAACATTAAATTTTTCAGTCTAAGTTTCAGTTTCAGCAAAAACATGTATATAAAAATCTGGACATCATACGATTCCAAAATTCTTTTGCAAAACTTATACCCGGAGTGTAGGTATGTGCTTTGCCAATATTATGATAGTTTTCTTTTTCCAAATAGACACAAGTTTTATAACCAC
Organism: Chimonanthus salicifolius; assembly: GCA_013350335.1. Classification (NCBI taxonomy): domain Eukaryota; kingdom Viridiplantae; phylum Streptophyta; class Magnoliopsida; order Laurales; family Calycanthaceae; genus Chimonanthus; species Chimonanthus salicifolius. The sequence goes on along the minus strand of CM023541.1, from coordinate 22,854,886 downwards.
TAGCAGAAAATGCACTTTGACTTCAAACCTCAACAAATATATCTCTCAGAAAGATTAACGCTTAGAGGTTTGGGTATATTTTCTCTCAAAGTATATGTGAGCGGAGTTTATGTACTCAAATCAAAATATCTCACATATGTATTTAGAAAAGACGACATAGATCAAAGAAAATAAACAGATCTCATGAATGGATGCCACTTTTCTGAGAACGTTGAGTCAAATACCATCATTTTCCCTCCTCTATTATCCACATGAAACACCATATTTTGACTTAAGATCAATAGGACATCCTAATGGGAAGAAATGTGGCTTGAGATCAGGTCAAATCAAAGAAGGATATAAGGCTCTAAAAATAAATACATTGAATCAAGAAAGTTAGAGGTCTTCAAAATGTAAACGGGATATTGTTCCTCTATTTTTTTTTTTCAAAATGTTTCTTTTTCTTTTATTTTCTATATTTTTTTCACATCCTTCTTTTGATGTCTGGATATTCCCTTTTACTTTCTTTTCTTTTTCTTTTTTATTTTTTTTCATCAAAAAAAAATTAGTACCTATTTTTTTAGAGTATCATCCCAATATTATTTCATCTCTAACCTTTTCTGAGCTCTTAGAATATGTCACAGATATATAAGTTTTTGCTCAAACTCCATAACCGGAGCTGGGTACGGTAAACATGGCTTAAAGAATAAAGCAGGTTAATCTTTCAATAAGGCTCAACTAGTAATTATCAAGATAAAATGACCAAAAATAGGTAGGTATGAAGGATCAAATGATCCAAAAATGGCATATATCCTATCCTAAGCTTCATAAGGTGATTTCATTGTTTCAAATAAATTTAGAAAAATTTCAAGTGTACTAACCCAAATTTAATGGCGTTCTCAGTAATATGATAAGATGAAGGATAATCAGATCAACAAAGACTTAATACGCTTAACAAAAAAATTTGGAATTACTTAATTGTAACACCCCAATTTTTCAATGAAATGGATAATTACGAAAATGCCCCTGATTTGTTAAATTAAATGTTTGTGATGTTAAATAAAGAAATGGTGGGACCCATTGCTCAAATTAAGATCATATGAGCACATTATAAATGTAAAATTTGATTGGATGGGTAATGTACATCAATTGGGTCGAAAATGGCTAAATGGGTCAAAGGGCCCAATTGAACCCAATGGGTCATAAGGGACTTATTAGACCATTGGGTGAGCCCAAATTTAATGGGGATAAGCTAAATTGATTGGAAATAAAGTGAAGCAAAAATGGGTAGGCTTGATGCACAAGTGAAAACCAATTAAAAATGGCAAAATCAGCCCATTAATGGGTCATGTTGTCAAAACGGGTCAAGTGGCTGATTGGGGACCCAATGGGTCGGGTTGACCAAGTTGACCACGGTTGACCATGTGGGCCCTCAGATGAACTCAAGTGTGAGTTAGTTCAGCTTGAGTCGGACTGATTTGGAGTAAGTTTTAATTAAGAATAGAGTTGACTCAAATATGGTGCATTAAATGTGTTGAGTTGGATGAGTTGAGTTGGAATAAAAAGATCATGAGTCAAGTGAGTCAAGAGGAAGTGGAAAGGAGTTCTAATCTCACACAAGTCCTAATCAAACCAATCCTAGCCGTTGGAATGAAGAGGTGCCTTGGCAAAGCCAAGGGACACCAAGGTTGGGTGGCATCATGCATCTCATGAGATGCATGTGTTAAACATGAAAGGATGCAACGTTTGGAATGAAGGGGTGCCTTGGATGGCACCCAATACCCCCATCGTTTTTGCCAAGGATTAATGAGGATTAAAGAGGGAGGCTTGGCTGATTTAACAAAAGGATAAACAACCACCATTTGGCCGAATTTACCTTAAAGAAAAGCTTAGAAATTCATCCCTCTTCCCCTCTCAAGAACACCATCTCTTGGCCAAACCAGTTGTTGTGTTTCACCATAAGATCAAGCACCATTTCGGCAAGGGATTAAGGAAGAAGGAAAGAAAGGAAGCAAGAGGGAAGGAGCAAAGGAAATTAGTAAGATTTTCTTAAGTGTTCAAGTTAAACAAGTAGTAAGAAAAGGGTATGATTTGGGCTATCATTTGGCTGAATGCATCAAGGATTAGACCTTAGATGGAAGTTCATAAATAAGATGGAAATTTGATCATTAGGTTCGGCCATTGGGGATGGCCGAACCCCATGAAAAGAATGGGTTAAATTGGATGGTTTTTGTAGGACAAAACCATGGACTGTTTTTTGATACTAAGCTAGATTATTTACATGTTTTGAAAAGTTCTAAAATCATGGTTTTGAGTGTCATATGTTGGGCTATGGATTGACCGATTACATCAGGGAATTTAGCCTTGGATTAGATGGTTTAAAAGGATAAAAAGTATGTCATTGGGTTCGGCCATCTTGGTTGGCCGAACCCCATGAAAAAGTGTGGATTTGTTTGATGTTCTTAAAGGTCAAAAACCATGTCAAGTCATGCTGATTTTTACACATGTTAGTTGGGTCATTTTGTGGCCAAATTAAGTAAGGATGTAAAGTGTGTTGATAAGGTCTAAAGGATGGAAATTTAGAACATGGAGTTCGGCCACTATGGATGGCCGAACCCCATGGAAATAATTGGTTGATTTTGATGGTTTTTGGAATTTAAAACCATGCAAGTGTGGGACTGTTTTTTAGATGTTTTCATTAGAACTAAAATGCATGTTTTAAAAAGGTTAAAACATGGATATGGAAGTCTTATTTAGATCTAGATGAATGATCAAGAGGTTCAAAACCAAAGGTCATAGAGTTCGGCCAATGAGCATGGCCGAACCCCATGAAGTTGGGTTGGTTATTGGATGATGTTTTAATGGTAAAACTCGATAATATTATGCTGTTTATTACATGGTTATTGAAACGTAAAAGTATGTTTATGAGGATCAAGTCATGGACATAGAGTTCGGCCACCTTGGAGGGCCGAACCCCATGAAAGTATTTGATGGTTTTGTGAGATAAAAACCATATAAGATTATGGTGTTTTTAGGGAATTAAATGAATATATGTTTACTGTTTTTGGTTGGTCAATATAAATAGCATGTTAAAACCATGAGTAATCATGGTGAATATTGAATCAAGTGAACCATAGAGTTCGGCCATGGGTATGGCCGAACCCCATGGACTATGGTATGGGTTAAATGGACTAAGGTTATGGTTAGTATTTGTTATTGCTTCCATGATTTTATAAAGGGTTTAAAATATCCCAATGGAGAACCATTTGGTGATGGATAAAAGGGATTACAAGGTTTCGGCCATGTAAAGGGCCGAACCCCATAATATGATCAAAGGTGGAATGATCATAGGTATGGTTGTATGGACCCAAAGCAAATGGATATGGTTCGGCCATGCTGTATGGCCGAACCCTACCAAGGTATTTTGTAGAATTTGATGCTTAATAAGGATTAAACGAATGAGAGACCAAAGGATAAATAGGTGAGGTTCGGCCATGGGTATGGCCGAACATAGTGCATTTTTGGGACTTAGACCAAGTTGGAATTACATAATGAATTTTTAATTTGCTGCTATGAAAATAAGGTATCGAGACTTGCGAGAACGGCGTACGAGTCGTGAACGGCTGACGATTAAGAAAGATCAAATACTGAAGTGAATCTTCAGTAGGTTTCCTACCTACTTGTAACCACAGTTTTATCTTGTTTTTTATAAGACTCATGTTTATTTTATTGGTTTTGAATGATGGATATTATTTACATGTTTTATATATACATTGGCATCTCATGCATGGACATGGGATGATGATTTTGGAAACCGGAGCCCACACTCCGTCGGAATGCCCAAGATGCAACTGTGGGGCCTCCTTAGGCCATGGAAGTCCCGCCAGGAAAATTATCTGATGATTATGAAACACCGGAGCCCACACTCCGTCGGAATGCCCGAGATGCAACTGTGGAGCCTCCTTAGGCAGTGAAAGTCCCGCCAGGAGAATTAATAGGTTGATATGAGACACGTCAAGTGATGGCTATAAGTATGTGTGATGGGGTGGGGCTCATTACATTTGCATACATACATAGCATGGTTTTATATGTTTTTGATAATCAGACATTTGTTATATGCATGATTTATAAACTAACCTTGTGGTAGCCCTGATCGGGAACCTACTGGGCGCGTTGATCTAACGCCCTAAAACTATCCTCAGAAGAGAATACAGGTACAAGGAAAAGGAAAGATAAGGTCGATGACCAGGCGGGGAGCCAAGCTTAAGCTCTTGATTGTTGATTGGGATTTCTTTATTACTGTCTTTTATTTATATTTTGTGGACATGTAATAATTTGATACCTTGCTATGGTTTGATTAGGATATTAACAATGGTTGGTTGATTTATGTTAATTATTAATTGAGACTGGTACTTGCTATCTATTCAAGTTTTTTCCGCAGTTAGTCTACTTTATTCTGCAAGTCATTGTATAGTTCCATGTGTGGTTTGTTATCGTGGGTTTAGTCGACGTACACATGTGTGGCCAGTTAAGGGTCGGACTTAGGTAGTTCGAACTTAGCTCGCATCGTGACGCCGCCCGCTCTCTGCCGTTGTTATTTTATTATCAATTTAAAAAAAAAAAAAAAAATTAGACTCTGATTTCTCGGAGAGGGCGGGGCATTACATTAATACCCTCAAAAAAATTGAAAGTCACTAAAACTCATTAGGTATAAGTCTCCACTAGTATTCCTCTTGCGATCACTAGACTCAATGAATATTTTTCTTTTTCCAACTAATATTAACATGGTTGTGTAAAATTGTTCCGAGTATAAATTCCATTAAAATCTTTGTGAAAAAGTATGATATAAAAATTTTTATTTACCTATAAATGCTAAAAAAAATTAACTTTGACTCTGTTTATTTTTTTCACAAGGGGTAGTCTCAGTCTTCACTTACTCTTCCTTTGATAATTTTTTTTTTAGACCAAAAACACAAAACTTTTTATTGCACTCAACAATATCACAAGTGTATCCCTCAATACCCCCAAACTTAAATCAAACATTATCCTCAATGTTATAAATTAGGTGCAATTTAGAAAAATATCAGGACAATGCTAATTTTGGGTTTAGACGTACCTAAGAAGATTCACTTATAACAGACCTAAAAACAAAAATCCTAACCTAGACTAACTCACTAAAAAAAATCCTACGCTAGACTGACTCTAAAGAAACCTACGAGGGACGCATACTCAATTATTTTTTAACACAGTGTACAACCTAGACCTTCTTGAGTGAGTTCCATTCTATTCGGCAATTGGTAATGATGAATGTGATCAACTGAGTACATAACATCATGAGCGTAATATCTCTTTTCCACCACATTTTCACCTACTGGCACGATGAATGCCCATGGATCAGTAATGTCAAAAGGGATAAGTTCCTGGGTAGGAGCCTTTTCCCTAATGGTTGGTTTTTCCTCAATGTGTGGTTTTTCTTTAATGTCAGGCTCTTCTTTAATGCTAGTATTCACATTCACATTTTCATTATTTTTTTGTAAAACTCTCCTCACCACAGTGCAACTATTGGGATTCAATGAAAGTTCTATCATTGAAATTGACATGACCCGCAGACCTTACTGTTGTCCATAATGGATTGATGATTGACGAGATGTTCACCAATTGGGGGCTCAATTCTAACCAATCGCTTGGTCGAATTGGATCTCCAAATACTTATTTTCACTCAAGATCAAACAAGACCAAACAAAAATCAAACAATAAATGACCTAAATCTAAACTGACATAGGGATCCTAAAAACTAGACAGCTCCTAATCTTTTCTCTAGAAAATTTTAAATCTCCAATAGAAGTTTAACCTCTATCACGGCTAGGTAAGTTCCCAGGTAAGTGGGGGAGCACAAATGACATCTCGTCTCAACTTATCCTTCGACATGCTCGACCTCATGTCTTGGTGAATAAACTAGCCTTAGACATCGTTATTAAAGGAAAACTAAGATCGGTGATTTAAAATTAAATGAATTAAAGATTGTCCTAATTAGCTAGAAAGACCTAAAATCTAACTAATGGTTTCTAAATTGATTTTAATTTGAATGCATGAACCATTTCTGTTTACTAATCTTTTCTTCTTCTTTTTTTTTCTATTCTTGTGAAAGCAATCCTAAATCTAACAATACAATACTCAAGCAAATATGGAAACAATTAAGCAAACAAACTAAGTTAATGCATGAAATTAACAACCTAGATGCATGAGCAAATTAAATATGCAATTTTTTTAAATGTAGATAATAAATGAGAGCACCTTAGATAAAAGGTCTATATGAATGCATGAAAAATATTAAAATTTGAAAGAAAGCTATTAAGCACTTATCTTGGCCTATGAGCGAATTTTCCAAAAATCTTAGCGCGCAATTTAAAAATCCATGAAAAATAAAACACATATAACAATGGTGAAGATTCTGAATCAAAACATGCATGACCAAACTAAATGCAATTTCTTAAACTATAACTAAGAGAAGACAAAAATAATTGAATCATAATTGAGACTTTTAAACTAATACAAGATCATAAATAAATTTCCAAATTAAATACCATTAACTAAAAAAAAATTATTTGCAAACCTTCTAAATTTAGATGATGATCTAAAATTAAAAACTTCTTAAGTTTAGAAATTATTCAAAATCAGACGTCACCAAAGTTGGACAATTTTCTAAAAATGGGATGTTTCTCAAATTAGATATTTTAAAATTTTCCATACACAAAACTTTTAAGACTTTTCAAAAATAGATTTGTTTTATAAAATTAGAATATTACTAAAATAAGACATATTTATAAAATTAGAAAATCGCTAAAAGGAGAAACTAATTGAATCCATCAGATTTGCAAAAATAGAAATATCTACAAAAATAAAAACCTCCAAATTCAACATGTATCTGAGTTTAGCAGAATTTCCATGTTTAGATAAATTCTAAGATCCCTTCTATTTTAAAGAAAATATTAATTTTAGGCAACCTTCCAAAATTACAGTTTCTAAAAATAGAACTTTCCAATTTTAAAATTTTTTCCTAAATTAGAAGATTCCAAAATCACAAAATCTCAAAACATATAATTTGCATGTTTCCCTGGCAACGGTGCCAAAAACTTGTGCAAATTTTAAATTTATAACTCGAAACCGCACGAACCATTTAATAGTATAGCGTTAAGAGTGCGAGGTCGATCCCACAAGGAAAGAGCAAAATATATGAAATTGAAACGTTGTGATTAAAAAAATATAAATCTTTAAAAATAACCTAAATATGAAAATCAAATTCTAATTTTTACAAATATGACTTTAAATTAGTTGCACTCCAGTATTAATAATCAAATCTAAAAGTTAGAATACCATCATCTAAATCTAAAATCTAATCAATTAATCCAATTTAATTAAAGCAATAGCATGGATCTAGAATTTGTAAATAATCTCATACCAGTTTAAAAGAACAAAATTAAAATGCAATCAAATCAATCTCAAGATAGTTCAAAAGAATTTGAGAGAATTGAATAAATGGAACAAAAGAAAAGAACAAAGAATTTAATGAATAAAAGAAAAGAATGACAAACAAAATAAAGTATTTACATAATTTACAATGGAATTGAGACAAGTAATTAGGGTGGCATATTATCCCATTTAAAGATAAAACCATGGCCTAAACTATGAAATCTTCTAGAATTATTAAATATAAATTCATGTTCTCTATTTATTAAAATTCTAATTAAGAAAAGCATGATGTCCATTAAGTCAGAAAATTTCAATTCAAGCCTTAGGCTTGGGCAGAATTTCTACTCTCTTTTCCGAGTCTAAAAATAAGCTACTCTTCGAAAAGAGCCTTAAATCTGAAAAGGTTAAGTTCCACCGATCCTAAATGGAGTTCTACCTTCAATGAAAACTCTTAAGATAATTTATTTCATAACATCTTAAAAAGAATTAAAATAACATAAAAAACAATCACCATAAAATATCTAACAATTGAAAAACCATAAATCTAAAGAAAGCTACCATGAATTTCATTCAAATAAATGGGAATTAAAAATTACAATGCTTTGGAGTTTGTTCAGCAAAGACATGAAATAAAAATAAAACACAAGAACTCACAGACAAAATTCGAGCATTCCTTTCTCTATCAGTCTTCTCAGCCACCAGTCTTTAACACACCTTTGTTCCTTGCTCAAATTCGATTTTTCTATGTATCCGTGGCCTCTATTTATAATAAAATTAAACAATGTGGGACTTTTGGGCTTGCACACTAATTTAGGAGTGTGATTCCAATCAATTGTCTGTGATATGCGCATGGGAGAGTGGAAAATCCCAGAAAGATTTTGATTTTATCTTTGCTGACTCATCCATTATCAAAATCCCAATTTTTTTCTCATTCCCAAAACACTCCATACGAATTTCATAATGCTTTGTACGGATGTCTATTGGTTTGCATATTGCATTCCCATTTTGGCATATACAATTTTTGCACATGGGATTTTGAGAAAACTTCTCCATAAGTTTCTCTTCCAAAAGTCTCTCTCCAAAATTCCAATCTAATTTGATTTCTTCTAATCCAAATCCACCTCATTCAATTCTCATATTACTCCATACGAATGTTGCACTTCTACCTTTAGTTTGCATGAATTTTAGGATGGAATTTGGAGAGTCAGTGGGCCCCACTTGAATTTAACTCACAAATCCAATTTAGAATTCACATTTATTGGGTTTGGATATGACTTGTATCAAAACTTAGGCTTTTATCTGGCATGGTTCAATTAAGGACTTTGGCTCATGGATTCAAATGCATACTTTGGCTTCAGGCTTCAGACTAGAACAATGGGTCTATTAGTGCCTCGGCTTGGCCAAGTCCCTATATTTGTCAATTCCATAACTCAGAAATAAGCACTTGTTGGAAGCTTGAAGACCCAAGATAATTCAGAGAAAAGATCATGCTCCACCGGATTGAAGCTCATTGTTATGGCAATCATAAAACAGGTAAAATGGCCATAGATGACTTTAGATGGTACCCACACCTTAGAGAGGACTATCCCTAGGTTTAGTGGAACAAATGGTTAAATCATAAAAAGCATAGAGAGGAAGGTTGATAGTGAATTGGAACCCAACTTGGAAATATGTATTTGGTTTCACTGTCAGCTCGACCAACCGTTCTCACCGACCCCTAAGTAGAGACAAGATTGACCCATCATGGTTAAGGACTGGTCGGCCAGATTGACATAGGTTCTAGAACATTGAACTGTCATTCTGGGTATGCCTCTGATCGAGAGTCTCATATGCACCGGCCCCTCGATGAAAGGTTGAAACGATTCCTCGTGGTCAACGACTCCTCGATCAAGATCTTGAGTTCTGGAGTCCTTGAACTCATGTGGACTCTCGAAGAAACAGACATATCGGCAATCAAAGACCGATCGAGAGTACCAGGACCGACCCCTCAGTAAAGGGCGACAGATCGTTCTGGGTAACAGGTTTCTAAGAGATGAAATTAATGTCAAGCATGTTTTGCACTAGAACGAGCCTCTCGTATGGACCGACCCCTCGATACCATAAGTGTCGACCCATCGGCGATGACAAGTCGACCAAGAAAAATTATTACCGTTTGGAGTGCAATTAATGGACAACGATCGGGTCCGTAACGGTAACATTTCTAGTCACCGACCCCTCGGTGCAACAACCTGTCGGTACATTACCATTACTACAACTGGTTGCTTTCACTATATAAACCAATCTTTATGCAACCAGTTGGCATCCTTCGGACGGATCAATTAGACCCTCATCTTTATCAGTGAGCTTAACAAGGGCCAACAGAAGGATCACTCTCTCTCTCGTGCTTACACTAGGGGAATCAAACATAACCAATCAGACGAATTGAGTTGTGAGAGAGATCAATGAAGAAAACTCATAAACAACTAATCTGAGGGTTGAGTTAGAAAGTGAGAAGGAGAGAACCTTAAATTAGGAAACCTTTGGTACAACCAGTTTCCTTGACATCCTGAATTGTGATTACTCAACGGCGGCTACAAGGAAGAGCATCGGCACACATTGGGTGGGATCTTGAAGAAGCACACATTAGGAGAAAGAGCTTCAAACGAAAGTGCTTCCTGGTTTTAATTTTCTTTAAAACCTTTGTTACAAAAGTGGATTAAGGATAGGTACTCCGGAACCACTATAAAAAACTCTAGAGCGGAGTCTCCAGCACAGTGGTGGGTGGAATTCCCAACCAAATGGATAGGTGGAATTCCTATTCGACAGTGGTGGGTGAAATTCCCAGCCAATTGAGTGAGGTGGAATTCTTACTCTAATTGTGAAGGTGTAAGTCCCCACTTAGTGGGTTTTGGGAATAGCTCATGTTTGAGCAAGTCCTAACAGTGGATGTAAGTTGGCTAACCGAACCACTTTAAATTGTTCTTATGGTGTTTGATCTTTGTTTGTTTGTCTTTAATGTTTAAGTACTCTTCTTAACACAAATCTCTTTGCATATTGCTTATCTTATTTTATACATTATGCATTAGCATCGACAATCAAGCTTTATGTAAAGGGGCCAAAATCTTAGTGTGAATGTTTAAAGAATTGAATAAACAACCTATCACACTAAACAAATTTCTTGATTAAAATTCCGCTGCACTCAAAATAATCAAGAAATTTATAAACACCGTTAAAAATGGGATTGACCTATTCGACCCCCCCCCCCCCCCCCCCCTTCTCTCTTCTCTAGGTTCAATCATGATGTTCTAGCACATTGAAAATTGGAACTTTCAGGATCCATTTGTGTGATTATAAATTTTTACCTCCTTTACAATTTAACACAGTTTAAAATTTATTATTATAATTCAAACTCTCATATCCGGATCTGAATTATAATAATTTATATTAATTCCAAAATGAAATTACGTGGTAAAAATTACAAACTTTCCAAAAATAGAACTATGGCCAACTTTTCTGCATTTTTCTTTATTTTAGTTCATTTTCCTTGTATTCTCACAAATACACTGCAAAACTTAAAAACACCCTTAAACGCATCTAATATATACAAATCAAAGGCTAACTAATCCTAAATTAAAGGGTAAAATGGTCATTTTTTAGTGCTCAACACTGAACTCAAATCTTCATTCATGTGAGTTCAAACAACCCTTGTGTTGTGGCATGGCACATTTGACTCTTTCAGGCATTTGATTGTACTTTTCCTGGCTATAGTATTAGTCATTCTTGATGAGTCATACATGTGTGTACATTGATTCCAAGTTCTACATTGGTAGCTCAGATGTGTTATGTTTATCAAAATGGTTAACACATTTGAAACATGTTTGGAATCTTAGTTGTATCTTGCTTTCTTTCCATGTTCACTATTGTTGTATGTTTTGTGGATTGAATTTGTGCAAGATACTTGTGTGGCATATCATTTTAAATTGGTAGAATCATGTATAACTATGCCACATGTTTTTGAAAATCAAGAGGGTGATTTCAAATTGAAATGGACTTTAAAAAAAGGAAAAATTATGTTTTGTCAAGGAGACCAATCTCCAGTTGATGATGGATCGGCTATACGAACATTCATCAGGATGATGTATCGCCTCTGCACAAAAGATATTGGTTAAAAACCCCTCTTCTGATTTTTGTGTTGCATTACATATTCACAAACTAGTATATTTATTTGTGGATGTTCTCATGTAGGCTTGCACTTTTATGCTTTAAATTGGATTGTATCTTGTTTCATCTCATTCCATATGTCATGTAATTTGTGTATCTTTTGAGAATGAATGAACCTTGCATTGCAATGTGCTTATATTATATGTTCTTCTCATCTCTGATCTTAATTGGTAGAATCTTGATTGTGAGATGATCTTGTGCACATACAATGTGTTGTTTCATTCCAAGTCACAAAATTTGTGAATCTCTTGTGGAATGAAACTTGCTCCATGCTTGTGAATGGTATTGTTGATCCAAATGTGGTCAAATGTTTTTATTGGTAATCCATTCAAATATTTAGAACCTCATTGGAGTATTCTTGAGTGAATGATAAAAGTGATTGAAAGCATGGGAGCTAAACTTGTTTGGCAAACACTTGCATGCTTTACATGGTGATCATTTCTTCTCTTGCACCATTCCCTTGATCTATTATTGGTATCTCTTGGTGTATTTGAAAATGTTTTTGCAAGTGTTTGTGTTTATGGCATCTAATGTGCTCTTATCATTATTGTATTTTTGCATGCCATCTTCTTCTCTTACTCCATTTCTAATGCTTCATATTGGTATTTAAAACGTGAAATGAATATATGATTTGTGTGCTTTTGGTTTTCATTCCTATTTCCATCATTAGTATACATCATGAGAATTGATTTCAGTTCATAAACACCAAGCTTTTGTTAAACCTAAGAATGCTTTATCATATGACATCACACATGGGCAATGTTGATTCAATTGGTAAATTAAAAATGTCCAAGGTTATTGGATTGGATTGGATCAATTTTTTAAGTTGTACTCATAGAAAAATTGGTCCAAGATCCAAGTTTTTGTGCATGTATTAGTGAAATGGTTTACAATTTCAAATAGCACAAAATTGTGTGAATGTATGGACATTCTTTGGCATTCAAAGGTTGGTATGCAAAACTTGTTGTCTTGTGGACTTGCATGCATCACAAGCACACACTCTCTTCATCCTTCAATTTGCAAATATTATAGGGATGCATTAATATCTTTCCAGTGTTCTTGTATAAGCACTATCTTAGAGAATCATTAGACATTGGAAATGTGTTTTGGAGAAATTTTCAATTAAGGAAAATCTTTCTTCTCCAAAACTGCTTTTATGCACCTTTGGCTTGGCTTTCAAGAACAATCAAATGTAGAATCTTAAAACCAAATGGATTTTGGTAGTGAAAGCCAACATGGTTATGTGGTCCAAATGTTAATGGACTTGGTGCATTGTTCTCTCAAAAGGTTAAGAAAAGGAGCGCATGCCTTAGAAAGTTTAAGGGAAGAAATGAGCCTACATCTCCCATGTGCATAATGGATTTCCAAGGATAGGATGTTTCTTCATTCATTGTCTCTCTTTTTTGTGTATATTTTTGGGAATGAACTTGTCTCTTGCTTTGATGCATTTGTTTTTATATTGGTAAATGATTTTGCATCATTTTTGTTTTTGTGAACTTTGTGCTCAAATTGGTGTATAATTTATTTAGTTCATTATGTGTTCACTCATATGCTCCTTTCTTAGAATATTTCTTGTATGAGTGATTCCCTCCTTTTGCATGCATTATTATTCGAAAGTGGTATAACTTTTGAAAATGCATGTGCCCTTCCTTTTCCTTTTCCAATCCAACTATTGGGACCTGTTGAAGCACAATAAATTTGGTATATCAGTGCTTAACTCCCTTTGTCAATTTATGATAAAAAGGGGGAGAATGTTTGAAGCATGGAATAAGCTTTGAAGGAGAAGTTTAAAGATCTTAATGGAAGAAGATCTTTAAACGAGGTTAGTCTGATTAAGGGGGAGATTAATCATTGCCTAAAGGGGTTTAGCCCATTAGTTATGGGGGAGCACAATGTGTTTTTATGGACTAACATTTGAGGGGGAGATCTATACTTCCACCTTGTTAGCATTGTTTGTGTGTAAAGGGATTTTGTACAGGATCACTGTAAGGTCTCAGAATTTGGGAATTAATATAAATGTGAATATTAATTATTTTAATGATGGAAATTAGAAAATTGGTAGAGAAAATGGTAAATGGGCCAAAATTGGATAAAGGCCCAAGTGTGGCCCAATAGACTATGGTTTGGATTTAAATTTATTTAAATGGGTCAAGAATGGTCAAATTGGGTCAAATACCCATTTGGGACCCAATGGGTCAAGATGGTTAAGCTCTAAGGTAAATGGGCTAGTGGGAAATGTAATTGGGCCATGGGCCCAATGGTGATCCATTTAGAGTGGGCTTAATGAAATTCAATCACCCTAAGTAATTTGGAATTAAACAATGGTGGTGTGGCCAAGTGGGACCCACCTCCACCTCATCAAGTGAGGTGGCATGTGGGCCAAGGTTTGGTGGGGCCGACCACCATGGTTGAATTAGTCAACCATGGGTGGATGTATAAGGTAATTTAAGTAAATAAGAATTAAAGTAACCAAAATATCTAAATATTAAATGATTAAAATTATCCAAATGAGGTGGTCAAAGTGGGGTCAAAAGGTGAAAACCAAATCACCTCATCCCAAACTCAAAAAATAAAACACGTTGGGACTTAGGGGGGTGGAGTCATAAGCCATAAAGCAATATAAATATCTTGTGGGTGGGTGGAGAGAGTTAATGTAAAGTGAAGGTTAAATAACCAAAGAGATAAAGATGGGTTTACACCTTATCCTTTTCATTTTACCCTCAACTTATTCTCCATCTCTCCCATTCTTCCATTGCCGTCCCACACTAGCAAGGAAAAGAGGAGAAGAAAATTAAGAAAGAAAAGAGAAGAGCTCAAGGAGAGGAAGAAAAGGTTGGACCACCATCTCAAGGTAAAGATCTTGAGACATTTTTTACCATCTCCATCCTTTTCCCTCCCTCAAGTAAACCCTACCTTGGCCAATTCTAAGCTTGGAGGTTTCCACCATTGATCAAGCATCTTGACCTACCAAAGATTAAAAGGAAGGAGAAAGGAGGCTAAGGAAGCCGACGGGAGCGGCGGAAATCGGAGGAGACGACGGATTGTGAGTATTTCTTAAACAAGAAATTTTGGATTTTTAGGGTTTAAGATTTGGGATTTATTTTGTAAATTTAATGGTGGCCTATTGATTTTATGCCATGGATTTAAAATCCATCAATTTGAAGGATGGAAAGTGGACAAAACCCTAATGGGTAAATTAGGGTTAGTTTAAGGAAAAAATAAATGGATTAAGGTATGGAGGACATTGTGTAATTTAATTATGTAAAAATGGAAGCATGGAGAATGTTTATGGTTTTAGGGTTTAATGATTAAATGTTGGTAAATTGTTTTAAAGGGATGGTAAATAACTAAAAAAAAAAAAAAATGCATGGGAGAAGTGCATGATGTTGATGGCCTTAACAATGGTAGATGATGGAGTATTTTGTTAGGTTTTGTAAAAATGGTAGAGGGGGATGAACCCATGGTAGATGATTGGGTTAATTATTAGGGTTTATAAGAATGGGAGACAATGAGGTTGGTTAATGATTTTAGGGTTTTAAAATGATTAAATGTAGGCAATTGAGGAAATTATAATGGAGTGTTTAAGGTTAAAATTATTGGATCATGAACCATGGGTTCGGCCATGGTGAATGGCCGAACCCTATGGTGGTGTAATGGTAGTTTAAATGAGTACAAAAAATGGGGAAAATGATGGTTTTATGATGGTTTGATGATGATTGTAAATGGATTTAAAGTGTGATAAAGGATGATGATTGAAATGTATAAGTTAAGCCCCTTCATGGAAGGGCTTGTGATGGGTTCAAATGTATAAGTAGGCCAAAGAAAACAAAATGGGAAAAATTGATGAATTGGGTATTTTGAACCCATGGCCCATTGGTGAACCATTTAAAGGGTTAAGTATGGGGTTTTGGATTGGTTTAAATGAATAAGGTTAGACTAATTAAATAGCTAATCTTAATGGTCATGTGACATAATTGAATGGATCATTAATGGACCTAAGTTAGGTATCCAAGTTTATAATCAATTATGAACTTAGTTAGGCAAGGGTGAGTGGTTGATTAACCATGGAGAAGAGGTAGTGGCAAAACCGTAAATATTGATCAAAATGAAGCAACCCACTAAGATATGATGTATGGGCTTAGAAATGGTTAAAATATGGACTAATTATGTGTATGTAATAAGGTATTGGATATCGCGAGCGGTACGCGTGTCGGTAGCCGGATTATCGGACGAAGCCGAAAAAGGACGCGAGTCGGTATTCGGTAGGATTCCTACCTATTTGTAAGCCATGGATGTGTGATGGTATTTTTGTCATATTTTATTGATTTTGGTATTTATCTTATGATGGGTTTTTACAATTATGGATGCTATGTTTAAGATGGATTTTATTTAATGGCTATGAACTATGATTAAGGTTATGCATTATAAATTAAGGCTATGTATGATATCTTAAGGTTATGAGTTATAAATATTACATAGCATAATGCATTACATCTCATGCATGGCATGGGCGGAAAAAAAAAAAAAATAAACAAACCGGAGTCCATGCTCCGTCGGGGCGACCGAGAACAGGCATGGGGACACCTTGATGAGGCTTTGCCGTCAAGGGGGATATTTTGCGGTTGGACATATCTTGACGAGGTTTTTCCGTCAAGAGGGATATGACAGTACATGGCAGGAATGATGGGTGGGATTCATAACATTGACACCCATGGCATATCATTTACTTATATTTTAGTATATGGTGGTTTATAGTTTTCACTGTGTTATTATCTGTATGTGGTTATTACTAACCCATGTGCTAGCCCTACTCGGAATCCTACTGGGCACGTTGTTCTAACGCCCTACTTCTACCCTAGCTGATGATGCAGGAGATGGCGGACCGGAAGGGCGAGACGGAAGCCAAGCTTAGGAGCTTGGGGAGGCGGATTAATTATTTTGTTTTACTTCATTTTGGAAAAGATGTATTTGTATAGTTAGCTTGTCGGAAATGTAATAATTTAGGTAGTTTGCTATGTTTAGGTATTATTTTGGATAATACAGTATAATGGCATTTTCGTAATTAATTGGGTATTTCTTCCCTGCTATCTGAAGAACTGGTAGGATAGTTCTATGATCATCCGCATTTATTATTATATTCCGTGAGCTTACTTGCTACGCGTGAACCATACTCGTGGACTTATGTTCCACGCACGCGTAGGGTTGGCCAGTTAAGGGCCGGGCTTTAGAAGTTCGGAACTTAACTCGCGTCGTGACGTCCGCGCCCTTTTTCACTTTTATTTAAAAAAAAAAAAAAAAGTACTCTGATTTTACGGTGAAAAGGGGCGGGTGTTACAGTTGGTATCAGAGCGAATTCGGAAGAATGAATCTCTCGAAGTAAGATTAAGACGGTTGCACGTCTCACTGACGGCTAAAAATCCCAACCGACCGACTCTTCGGAGACCGCTGCACGGGGGCCGGGTTAAATTACTTCGATTGACTCAAACTGAAGGGTTTAATCTGAGAACAACATTTGACGGAAAGGGATGATAGCAAGGGAAAAAAAAAAAATCAATGTAAGTCGGAATTATCAAACATAGCAAGTAGGGTTACATTTTCCCATCATGAGAAAACAAGTTTAGGTCTTCCCCAAATTTGACAGAATAATGGTAGGCCTATTGAACATAGGAGAAAATTCCCCGATTTCACAAATGGAACGAAACATAGATACTTGGGAAGTTTTCCCCAAACCAAGTGTGCTTATTTGGCAATCTTCCCCAAAAAAAAAAATGAGAAACAAAGTATATTGTTTAGTATTTTTTTTCTTCTTTTTCCTCCATTTGAAAAAGGAACTAAGTCAGTGTTTTCGATGACTAGGAAATGGCTCCGAAGAGAAGGACTCGTCGCAACCAGAAAGAGGTATCACCACCTCGCCAGGAAGAGGAGGTACCCCATCGGGAGGAGGAACAGAATAATATCAACATACAAGGTGTACCTCCCGAGCTAAAAGATGTAGTTCAAGCGGCAGTCGCTGCTGCTCTTCAGCAACATTTGAGCGGAAATGCGACTATTAGCGACGGAAATGCTACTACTAGTGACACTAGTAAGCGGAAGATGGTTAAAGACTTCCAGCAACAGCGTCCTCCCTACTTTAGAGGAAAAGAAGGGGCTGTAGGAGCAGATCACTGGTTAAAGAAGATCACTCAGATCTTAAATCTGCTTCAGGTTTTCAGTCCGGCTGACAGAATCTTACTGGCAACATCTCAACTGATTGAGGATGCCGGTAATTGGTGGGAAGTGGTAGAAAAACAACAATCACTGGTGCCGGAAAGGGAAAGAATTGCCATGACTTGGGAATGGTTCTCAGCCACTTTTCTAGAGCAGTTTTTCCCGGAGGAAGAAAGGGAGAGCCAGACTGAAGCTTTTATATCATTAGTACAAGGCAATATGACAGTGGCAGAGTACCACCGGGAGTTCCTTCGACTATCTGTCTACGCGTTCTACATGGTGGACACTGAGCACCGGAGGGCCCGTAAGTTTGAACGGGGCCTTCGGCCGAGCATCAAAACTAGGGTGACAGTATTCAAGGAACCTACATTGGCAGGGGTGGTTGGCAGGGCCACTATAGTGGAGCGGGAATTGAATGAGGTAGCGCGGCGTGACAACCGCCGATGGCAGAGTGGGCGGGGTGCATTTTAACCCAATAAAAGGTTCCGCCCGAGTTTCGGCAGACCCTCATCCTCTACTGGATCTACAGGGGGCTTTCGCCCCAATCAGCCCTCCCAGTCAGCATCAGTTACCCAGGTTCCTAGAGGTGGGAACACTTGCTATCAGTGTGGCCAACAGGGTCACTTCAAGAGGGAGTGTCCGCAGCTCAGCAGACCCTCTAACTTCAAGGGTTCCTCCCGCCCTCCAGTTAGATCAGCTCAGCCGCGAGGGGGCAAAACATACAATCAGGCAGGACGGGCGCCAAACCCTATGGGATCAGGACGACTTTTTGCTATACCTTCTCCAGTAGCAGTGGACCGCTCGGTGATTCAAGGTATGGCCGTAGTTGGTAGTTCTTATGCAGTTACATTATTTGATTCTGGAGCTTCCCATTCATTTATATCTGCTGCATTCATATCTGCTACGGGCACATTAGTACAGAATCTGTCCACCTCACTTACTATTGTATCCCCTGTCGGAGACACATCTTTGGGGCTCATATGCACGGCACTGAACACTGAACTCGCTGGATTCAGATTCGAGTTCAATTATTTAGTAATCGATATGGCTGAGTACGATGTTATATTTGGCATGGACTGGTTGGCTACGTATCAGGCCCATATTGATTGCCATCTTCGTAGAGTGATATTTTGGTCACCCGAAGGAAGGCGGTATATAGTGCCCGCTGACCGACAGGGCATTCCTAGAAGACTGCAGGAAGAATTGAATCATCTTGCCTTGGACACCCTCAGATTAGATAAGGCACCAATAGCTGAACTTCCTGCAGTGGTAGTAGATTATGCCGAGGTATTTCCAACAGAGCTCCCTGGTCTGCCACCTAAGAGGGAGATAGACTTTGAGATTAAATTATACCCCGGCGCAGCTCCAGTATCGTTACCTCATTACAGGATGGCACCGGCTGAGATGACTGAGTTGAAAAAGCAGATTGATGAACTGCTCAGGCTGGGCTTTATTCGGAACAGCACATCCGCATGGGGAGCCCCGGTATTGTTTGTTAAGAAGAAGGACGGTACCCTTCGAATGTGTGTGGATTATAGAAAATTGAACCAGTTGACTGTCAGGAATAAATATCCCCTACCCAGGATTGATGATCTGTTTGATCAGCTTAGGGGTTCCTCTCACTTTTCCAAGATTGATCTGATGTCCGGATACCATCAAATCCGGGTTAGAGAGGAAGACATTGAGAAGACAGCCTTCAGGACACGATATGGATTATATGAGTATGTAGTCATGCCGTTTGGGCTTACTAATGCACCAGCGGTGTTCATGGACCTGATGAATAGGATATTCCGTCCTTACTTGGATCAGTTTGTAATTGTATTTATTGATGACATCCTGATCTATTCCAAGAGTCAGGAGGAACATGCTGAACACCTGCGGATAGTTCTGAACACCCTGAAGAGGAACCAATTGTATGCCAAAGCCAGCAAGTGTGAATTTTGGCTATCAAAGGTCAATTTCTTGGGGCACGTTATATCGGAGGAAGGCATAGCTGTAGACCCGACTAAGGTAGCGGCAGTGAGGGAGTGGAAAGCACCGACGAATGTGACCGAGATCCGCAGTTTTCTGGGATTGGCCGGTTACTACAGGAAATTTATTATGGATTTCTCCAAGATTGCAGCCCCATTTACCCGACTCACTCAGAAAGGAGTCAAATTTGAATGGTCAGATCTGTGCAACCGGAGATTTGAGGAGCTAAAGGAGAAGCTTACAACCGCTCCTATTTTGATCTTGCCGGAAAGAGGGAGAAACTATGAGGTGTACTGTGATGCCTCAGGAGAGGGACTGGGGTGTACGCTCAGTCAAGGTAATAGGGCGGTGGCGTACGGGTCAAGACAGTTGAAAATTCATGAGCGCAATTATCCCACACATGATCTGGAACTGGCAGCGGTGGTCTTCGCTCTTAAAAGCTGGAGACACTACCTTTATGGTGAGAAGTTTGAGGTATTCTCAGACCATAAGAGCCTAAAGTACCTATTTGATCAGAAGGAACTCAACATGAGACAACGTAGATGGATGGAATACTTGGCAGATTATGAGTTCGCACTCCGGTATCATCCTGGCAAGGCGAACAAAGTGGCGGATGCTCTCAGCCGCATATCACCTGCAACAGTAGCCAGTATGATCAGAACAGAATGGGAGGTGTTGAATACCATCAGAGAGTTTAAACTCTATCTGGATAATCATGGAACCATATATAATCTGATCATACGATCCCACATGGTCTCCGAGATTGAACGGGAACAACGAACAAATCCAGAGGTGGAAGAGATATGGGCTAAGATGTCTACCGGTGAAGTTGTACCGGAATGGGAATTACGACCGGGACAGGGTCTTATGTTCCGAGGTAGGACATATGTGCCTAAGAATTGCAGAAGAGAGTTGCTGATTGAAGCACACCAAACAAAACTCTCTATTCACCCGGGCAGCACCAAGATGTACCATGATCTTAAGAGGCACTATTGGTGGCATGGACTTAAGAAAGACGTGGCAGAGTTTGTTGCTTGTTGCTTAACCTGTCAGCAGGTTAAGGCAGAACATCGGAAGCCACCGGGCTTACTCGCACCCTTACCGGTGCCAGAATGGAAATGGGAACACATATCCATGGACTTTGTAACAGGGTTGCCAAGGTCATCCAAGGGCAACGATGCAATATGGGTCATAGTGGACCAGTTGACCAAGTCTGCACATTTCCTTCCCATCAAGATGACGGATTCATCAGAGACTTTGGGTCGAAGGTACATCCGGGAGATCATCAGGTTACATGGCATTCCCCGGTCTATTGTGTCTGACAGGGATGGCCGATTCACCGGCAGAGTATGGCAGGGCTTACAGTCGGCTATGGGGACCGACGTATTAACTAGCACAGCATTTCATCCACAGACTGATGGACAGTCAGAGAGGACAATACAGACATTGGAGGATATGCTGAGAGCATGCATGCTAGACTTTAAGGGTGGATGGGAGGATCATTTACCACTGGTGGAGTTTTCCTACAATAACAGCTATCAGTCAAGCCTACAGATGGCTCCGTTTGAGGCCTTATATGGTAGGCCATGTAGATCACCAGTGTGTTGGACAGAAGCCGGTGAGCCTGCGCTGATTGGACCGGAGTTGGTTGCAGAAACTACAGCGCAGATTAAATTGATACGGCAACATCTACTTACTGCACAAAGCCGACAGAAGAGTTACGCCGACAAAAGGAGAAGGTTCCTCGAATTTGAGGTGGGGGACTTGGTGTTTTTGAAAGTCTCACCACGGAAGGGACACATGAGATTTAGAAAGAAGGGGAAACTGTCACCTAGATTTGTGGGACCGTTTCCAATCTTGAAGAGGGTGGGGGGGGGGGGGGGTAGCTTATCAGTTGGCGCTCCCTCCGCAGTTATCATCATTACATGATGTATTCCATGTGTCTATGTTGAGGAAGTACAACCCTGATCCTTCACATGTATTGAATATTCAAGACATCGATGTGCAAAGCGATGTGACATATGTGGAAAAGCCGGTCAGAATAGTCGGGACCGAGCAAAGGGTGTTGCGGAACCGGGCCATTCAGTTCGTCAAGGTGGTATGGGAACGACATGGTAATGAAGAAACCACCTGGGAACTTGAGTCGGAGATGAGAGCCTCTCATCCGGAACTCTTTGTGTAAGATGTTTTGAACCTCTACTTCGCTCGAATTTTCGGGACGAAAATTTTAAAAGAGGATTGTATTGTAAGGTCTCAGAATTTGGGAATTAATATAAATGTGAATATTAATTATTTTAATGATGGAAATTAGAAAATTGGTGGAGAAAATGGTAAATGGGCCAAAATTGGATAAAGGCCCAAGTGTGGCCCAATAGACTATGGTTTGGATTTAAATTTATTTAAATGGGTCAAGAATGGTCAAATTGGGTCAAATACCCATTTGGGACCCAATGGGTCAAGATGGTTAAGCTCTAAGGTAAATGGGCTAGTGGGAAATGTAATTGGGCCATGGGCCCAATGGTGATCCATTTAGAGTGGGCTTAATGAAATTCAATCACCCTAAGTAATTTGGAATTAAACAATGGTGGTGTGGCCAAGTGGGACCCACCTCCACCTCATCAAGTGAGGTGGCATGTGGGCCAAGGTTTGGTGGGGCCGACCACCATGGTTGAATTAGTCAACCATGGGTGGATGTATAAGGTAATTTAAGTAAATAAGAATTAAAGTAACCAAAATATCTAAATATTAAATGATTAAAATTATCCAAATGAGGTGGTCAAAGTGGGGTCAAAAGGTGAAAACCAAATCACCTCATCCCAAACTCAAAAAATAAAACACGTTGGGACTTAGGGGGGTGGAGTCATAAGCCATAAAGCAATATAAATATCTTGTGGGTGGGTGGAGAGAGTTAATGTAAAGTGAAGGTTAAATAACCAAAGAGATAAAGATGGGTTTACACCTTATCCTTTTCATTTTACCCTCAACTTATTCTCCATCTCTCCCATTCTTCCATTGCCGTCCCACACTAGCAAGGAAAAGAGGAGAAGAAAATTAAGAAAGAAAAGAGAAGAGCTCAAGGAGAGGAAGAAAAGGTTGGACCACCATCTCAAGGTAAAGATCTTGAGACATTTTTTACCATCTCCATCCTTTTCCCTCCCTCAAGTAAACCCTACCTTGGCCAATTCTAAGCTTGGAGGTTTCCACCATTGATCAAGCATCTTGACCTACCAAAGATTAAAAGGAAGGAGAAAGGAGGCTAAGGAAGCCGACGGGAGCGGCGGAAATCGGAGGAGACGACGGATTGTGAGTATTTCTTAAACAAGAAATTTTGGATTTTTAGGGTTTAAGATTTGGGATTTATTTTGTAAATTTAATGGTGGCCTATTGATTTTATGCCATGGATTTAAAATCCATCAATTTGAAGGATGGAAAGTGGACAAAACCCTAATGGGTAAATTAGGGTTAGTTTAAGGAAAAAATAAATGGATTAAGGTATGGAGGACATTGTGTAATTTAATTATGTAAAAATGGAAGCATGGAGAATGTTTATGGTTTTAGGGTTTAATGATTAAATGTTGGTAAATTGTTTTAAAGGGATGGTAAATAACTAAAAAAAAAAAAAAATGCATGGGAGAAGTGCATGATGTTGATGGCCTTAACAATGGTAGATGATGGAGTATTTTGTTAGGTTTTGTAAAAATGGTAGAGGGGGATGAACCCATGGTAGATGATTGGGTTAATTATTAGGGTTTATAAGAATGGGAGACAATGAGGTTGGTTAATGATTTTAGGGTTTTAAAATGATTAAATGTAGGCAATTGAGGAAATTATAATGGAGTGTTTAAGGTTAAAATTATTGGATCATGAACCATGGGTTCGGCCATGGTGAATGGCCGAACCCTATGGTGGTGTAATGGTAGTTTAAATGAGTACAAAAAATGGGGAAAATGATGGTTTTATGATGGTTTGATGATGATTGTAAATGGATTTAAAGTGTGATAAAGGATGATGATTGAAATGTATAAGTTAAGCTCCTTCATGGAAGGGCTTGTGATGGGTTCAAATGTATAAGTAGGCCAAAGAAAACAAAATGGGAAAAATTGATGAATTGGGTATTTTGAACCCATGGCCCATTGGTGAACCATTTAAAGGGTTAAGTATGGGGTTTTGGATTGGTTTAAATGAATAAGGTTAGACTAATTAAATGGCTAATCTTAATGGTCATGTGACATAATTGAATGGATCATTAATGGACCTAAGTTAGGTATCCAAGTTTATAATCAATTATGAACTTAGTTAGGCAAGGGTGAGTGGTTGATTAACCATGGAGAAGAGGTAGTGGCAAAACCGTAAATATTGATCAAAATGAAGCAACCCACTAAGATATGATGTATGGGCTTAGAAATGGTTAAAATATGGACTAATTATGTGTATGTAATAAGGTATTGGATATCGCGAGCGGTACGCGTGTCGGTAGCCAGATTATCGGACGAAGCCGAAAAAGGACGCGAGTCGGTATTCGGTAGGATTCCTACCTATTTGTAAGCCATGGATGTGTGATGGTATTTTTGTCATATTTTATTGATTTTGGTATTTATCTTATGATGGGTTTTTACAATTATGGATGCTATGTTTAAGATGGATTTTATTTAATGGCTATGAACTATGATTAAGGTTATGCATTATAAATTAAGGCTATGTATGATATCTTAAGGTTATGAGTTATAAATATTACATAGCATAATGCATTACATCTCATGCATGGCATGGGCGGAAAAAAAAAAAAAATAAACAAACCGGAGTCCATGCTCCGTCGGGGCGACCGAGAACAGGCATGGGGACACCTTGATGAGGCTTTGCCGTCAAGGGGGATATTTTGCGGTTGGACATATCTTGACGAGGTTTTTCCGTCAAGAGGGATATGACAGTACATGGCAGGAATGATGGGTGGGATTCATAACATTGACACCCATGGCATATCATTTACTTATATTTTAGTATATGGTGGTTTATAGTTTCACTGTGTTATTATCTGTATGTGGTTATTACTAACCCATGTGCTAGCCCTACTCGGAATCCTACTGGGCACGTTGTTCTAACGCCCTACTTCTACCCTAGCTGATGATGCAGGAGATGGCGGACCGGAAGGGCGAGACGGAAGCCAAGCTTAGGAGCTTGGGGAGGCGGATTAATTATTTTGTTTTACTTCATTTTGGAAAAGATGTATTTGTATAGTTAGCTTGTCGGAAATGTAATAATTTAGGTAGTTTGCTATGTTTAGGTATTATTTTGGATAATACAGTATAATGGCATTTTCGTAATTAATTGGGTATTTCTTCCCTGCTATCTGAAGAACTGGTAGGATAGTTCTATGATCATCCGCATTTATTATTATATTCCGTGAGCTTACTTGCTACGCGTGAACCATACTCGTGGACTTATGTTCCACGCACGCGTAGGGTTGGCCAGTTAAGGGCCGGGCTTTAGAAGTTCGGAACTTAACTCGCGTCGTGACGTCCGCGCCCTTTTTCACTTTTATTTAAAAAAAAAAAAAAAAAGTACTCTGATTTTACGGTGAAAAGGGGCGGGTGTTACAATCACAGTGGAGAATACAAGCTAAGCATCGAAGCAAACATTTGAAGCATAGAGTCTAGAAATTTTCTCATTTGAATATGTACTTATAATTTGTGTATCTTTTGTATTCAAATGATGTATAACGGGTTGGGCTAAGTCGTCGAGTCTGTATTCATTAGCTTCTAGGTGTTTTGTCATGGAAATTGACAAAAGGGGAGATTATTAATGCACTGGCTTGCCGAGTCACCTAATTGTCAATTCCATGGCTTAGGTGAAGCCTTGCCTCAGAAGATTGAAGCAATGAATCAAGACTCAAGTGATGAAATTGAATCATGCGCCTTGAAAAATGGAAGATCAAGTAAATATTCATCATCAACATGTGTATGGCAATCACACAAAGGTAATTGGCCATAGATGACTTTAGGGTGGACCCAACACACCCAGGATGACCTGGACTAGCCATAGACAACATCTTGGTAAATCATAAATCAAGTCTAGTGGTCTTTTACAACCAACAGAACCAGATGGAATCAAAATGTAAAAACAGTTTTACTGTCATGACGACACATTGTGTCTGCCCTTCCATCACCATTGGGCAGGGACAATACATTGTGGTATTGCGATCCATCGTCCATAAAATCAAAGGTTCTGGTTGGAAATGGATTGTCAAACATTGTTCACCCCAGGACGATAGAATCGTGTCGGCGACCCATCATGAGGACCATTTCACGATCCATCGAGTGCATGACCCATCGTCTGGGACAAGGCTGATACATCGAGACTACGATACATCGGTAGGTCACATTTAAGGTTCTAGTTTCAGAAACTCTGTCAAACTACACTGTTTCAGGATGATTAATCGGGTGAAATACCCATTGTCGGGTACAAGGGCAATCCATCGTGATCACGACCAATCGGCTAAGGATTTTTTATGTTCGGATTAAAACACGTACTGTCAAAATCAACTGGCCCCAGGACGATACTATCATCACAGCACGATACATCGGCACAAGGATCGGGTGATCAATCGTGGAGCACGATAAATTGGGCGTGACCGTTTTCTATCCGTTAGAGAACATTTAATGCGCAACAATCTCTTTACAATAGCACAATTTGAACACACGATCTATTGTGATCCCACGATCAATCGCCGTTGTATGTTCGGGAAATTTCTGGCTGCCTATATAAACTCCGAATTTTGGAGAAATGGGTGGGAGTTTTTAAAAAAAGAAAATCTTAAAGCATTCCTAGATATCCCAGTCTCTCCCAACTCCTCTCTAAACACTTTACTTAGGTGAATCATTTGAAATTCAATCATCTTAGTTGAGATTAAGAGAGAGAGAGAAAAAAAAATAGTTCTAGGATCAATTGGCAAATCTTAAATCCTAGAGGCCTTTCCCATAGATTGTGATTGCTCTACACAAGGCACATCTTCGTTGTCATCGACATCACATCGGGAATGAGATCTTCAAGAAGCACATTGTTGAGCACTAAAATCTTACATTTTTACCCCTAATTATTGGGCTAATAATCCTCAATTTTGTATATAATATATAAATGCCTTGTATTTTAATTCTTCCATTTAATAAAGTGAAACATCCATTTTGAATCCTGGAACATCTAATTTCTAAAATTCTTTTATGATTATTTTACTTTTAATTCAAGATTACAACCTTTGTTTATTTGATTGAACATGAGCGTATGCAAAAGTTAGGATCTTGATTGTAAATGTTGAATCATGATTACAAAGGTTTGATTAATTAAATTAAAAAGTTGTGAATCTTGTTTTATCAGTGAATATGTGTAACGCCCCGTTCCTTTATACAGCCTAAACGGTTTGTGGTCCACAGAACTGCAGGCTAAACGGGCGTGATCCAATGCATTACGCATCTAACGGGTCTTACATCATAGATTTGTAGCTGGGGGAAAATAAGTATATATATATTTTTAAAAGATTATAGATGAATAAATAAAGCCATCAAATCTTTCATGTCCCAAACTTGATACATTGTATCAGTTTTAATACCATCCACAAATATGAAGGGAGTTAACATCTAATAACAACATTAAGTCTAATCTCACAAGTTTGCTCACAATCCATTCCACAAAAATAAAACCAACTAATAAATCTCAAATTTCTCAAATTATTTGAATCAACTAATCAAATCTCAAATATAACAAGCATCCCATAACTAACTCAATCGACATAGTCCAACACCTAGTTAAGAATTTAAATATTCATCCATAGTAACTTCTAGTTTTCAATGTCGTCCTCCAATCCTAAATCCAAAGGGTTACCTACAATGTAAGGGGTGTGAGCTCGAAGCCCAGTGAAAGAATACAATAACACATATCCAACATGGTATCTTCCATTATTCCCAATTCAACATAATAAATGTAATATTAGAGCAAAATTAAATGAATATACATTTATTGACCATGCTCTATGCCATGAAATGCACAATGCTCAATGCCTCATTCATCCACAACAACACCTACTGTATTTGGTGGCCTACCCGCCGAAGTGAGGCTAACACAACACCACTTGAAGTGGCCTACCCGCCGCACTACCACCAAATAACAGTCTACGTGACCTTTCATGGCTCAACAATCCAAACCTACCACATCCGTGGTACTACTCACTAAAAGCGAGGCCATACACTACCACCGTCGTGGTCTACATGAAAGATCACAACTCACACCTCCATACCTATCCCATGAATATGAAGATGCCATACTCAATGCCATGTCTACCATATTAACATGCCATGAATCTCAACATTATCACATACTCTAAACAGTGATATACGATTTCAAATTATTCTAAGTATCATATACATGTTCCAAGATATCAAACATTTATCTCAATACTATCACACATACGAAATAACAAATCACATCGCATCATTATTTTTATAACAATTCAATATCATAATTAAATCTCTATTCTCCACAAGCAAAATCAAACAATAACAACACATCCATCCAAGTCAAATATAATTATGGGACCTTTCAACAGTGTCAATGGCTAATTTCCAACTATTCGGGCAGACTGAGTCTACTCACAACCATTAGAACACTTAGCCAATCTCCTTTACATTACTGTGAGTAAAAGCACCGAATTATGCCACTGTTCCCGCATATTACACCCAGTCCATTTCATAGGTCCAATATTATATTCCCAAAACACATTACAGAATGTAATATTTTCCATTGCACAATCACATAAATAAAAATAAAGAATATCATGTACAACCAAAGTATAGTGTATTGTTTTCCATCACCTAAAAAGTTCACGAAGTGTAGGTGACGAATCCACACGCATTCCAACTTGAAATCAATCAACAGGACGTCCGTGAAATGCTGCATAGAGTTCGTTTGAAGTTTTGAGTATTTGTAACATTACTCCCAACTTGAACTAAATAAGTGTAAAACAGGTTCCTAAGGTCCAAGGTTAAGGTTGAAATTTGAGTCTACACACTGTATGGTCGAACCATGTCTCTCCAACTTAGACAATGAAAACCTTATTCATAAAATGAGTAACTGCTTTTTAAGTTAGTTTCACTCAAAATAAAATAAATTAATTAAAATATTTTCTAAAATCATGTACTATCTTAATAACATAATAAATAAATACAACTCTGGTTTGAATTAAAAAGAGTCCCATTTTAGGACGATTGAGGGATTGGCTGAAATCACAAATTGAAAACTTTTTAAAAAGTTGAAATAAAATCCAAAATCCATTTAAAGGAATAAAAAAAAAATAACATACCTAATAAAATGATATTGTCTCCTAGATTCCAATAATATCTTAAAGGAGGATGACATAGGGCAAAATGGTTATCGCAATTAAATGAAAAGGGAATAAAATCAAATAGGAGGTAGCATAACCCACCTGCAAGGTTCGGCTGAGCTGAAACTCAGGTTAACTAAATTCCTTTAAACTATTTTGCTTATTTATCTTAGCTTCCCTAAATGAGGAAAGGATGGAAACAATACAAAAGAATTATTTTGGAGAATTAATAAGTGATTACTAATTTGAGTTATGTAATATCTTAATAAAATAATTATATAAATACAATTGGAGAAAATACTTGTCTTAAATCAAATAATTGAAATAACGCAGTGCAGGCTTCCAAATTCGCTACCATACACAAATCAGGTGGGAAGGTAAACTGATGAAGACCATGAAAACCGAAAAAAAAAAAAAGGGTGTTGATTGTTTGAGAGGACTGATCATAGGTGATGAGTTAAAATCACAATTTTGAAATACTTAAACAAGATAGGAGAGATTGTAATAAAATAATAGGGTAAAATCTAATATCTTTTGATTAATCACCGTACAGAATCTTACCCACCAAACCAATTTAAAACATGTAATAATATGATTCAATAAAGTGATAATAAAAAAATAGTTTCATTATACGATTTTCAAAGAATGGAATATAAGAAGCTATTTTTCTTGTCAATGACATGGATGACGATCGGAGGTTTAAATTTCTCTCAAAGCAGAGAAGTAATTATAACCATGCAGGGCAGGCTAAAGTAATAAAATAAGAAGATAGACTTACACTTTGAAGAAGGGGTGATGGCAGCAAGCTTTGGAAGGAACCTAGGTAAGTACTGTTCACAGATGGGGAATGGGTACAGTTGGTGAGACGAACTAGAGAAGTAGAAAGGAAGAGAAGAGGAAGAGGGGCCGACCTGAATCACTCGGCTAAATGGACGTTCGTTGCCCTACAATGGTCGTTCTCGCTCGAGTTCGGGTTGCTGTCACTTGAAGATGATCGGGATCATGGAAGAATCTCGGATGGAATTTATAAGGAATGGTCGTAGATGGGTTCACGAGGAAAAGAGATAACGTGAGGCAGATTAAATTAGGCAAGAATGGAACTCATAAGTTAATATGAATAACTATGATGTAGTCAAGTGGTACTTGACAAGATTGAACAGGAACAACGGATGGATTCGGAAATGGGCCAAGATGTTATTGGCAAAGTCATACCGGAATGGGGTCTTGTATTCCAAGGAAGGATATATATACTTAAGGGTTGCCAAGGTCTTCAAAGGGCAACGATACGATATGGGTCGTGGTAGACCGACTGACCAATCTACACATTTTATTCCATTAAGATGACAAATTCATCTGAGATTTTGGATTGGCAGTATAACTAGGATATCATCAGATTTCATGGTATGTCTCGGACTATTGTGTTCGACAGAAATGATCGATTTACCGGCACAGTATGGCAGAGCATGCAAGCAGCCGTGGAAACAAACTTATTGATTAGCACGGTATTCCACCCACAGACTGAGGGGCAGTCTGAGAGGATAATACAGACATTGGAGGATATGTTGAGAGCACGCAGGTTAGATTTCAAAAGTGAATGGAAGGATCATCTGCCGTTGGTAGAATTCTCATGTACCGAACATGCAAGACATAGAAATCCAAAGTGACGTGACATACGTCTAAAAGCTTGTCCAAATGGTGGACACAGAACAAAGAGTACTACGGAATCGAGCAATTCAGTTTGTCAAGGTGGTATAGGATGTTGTGGCATTAAGGAAGCCATATGGGGACTCGAGTCGGAAATGAGGACAGCTCATCCTGAGCTATTTATGTAAAGATTTGAAAACTCGATTTTCGGGACGAAAATTTTAAAAAGAGGGTTGTATTGTAATACCCCGAATTCTCAAGTTATAAATATTTACGGAAATTACCCATGTAAATTATGAATTTTAGATATGGATCTAAGATGGGTAAAAATGTTGGGTCTTTGCCCAATTAAGACCCAACGGATTTGGTAAATGTTTTCAATAAAAATTAAATGAGGGATCATGGAAAGATTTTTGGAATAAGATAGATTATCATGGCCGTGTGGGAGATATGAAATCTATGAGATATGCGCATGGGACTTTCTAATCTAAAAGAAGAAAGGATGCATGGCCGAATGTGGATTTGGATATCCAAGTAAATGCGCATAAGATCATTTTATAAAGGGTCTTTCCTTGGTTAAGAGTGGAATTAAAGGAATTGCTAAGATAGAGGATCGGCACCTTCTAATTAGAATTAAGAGGGAAGTTTTTATAAAACAAAAGGGAAGGGGGCGCATAGCACCTTCTAAGTATGAACCAATGGGAGATTAATTAAGGCAATGGCTAAATTTGGAAAGTGCCTAAATATGGAAACATTGAAGCTAAATTTGGAAAGTGTCTAAATATGGAGAATGGTTATTAAGTTAGTAAGTTTCAAAATTTAGAAGTTGGAAATTAAAATGGGAAGTGTAATTAAAGGGAAGGTTTAATAAAATGGAAGAGGCAACAAGAATGGGGCGCATGTCACTTTCTATTCTTGATTTAGGGAAGGTTTTATAAGAGGCAAACAAGTGTATACGGCATGAGATAATTAAAGAAGGGAGCAAGGGCGCATAGCACATTCTAAATAAGGATTAAGGAAAAAGAAAGAAAATAAGAAAGGGAGGAAAATAAGGAAGGTTTGACATATGTTCAGTATTTTGGTTATAAAGTTCCACTCCAATGTC
Source organism: Chimonanthus salicifolius (assembly GCA_013350335.1). NCBI lineage: Eukaryota > Viridiplantae > Streptophyta > Magnoliopsida > Laurales > Calycanthaceae > Chimonanthus > Chimonanthus salicifolius. The sequence continues at coordinate 22,822,943 of CM023541.1, read as the reverse complement.
CGATTGCTTTGATTCTTTTTGCGTTGCAAAGAAGATTCAAGGGCTACAACTTTGTAGTTTACCAGTTTCTTGATTCGGAATTTAACAAGGTCAAAACTGAGCTACAATATGGTATATGTGTAAAAAATGGGGAACACAAGGGCTCACGGCATTACTATATTTATTTTTAGATTAGCCAATTGGAGATCAATAAAAGGAGAGAAGGAGGGGGCACACGGCACACCTACACCTTAGGCCGATTTTTTTTTCTCTCTCTCTCTCTCTCTCAAGTTCTTACTCTCGGCTACAACAAAGAAGAAGGCCGGCCAGCAAAAGGTGTCTTGGTTGGAGGAAAATTAAGAAGAAAAGAGAAAGATTGGAAGAACAAAGAGGTTAATATCTTAATGGTTTAATTTTATGTTCGAAACAAAAAGAACCGTAGGGTTCGGCCATGGTATTTGGCCGAACCCCATGGAGGAAGATTGGTGATGATTTGATGATCTTAAATGGAGAAATAGAACCATAGGGTTCAGCCATAGTGCATGGCCGGACCCCATGGAAAGATTTGGTTTATTTATTGGTTTTTAAGAATAAAAACCATAGAGATTCTTAAATAAGTAATTGATGATAATGATATGTAATTTTGAAGGAATTAAATGGAAGATCCATGATTGATTAATGGAGACATGGCTAGGGATGTGGGTCGGCCATGGCATGGCCGAACCATGATTGTATCATGGCCAAGCTTGTAGGATCTAAAGAATGGAAAGGAAGGGGGTGAGGTTCAGCCATGGTGTATGGCCGAACCCCACCAATTATATTTTGGGAGTATGTAAGAATTATTATTGAATGTTTTAATGGATTTAAACCATTGATGAAGATCATGAACCATAGGGTTCGGCCATGGTGCTTGGCCAAACCCCATGGGGTTGTTTTTGGAATGGAGATCGATTTGGTTGCTTAATATGGAAAGTTTCCAAATATAGAAGGAGTTGCTAAACTTGAAAGGCATCCAATAATGGAAAAATAGTTTCTAATTTAGGAAACTATCTATCTATAGAAGTTTGTTTAAGAAAGGAAAGTGTCTATTCTTGGAAAGTAGATATTGAAATTAGAAAATATCTAATTATGAGGTGGTTTCTAATCTAGGAAACTATCTAAGTATGGAAAATGGTTACTAATTTGGGAAGTTTCTATTTTGGAAGGAGTTGACTAAATTAGAAAGCTTCTAATTTTGGATGGTAAAATATGGAAACCTTCTAATAATAGAAGGTGGAGTTTAATTATAAAAACCTTCCAATTATGGAAAGGTGGAGATTAAGTTTGGAAACTATTTATGTATGGAAGTGTGAATGATGAAAGCCATTGAATACTATGTATGGATTTTAAAAGAGAACCTTATAAACCATAGGGTTCGGCCATGGTGTATGGATGAACCCCATGGAGTTGTAATGGCATTTTTAAAGTATGTTAATTGTTTTTGGAAGGTAGGATTAAAATGGAAAGTCTTTAATTTAGAAAGGACCTATTTATGGAAAGAACTTGGAATTATGGATCCAAGATTAGGAAATGATAAATTTAGAAAGTTTCCATTTTAGGGACTTTCTAAGTATGGAAGTTGGTTAATGAAATTGGAAAGTTTCTAAATGTAGACTTTCTAAGTATAAACTTAAGTTGTTGAGAAATTATTATGGACCATGTAACGGGTGAAAGATTTTAAAAGAAACTATGGGTTATGTAAGCCATGAGTGGCAAAAACTGTAAATTTACTTGTTAAAGATGGAAGTTTAGCCTTGTATGGCAATAAGGTAATTATATGAGAAATTATTTGGAGAACTTAGATGTTTAGGATTATGTACTTGGATCTAAACATGGGAATTGATTGGCAGACCTAGGGTTATGTACTTTGGATTAAAATAAATAGAATATTAACTAAGGTTTGGACCAATGGCATTTTGATAATTAATGGAATAAATGAACAAAAAGGGTGAGGCTCGGCCATAGGTATGGCTGAACCCCACAAGTATGGTTTATGGATTTAAATATTGCAAATCAAGTAGGACTTGGTGTTGACTTAATATTAGATTATAAGGTAACAAGATCTAGCAAGTGGTGCGCGATCGGCGATCAATTATTGGACGAAAGACGCAAGCACTCGTTAACGGTCTTTGGTAGGATTCCACCTCTTTGAAACCATGGGTTTATGTGCATTGTTTTATCTTGTTTTTGATGAATTTATATTGCAAAGGATATGTTTCAAATGGTGATTTTATATGCTATGTTTATTTGATAAAATAGCATGTGTTTTAAATATGAGCTTTTAAATGCTATGATTTTGTATAATTGCATAGCATGTGGTATTTGCATCTCATGCATGGCATGGGAGGGATGACAGGTAACCTGGGACCCACACTCCGTCGGGGCGTCCGTAAAACACTCGTGGGGGGATACCTTGATGATGAGAATTCCATCAAGAGGATACTATGTATAATACCTTAATGATGAGAGTCCCATCAAGAGTATACCATATGTTCTGCGACCTTGGTGACGAGAATCCCACCAGGAAGATATCTTGATGATGAGAGTTCCATCATGAGTATACCATATGTTTTACGATGGGAGGGACTCATTGCATATGATAGCATGGCATGGCATTGAGTCGCATGATTATGATCTTTACTATCATGCAAGGTTTCTGGTTTCATCGGTATGATTGGATCTCAATTATCATACACTGTTTTTGATTCAATGTTTTGAAAGTATGAAATGATTTATTATAACTGGTTTTGTTATATATATTATATCTAGATTTTTTGTACTAACCCATGTGTTAACCCTAACTGGAATTCCTACTGGGCGCGTTGTACTAACGCCCTACTTCTACCCTTTAGTGGATGATGCAGGAAACGAGGAAAACGCTAAACGTGGAAGGGACAAGGATAGGAACTTGGAATACTTTTAGTTTTATATTTTGTTTAAAATACTCAGAGATTTGTGTTAAGAGTATCCAGATTTCGGAATGTAATAACTTAGATGAATTGCTATGGTTGGATGCTTTATTTGGATAATGATTAATGTGATTATTTGACTGAGTATTTCGCTATCAATGAGAATGGAACTTGGCTCTATTATTATTCCACATGTTATGATGGTTGATTCCGCATGTGTATTGTATTGCTATGTGTGAAACTGTTTTCTTGGACGTGGTCCATGCACACATAGGGTTGGCCAGTTAATGGTCGGATTTTAGAAGTTCGGATTTAGCTAGCGTTCGTGACATTCCGCTCTTGCTCATACTCTGATAATGTTTTTTAAAAAAAAAAAAACAGACGCTGATTTCGATGCGAGAAGGGCGGGGTGTTACAAGGTGAGGCAATCTCCATCAAAAGGGTTGTTGGTTTTGGGAGAGGAAAGGAGAAGAAGGAAACAAATTGGGAAAATAAAGCTTGGTGAAATACGGTGGTGGAAAGATTGGGTTTCCATAGGTAACTTAGGGATTTAGAAGGGGGGAGGGGGGGGGGGGAGATTTAGAAATAGTGAAGGGGTGTGGCTCTCCAAAGGGGCCCACACTGTTTCATTATTTATTCGTTCCTTTTATGTTTATATTCGAATAATCTACCTATTATTGATTATATTTAAGTTGATTAAAATTTGAATTTAATTATTGACCCAGTAGTTTAATTATTTATTTACAAAAATCAAATTTTAATTTATCATTTGAATTTAATTAAAATCTCAGCTAAATAAATCTCAAAATGATTTTGAGAAAAGTAATTTCTATGAGAGGTTTAATCCAAGAATGTGGGTCTCAAGGTTCATCCAATTATTTTTTTTATTTTAATTACATAATTCTAATTGGAATCCTTAACTTTTCAAATTAAAATCTAATTTGATAATTAAATTTCTCCATTCACTTAATTTCAACTCGAAGGGGACAAATTTGAAAATTCTAATTGAGGGAAAAGGTACGCATTGCGGAACCTAAATTAATTAAATTTTATGTTTTGTGTGTGTTTATTTATTTTTATTTTAAACAATTTGAAGTAAAAGAAAATAACACACAATTTCACACAAACACAATCAAGAGATCTATTTACTATTTTAGTTTTACCCGATTCGACTGACCCGATACTACGGGTTGGGTCATTACAATATGAAATGCATTTTAGATCTGTACGTGAATTTCAGATCTAGACCTTTGCTTTGTTTACACATTTTGGGTGATGAACGGTCTATTCCAAACAACCAACCTTTACATTACTACACATTTAATTTCAGTCATTTATTTTCGTGCAATTTAATTCTCTGCCTTTTAATTATGTTAAATCTCATGTTTGTTGTGTAATTTTTGTTCTAACCTAAATCTTGTATGCTTTATTCTTTTTAAATTCTTTAATTCTTGTTATTCTTTTTTCTTTTAATTCTTTGTATTTACACACTCTCTCAAAATTCATTCAATTAAAGATTGGAAATGTGGTACTTTAATCTTATAACTTGTAATTTTGACTATGATTAAGATTATCATTTAATTCACCATTTTAATTCAAGGACAATTGATTCACACATCTTATTTACTGATTTTTCAAGTTAGACACATGACTAATATAAAGGTTCTACTTCTTGAAAATAATTCTTTTTAAAGGAACACAAATTTAATTTTAATTCATATATTTTGAGATTTTCATTTGGGTTCGACCTCGCACTCATACCGTTATACTATACATGGTTCGCGTGATTACGAGATTTACAAATTTAAAACATCAACACACATCAGCTCAAGAGAGCTCAAACGAGGCAAGTGCTTCTTAGAGTTTGATTTTACTTTCAAATCATCTTGTGAAGTGGACTATAAAGGGATTTACTCTCAAACCACTATAAAAAAAATAGAGGGATAGGGATTGGGTGAAATTCCCAATCAATTGGATAGGTGGAAGTCATATTCTATTTGCGATGGCGTAATTCCCCACATAGTTTATTGGGATAACCCTATAGAGGGTGAGTCCACTAGTGGATATAGGAGGGATTTACTCCGAACCACTATACATCTTGTTTTGTGGGTGTTTGCTTTACTTGTATGATTGTTCTATAATTGGTGCACTCTTATTATTACACAACACATTTATCTTAATTAATTTGTTAATGCGCTGCATATCTTTTAATTAATCAAGAAATTTGTTAAGACCATAAAAAATGGTGATTGCCCTATTCACCCCCTCCTCTAAGATCAATCTTGACTCGTGTTCTAGCACACCGGGAACTTTCATACCGTTTGAAATAATTAGACTTTTAAGATTACACACCTATAATGATTTTAAATTCTGAATTTATAGGATCTTTTGAATTATGTTTTGATTTTCAGAAATATTAATTTCTATGACTTGAAAAGGTACCTATTTACAAAAATAATTATAGAAGTTAGAAAATTATAAAAAAAATATACTGTGTTTCATCTATGTTTAAAGCTTACAGTTTGTGTTTTTAGATTTTCAAAAAAGAATTTTAAAAACCCTTAAAATAAATGTAATTTGATTTAAGGAAATTTGTCAAAATGACATTTTCGATAAAATCTATTGATTTTTGAAATATATTGTTTTCTAAATTTTTATGGTATTCATAACTTTTAAAACTTAGTCTTTTGGACTCATTAGATTAGTTTACTTAATCCTCATTTATATGTAATTAGTGCAAATAAACTATAGGGGCTTAAATAAAAATAAGAGAAAAATTAAAAAATTGAAAAAGTCGACAACTGCATGAAGCAGCTGCATTGGTATCGACTCATGCAAGCTACGAACGTAGCTTGCAAACAGTCATAGAAACATTTCAATCTCTACATGCCTAGCCAACCTGCCCATTCAAAATCTATTTAAACCCAACCATTGCACTGAGTTACACCTTACCTAAAACTCAGAATCCATTGTTGTTGTTGTTTTTCTTCCTTAAAGTTCCTTCTTCTTTCCACCATACTTCACTTTGAATAAATTTCCCAAGACTTGAAACTCCACACAACTCTCCAAGCGAAGGTATACATTGAATTCCTTTTGAAATTTTAATAAGTTTAGAATCAATCAGAAGTGAAAACGGCTTGAAATTGAGTTTTAAATAAGGTTTCAAAATTTATTGGACACAATGTTTTTCATGTGTTTTGGTGATTACACCTTCAAAATCAAAGGTTTTTCATGGTTGTTTTATGTCCAATTGATTTCGAAAATGTAAAGGACTAATAGAAGAACATATCAGAATGGTTAAACTTAGAAAACAAATTCAGAAACACCTCTGTTTTTTTATTCGTACATCATCATGTCTGTCCCGTCACTGCACTGGTTGTAGGTCACTGGCTGAAGAATACGGGTCTCAGAATTTCCTCGGAAGTTCCGAAGATCAGCCTTCGAAATTTTCGAACTTCTGTTTGGAGTTCTGAAGGTGCTGACACAAACCATTTTTCTGCCTTTGTTCAGAACTTAACTCGAAAGTTCTGAGACCTGAACCTCGGAGGTTCCAAATGTGTAATACCCTGCCCTAGATTAGGCGTGTTTTAGCTTAATAATTGTTGTTTAACCAGTTAATCTCAGAGATTATGGTTAGGGCTTCGAGGAAAGCCCAGTTGTGGCCCAATCCGAGCTCGTGAACTCAGTGATCCAGCTCGTCCAGTTGGAGGGGCATTTTAGTAATTTACCGCTTGTTGTGTTTATTTTATAAATTATGTTATGGTGTGATATTATTGATTGATAATTTTCTCCTTAATAAAGGATTTGCATTTCTGATTTTAAAATGAATTTATTTGCAGAAAATGGTATTTAAAATCCGTCCGTCAAAACCGCGAAAGGGAGTATTAATTATTTTAAAGGGTTTTAGAAATGAAATAAATTTTGAAACTAGTATTTGATAGTAGACCATTTTAAGTATGGTCTACTTATTCCATTTCACTCCAAAATGAGATTTCTAAAATGTTTTATTTAACATTTGTTTATTTAAGAAAATATTGTTAAATTATGGTATTTATTTAAATAAATGGTTTTTAGTAAGAGATAAATTCCAAAATTTTTATGGTGACCAAGGTTTTTAAAACCCAACCTACCTGTAAGGTAGGACCGAGTTTTTTGAGTTTTTAAAATCATGCTTTTAGTTGAAAATCAGGTTTTTATTAAAACAAGGACTGAATTGCAAATTGAAAATTGTAGGAGGACTTATTTGCAACCAAAACCCCGGCTACTGTTGTAAAAGTCAGCGGCGCCTGCATGCAGTGGCCACCCGACCGTCCTTTCCGGCCAATTTTCTATAAATTGGCCCTTCCTGCTACCGGATTAACTCCTAGATAAATTATCTATCCTTCTCTTCTCCCTCTTTGCTCTCAGCTGCTGTTTGAAAACCCAAGCCGACCCTCTGTTTCACTGTTCTTCTTCCCAGTTCAGTTACCCGTACCTTAGAGAGGAACCTTTTCAAAAGACCGATTTTCTTAGCCCAGGAACCTCATTGAAGGTATCCATTGCATTCCTCTTTCTTTTTCAATCAGTTTAGAATCCAGAAAATCAAAATTTGGTCCTGTTTTGAGTAAGAAAATCCATTTCAAAATCTAAGGAAAACCATGGGTTTCATGTACCCGTGAGGATTTACTGTTAAAATCTGTTGGCCCAGTGAGCTTCAAGGCTCCAAACCATTACCCATGGAAAGAGGACTCGCAGAGGAGTCCATCGGACCGGCTAGGTGTGGAAACCGAATCCTGGAAACCCTTTGTTTCCGGAATCGTATTTCACTGTCCGTCTACCGTCACTGTCTGTTGGTGCAGACAGTGGAGGAAGACGACTCTCGGACGGTCCGAGAGCTGATCTTCGGACAGTCCGAACTTTCGGACGGTCCGAGAGCTAACCCTCGGACGTTCCGAGCTTCACCCGAAGCCCAGTTACGCCCGAGGCAAGCCAGACCCCTTCGGACGAACCGAGCCGAGTTCGGAAGGACCGAACCCACTCGGACGTTCCGAACCCAGACTTCGGATGTTCCGAGTGTAATGGCCCGAAATTTTTAAATCAATAAATATGGGAATATTATTTATTTTAATGATGAAAATTGGAAATTGGTGGAATAAATGGTAAATGGGCCAAAACTTGGACAAAGGCCCAAGTGTGGCCCAATAGACTATGGTTTGGATTTAAATTTATTTAAATGGGTCAAGAATGGTTAAATTGGGTCAAATACCCATTTGGGACCCAATGGGTCAAGAGGGTTATGCTCTAAGGTAAATGGGCTAGATAGAAATGTAATTGGGCCATAGGCCCAATGGCAATCCACTTAGAGTGAATTCAATGATTTTAAATCACCTAAGTTATTTGGAATGAAACAATGGTGATGTGGCCAAGTGTGGACCCAAGGTTTGGTGGGGCCGACCACCATGGTTGATTTAGTCAACCATGGGTGGAATAATGGAAATTAGGTTAAGTATAATGAATTCACCTAAGGTGATTTAAATAAGTAAATGGGAATTAAAGTAACTAAGTAATTAAATAATTAAATAATTTAAAATGGTAGTTAAGAGTGGTCAAAGGGGGCCCATGAGGTGAAGACTCACCTCATCCCAAACTCAAAAAAAAATAGAACACGTTGGGACTTAGAGGGGTGGAGTTATAAGCCATAAAACAACTTAAATATCTCAAAATATCTTAAGGTTGGTGAAGGTAATTAATGTAAAGTAAAAAAAAAATGGGGATAAGCCTTAATATCTTTTCCCATTCTCTTTTCATTCAACTCTCTCCATTTCCACTCTCCCATGGTCGTCCCCTACATCCATGTGAAGGAGAGAAAGAGAGTTAAGGAAAAGAGAAGAGAAGGAGAGAAGAAAGAAGTGGAATTTTGAGAGAAATCACTCTAAGGTAAAGGGTTATCATCTTCCCTCTCATAATTTTCCCCTCTCCCTCTCTCACACAAAACTTACCTTGGCTGATTCTAGGGTTGGGGATTGCCACCCTTGATCAAAGATCTTAACCTACCAAAGATTAAAAGGAAGGAGAGAGGAGGCTACGGAGACCGATGGGAGCAGCGGAAATTGGAGGAGACGTCGGATAGTGAGTATTTCTTAAACAAGAAATTTTGGATTTTAGGGTTTAAGATTTGGGTTTTATTTTGTGAATTTAATGGTAGTCAAGTAAATTTATGCTATGGATTTTAAATCCATCAAATGGAATGAATGGAAAAGTGGGCAAAAACCCTAAGTGGAAAAATTAGGGTTAGGGAAAAGAAATAAATACTTGGATTATGTGCATTGGGTAATTTATGAAATTAAGTATAGAATTGGATGATTGGAAGAAAATCATGGGCCATAGGGTTCGGCCATGTGGTATGGCCGAACCCCATGGTGGGTGATTTGGTATTGGATTTAAATAATTAGGGTTTCAAAAAGATGGAAGACAATGAGGGTTTTATCTAATGAACATTAGGGTTGTAGATGAATGAATGGGAGTAAGTTGTAAAATGGTTTTATGATGAAAATGCAAAGGGGTTTATGGCATTGAAATGCATGGAGGAAGTGAACCTTGAGCCATGGGTTCGGCCATGGTGTATGGCCAAACCCTATGGTGATCAAATGGTGGAATGAAGGGTTGTGAATAATGGAAAGTAAATGGGAATGTTGGTGGTGTTGATGGACCCGAAAATGGTTTTAGCATTGATATTTGTAATGGACTCTAATGTAGCTAAGGATGATGGTTTTAAGTGTATGAATTAAACCCTTCATGGAGGGATTTGTGATAAACCCAAATGTGTAACAATGGACCCAAGAAAAATGGGGAAAGGACACCATGGGTTCGGCCATGGTGTATGGCCGAACCCATGGCCCAATTGTGATCCATTTTAGGTGGGTTAAATTGGAGGATGAGTGATGTTCATGGTCTCCAAAGAGTATGAATGGGTAATGGATTCATTGTAGTTTAAATGTATGAGCTAAATCCCATGGGAAGAGTTGATGAATGAGGTATTTTGAAACCATGATTCATTACCCATCTAAAGGGTTAAGTGTGGGATTTTGTACGGGTTTAAATGAATGAGGAGCAGGTTAATAAAATGGTTAATTTTAATGGCTATGTGACATGGGTCAATGGGTAATTAATGGACCTAAGTTGGAGATCTAAGTTTATGATCAATTATGGACTTAATCATGCATGAATAAATGAGTGATTAAGCATGAAAAAGGGGTAGTGGCAAAACCGTAACTAGTGGCCAAATTCAAGAATTCCATGGAAATTGATCATGGACTTAGGGGAGCTAATGTAATAACCTTATAAGTGATTGATAAAGCCTAGGGTGGCCAAATTTTAAGACTTATGGGAGTAAAAGGTTTAATAGATAATATGGGACCCACAAAACCTAAATAGTGACCGGTTTTTTCATATGGGCTTAGAAATGGTTAAAACATGGACTAATGATAAATGTGTAATAAGGTACTGGACATCGCAGGCGGTGCGCGATCGACGACCGGATTTATCGAACGAAAAGCGTAAAAGGACGCGGGTCGGTATTCGGTAGGATTCCTACCTTTTTGTAAGCCATGGATTTGGATGATGTTTTCTTTAATCTATTTTGGAAATCATGTGGTTGTCTTTAAGATAAGTTTTGGATTGTGTATCATGTGATGTTTTACTCTAAACTATTTTGGAAATTATGTGAATGCTTATGATGGGTTTTGGATTAAATATTGTGGGATGGTTTCTCTTGGATTTAGTTGGTAATCTTGTAATTGTTTTAAGATGGGTTTTATTACTATTGAATTTCATATATTACATGGCAAATGGCATCTACATCTCATGCATGGCATGGGAGGCATATGACAGGGGAAGGATGAAATGAAACCGGAGTCCATGCTCCGTCGGGGCGACCGATAAACAAGCATGGGGACATTTCACATATGTATTATTGTACCTTGACGAGGCCTTACCGTCAAGGGGGATGTTGTATTTATTGTTATACCTTGATGATGGTTCTTCCATCAAGGGGGATATTGTATTTGTGGTTACACCTTAACGAGGCCTTACAGTCAAGGGGGATGTTGTATTTATTGTTATACCTTGATGATGGTTCTTCCATCAAGGGGGATATTGTATTTGTGGTTACACCTTGACGAGGCCTTACCGTCAAGGGGGATGTTGTATTTATTGTTATACCTTGATGATGGTTCTCCCATCAAGGGGGATATTGTATTTGTGGTTATACCTTGACGAGGCCTTACCGTCAAGGGGGATATGGCATCGGGATAGTAAGGATGATGGGTGGGATTCATAACACAAACACCCATGGCATGACATTCATTCTATGGTTTTTCGTTATGTATTATCTATCTGCTTTGTTATCACTAATCCATGTGTTAGCCCTACTCAGAGTCCTACTAGGCGCGTGGTCTAACGCCCTACTTCTACCCTAGCTGATGACGCAGGAAATGCCGGAGCAGAAGGACGGGACGGGAGCCAAGCTTAAGAGCTTGGGAAGGCGGACTAATTATTTTATTTAAGTTATTTTGAGAAATGTGTATTTGAAGTAGTTTAATTTGTCGGAAATGTAATAATTGAGATTACTTACTATATTTTGGACATTATGGTTTTAAGGATGTTTGGTGATTGAATGAATGTAACTTCCCTGCTATCTAAGAATTTGTAGGTTAGGCTCTTTTATAATTTTCCGCAATTGGTTTAAATGTTCCCCGATGCTTACTTCTACGTGTGAACCATTCTCCGTGGACTTCATTCCACGCACACGTAGGGTTGGCCAGTTAAGGGCCGGGCTTTAGAAGCTCGGACTTAACTCGCGTCGTGACGTCCGCGCCCTTTGTCACTTTTCCTTTTTAAAAAAAAAATTAGACTCTGATTTTCGGTGAAAAGGGGCGGGCGTTACACCGAGGACCCAGACCCACCAAGACTTGTTTTCGGATTTCTTTTCGGTTCGGATGGACTTCGGATGATCCGAGACCCGATCTTCGGACGATCCGAAGTCAGACCCATGTTCCGAGGTCAGTGACTAGATTAGGTGTGTTAAAATATTGTTTGATTGTCACTTGTTTGATTAATGATGTGTTATGATGATTAATACCCCTTATTAATTAAAATTGTACTAACCCTTTTCTCTTATTAATATAGTGTAAATACTATTGTATTCACTTCCAGGCCGACCCTATTGGTTGGGCACTGAGTGATCTCACTTCCAGGCTGACGCTATATAGTCGGGCACTGAGTGAACTCGAGGCCTAACTCAAAATGTCAGATTTGGTCCTATCCAGAAGACAACCGAAAAGTGACCTGGGGATCTAGACCTAACTCAATTAGTCAATCTGGTCAATGCCCAGAAGACAATATGAATTTTAGACTGAGCCTCTTTTTATTATATTATTATATTGTGGATGATTATAATTTAAAAAGGAGAGAAACCCAGTAGGAGACTCAATTCCATGTACCTTGGATATTTTTGGGAAAACGTGAGATTTCAAAATACTACTTGTGTGTATGTATTTGATCTGTATATTGATTGTGCACTTGTCTGTTTGTTTGAACAGAGACCGCGAAACCATACATATACTGTGAGGGAACTTAACTTTGCAGCTTGATGTAAACAGGTTTATTTGATATAGATATTGAGCAACGAGTGGTGTCAGATTTGATGAACCCACTCATGTGCCTAGACATGATGCACTATGGTAAAAGTACTGATGATGACTGTGAATATTATGATGTTGATCATATGAATATGTCAGACTGCTTCCACGTACCTTGGCAATTGAACCAATATCAGCCATATGGGAGATGGTTTATGTCTACTGGACCATGGGTGGACCATGAGTGTCGTCAGTTGCTGACTTGAGGATGTCAGTATCGGCTAAGTCAGAGCCGGAGATGTACTTGCAAGGATGTATTTTGACCATGTCGGGACATAATACAGGTCTCAGTGGAGTCGGCAGGCGTTACGTTGGATGATAGCAGTAATTGACGAAAGATGGAAATGATGATGATGCTTTACATGATATTATGCTTAATTGTTATCAAGCATGAGATATTATTGAACTGTTGTTTATTGCTAACCTGTTATTTACTTAAATTGCATTGTTATATTTCCTTCACTGGGCTAGTTAGCTCACCCCACTCACCTTTCAGGAGATGAACCCGATGAGGAGAACCCTCTTTTTCAAACTTAGGGTGGATAAGCTGTGCGGTGTTTTGGGATTCCCCCTGAGGGGAATACCCTTATCTTTACTTGTTGGTTCTTGGAACATTTGCTTTTATTAAGTACCGGGTGTGGTACTTAATTTGTTTAAATGTGATGTATTAAACTGTGTTGCCTCTGTAGTGGCTTTGAGACAATGTTTTGTAATAATCAATGGTTGGATTTCATATGTTGATGTTATTATTATATCAATCTTTGTGGGGTAGACTTATGGTATGTGTTTGAGTCCACATGTTCGGATCATGTGTGACCTTCGGGCCTAACCGTTGATCCGGACCAGTAAGAATGCTTGTGAGTTGGTTTAGTTTATCTTAAAAAAAAAAAAAATATCAGTCGCGTTCCGGGCCCACCCTTCAGGTCAGGGCGTGACACAATGAACGAAGCTAGGTTCCGAAAGATCAGTCAAAACATCAGAAAAAAGGACTGTGGTTCGGAAGTTCCGAAGCCACTGAGCAGGTTCCAAAGCATGTTCCGAAGGACCTAGAGTTGACTTTCGAAATTATTTTAAGGTTAGTGATTTTAGTATTATAATTGATTTTAGTAATCAGTGTTCTGAGGCATTTATTCTAAATTAAAAATGTGACAACTTTGACAATTATTTGTTTATGTTCTTGTATATTGGGTGTTCACTTCCAAGCCGAAACCCTCTATCTGTAGCGCAACGGAAATGCCACTTGGTAGCCATCCGTAGCTCAGCGATATTAGCCGCTCGGTGGTAAAAATGATCGGGCACTGAGTGATTTACTTTACTGCACTCTCTACGTATCACTCTAGAAATTTTAATATTAATTAATGGGATTAAAAAGGGTGATTAATGATTAACTATGTAACACCCCGGATTTTCAAGTTATGAATATTTATGGAAATTGCCCATTTAAATTATGAATTAATGGATATGGACCTTAGATGGGTAAGGTGTTGGGTCAATTGCCCAATTCAGACCCAACAGATTGTGGATATGGTTCAATTGAAATAAATGGGTGAGATTTATTTAATTGGGTCAAGGTTGTCAATTGGGTAAAATGGCCAATTGGGACCCAATGGGTCATGGTTGACTTGGTTGACCACCAAATGAGTTCAAGCTTAATTAAATTAGGGCTGAATTAAGTTGGAAATGGAATCAAGTAATTGAGTTGATTTTAAGTGAGTTAACTAGAGTTGATTTAAAGATACGAGTTGTAACGCCCAGCCCTTTTTCACCCGCTTTCCGAAAATCAGAGTCTATTTTTTTTTTTTTGAAATAGAAGAGTGAGAGAGGGCGCGGACGCCACGACGCGAGTTAAGTCCGAGCTTCTAAAGCCCGACCCTTAACTGGCCAACCCCATGCGTGCGCGGAGCTAAGTCCACGAGAACGGTTCACGCGTAGCAAGTAAGCTCGTGGATTATGATTATTGCGGAACATGATAATGGAGTCTATCCTACCGGTTTTTAGATAGAAGGGAAGATACAATATTGAATTTACCAAAATGCCCCTATGTTCATGACTATATCACAAAATGTATCGTCCATAAGTAACGTCCAAAACCATCGCAAGAAACGTAAATTTATACAACCCGACAAGCTAAGTTACTTTAAAATTACATCTCCAAAATGTAAACATAATATAAACTAGGACTGCACTTTCCACGCTCCTAAGCTTGGCCTCCGGTATGTCCACCGCTTCCTGCCTCTCCTGCATTATCAGCTAGGGTAGAAGTAGGGCGTTAGTCAACGCGCCCAGTAGGACTCCGAGTAGGGCTAGCACATGGATTAGTGATACACACATACCGATACAATAAAATACAACAAAATAATCATGTGATGAATGCTATGTCATGGGTGCTTATGTCATGTGTCCCACCCATTATCCGTATGATTATACAATATCCTGTTCCCCATGTTTGCTTCTCGGTCGCCCCGACAAAGCATGGACTCCGGTTATAGCCCTCAGGCTATCCCCATGTCTGATTCTTGGTCGCCCCGACGAAGCATGGACTCCGGTTATAGCCCTCAGGCAATCCCCATGTCTGATTCTTGGTCGCCCCGACGGAGCATGGACTCCGGTTTGTTTATTTTTTTTCCTGCCCATGCCATGCATGAGATGTAGGTGCATTATGCTATGTAGTATATAGATAGACCATATTCGATATACCATACATAGTCATATGATGCATACTATTAAAATATAATCCATGATACTATCATGTAATTCATAAGTTAAAACCCATCATAGTGCAAGTCCCATAAATCATAAATTATAGTCATAAAACCATAATAAGCCAAGTCAAAATAATTTAAAACGCCATCACATATCCATCGCTTACAAAAAGGTAGGAATCCTACCGAATACCGTGTCGCGTTCCGTTACGCTTTCCGTTCGATAATCTGGTCGCCGATCGCGTACCGTTTGCGACGTCCGATACCTTATTACATTTACCGAATTAGTCCATACATTATCCATGATTAAGTTCCTAACTAATCATAATCCTAGGTCCATTCAATGATCTTTAAATACCTTATAAGTTCATCGAAAATCGGCCCTTAACTTAGCCCATTATCCATTGGTTTAATCAAATACATAAATCCGATTTTGACCATTTTAGATATTTCCAATTTACGGCCTAAAACGCAGCAACTAATCGCTTCACTTAACCATTCACAAAATATCCGATTTTTATGTCTAATCCCTATAGGGTTCGGCCATGTACCATGGCCGAACCCATGGTTCTTCAATGTGGCCACTTATTACGGTTTTGCCACTCTCCTTCCATGGTAAATCATCCATTCATTTATGCGCATTCTAAGTCCAAGATTCATTCATACTTAGGTCCATTCAATCATGACCTTACATCATAAAATCAGCCACCTAATATTTAATTTTGAAAAATAATTACACCCACACCTAATTCCACATTTTGGCCTAAGGTGTGGCCCACATATCATTTTTATAACTCCATCAAAATCTAGTATTCTTCTACATTATTTTCCATTTATTAAAGCCACTAATCACTACCCTAAGGTTCACCTTTATGGATACAATTTTCAAAGACTAAGTTTTGTCCCAAAATAATCCAATTTAAAATCACAAAACTTTAATCATTTTGGCCCTTTAAATCAAACTCCTAAGCATTGATACATGCATTTAACCTTAGCCTAAAATTGATCAAAATTTGGGTCATGGGTTCGGCCATACACCATGGCCGAACCCATGATGTTTCTTTCCCCATTTTTTCTTGGTTTCAATTACCCATTTAAACATACCTCCAATGAAAATTAAATCATCCATTTAAATCACCATCTTTATTCCATTTAAACATCACATATCATACATGTAACACCCATACAATCTATCCATTTTTCTTAACCAATTTCTTTACTTTCCCATCATTAAAAATTATTAATTACCACCATAGGGTTCGGCCATACACCATGGCCGAACCCATGGTTCATGGCTCATCATCCATTGATGCCATTCTTAGACCAATGTTTTTGTCCAAAAGACATCCATTTTTAAAATCAATAATCCTCATTCATTTTGGCCCTCTAAAAAATATCATACACTTTGTAAATCCATTTAAATTTCATCATTAACCTAACCTAATTTCTATTTTGTTTAACCACATATATAAACCATACTTAGCCCATGAATGACCTAAAAACATGGGTCATGGGTTCGGCCATACACCATAGCCGAACCCATGGTGTCTTTCCCTCACTTTTATCTTGGATTTTTAATTACCTTTAAAATCCACTCCTACCACCAATTATCACCTCCATAATTCAAAATTATTTACTCCACCACTTCCATCTTTTAGCACCCATTTGAAAATCACATACCATACTCAAAATTTTCAATTTTTTAGAAAATATCAACCATTGAGCATCTTAGGGTCCTAATCCTCATAGATCACTAATCATCACCATTTAAAACTTACCAACTTTTCAATCATTTTAAAATCTTGAAATCCTCATAACAACCATTAAGCATTCTCCAACATTTTAAACCATATAATCTAAATTAAATTATCCATCATTCACCATGGGGTTCGGCCATGCTACATGGCCGAACCCTATGGTCATCCATTCATTTAATCTATCTCTCTCTAAGTTTATCCATTTCTTAATCTTCCATTGATGGATCTTAGATCCAAGGCCCATGATGTTTTTGGCCATTATCTAATAAATGGATTCCATTTTTAACCATAAACAAAAATCTAAACTCTTGTTTAGAAATACTTACGGATCCGACGGCTCCTCCGGTCTTTGTCGCTCCCGTCAACCTCCTTGGCCTCTTTTCTTCCTCTTCTTGATCTTTGATTGGCTAGATGTGCTTGATCAATGGTGGGACATGCTTGGATTGGATAAGATAGTGTTAGGTTGAGAGAGGGGAGGAGGGGAAGATGATGGAGAATGGTAGCTCTTGATCTTCAAGAGGTGAATCCAAGGTTCCACCTCTTTTCTTCTCTTCTTCTCTTCTTTTTCTTCTAAGTTTTCTTCTAAGTTTTCTTCACTCTCTCCTTTGCAAGGTGGGGAATGAATTTCCTTGTGTGTGTGGAGGGCTAGAGTCAAATGGGTAGTTTGAAATGAGATGGAGGTGGTTGGAGTGACTTAGACTCCTCATTAATTCTCCCCACCCACCAAGCATGGGCTAGCTTGACTTGGGTGGTGGTGGTTGAGACCCAACCACCAAGCATGGCTCCCATGTCCTCTTTGACTTGCCTATGTTGACCCTTAATTAATTAACCTAATTAATTAAGTTAAGTCCTCACTTAGGTTAATTAATTTCTATCCTATTTAATTCCATCAATTATCTATCTAATAAATCCACCCATGGTTGACCAAGTCAACCATGGTGGACGGCCCCCACATGTACCTACCCCACCCACCACCTCACTTGATGAGGTGGAGGTGGGCCCCACTTGGCCATGTTATATTGGTCCATTTATCACCTAACTTAGGTGATTTAAATTTTATTAATTGTATCCCTTTTTTTGGATCATCATTGGGCCCATGGCCCAATTTGATTCTTGTCTTACCCATTTATCTTAGGGCTTAGTTACCTTGGCCCATTGGGTCCCACATGGCTCTTTGACCCAATTTGACTAATCTTGACCCAATTACTTACCGTTGCCCGATTAAATGAACCAATTCTAATTCAAGGTCTATTGGGTAACCATTGGGCCCATGGCCCAATTAGGTTCCCTCCTTTTCCACTTACCTTAGGGTTTGAACCGATTTTGATCCATTGGGCCCACATGGCTATCAGGCCCACTTTGACCATCGTTGACCCGATTAGTCCTCATTGACCCATTTAATGGATTTCATCCAACCCATGGCCCAATTGGGCCATCCTTGGGGCCATTGTCCCAAAACTTGGTCCATTTGGCATTTTATTACATCAAACTTCAATTTAAAATGAATAAATGCCAATATATACATTTATCAAAAATTCGGGTTATTACACGAGTTGAGTTAAGGAGGTGAGTTGAATGGGAAGTTAATGGTACTTCCATCTTAAGTGAGTGGAGTGGGAAGATGAAGAGTTTTTGTTGTTTCAAAAGACACCTTCAAGGGTTACACGTTGGAATGGTGGGAGTTTCATCTCATGGGATGAAACTCCAAAGGAAGCTTTAATGAGGGAGGTGAAGAACCATGGTGGTTACAAAGGGGTATCACCAAAGGACACCACCCTTGGCCGACCCTCATTGATCAAGACAAGGAAGTTGGAGGGTTTTGATGTTACACAACACATGTCCAAGTGTACACGTTGGAACATGGAGGGTTTCCATCTTATGATGGAAACCCCCAAGGGTCATATGGTGGGGAGTTTCATCTCATGGGATGAAACGCCCAAAATAAGTATCAATGAGGAGGTGAAAGGTCATGGGAGTTACAAAAGGGCATCAACCCAAAGGATACCACCCTTTGCCGACCACTCTCATAGAACAAGACTTGGAGTCTCATCTCACTCTCTCCCTCTCTCACTCAAGGTTGACCACTCTCATTGAACAAAGGAGAGAACACTTGGAGTTTTATTTTAAATCTCCTCTCTCTCTCCCTCTCTCAAACCTATGCCTCTTGGCCGAACCACTCCTAGAGATTTTATCAAGATCACTCTTGGCCAAGGATCAAGAAGGAAGGAAGAAGAGGCTAAGGAAGGAAAGGAGCAAGAAGGAGTGAAAGAAACCGGAGGAGTCGCGGAATCGGTAAGTACTCAATGAGAGTTTATTAAGTAAGATGGTCAAGGAACATGGTTCGAACCCTAATCTTGTTGTGGCTAAGGACTTATGCATTACCATATGGGAAATGGTGGATGATCAAGGATCATGGTTTGGCCCTTGCATGGCCAAACCCTAAATTGTATGTATAAGAACCATCAAGGACAAAAAGGGGATTGATGAGGTTCGGCCATGGTGTATGGCCGAACCCCATCAAAGGATTAAATCTTGGGAGTATGATTTTTAGAATAAATTGATGAACCATAGGGTTCGGCAATGTTGTATGGCCGAACCCCATGGAAGAATATCATTGGTTTAAACGGTTTTAAAGGTGGTTAAACCATGGAAAGGTATTAAGGTTTTAAAAGGGTTTAAATGATGGAAATAGTGGAGGAATGTTAATGGTGGTAAATTGGTCTAAATGATGTAAAGGGTGGAGAACTATGAACCATGGGTTCGGCCATGGTGTATGGCCGAACCCCATGGAGAAATATTGAATTATTTACATGTATTTAGATCATGGAAATAAGGAGGAATGTTATTGATTTTTAAATGGTCTCAAATGTTATAATGATGAAGAACCATGGACTATGGGTTCGGCCATGGTGTATGGCCAAACCCCATAGAGAAAAATTAATGGATGTATTATGGATCCTAGTGTTTAATTGATGAATCTAAGTATATGATTAAACTTCCCCATGGAGGGACTTGATTTATGGACTTAATGTGGTAAAGGATTTAAAGAGAGGATGAAAATGGGACACCATGGGTTCGGCCATGTAGTATGGCCGAACCCTATGAACCATTTTAATGGGTCATTCATGGATCTATCATGTGTAGGTGAATGGATTATCAAGTTAAGGAGTGGAAGGAAATAATGGCTAAATGGTAAAATAAAGGACCATGGGTTCGGCCATGGTATATGGCCGAACCCCATAGATGATGTTTTGGTTTTAGACATGCATAAAATGGCCTAAGTGAATGATTGAATCATAGAAAATAGTTTTATGGATTTAGGGCTTCCATTAATGTAAAACTAATGGAATGATGTTGGGACTTAAGTTATGCATATATAAGCTAAGTGAGTAGCCATGGAAAGATTAATTGCAAAGAGGTAAATATGGGTGAAAATGATGGACCATGGGTTCGGCCATGGTGTATGGCCGAACCCCATGGGGAATGTGTTTGTGGACTTATGGTGTTATTAAGATTAAATGATTAACTTATATGTGTTTGGTTTAATGAATCAAAGATGGAATGATCTTGGACCTACAATGGTTAGAATGATCAAGGATCAAAAAGAGGGACCAAAATCATGTGAGTGAGGTTCGGCCATGTTGTATGGTCGAACCCCACTAAGGTGTGTTTATGGACTTAGACATGATTGGAAATCAAATAGAACATGGGTTTGATTGATTGATATGTAATAAGGTAACGGGACCTCACAAGCGGTGTACGATCGTGAGCGGTTTCCATGCGAAAACACAAGGACACTTTAGTGGTCATTGGTAGGATTCCTACCTTATTTGAGAACCATGGATATGTATATATGATGATTTCAATTCATGTTTGATAAGTTATTTTGGTATCAAACAATATGTTTCAATTATGTAATTTTAAATGCTATGATTTGCATTATTACATAGCATGTGGCATTTGCATCTCATGCATGGCATGGGAGGGATGAAATGTAACCGGAGTCCATGCTCCGTCGGGGCGTCCGTAAGGCAACCGTGGGGGATACCTTCATGAGGAGTATTCCATTAAGAGGAAGACCTTGATGTGCATTATCCCATCAAGAGGTAACCGGAGGCCATACTCCGTCGGGGCGTCAGTAAGGCAACTGTGGGGATACCTTGATGATGAGTTTTTTATCAAAAGGATACTATGTGTTTTGGTGATATGGGTGATGGGTGGGACTCATGGCATATGACACTCATGGCATGGCATTGATTCAACATGATTATGATATCTATTATCATGCAATGTTTCTGGTTTTTATCTGTATGATTGGATCTCTATTATCATACATTGTTTTGGATACGATGCCTTATAAGTATGGTATGATATATTATATCTGGATTTTTGGTACTAACCCATGTGTTAACCCTAATTGGAGTACCTACTGGGCGCGCTGTCTAACGACCTATTTCTACCCTAGTTGATGACACATGAAATAGATGGAACGAAGGACGTGATCGGAACCAAGCTTAGGAGCTTGGATGATTAAGTTTCATTTTGTTTAAGTTACTCATGGATAATGTATTTGAGTAATTAGTTCGTGGGACTGTAATAACGTAGATTATTTGCTATGGTTTGGGATGTTAACTTTGGATATTTTAACATAAGATAATTATGATTAAGTGATGGACATCCTTGCTATCTAAAATGGAATAGAATTGTTATTCTATTATATTTCCGCATCTATGATTATTCTGCATGTTAACTTGAGTACATGTGAACCGTTTTAGTGGACTTGGTCCACGCACACGTATGGTTGGCCAATTAAGGGTCGGGCTTTGGAAGCTCGGACTTAGCTCGCGTCGTGACGTCCCCACTCTCGCTCACTCTCTTAGTCAAAAAAAAAAATAAACTCTGATTTTCGGCGAGTGAAAAAGGGCGAGGCGTTACAAACTGAGATTAAGGAGACTTAATTAACTATTTAAGTGGAATTTAATTAAGAGATTAAAATATAATTTAATGTCAAGTGATGTTGTGGGAAACTAATTTATGAAAATAAATTGATGATGTGGCATCGTGCCACATAGGCTGACATGGCATACCACTTGGAAAGGTGTGGCCCAACACCACACTCCCTTGACTTAAGGCAACCACAAGAAAGAAAAACCACCACACCCATTATTTCCTTACACTCCTCCTCACTCATTCCCTCCCTCTCATGCTGCACACTCCCTGTTCCATTTCCCTAAAACGACAAACACACCCCTTCTCCATTCCTCACCACAGTGCACCTCCTTCTTCCACCCTTTCACACGGTTTTCCTCATCCCCTCTTCTCCTCCATTAGTGAAACTCAAGCAAGGAAGAAATGAAGGGAAGAAGAAAATAAATGAAGAAAAAAGAAGGAAGAAAAACCGTAGAAAGCTTTATAAGAGGTTTGTTTTTCTCCCTACAATTAGTATTAAGACTTAATTTGAGGATTATGATGGTTTCGAATCAACCTAAGATAAATTTGGGTTAAGAAAATGGAGATTGGAAATTTTGGGGATATTTTTATTTTTCCACAACTCATGGAATTTGATTTAAGATCCATGTATATATTAATCAAATCATGAGTATTGATCTTCTAAAAGGTAGTAAATCACATGTGGAATCAATCTAAGGGTTAGGTTTAGAAATCAAGACCAATAGTCTACCCATTAGTGATTTTCGAGTCCAAGGAACTCAGCCCGCACTTCAATTTTCTGCAGTTTTCTACAAGTGACTGTCTGAAGAAGACAGGTCTCAGAACCTCCTCAGACGTTCTGAGACAAGTGCCGAAGGCTCGGACAGTCCGAGGGAATGGATGACGTTCCGAGGACCATCGAAAGGTATGATGTCTTCGGAACCTGGCTCAGACGTTCCGAGACCAAGTTCCAAGAAGACCAATGAAACCCCGGAAGTGCTAAACACTTAGAAAAAATCTGTTAAGTCCAAAAGAGGACCCGAGCTCTCGGAACCTAGCTCGGAAGTACCGAGACCAAGTTCCGAGCAACCTAGTATGAAATACATGTCTCGAAATTACCGAGAGAAGCCTAGAAGTTTTGAAGTCTCGGAGCTTGGTTCAGAGGTTCTGAAATTAAGTTCTGAGCAGACCAACATATTGTATACTTCGAAAGATCCGAGGGATGACCCGAATGTTCCGAAGCTTCGGAATAAGCTTCGGAAGTACTGAACCGAGTGACCCAAGTTCCGAACTGACAGTCACCAGATTGTTTTGATCTTAACCCCACACTCTGGTCCTGATCATTAATGTGGGATTCATAAGATACCAGTAACATTCTCCAAATCTGATCTCCTAAGTAGTAATTAATGAAAGTAATAAGTATTAGATTTGGAAACCAAGGACATTAACTAATGATGTGATTATTGTGTCTTAATCCGTGGAAATAACTGAAGAACTTGGAGGTGACTTAGGAGTCGTACAAGCCATTTCATGATTCGTCCTCCCAGAGAACTTATCTCCAATCACGTAGGTTTTCCTACATTATTGAAGTAACATAGTGATTATATGTATAGTACTTGATTTCAATTTTACAATTGTATAGAATGTTTGATTTTGGGTATAATGAAATAATGTATTTTCATTTATGGAAAGTATGAGTTCACTTGGTATTATCAGATGGATTTAGTAACATTCATAAACATATATTTCATGCATTGCATGGTATGGGACTGAGACAAAGGGACGACGTACTTTGATCTCGAAAGTACTTATACACATATGAAATAAATAACTATTGTATATGGTCGCGTCCATGGGCTACAGAAAATATGGCATTCTAATTGGGCAGAAAGCTCCAGGGTCAGAATAAATCCCGAAACATGCGCATGAGTATGGGTGTATAGCGCTCCCCAGGTAGTCATAGTTAAATTGCTAGTATTGGGTAGTAGCTCCCAGCTGGTGCCCCAGAAAAGCTACAGACATAAATGACCAATGTTTATAACCATTGAATGAGAAAGAAAGATTGACCAATGCATGGGGCATGAAAGGGCTTGCGTAGATTCATGGCACCCATGGCATCACACTTCATGTTGATTTTTAGACGAGTTGATAGCATTATGATTATTATTATTATTAAATGAGCATGATTTAGATTTGAATGTATTGTTTCATTTATGAGAAATAATTGGATTTTGAACATGTGATTTTATATTTGATTTTGAATGAGGTTTGAATGACTTATGAAATATTGATATTATGTTTTTCATCACATGTTGGTACCCAATTTGATGGGAATTATTACTGGGCGTGTGACTAAGTCCATAATTCTTTCCCCTTTTTAGAATCTAATGCAGATAAGGAGAAATGCGATGAAGCCGGGCCAAATAATAGCCAGGCATGAAAGAAAAGCAAGCTAAGGAAGTAAAGATGATGTTTTGGGAATGGAGAAGAGTTAGCTCATTTTGGTTATTTTGTTTACATTTTGAGAGAATGTAATTTTGTAGGAGTTATGAATATGGAAATGTAATAACTTAAGTATAAACTCCTAGATTCTTGTGTTTAGACTTGATATTTGAAATTTAACTTATGTGAGATCCTTACACTTTGCTTTGAAATGTGATTGGTTATTATTCAGATGCATCAAATATCTTTATATGTTTCTACAGGTTTATATTAGTATGTTGCAAATGTAATAATGGACTTTTGTCCATGCGCACACACTAGATGGGCCAGTCGAAGGTCGGGTCTTCAGACTCGGACTGGGCTCACGTTGTGGCGCTCTCGCCTCCCTCTATCCACTAATTTATCCACACAATCTCACTTTGATGTCAGTGGTCAGAGGGAGGGGCGCTACATTCTAAGCCTACTTAATACGTCTCCATGGTCCTATCCAGAAGACAATATGAATAGTAGTAGTTTGAGCACTTCATATTTCTATACTGTATCCTTTGGGCAAAGTCTCAATATTTTCTTAGCGGCGGAAAAATACGAGATTGGGCACTGAGTAATTTCATTTTCTTTTATTGGGTGTTTTGAATGGCTATCTCTTCTGACTTAAATTAAAATGAAGTAGTAACTCATAGTATAGACTCAACCATTTCCTTTAAGTTTCTTTTGGAAAAATAATTTGGGAAAATTGACTATACTGTGACTATGTATTGTATTATTTGTAAATATGTATTTATTTATATTCTATTATGTGTTACAGATTCCTGTGAATACTCTACAGTTAATTGTGAGGATACTTGATCAAATTGAATTGGTAAATCAAGTTTAAAAAATCTAGACTCTAAGGCAATAAGTGGTTTCATGGACACTACGCAAGATGGAAAAGACTAAGTGGGGTAGAAAATGAGACTTGACACTGCTTCCATGTAAGGGATGAAATTTATTCTAACTATTAGAACGGAAGCATAACACGGTGTCAGGGAGTCGAGGTCTAGAAGTCTATAAACGAGAATGAACCCACTTACATGCCTAGAAATTGATTGATTACTGAGACACATTTATGTTGATACATAATGATGTTTATTATGCCTTATGTTTAGAGATATTGAGATTGCTATTCTCCGATGTGAGAACTTGAGCAATATGACATGGTAAGAGATTTTGGATTATTTCCTAGTATGGAATTGGTTATTGGTACTGCCATCAGACATTTAGCCGTTGGGTTGTTATTGACAGTTGGAGTCGGACTGTTGGCGTCAATTAGCTCTTGCAAGATGTTCCATTTTGACTGTATCGGGACTTAATGCATGGGAAGCCAGGTCGTGCTTCATATGTGTGATAGTGATATAGCAGGTGTGGTAAATTGGTAAAAATGGTATAGTAGAGACCATTTGTGATTTTGAGTAAGATAGTTTATGATGTTAATGGTAGAGTAGACAATTACTGTTATTATGATATTTGCAAAGTTTGACCGCATTATCTAACTTGTGATATAATGTTAAGATGCTACTTAAGCTCTCTTCACTGGGCTAGGAATTCACATCCCTTACACTGTAGGGTTATCACCTGAGGAGGAAGAACATCCACGCTATCTTAGGATGAGGGAGACTATGCAGTCTCTCGTATTTCCCGATGATGGGAAATATGTTTATTATGTTTACTTTATTCCAAATGATGTTGTAATATCCTAACCCAAAACTAGGGCTAATTGTGTTATTTGTGTTAATTAATTGTGTTTTGATCCGTTAATCATAAAGATTACGGATTAGGCTTTTTGAAAAAAAAAATCCAAGATATGCACAATCAGAGCTCAGTAGCTCACAAATCCAACTCATTTAAGTTGGAAGGGCAAAATTGTAATTTACTGTAAATATTATTATTTAAGTGATTTAATTGTTGATTATTATTATCATGTATTGTTTGAAATAATTCGGTTATCAAGATTATGCATTGGTGGTTATTTTAAATGATGAATTTATAGGATCTTTTAATCTATACTTTTGGTTTTCAGAAATACTAATATTTGTGGCCCGAAGAGGTCCCTATTTATAAAAGATTAATTTTTAATTAATTATAGAAGTCATAAAATTTCAAGAACATACCTAGAGTTTAATCTTTGTTTAAGTTATCACGTTATCTCATTAGATTTTGAAAATAAAATTTTAAAACCCTTTAATTGAATACAATCTGATTTATGGAATTTATTTAAAATTCAAGTGATTTTTAAAGTGTATTGTTTTCCAAATTTTTACAATGTATTTAGGATTTGAAATCAGATCTTTTAGACTGACTGGATTGATTTAATTTAATCTCCTACGTTTTAAATTATTAAATAAGTTTTCTGGACTTAAGTGTAAATAAGCTAGAAGGATTAAAATGTAAATAAAGAAATTTTAATTAAACCCCTAAGCTGCTTACACGTTGCTGACGAGCAGGAAGCACCAGCGTCGGCATCGACCCATGCGTAGCTTGTAGACGGTGGTGGAAACCTTCCCTCCACTACATGCCTAAGCCTCCTAGACCTCCATTTCCTATATAATCATGGCAAGGCACCAGAAGTTCATCATTTTTTAACTCAAAACCATTCCAAAAATAGTTGTTTCTTCTTCCTCTAAACTCCACTTTCTTCTTGTACGGTTCTGCACTTAGCTTGGAAAGTGGAAGATTTTCAAAGACTTCAAAACTCTCACGATTTTCAAAGCGAAGGTATACATTGCTTTCGTTTTTAAATTTTAAAATTTTTAGGATCAAACAGAAGTGGATTTGGTTTTGAAATGAACCTTAAAATGAGTTTTGAAATTTAGTGAAAACCATGATTTTTCATGTGTTTTGATGATTTCACCTTCAAAATCAGAGGTTTTCCTCTACCATTTTATATCCGATTCATTTCAAAAATGTAGAGGACTCATAGAGGGTCACATCTGAATGGTTAGATGTAGAAAACGAATCCAGGAACACCTCTATTTTTGGATTTGTAAGTCACCCTCCTTTTCTCGTCACTGCACTTTCTGCAAGTGGCTACTTGAAGAAGATAGGTCTCGGAACCTAACTCGGAAGTTCCGAGGTTATTGTAGCAGTGCTGAAGTCAAGTTCTAAGGTCACTGTAGTAGTGTTGAAGCTCTCGGAACCTAACTTTGAGGTTCCGAAGTCACTGTAGCAGGTACCGAGACTCAGAAGTTCCGAAGGAAAGTTCCGAAGCAGATTTAAGACATTCTGAGACTGTAGCTTCGGAAGTTCTGAAGCCACACCACAATATCAAGTTCCGAAGCTAGGTTCTAAAGCATGTTCAGATGAACCCATAACTGATTTTTGAGATTCATTTTAATTGATTAAGTTAAGGATTTTATATTAGGTTTAGACCTTAGATTTGGATGTGATGTTTTCTATATCAGATTCTTAATTAAAAGTGATACTATTGTTTATATTATTATATATATACATATATTATAGATTCACTTCCAGGCCGATACTCTCTGTCTATGGCGCAGCGGAAATGCAGTGTGGTAGCTATCAGTAGTTGAGCGATTAACTTTGCTACTCAGTAGAAAAGAAGGATTCGGACACTGAGTGATCTCTAGGCCTAACTCAATATGTCTCCATGGTCATTTCCAGAAGACAATATGTGTAGTGGCCTGAGCACCTTTATTATACTGATGGATTATTGTAACTAAAAAGGAATAGTAACCCATTAAGGAGACTCATATCCATTTCCCTTGGAGTTTTTTTGGAAAATAGGACAGAAGGATTTGAAATACTATGAATGTATGATGTATTGTATATAATTATGTATTTTGTTTGACTATATGATTCATTGTATTTCTATTTGTGTATTTGAGAGATATCCGCGCTACTCTACGTTTTACTGTGAGGAATTAAATAATACAAGATCGGTAAACCAGGTTTTGTAAACCTAAATCTAGTGCAATAAGTGGTTTCATGGATTATACATGATATGAAAAATACTAAATAGTCCAGAATGTGAGACTTGACACTGCTTCCATGTGAGGGATGGAAATTGGTTCTAACTGTTAGAATGGAAGCATAACACGGTGTCAAGGAGTCGATGTCTACTAGTCTATAAACGAATAATGAACCCACTTATATGCCTAGACTTGATATTATTGCTAAAATATGTTCATATTGTTATTAATGATGTTTATTTTGCATGTCATTGATATTAATGATGATATTATCCGATGTGAGAACTTGAGCATCATGTTATGATGAGAGATTGAAGTATGAAGTGGATATTGATAATGATATTCTCCGGTGAGAGAACTTAGGCATCATGTTATGATGAAGACTGAAGTATGAAGTTAATACTATTGATAAGATGTTTCAATGTGAGAACTTAAGCATTTATGATATTGATACTGCCTCCACGTACCCTCAATTGCTGAACTATTATCGGGCCTAAGTGTGTCGATTACTAACCCAGGTGTGTCAGTTTGCATCCACTGGCCCAAGTGTGTCAGTTACTGGCCTAGGTGTGTCAGTACCGGCCCAAGTGTGTCGGAGATGTTCTTGCAAGATGTTGCATTTTGACCGTGTCGGGACTTAATTCATTTATAGTCAGTGTAGTGTTTTGGTGTTATGATGGCATGGCAGTATCACGGATGATTTCAAATATTGGTATAGTAGATCAATTATGATTTCAACTATGATAAATTATATGCGAAACCATTGGTCAGTTGTATGACAGTAGTATGACAGAGGTACGTCAGCAGCATGACAGTAGTATGATAGTGGTATGACAGTGGTATGACCGTAGAATGGCAGTGAGATGACAGTGATGGTAACTTGATAAATTGGTATAGTAGACCAATTATGAATTCAGGTAAGATAAATGGTACATGAGACCATTTATGGTAAATTGGTAAGTATATTAAAATCGACCATTTATGAGTAGAAACTATGATTTTAAATGGTAATAGTAGACCATTATTGTTATTATGATTAGACTGCATTGTTTAACCTGTACATGTTGGTGAATGTGTTATTTTAAGATCTCTTCATTGGGCTTGGAGCTCACATCCCTTACATTGCAGGGTTGGCACCTGAGAAGGAGGAACCTCTACCACTAACTTAGGATGAGAGAGCCTTTGCAATCAATCGTATTTCCCGATGATGGAAATAATGTTATGTTGATTTTAGTACCATCTGTGGTACTATAAATCTAAGCATGTGTAAATTGCTATGTTTTCGTTCATAACTCTGATCGAATAAATGGAGATATCTGTTTGTGAAATATGTATTTGTATACGGGAACATATGGTACATGTTTAAGTCCACGTGAGAAGAGCACATGTGACATTTTCTTTGATGGGCTTTTTGGCAAATTTGAAGATCCAGCCTAGCTATGATGTTAGTTGATGGGAGATTATTTAAAAAAAAAAAATTAGTAGCGTTTCAGGCCCACCATCAGGTTGGGGCGTTACAGATGTTTTGTTGATTTTACTACCACCTGTGGTACTTTAAATCTAAGCATGTATTAAACTACTATGTTTTCATACGTAACTCTGATGGTATGAATGAAAATGTTTATTTGTATGATATATGTTATTAGGGATATATGGTACATGTTTGAGTCCACGTGAGAAGAGCACGTGTGACATTTTCTATAATGGGATTTTGTAACTTAAGGATCCAGCCCATAGACTTGTAAAGAGGTTATATTATAAAAAAGAAATCACGTTTTCCGGACCCATAAGAGGCGGGGTGTGGCACCCTTACATTATAGGAAATTCTTTAGAGATAGAGACAAGTTAGGCTCAATAGTAGGACTCAGGTTTCGCTCAGAGCATTTAGATTGGATATTAGTTATTATGAGTCATCCTCCCGAGCTCTCTTGCCTCCTTATTGATATGCTTGTAGTGCGCAATCACAGTCTCATTGGAGCCTCTCTTTCGAGACAGCCTATTCATGGCATGATGGTTTGGCATCTCCTTTCGGATGACAAAATTCTCAGCCTCTTTGTTGCCACGCAGGTTTGCATGAGGGATTTAATCTCGATAAAAACATTGCAATTACGATCTTCCAGGTTGGTTGCCATGATATTTACTGCTATCTTTCGCAAGACCGATCCCCTAATTGGAAGTACATAACTCACATTTTTGCGGTGAAGCACCTTCTCATGATCATCAGTTGTTCGACCATTTCCCAGGCTGATCCCAATCACTCAAGATCTTTGATTGACTGGGCTACCCAAAAGCCCCCTGATTGCAGCAACATAGGCTTTTTCTATTCGATGGAGCAATGGAGAATTCAGAATACTCTGTTCCCTCTCTCTGTTGATTAGAGATTTGGATTCTTTTGGTCCCTTTTGGTGTGTTTTTTGTTGAAATATATTTAGATTATCCTAATTATAATGTAATTAGGATTCTAGTTTGATTTTATCTCTATTAAAAGATCTATTTAGATTAGAAGTGTAATAGCCCTAGGGTTGGCTAAGGTTATATATAGTTGTGTAATACTCTTTAATGAATACAATTTTCTCTTTTCTAACATGGTATCAGAGCCAAAATTCGTTCCTAAACAAGAGTTTCAGTAAGCAGGCTTCTTCCTCTCTCCCTCTGCCGGAGGAGATTGATCGGCAGAGGGAGGGAGGGACATTTAGATTTAACACTTTTCGTCAGTGGAGTTCTTCAACTGAACCCCCTTGCTACTCCACCATTGTGCGACTACTGCTACTCTAGATCTGAGTGATTTTCACTCACTGTTGTTTCCCAGCCCTCTTCTTGTTTCAGATCTGTCAAGGGGACACCTGTAACTGTCAAATAATTTTCAGCCTTCTAATTTGTTGATCTGTTTGGAGACCTCCTCAGCCTTTGCAGGAACTTTTTTTTTAACCGATATTCCTCGTTACAGATCTGAACCCTAATCTGAACAGAGGAAACGGTAGGACCGGCACCGGCGAGCGTGCGCATAGCAGCCTTACGCTAGATCTGCAGCACGCTTCCGCCCACAGCAGCCATCATCATCGCAGTGGAGATTCAGCCAGAAACACGCAGACACCGGCGACAGATCTGACTCTCCACTGCCAGACAGGCCAGACAGCAAAGAGATCGGCGGCAGCCAGATCTCCTAATAGATCTGCATACCCGTCTTCTTCTCCGATTGGACGTCAGCCCTTCGCCGATTGAAAAGGCATCATAAGGCTCGCCCGTCCTTTAGAGAGAACGGCTGCCTGCGTTCTCTAGTTTCACCTAAAGCAAATCTTGGATCTGCACCTGAGAAACGCGTCCGGGTTCGCCCATTGTTACTGCTGCCAGACCCATCGTCTGCCCCCCACATATGCTCAAAACACCAGTCCTATCAGATCTTGGCCGGACTGGTTTACTAGGCTCATCGCGTATCCAGATCTGAGACGAGCAAGAGTCTGGGTCAAGAGAGGGAGGAGTGAAGATCTGAACGAACAAAATTCCCTGATGTCTGCTCGGCCTTGTGCACATCGTCTTCTTGCACTAGTCTCCTTTAGATCTGCTTGCAGATCTGATCGCCACATCTACTGTTCACGATAGAAAGAGAGAAGTTGAAAGCAATGAACAGGCAGGTCAAGCATGAAAATGGAAGCCCTCTTGGATTTCCAAACCAGCCAAAGCCAAAGAAGCGTGTAGTTGCTGTAGATGTAGATGAAGTTCTTGGAAATTTCCTTTCAGCTTTGAATAAGTTCATTGTTGAACGCTATGCTTTGAATCAGCCAGTTTCTGAATACTATGTGTACGAGTTCTGCAAGATATGGAATTGTTCCCGTAGTGAAGCTGATATCCATGTTCATGAGTTCTGTACGACGTCATACTTCAAGGCTAGGATTCACCCAATTCCAGGTGCTCATTGGGCACTTCATAGATTGTCTTCATTCTGCAACCTTTCAGTTGTGACGTCTCGGCAGAATGCAATCAAAGACCATACAATTGAATGGATCAAGACACATTACCCAGGCTTGTTTCAGGAAATCCACTTTGGAAATCACTTTGCTTTGGATGGGCAGTCAAGATCCAAATCAGAGATGTGCAGGTCTTTGGGAGCTCAAGTTCTGATTGATGACAATCCTCGATATGCCACTGAATGTGCAGAAGCAACTATCTAATTTTGGAAGTGCACTTATCTCACTGGACATGTTTTAAGATCTGATTTCCAGATCTCTGTCAGCTCTGCAGCTCTTCAGATCTCATGGCCTATCCCTCTGCATCACATTATCATGTAACTTGGATGTGGAGCTTCTCAGCCTCATTTGCTGGCCTTTTATGGTTACAACCTCATTTGCTGGCCTTTCACGGCTTCAGCCCCATTTGTTGGCCTTTTATGGTTACAACCTCATTTGCTGGTCTTTCATGGTTATAGCCGCATTTGTTGGCCTTTCATGGTTACAACCCCATTTGTTGGTCTTTATAACTTCAGCCTTTATTTGCTGGCCTTTATGGCTACAGCTATTGTTTGGTGGCCTTTACGATCTGATTGATCGATGTGATGGCTTCAGCCCCTTGTTTTTCAGGTCATTCGCCGCCTGCATTTATCGCATATTGCGATTATTGTTTGCCGGACAATTGTCTTACAGCCACTGCCGTCGTCCGAGCCTCTTTCTCTATTTCAGGCCGCCATTGGTGTTCGCCGCCTGTCATTTTGCAGCCCATCACCGCTGCCACTTCAACAAGTTTTGCAGTCAATCAGTGTGCTGCTTCAACAAATTTTCGTGGCCAGTTGGTGAGCCACTTTTGCAGTTCACCTGCCGTTTCTTCACGTTCCAAGCTTTGCGCTCATCCACGCTTCAGCTTGCTAGGGCGTGTTGAAATATATTTAGATTATCCTAATTATAATGTAATTAGGATTCTAGTTTGATTTTATCTCTATTAAGAGATCTATTTAGATAGTTGTGTAATACTCTTTAATGAATACAATTTTCTCTTTTCTAACACTTTTGTGCCTAACTTTGGGTTTTTTTTTTGTTTCTTTGGGTTCCTCTAAGACTGGCCCTGGACCCATAATTTTTGAACCATTGGTCTTATCTTTGCTTGGCCTGGGCTATGGGCTTTATTTTGTACATATTCGGGCTTTCCCCCCTTGAATGAAATATACTAACCTTCATTCCAAAAAAAAAAAAATGTCTAGGATTTCTTGACTTTATATTTGAGATTAGGTTGATGTAAGACACAATAGTTGTCAATTTGATTTAGTTGGATTTTTATATCATCATTGGTTGTGCTTCTCTTTCTAACTTTAAGTTGGAGAAGCTTTGGATTTGTTAAATTTTAAATTTAGTTGTGTGAAGGCGAGATTAGACCTCCTATTTGTTATGTAGTTTATTGATGGTTTAGTTGGCTTGATTCTATACAAAATGATGACTAATCCTACATGAGAACAATATAATTGACATGATAATTTTATTGAGATATTCGTCACTCTGATTATATTGAAGTTATTATTTGTCGTTGAAAAAATGAGGTATGGATTTCGTTATTCTCATTATTGGATATCGCGTTCGATTAATTTAAGGCTACGTTTATTGCTATTGAATGGACGAGTCTTCACAAAAACCTAATGTGAAAATGATAAATTACCTTTACACACAGAGTAAACTACCATTACATATTTAACTAATACAATCTAACACTTGAGAGCATTAAAAAAAGTTAAACTACAAATTAAAGGATTGATGAATGAAAACTAGTGTCGTATTGTAATTTGGGGTCGCACACTTGAGAGAATTTCAAGGGATTATATCTTTCTCTGTTTTCTAATCTTAGAGTAATCTCTTGTTGAATCATTAAATGCTTTTATTGCTTTTAGTGATAAACATATATTTGGCTTCTACCTCTACCTTTTGTCTTGCATGTTTCTAGGACACTTAGATTCTAAGGAATAAATTATTTTATGCCAGAACAAATTCTCTGATAAGAAAAGAACCATGAAGGATTAAAGAACCTGACACTTCGATGTTATTGAGTGGTCTATTGTTTTATTAGCTTTATTGCTCACTATGCTAATTGAAGCTCTTCATTCCTCAGTTCTTTTTTAACTACAATTCCCCCATCTAAATTATTATAAAATTTTCAAGATTTAAGTTTTTAGTTTCACCAAAATTAACATCCATATTTTGGAATACCTTCATTATAAAGAGATCTAATAAAAATATAATTTCTTATCATTCTTTGGTTATTTTTGTATAATTTATTGAAGTTTTTTTTTAAATGGTAGTTCATTTGAAAATTAGAAACGATAGTCAAAGTATAGTAATTGATAGATAATAGAGTAATTTATCAAATACCAATAGACTTAGAATTTAGATCCTTGTTGGTGTGTGGACAACATACTGCAACACCCAAAACATGAACAATCAATGGCACATGAAATACTAATTAGTACTAAGCTAGCCAAGACCTGACACCTACTAACAAGCAGACATTTAAATCCTTGATATATTCTATATATTCTACATATAATATAAAATATATAGTAAAAATATTCTACATATGTAATTTATATGATATTTTCATATTTTTATTTAAGTAGATATAAAACTTGTAAAATGTTTTCTCTTCCAATAAAAATATATTTTCTTTTTCACAAATTAGTTATCCTATATAGATATTGAAATTGTCTCAAAATATTTGTCACATTTGTATTTGAGTAATATAAAATGTGTTGAAAATGGATAAAATTACATGAGTACTAAATTTATATAAAGAATTTTTTAAAAAATATAAATAATTTAAATGAGACAAATAACAGAGAAAGTATATTTTTAAAAATAACGTGCAAAACTCCATTTCTGCTCATAATTTAAACGATGACTAATTCCCTCCGCAGGACGAGCATGTTCCTAGATCCAACCTCAAAGTGGCGTATTTTCAACGGGCACTTTCCAAATGATTTCCCCGTCACGGCCCACTCGAATACACAGAACAATAGAATCTATTCCTTCTTCCAAAACCCTGACAAGCCCTCAAAACCCCTCACTCCCTCACTATCACCAATAAGAGCAGTATTTGGGAGTTTTGGAACTTCTAGAATCTCCAATATATGTGTTTCCCCTGCAGATCGTCTGTGAATCTGTCTTCCGACCGGAATCAAACGATCGATAATAATGGCCTCTGCTTTCCACCATCCCATCTGGACTCAAATTCCAGAAACTCGTCGCAGAAAGGTAGTCACGCTTTGATGCATATAAAGTGTTTTCCTTAAAAAAACCTCTCTCTCTCTCTCTCTCTCTAAATATGACTTATTTCATTTCTATTTTTAGTTTAAAGAATGATTATTTTCCAAGAAAATATGAAAATTGGATGCAGTTTATTTCAGATATTTTAATCATTTATTTATTTATTAATTTTTTTACTTTCATTGAAGACAGAATTGAGGAAGCCAACCCCAGACAGGTGGGATCGTGGCAATGACAATTGTGATGATATATCCTTTTTTATTTTTGCAGTTGTGGAGCTCATTTGGTTCTACTCGGTCTGATACTAGGGTCATTTTCGTTTCTTTGAGTGTGGACCCGTCTGCAAACTATGTGCCTCCAGCTCCTATTCTTCTGCCTGAAGGACCATGGAAGCAGGTGAGGGATTATTGAAAATTTATTTTCCTTTTTTTTTTTTGCAACAGTAACGAGTGAATTCGATTACTGAAGAAGGAGGTACAAGAGGGAAAGACCACGTATGGGAATACATGGCAAACAAAAGAAATATAAGCAAAAACATCTAAGAACTATGAGAAAAAAACCGAAAACAGAAAAGATAAAAAAAGGAAATCTCCATCATCCCATACACCCAAATAAAGACAAGATTAGAGAAACGCTATTGCAGGTCTAAGTTTATGTACTCCCACTTTTGCTAAAAAATCAGCAATATTGCTCGCCGACCGAGGAGCATGAGAGAAGGTGATATCCCTTGACCTAGACAACCTTCTAATGTCCTTAAAAATAGTAACCAATTTCCAAGGGGGAGACTTCCTATTACTAACTCAAGAGATAGCATTAGTCAAGTCACCTTCAACAATGAGCTTTTCCATTTCCAAACCTAGACCAAATCTGAAGCGCCTTCTTAATTGCTCTCAATTCTGCCTCATTCGACTCCATGAAGCCTAAGGGTTCAGAAAAAGCTAACAACATCCTACCCCCATCGTCGCGCAACACCCCACCTATTCCTGCAGGACCCGGTTTACCTCTTGCTACCTCATCTACATTAAATTTAAGTGGCACAACCCAATCAACCCTGGGTTTTCTATCTTTTCCTACTGCCCTCATACACCCATCCCAAGACAGGTAGAAATCTTCCAGGGCCAAACTAGAGAATTCCTTACAAACAGAAAGCCAACCTATCAAGTTCCATTTCGCCTTCTCGAAAACTTCTCCTATAGACCCACTCTTATCCTCAAAGATCCTCCTATTTCGCTCTTTCCAAGTAGCCCACATGACTGCATAGGGAACCAACATCCTGAAAGGCCCTCCCGGCCACTTGTGGCCACACCCTCCACGCCTATCCCTCTGGCCCACGAGCAACCAAAAAGATTAAAAAAGGAACACCATACACCCCACGTGAATCGACACCCACACAATAAATGGTCCACTGACTCATCTTCCTCCCCGCAAAGAGTGCACACAACTGAAGCACTTTCAGGGAGGATACCCCTTCTCCTTATTTTCCTTCCATTATATTGATTAATGTGATTTGATTTTTATTTGTTGAGTTGAGAATTTGTGGCAATTTTGACATCTTGCCGATTCCATTATGAGAGAACTTTTTGGATAAGTGGGTGAAAGATGAAGTATACAAGGTGCAGGACAACCCAACTTAAGATAAAATGGAGAGAATTTTCATTGGTTAAATTACTTTCTAAATGTGTAACTCCATTCTTTCTCCTGAAGATTTGATACTTTTGTCTAGCTAAAAGAAAGCCTTGTACTGCATTAGGATTGTGATGAAGGGTAGGATAGAGTTTAATGCCTACCTATGCCTCCATACTAAAAGAAAGTAAAAAATAAGGAATTCCGCAAGATCCGGCTCAAACCCGATATAGATTCAAGAAGCCCGAACTCAAAGAATCCTGATGTCTAAGGAGATCATTGGATCAACTTGGACAAAGTTTAGCCACTCAATTACTCATCCTGGTTGTATGAGAACTAAAATCCCAACTTTTCACTGGAAGAATGGAATAAGGTCGAAAACTTCCTTGGGTGATATTGACATCATACAAAATCCACCAAAGAAAATAAGAACTCTACAATTCTAGAATTGAATTAAGAAATTCAATTTTAAACTTGAAATTAAATTCATTCAATGTTTAGACATAAATTAATTCTAGAACCAGAAATAGAACTAGAACTCAAACTAGAGGAACATTAGAAACCCAAACAAGAACTAAAAGAGAGAAATCAAAACTTGCACAAAGCAAAACTTGAATTGATTCTGGTGTGCTTGTACAATGGCCCAAGGTCTCTATTTATACACAATTGAAATAAAATAATTACAAAGAATGCCATCCATCTTAGGCATCCATTCCACCCACTTAAACTAAGATTGAATCTACACACAATGAAACATGCTAAAAACACTCATTGCCGCCTTTGCCAATGTGCGCCAGCTACTTATTGTTCTCTTGATTACAAAAATGGTCATAACTTCGTCTATGTATATCGGATTTGGGCAAGTTTGGGTTCGTTGGAAAGATAACTGAATAAGCTTTCCAATGAAATTTTATGAAAATCCAATATCATTTGTTATTAATCTATCTGCAAAGTCAAATCACGTTTTCTGCCAATGATTTCCTTTCCAAATCCAAAGTTTCCTTAATGGAACATGTGGTCCAAAGTTCCACGTACCCACCTTCTTCCTTGTTTGGATTCCTTGCCATCTTGGAATGCCATGTGGCAGTGAGGTGGCGGATAATGATTCAAATTTGTCCATGTGGCTGCCACATAAGCAATGGGTCCCACTCGATGCCATTTGGAAGCCCAAATCACCATGTGATCTTCTAAGCTTGATACTCACTCATTCAGATTCCGATTGAGGTAAAATTGATGCGTTGGAAAACTCATTAGGTCCTCTTTTACCTCCATCAGTTCTTGCATGAAATTGGAATGCAAATTCTTCAGTTAAGTCAAGTTGAAACTCATCCTCTTCTAACGGATCTTCATTGAATTGAATTGAGCCTTTGATGTCCTCATCAGATTGGAAGAAAGTTATGGAATGTGAGAGGATTTCTACTCTCTACGGTCATACATTTGGAAAAGGTAGTAGAATCCACCCAAACCACAACCCATTGCCCCCCACCCTACCACCACCACCACCATGGGAGGTGTGGAAGCATCTTGCTTATGTATGCGAAAATGATGATGAAGCATAATGTCACGTGCTATGCTTTTTCTTGCCAAAAATTTTCCAGACAAGTGACATGATATGAGTGAAAATTGTATAGTTTCTCCACCTTTATGATTTAGGTCCTATGGTCAAAACTGCAAGAAAATGCACTCTTCCACAAGTCTTCAACAAATTCTATAATTTAGACCCATTTTCTACAAACGAGTCAAGGAATTCAAAATTTAGAATCCCCAAGTCACCAACTTTGCAACATGGTCGAAACTGGAAAAAATTCACTCTTCCACAAATCTTCAGCAAAAGAATAATTTAGACCCATTCAAAACTTAGAATCCCTATGTCACCGACTTTGCAATAGCTCTTGTTAGGAGATAACCTGAAGCTCAGATGGATTACCCAACTCAAGTTCACTCATAGGAAATGGAATTAGGATAAAATCTCACTAGGAAAATTGACACCATGCAAAATTCACTGATGAAATTAAAATTCAATTGAGAACCCAATGGGGTTGGAGTGATGGCCAAGAACCCACCTCTGAAAGTGGGAGGTCTTGAGTTCAATTCCCACTTCCCCAAAGGGCCACTCTCCGTATTTTACCTGGTGTGTGTGGATAGGGAGGTTTGCACATGCCCCAAGGATTAATCAGGTGCTCTAAGAGGCTTGGACACCTTGGTCTTAAAAAAAAGAGTTAAAATTCATTGAGATCTAAAATTGAATTATGAAATCAAAATTAAATATGCTATGGTCGAGTGCACTTAATTATGGATTCAGAAGTCGTTATGGAGATTGAAGGATTCTTCTGTAGGTTTGTGGAAGGATATTATTCGAAGAAAATATAGGTTGCAGGATTATGGGTGGAGGGTTGCTAATGCT
Source organism: Chimonanthus salicifolius (assembly GCA_013350335.1). NCBI lineage: Eukaryota > Viridiplantae > Streptophyta > Magnoliopsida > Laurales > Calycanthaceae > Chimonanthus > Chimonanthus salicifolius. The sequence goes on along the minus strand of CM023541.1, from coordinate 22,783,282 downwards.
GATAGGAGGGCTTCTGTGTTTTGGAAGGGAGTTTGCACTATGGCGTCGGTGTTTGATCGACACATTCGGTACCGTGTGTACTCGAGTGTCTTTTGGTCGGACAAATGGTTGGGAGATACTCCTTTGGCTATGGCATTCCCAATACTCTTTTCTCTTGCAACAAATAAAGAAGCTACGGTTAGAGAGTGTTATGAAATAATAGGTATCTTTCCAAAAAAAAAAAAAATAGTAAGGTTGTTTGGGGACCTTACTTTCGGAGGGAGCTGGAGGATTTGATGGTGGAAGGATGGATTGTTAGTGCCTTGATTTGACCGAGTCCCTTTCTTGTCAATTTCGTGATCGAGTTAGAACTTGCCTTGGTCGACTGAAGATGTTGCTGGAAGACTAATTGAAGACCAAATACTACTATGGACATTTCATATGTGCTTTGGCAACCACTCAGGTAAAATGGCCTTAGATGACTCTAGGTGGAACCCAAACACCCATAGGCTAAGAGACCCACGTGTTGAATGTGACCAGTCCAAAATAGTTAAAACACTCATCTGTACTTGACAGTCTGTCCCGAGCCCTTAGGAGAAAGAAATAAGAGCTTGAGTGAGAGACATTGAAAATTCTGTTAAATTGCTGTGTTCTCTATCCTTAGACCTAGTGTAGGTCTCGAGATCTTGGCCTCATGGTCTCGGGAAAAACCCGAGACCTCGCAGGCCTTGCAGAGAGTGAGAGTAGGAAAAATCTCTCTAAAAAATATTTGTTGATGTAGACTCGGTAGGCCAGGGAACACCTAATCTCAAACTATAGCGAAATCCCGATGCTAATGGGCTGGAACAATTTGAACCCTAAGGGGTTATCCCAGGTGGTTTGGGAGCAAGATCTCTAGAGGGAGGTCTTGGGTTCAAACTATGGGAGCCTTAATGAAGGGCCACTTCGCATGGGAATATGAGTAAGGTCCCATTGAATTACCCGGTTTGTGTGGATACGGGCGTTTTCACACCCCCCAAGGGATTAGTCGGATGCGACGCCTGGACATCTCCGGACCTAAAAAAAAAAAAAAGGGGTTGGAACAATTTGTGTTTAACTGGAATGGGTGGTGTGTACTTGAATACCTAATTGACCAATTGGGGCCCACAACTGATCTGAACAGTCTGCAGAATATATGTAATATAATTCAGATGTCAAATTGACCTATGAACCTGCATGCATGTGCTAGGAAGAGGGACAGGTGTTGCTCACGGTTGGACAGTTTCAGCCACTTGGGATTTCTCTGATAGATCTTTTTAAAAAAGAAAGAAAACTGGTGCCAGATGTATTGCACAGCGAACCTGGAGATCGAATCTTGCTGGTCCCTGTCTCTTTAACAAAGCTTGGGTTTGATCCAACAGGTAAGGATCTGTATGACTGGGAACGACTCAGCCTGCAGATGGCTGTGTACCAACGAATCTAGAAGCTGGATTCTCTAGATTTTCCAAGGCAGCAAGGTCTGTGCCTTCTTGCTGACCGCCACGGCACTGCAGATGGGGGTGAGACAGATTATGGATCTGCATCGAAAGTGGAACTGATTGCAAACACGTCGTGAGACAGGGACAATTTCTGGGCTCTTCTGCCCTGGTTTATACAGTCAAATGTGATTGTTTAAGCCCTAAAATTGAGAGGATTCGGCATTCCATTGCGACATATGACTTTAAGATTGCTTGGGCTCCTTAGTCAGCTGACTTAACTGCTGATGAGATAGCGCGTCAGGGGTTGACTTTATTTTCAGAATTTGTAAACAAATTCTTGTAATGGGTTGGAAGGGCTTTTTGTGGTTTTTTCCGTGTGGTGGGTTCCTTTTGGCCTGTTCTTTTTTGTCTTTCTTGTATCCTGTCTTTTGTTTTTGATTAGTAGAGTTAGCTTTCAAAAAAAAAAAAAAAGGTTAAATTTGAAATATCAACACACCACCATATCCATGATTTAAAATTGATTCAACATAAAATCAATTAGAAATCAGAAGAACTTAACTCACCAACATTGGAGAGAACCAATGCACTAAGCTTGAATTTTATTTGCTTTAATCGAATGTGTGTACACCATGGTTGACTCTAGCCTCTTTATATAGAGGTTAAGGTGACATAAATTTGGATAGAATAACCAAATTCTTGGATCTAAAATCCGAAAACACCAAGTTTGCATACTAGATCCATGAATATTGGATCTACTAAAACCTAGGATTTAATATGGACCGGACATGTGTCCTTATTACATCATAAATAAAAAAAATGACATCACAATTCCAAAACAAGGCTTGGGCAAAATTGGCTTGATGGAGTTACTTGATATGTAGCAAGTTCTTTGGATCTAAGAATCCCAAGAGCTATTGGAGTCCATTCATTCAAAAACCATTTTTTGTTTTTGTTGATTCCTCAAAATATGGATCCAATCTTCAAATATTCCATGCGCTAGAGAGGAATTTCTTCAATTCTTGCTTCTAGATTTTAGGGATAACATGGCATGTGACATGGAAAGTTGTCAGTATGGAAAGCAACATCGACCCACTTTTTCTCGGTCTTTCAATCATTCCTCTTCGACTTTTCTCTCCTTAATCAATCCTAATGACATATTTAGTTCGACTCTATATTATGACATGTGAAAAATACACAATTTACAATATTTACAACGAAATATGCAAGAAAAAAAAGTCTATAGTGTGAATATAATGGTGTAAATGTCTCTTTATTCTTTTATGGATATAATTCCATAGTTTTATATGGTCACATAGAATACAAACATAAAAGGAAAGTTAACCCCAATATATATAGTAGTCTATTTGACTACAGAACTATTTAATTCTTTCCTTGAAAAATAAAAATCATATTCACACTATTATATCTAGAACAGCTTGAGACAGTCATTTATAATAGAGAATTTGTAGTGGAAGATTATTCCTTAAATTGAGCATCACATCCATTTACAATAGAAAAGTAAAAAACCAACTAATCTAGTCAATCTTGCTTAAACAGTGTTCATCTTCATCAATTTTGTCATGGAATCTCTAAAAACGATTGGTGGTTGAAAGAATAACATTTTCTTATAGTTGCAAACTTATATTTTGGTTACTAATAATTTATCTTCAAACAAAGAATGTGGATCTTCTAGTGCTGAACTTCATAGAGCATGAGAAATCACACAATGAATGGGTGACATCTCAGCACATGTAAGATACCAAAATTTCATTGTATCTGACATGTGCTGAGAGGTCACCCCTTCGTTGGGTAATTTCTCATGCTCTATGAAGTTTAGCTCTAGAGGATCTGGACTCTCAAACAAAGGGCAGCAATCTGTCAATGTGATGTACTGTTGAATGGGGTATTTGCTACCAATTTACTAGATGCTTGTCCTTGGTACTGGCTACAAATACTAGGTACCAGGTGGCGTTACTGCTGCAAAAGGATTCAAAGCTGCAGGTATGTATGGTGGATTGCGTGCAAAAGGACAGAAGCCAGACCTTGCGCTTGTGACATGCGATGTTGATGCTATTGCTGCAGGTGACCTTTTATTTTGCTTTAGTGATAGTGAATGCCATATTGTTGCATGACAGTTTTTATTCAGTATTGAAGGGTTTAATGCATTATGTTTTCTTTGAAGTAAAAAATGATGGATCAGCTCGCGGACTGGTCGGAACCTTTTTAATATTACAGTGGGGATAGATCTACTATTATATGGAAATTACTGTCTATGGACTGTTCGTGCAAATTGTTTCTCCAGTATTTTATTTAAATCACTGTTGTTAAAATCACACGATTCACTGTCACGCCCCGGTTCAACGGCACGAGATTTTGTTTTTTTTATGCTACCTCAAAAATCCATTCTCCATGTCATAAATTATAATGGAATAATCTCAGGGTACGAGGCAAATAATCACACATCCCATTCCCAAATGTAACATAGAACACTTATTACCTCAAACATAGCATAACCATAAGTCCATAAATCCAAGGTTCCTCATTACATAATAGCAATTTCCAAAGAAAACCAAGCCTCAATTATTACATAACTCAAGTCTAAAAATACATTTATTATTTAAAATAAAACTAGGACGTCACAGTTCTTCTAATAATAAGTCTTTTTCATTGCTTTCTTCCCAATGACGGCTTCTGTTCTTGTTCTTGAACCTCATCTAGGCCCAACTCCTAAGGGTTCCCTGCAATGTAAGGGGGTGAGCTTACCAATGCTCAGTGAGAAAGACCGGATTGCATTAATGTAATTAACTCACATATTATCATCTCTTTTGGCTCATGATAACTATTGCTCATGATGATGTAATGCAACTCACACCACACACATATCACTCAAGCGTGCCCAGTCACCACGTCAGTCATCCTGGGACTGTACCCGACTTAAGGGCTCCAAGTACACCACTACCCGATTTAAGGGCTCCAGGCACACCACTACCCGATTTGAGGGCTCCAGGCACGCCACTACCTGATTTGAGGGCTCCAGGCACACCACTACCCGATTTAAGGGCTCCAAGCACACCACTACCCTATGTAAGGGCTCCAGACACACCACTCTTCATGCATACCCACACACATATGCCATGCAATCATGCCTTCTTACATGTCGTATGTTTGACATCATAATCACCAACACATATCCATAATTCTTGTATGCCCATAATAAAATCAAGCACGATTTATGACCGCTACTATGTCCAAGTATCATAATTTTTTTTTTTTTTTGCATCATTAGTAACATAACCCATCATATTCACATGTAATCATAACAACATGAACCCAACATTTCTAACATCAATCATTCGTATTTAACTAAGCAATTCAAATACATCCATCCAACTATCTCCAACACATAAATAAAAATTCATAATCATGTGAATACATTGGTCGGGTACTTCAACGAGGTTAACGGCTGGTCCCGCTATCCGGGCAGACTGAGTACTCACAGCTTTATAACACTTATGCCCAAGTATCCCCTTACATTGTGTGAGTATTGCACCGGCTTTAAACCATTAGAATTTAGTCTCAGTCTATTTTGGGCCCAACTCATGCATTCTCATTCCGATTAATACCGACCCCAATGCATATTAATTCCGACAACATTAAGTCCACATATCGCATTTTACAAATTTAAAGCAATCTTCAAGTCATAGAAATTAATGACATAACATAAATATAATAAAAAAAATGTGATTAGTCCTCCTCACCTATGAGTTTGGTGAAGTGTACGGTGTAAGAATTCCAAATAGCTTGACAACGATGTTTAAGTCTCGAAATCCGAGCTTGCTGTGAAATAATGTTTGAGCCTTGAGGATTCCGATTATCATTAATTAAATGTTCAATAGGCTTCTTTTACTTAAATCTTTAGTTAAGAATCTTTATGATTTTATATAGGTATTGGAAGTCATCCAATGCACACGTAGGTTGCTGCCTTATCTATGTTTGTGGTATAATCTAAGGTCAAAACTATGGACATGGGATAGAGGTCCCATACAGCAAATCTGAACTATACTTGGTTCAACTGAAGGTTCAAATGCTTGGTTCTAGTCACTACTTAATACTCTAGGACTGATCTACTTATTAAAGCTCAAGATAATAAAAGTTTGGCCAAGGTCTAAAGATTTGATCATGGATTCCAACCCACCTAGGACTGGTCGAACCTAGGGTGATACACTAGACAGTTTGCAGTCTACGGTTAGAAGGTATCCAGGTTGTTGGTTTCACTTAATGACTCATAGACTAATAACATGGAATTGATGTTTGTTTCAAGAAATAAACAAATAGTAACATTTTTTTTTAAGAATTTAAATCATTGAGTACCTTGATCAAATAATTCCAAATATATAAGATGATGGGACAAATAGGAAACCAGTTACAGGTTTGGCGTTGGGTTTGGAACAGTATGGTTACTAAAGATCAGTTGAGATCTAGTCTTGCACGGCTAAGGAGAATGGGTCGGTACTGTGTGTCTGAACTGGGTTTGGGATTACAATATGGAGTCTTGAGGTTATGCAACAAGATGAGAGAAGAGGGTCTGACATGGTGCTGGCTACAAGAAGACTAAAATCATTCTCTCTCTTGAATGGTTGTGTAGGCTTAATCTAATTGACTTCAGTCAGAACTGATCAGCCCCCAATCTCCACATTTTTTTCTTAGACTGAGAATCGATCTTTATTAGCAACAGTTGTTGGGACTGATTTTCAGTTATAGCTCCATGCCAAATGCTCAATTAATTTCGATGAAAAAGCTGTATACTTCTCAAATTCAAAGAATATGAATAAGGTTCGACCCGAATCAGTTTCAACGGATAACTTCCCATACTACATTATATACACAACAATACAGCTTCATAGTACAACGGTTCTTTTGTGGGAATCATCCATTGAAGACTAACCCAGGTTTAACATTTAAAACTGGTTGGTAAAAGAGATATAGAAGCGATTGAAGGAAAGACTGGAGGGTCTGAAACTAATGGTAACTTTGTATTTGCTTAGATTAATGGAAAGGAAGCCTACCTCTTACAGCAGACGACAAGAACCACTGGTGTTTGTAGACTGATCGAAGGTGATAACGTTGGCGAAGGGAAGAGAGAGCAGGTAAAGTTCGACAGAGAGGAGGGCTGCCCGCTCGTCTCTTCTGAGAGAGGGAAGAGCCTGACTTCAATCACAAGCAGAAGAAGAGGAGACTAGAGGTGGTGTCTGATGGCGATGGAAAAGAGATGTTTACACGTAGTGGAAAAGATTGGATTTCACTCACAAGAAAGGAATTTAAAGGAAGGGATGGTCTCTACCGTGTGGGGTCCAAAGAGTTAACACGGTTTAATTTTCTTTTAAACATTAACGAATAATAGGGGTTGGATTTAGAGTGATTGCCAAAGAGAGAGGGAGATAAAAGAGGGATAAGTGAGGGATTCTCTCCTTCCAACACATGGGACCAAAGGAGTTACAAAAGAGAAGGATTTCTCTTAAATATTTTCGTGGGTTACAAGAAGGTTTGGGTCACTCTCGCCCAAGAGAAAGGAACGTGTGATTTGGGGTCACAAAATTTAAGTCCCTTATTAAAATATCTTATGTAGCCCCCAACAAGGAGAGGAAATTTACATGTAGAACCCCCTACGGGTGATACCCACTGCCCTTAGTGTCCTTCTAACACACTGAAGGTCTCCGCTTCGAGTCCCGACGAAGCCAAAGTAATATTTAAAATTTTCTATTCAAAAAAAAAAAAAAAAAGGGAGAGAGAAAAGAGGGATAGATAAATTTAAATTGCAACGTGGTGATTTTCACTGGTAAGGATCCGTCGGCTAAGGGTGACTAGATCATTACACCGTTTGTTTTAATTCAAATAATTATGATTTAATCCACTTGGGGGGGTTTAATTTTATTTAGGTATTTAATCTAAGTATACCTTCTAAATTATTAATTTAACTTATGAATCAATTTATTCCCAAAGATTATTTTTGAATCACTAATTGAATAGAGAATCTAGCCCATGGAAATTTGTTAAAGGTTTTGGATTAAATATAAAAGAAAAAAATAATCAAGTTTTCCGGATCTACGAGGGGCGGAGCGTGACAGATAGCCTATTTACGGCTCGAAATGGGCACATCATTTTACCCAAAAAAAAAAAATTACACATCAGGAATGCGTCATATGTGGTCATATTTTGTTTAAAATCCATGTTTAACTTTTTGAGTGGACAGGTAATTTCCTATTCAAGAGTTATTTGCTTGTCTACTTCCCTAGTTGTGAATGGGTGGAGTTTTCTAAACCTTTTGTTCTCTTCAGGGGCATTTACTACAAACATTGTTGCAGCTGCACCAGTGGTGTACTGCAAACATATTTTAGACATTTCAACAACGGTATGCTAGTTTATTTGATTGTGATATTACATTGTTTTTACTGATTTTCCAATTTGATAAAATACAGGATTTATACATCTTCCAGTTATTTGGTTATTTGCAAGTCTGCGGTTTAACTCCTTTTTAGAACTTAGTATACAGAACCAATTTCCTTAATTAAAATTCTCAATTTCTCAAAATTTGTAGGCACGTGCAGTATTAATAAATGCTGGTCAAGCAAATGCAGCAACGGTAAGAACTTTCTTCCTTTTTTATCTAGTGATTTGCTGGTATTCCTGTATCAGCTTCACAAGATGTACCATGAATTTGTGCTCTTAATATATAGCTGGATCTGCAATACCCTTGCACTCACATTATGCTTCACCTCTCTGTATGAGGGGGGTTTGCATAGGTGGTGATCCTTGATAAGAACTTACGTTGTTCAAGAAGTTACGCTTTTCAGAGTGTATATATTCTTCTCAAAGAATCTAGGGCTTGTTAGTTCAAGGTATTAGGAAGGAAGATGAATTAGGACATGCTAGTGCTTTAAAATGCCAGAGATATTGGCCCTACACAAGAATGAGTGGATATTATGACCGTGTTTGTAGAGAGGCAAAATCCATGGATTTTGTATCCCAATAATTTGAAGTTCTACATATACAAACTTTGGGGATATGTTTACCTTTCATTTGCATAATGTCATGTATGGTGGAGTAACTCTTTTCTTTATAATTTGAGCATAGTCATTATTCTCCATGTTAGGTGCAGAACACACCTAGGACTGTAACTTATGAGAAGTTTAGATTTTAAAATGGTCTTAGTTCATTTTTAGAGCCTATGGATCAAGGTTGTCAAAATCGTACGAGTTACGAGTCGACTCGTACGATTTGACTCGACTCAGAAACCTTAGTGATTCAAATCGTAAGGAGAATCAGTTTCAATTTGAAATAGTACGATTTTAGGGTTGAATCGCAAATCGTACGATTCAAACTCTCAAATCGTAGAATCGTGCGAGAGATAATGTACCTGGTTAGCAGCCATTCTTCTTCTCGGTTTTTTCCTCCTCTTTCTTCTTGTTCTTCGTGGTTTCTCCTTCTGCGTTTCTGCTCTACAGTTTCAGTGTTCCGTCTCTCAGCTTTTCATCTATCTTTCATTTCTTTTGTTTAGCTGCGTTTCCGCTTTACAGTTTCGTGTGCCTCTTTCGTTTCTTTCGTTTAGGGTTTTGCTTTATTATGTCGCATAAGTACTTTGACAATCCTTACACGGGTGGCTTTAGTTTTGAGTTTAACTAAAGAATAAAAAGGTACGAAACTCTTTTTCTTTTCTTGACTGTATTTTTATATTTTAAACTTTTTATCATAGTGTTTTCTGTTTTAAATAAAAAATAACTTTTTTATTTTGTATTTTTAATCTTTCGTATCTATTTTGAAAAAGATCTAATTTTTTTAATTAACAAATATTTAATAAATTCTACTAAAATTTATTTAAAAGAAATGAAATTTTAGTTGTATCATTTATATTATATCTCACTATGTATTATTACATAAAATAAATTTAAAAAAAACTAAAGAAATTTAGTCTATTTTATTTACATAAATTGAATGGATACAAATATTAAAAAAATTATTTTGTATTAATATATATAGACCCTGCACTAAAAAAATCTTTTGTATTTATTTTAAAAAATAAATAGCTCTAACTTGAAAATAAAAAAATTAGTTGATGGATGTTATTACTTATTAAGGTTTATTTTTAAATGTCGTTGCATATTTTCTTATATATTATGAGGAATTGAAAAAAAAAAAATCTTATTATTCTATATTTCTATGTCATATTATATATAATTATAGTGTAAATAATAATTAAAAAAAATTTATGAATCTTACAATTTTAAGATTTCCGATTTCCGATTCACGATTCACTCCCCTAAACCGATTCATTATACGATTCGAGTTTGACAACCTTGCTATGGATGAATTGGCACGCCCCGACCCAACAAGCACGTGAGAAACAAGAACATTTTTTTTTTCTCAACTCTGAAGCATGCACAACTCATAGTCCAAATTCGTGACACCCACACGTGTAACTAGATCCCTACGGATCCTAGGACTTGTTGGACCCTTGGTTTGATCGAACTGAATTATCAGCTGCCTACGTACTTCAATGGAGATCAGATCTTGCGTAATTCTTAATTCATTTATTTCATGGTATTAACTCCGTGTTATTCATGATGTCACATCAAGACATTCTAATTACCCAATCGTGGGTCTCATCAGTAGAATAGATCTCATCTATCACGGGTCTAGCCAATGATGGGTTTATACTAATCATAGGAACATTGTCGACTGTGGGGTCAATGTCACACATGGGATAAACCTCAACCATGGGACCTATACCTGAACATAAGTACTACATCCCTCCTCGGGGACAATACTCTAAATATCGGTCCAATCCTCTATGGAATCAATGCCCTCGTGGGAATATCCATCTACGGTATACAATATACATGCATGGTTACAATGCCCTCCATGAGAATAACTATCCATGGGAAATAATATCTATCCATGGGAATAACCATCCATGGGTATAACTCATACATTAGTAGAACCCATATATCTATCATGAGACCAACATGTCGACCATAAGAGCAATACGTCTACAATAGGACCAACATGTCCACCATAAGACCAATACGTTTACCATGGGACCAACATGTCCACCATAAGACCAATACGTCTACCATGGGACCAACAGGTCTACCATAAGACCAATACGTCTACCATGGGACCAACAGGTCTACCATAAGACCAATACGTCTATAATGGGACCAACAGGTCTACCATAAGACCAATACGTCTACCATGGGACCAACAAGTGTACAATAAGACCAATACGTCTACCATGGGACCAACATGTCTACCTTAAGACCAATACGTCAACCATGAGACCAACATCCGGGTATGAATCCAAACCACCATGGGAACCATCGTCCATGGATATAATCATCCATCTTGGTAACACTCCATCAGTGAGTATCATCTATCAATGGGTATAAACCATCAATGAATATAATCCATTTATGGGCATAATCCATCCATAGGCATATCATCTACCATGAGATCTTTTGTCCGTAGGAACAACACTCGAATAAATCACTACGTGACTGTAGCAACAATATCATATCATAAACATACCACGACCACTAGCAAGACTTTAGGGCCAATGACTTACTAAGCAGGAGACTCACGACTGGTGTGATCAAGTCTACCTCGCCCTGCATCCCTTCACCTAATGGGTGATTCAATCAAGCTCTAAGGCTGTCAAACCACGTCTAACGAAGCTAGCACCATACCCCCATTGGGTAAAATAGTATCTAGATTTGCGAAACCACGCACAATAAGTGTGTGAAATAATCGTAAAGACGCCCTATTGTATATAACATGTAAGGGACTCACCCTGCGACGGCAACCACATGGGACCAAGTTTTCGTGGAAAAACACCACTATCCCGAATACCTCTCTGGGACAAGAAATCAAACATCACAATCACGTGAGAGACGTACCCATACCACGTCTCAATATCAAGTGACCAAGTCACATAAATATCTCAATGCCGCAGTCTCTGCATGTTCATATCGAGGCTTCCACAGTCTCACTGCTATTCTAGGCCTTACTCATGGAATCTATATACTTATCTCATCCTTTTAACTATACAAAGGTGAGACACAACGATCTACTGATCGGACAGTTTCTTTTTTCAATGGTATGAGGCATAACGTTATCATTTCGTGAAGGACATATCCATACCACGTCTCAATCATCAATATCACATGAGGGACGCACCCATACTACGTCTCAATTATCAAGATCACGTGAGGGACGCACTCATAATACGTCTCAATCATCAATATCACGTGAGGGACGTACCCATATCACGTCTCAATATAATCATTACGTGAGGGACATACTCAAATCACGCCTCAATATAATTAAGTGACTTAGTCACATACATCTCAGTGCCAAAGTCCTCATCTGTCCATCTTAAGAATTTCCACAGTTTTCTAGACATTCCGGGCTCTACTCATGTAACAGACATATTTGTCTTATCATATCGGGACTCCCAAGGCATCATAAGCACTTCGGGCCTCCTTCGAGGGATCCAACATCTAGCATTAGGGTCTATATTAGGGAAGGTATATCCCACCGATCCCTTTCTACCCTACGCATATGCTCAATATCTTACATCATCTTTAATAAAAATGGATGAGGCACAATGCATCTTTTGATCGAGCTGAGGCACAATGCTCTCAGTTGCCTACGTACCACATAGTGGATCGGATCAATCGTAGTTCATTATTTTCACATAAGGGTTGACATTGGGGAGTGGTCATAATTTTACTTTGGGGAAATCAAACAAAGCCTTTTTTTTTTTAGGATAATGAGGGTATCGTTTAGGTATTGAGCCAACAAGACTAATGCCCCGGGGCCCGCACCGCCATTGCCCACATAACAGTATTTATATTGCATTCCATGCATTTTCAATCATGCTAGCCCATCCCCATTGTAGCACAAGTTAACCCCTTTGGGTTATAAGATACTTGACCTTCACTCACCCATATCACTTAGTCTAACTCTTCATCAAGTTTCTCTTCAATTCGTGGAAATTCATTCTACACATGGTTAGGTTGATCCACCACTACCATTATCAACATAGGTACTCACTAGTGATGTACACAACATCACAAAATCCAAGCATGGCATAAGGAGGTCAAACCATAACCTTATCCAACTATGTATTGGAATGTGCACAAAGGAACATTCACTCAAAAATATTATCAAACACATTGTGAGCATGAAATTTTACAAATATTCCCAATGCGCCAAGTGTAAGGCATTTCCCAATTTTGGCCAATGTTGTCAAACTCGAATCATATCGGAAATTGGTCTGGGGTGTTAATCGTGAATCGAAGATCGTAGAATCATAAGATTCATACTATTTATTCTTATCCTCTCATTCTTAAAACCATTTTGTTGACCTGTGCCATTACAAGGATCCTTTCTAGCTCCATTAGAATGTTTATATTGATGGGTGTAATGAAATTGTTAAATGTGTCTGTTTCATGAACTTGAATCTGATGGTTAGAAATATTATTAGCATTATTTTTGGCACTTGTTAATCCACAATCATTCTTTGTGAGTTTGGCTCAAACCAAGTAAAGCATGCATCACTTTTTAGAAAGATCAAGAACTTTGAATAAATGTTGCTCGACAGCCTAATTTGTCCCATCATTTTGTACTAGTGAGAGCTTGCACCATGATAGAACTCACCATGAACTTGCATCGAACTATCATGAACAACATTTCGCAGCCCTTTTTGAGTCGAAGTTCAAATGCTACCATCTTAGTAGCCTATTTTGCTGTGGTGTTTGCTACTAAGATTATTATGGCATTTAAGAACTTAGTATATTTGTGGGACACAAAAGCTGCACCATTTGAAGGAAAATGATTCTTACGTTAGATACATACTAGAATTCAAACCACTGGGGTTTATTTCCATTTGAAACACGAGAACCTGTAGTAAAACTGGTAAGGGTCATTGTTACCGACTGAAGGTTGTGGGTTCAAGTCCCATGGGTGTCAGATAGATTGCCAGCCCATGGAATCAATTTACCAAATTCAAACATGAAAGGTGAACCCAGATTGATGGGATACATGACTCAGATGATGATGATGATGAACTAAGATCACAAAATGGAAGGTCAAAATTGAACTCGAATTATCTGACCATCCATTTTATGATCAAAGGTCGTGTGCGTAGTACATTACATAGCCCAAACTAGAATATAGATTAGTCCAATTAGAATACTATTTCATTAGTATGGCAGGTGTGATGTATGCCACAAACATGAGAGAGAAACTCATCTCTCATGATCAGCTGACAAACTCGATCTTTTTTGAACCCTCAGTTGTGCGTATTTCTATGATTTGCAAATCAGGGTATCCTGTCAGATTAAATATCCTCAAAATTTTGAATATATGGGTTTTGTGATGATTTAGAAGTCTAAGATTGTGTTGCATCAAATGTCGTAAAATTATATTACTCAAAAATTGAAAATCCAAATTAATAAATTTGCTCTTTGCAAACATGAAGCTATAATTCCACTGAATTCTGGTGGTTCATTTTATCATGTTTGTCATACTCACTTTATTTTGTTTTATTTATTACACAAGTTAGTCCATTTTTATGCTATAAAGAACTACTTATCTTTGTTGGCGTAAAAAAAATCATTACAGGGTGATGCAGGGTACCAAGATGTTATAGAATGTGCAACAGCTGTTGCTAAGGTAATCAAACTATGAAAATGGACTTCCGCTCTCATTATTGAGTTTTGACCTTATACATCTGGCATATGGCTATTGATGCTTTTCTGAATCGCTTGGATGCTGCAGGTTCTCCAGTTAAGGCAAGAGTCAGTGTTGATTGAGTCTACTGGTGTAATTGGTCGAAGGATAAAAAGGGTGATTATTGGCTGAAGCTAACATGCGTTTACGACTATGGCTAAAAAATGAGCATCTTTTTACTGGATTGTTATTATTGTTCCTAATCTGTTATTCGAGCTTTTTTTACCCCCTTTTAATTCATTAGTGCTTGAACTTCTGCTCTATTTATTTACTTATCCGCTTCTATCTTTAAATGCAGGAAGCCCTTCTTAATTCACTTCCAAAGCTAATTGGTTTACTTTCACCAACTGTTGAGGGGTATTTCTTATCACTTTTTATTGAAACCTTGGTTTGACATTGTTCCCAGATATTGACCCAAGAGAAGAGAGAGAGGGGCGGGGGGTGATTGGGTCGTTGCAAACTTTTGACAATTAATCAAACAATATAAATTATGTGTGCACGTGAAAAAGAAAATTTAATTAAATGCACAAATAATAAGGAGATGAGAAAGAGATGGAAAAAAAACTCAATATTTTTACGAGGTTCAGCTCCCCGCCTACGTCCTCGCTTCAAGTACAACACTTGAGGATTCACTATGCTTCCCCTTCACAGGTGGAGAAGAAACCGTTCCAAGACTTGATCTCTTTCACGGATGGAGATCGAACCTTTGTACTAAGAGAACACTTCTCCGGGATTTCACTCAAAGATAAAAACAATTGTTTCTAGAATGAAAACTAAGAAAGCTTGCCTTTTTGCTTGATTTGCCTTTGATCCGTTCTTTGATGATCTCATCCTCACTTGGCTCTCTGGTGATGAGATGCTCTAGTTGATGCGTAACCAAGATGTGTGAGAAGATGGTCTAGGGTATATAAAAATATTCCTATGAAAATTGGTCTTTAACCCTAGAAGTGATTTTCCCATATCACATTCAACGAGAGCATAAAATGCTCAAGATATACCAATAATAATTTGGAATGTGAAGGGGAATGATTTTGATGAGCTAAAATGATTTTCATAAGTTTGGAAATGAGCTCTTCAAAATCAAGTGTTTTGGGTCTAGGAAGGTAAGGATATTACTATGATAATGAACTTTTCCTTGAAGCAATGAATTTCCCTTGTCACATTCAATGAGAGCATACAATGCTCAAGATGTACCAATAATAGTTTGGAATGTGAAATGGAGTGATTTTAATGAGCTAAAAAGGATTTTCCTAAGTTTTGGAATGAGCTCTTCAAAATCAAGAAATCTGGGTCTAGGGAAGATAAAATATTTTCCGATGAAATGGTCTTTTTCCCTAGAAGAAGTGGTTTCCCAAATTCAAATTCAATGAGAGCTTTGAATGCTCAAGATTTGCCAATGAAAAGTATAGAATGTGAATGGTAATGGATCTTAGAGAGCTAAGATGATTTACCTAAGTTGGGAGAAGGGCTCTCAAGATCTTGGGATGAAAGGATTTCCTTAAAAGAAATTTCCCTAATTTTTTCTTCGAAGGATTTCCATCATCTTAAATGCTCATTTGAATGTCCATTTATACTTGATTTGAATATATGGACATGGAGACATTTAATGCTTGAGAAATGGCCATTTGGAACACATAAAATGTTCATGAAAGAGTTGTTGCCGCATATTTCGGTCGTCCGCTTCTAAGTTTCGGTCGCCCTAAAGTTCTAGAACATATTTTGATCGCCCGTCCTCATGTTTTGGTCGCCCGATCCTATCAGAGGCTGAAGTGCACTGTCTTCGTAGTCTTCGGTTGCTCGTTTCAATATTTTGGTCGACCTAAAGTTGGCAGTGTTGTAGCTCTTTACTAAATTGGGCATAACTTGAGCTACGGAGCTCGGATTTGGACGTTCTTGTGCTTGTTGGAAAGATCTTTGAATGATCTATCCACACATAAAATTTTATTATTTTTGGAATTCATTTGATAGTTCAAATGAGCTCTCCAAGTGAGGGAAATATCAAAACCAAATTGTTTTGCCCTGTTTTGCACCTTTTCACTAAAATGCTCATAACTTGAGCTACACAACTCAGATTTGGGTGAACATGGACTTTTTGGAAAGGTCTTTCAATGCTCTATCCAATCATAAAGTTTTCACTAATATTTGAGACCATTTGATAGATTGCAAATGCTTCTCCAAATCAGGGCAGATTTCATCTATCCTAAGAATCCAAAAAGTATACCAATTTTGAGCCATGGATTCTAAGGTTTATCCTAGGTGTAAGTCTAGGTCTTCCTAGGTTCAATCTTGATATAACTTTGTTGATCTTTCTAAGGCAAGGTTTAGGACTCGGTCATGGAATTGAAGCTCATTTATCTTGCCATCCCCCGACCTAACTTGGCCTATGCTGTCTATGTGGTCAGTCAATTTACGCATGCTTCTACGAATTTGCACCTTCATGCGGTCTTTCTCATTTTACGTTATCTTAAGGCCCACCTTGGTCATGGACTCTTTTATAGAATCAGTATATGTTTAATATTCGCGGATACTCTGACGCTAGTTGGGTTACTTCTCCTGATGATCGATAATTTACCTCGGGTTATTGTATTATTTTAGGATCACATTTGGTTTTTTGGCGAAGCAAGAAACAAACTATTGTTGCTTGTTCTAGTGCAGAGGTAGAATACAGGGTCATGGTCAAACAATATGTGAATTACTGTGGTTCAAACAATTTCTTCATGAATTGGACTTTCCTTCCTAATAGACACTTCTCATGTTTTGTGACAATTAAGCTGCAACCGATATTGCTTCCAATCCAGTTTTCCATAAGCGTAGAAAACATATAGATATTGATTGTCTCTTCTTCGACATCATGTATCAACTGGGAATATTGTCACCATATTTGAAGTTCAAGGATGAATTGATGCAGAGCACCACAACTAGCTTCGTTATTTAGACTTGAGTTTTATTTGGCATTATTGTAATTTTTATTTATTTATTTAGTTATTCCATTAGTTAGGTTGGATGATTGATTTAGGGTTATTGGATTAGTTGTTTTGGAATTATTTGATTAGGTTTTTTTTTAGGTAAATTTTGGGTTTATTTAAGGGTACCTTGGACATTTTTGTAATTAGGGGTATTTTGGTCATTCTCCTTGTGAGTTTAATATATATAGGTTGTAAGCCCTCTAGGGCAGGATCGATTAATGAATGAAGAAATGAATGTTGCTTGCGGAAGTTTGTCTCTTGTGCATCTAGTGACGGTGAGAAGTTGAGGATGGCGAGAAGCCATCGGAAAAGGTGAGAAACCTCTTCCAAATCTATGTATGTAACGATCCGTCCCGCTAGCACAATATTGTCCGCTTTGGGCCTCACACAGATCCACACGGCTTTGCTTTGGCGAGCCAACCCACTGTTGCTCCCAAAATGCCTTGTGCTAGAAGGAGGAAGGCTACCACTTATATACCAGGGAATTTCCAATGCAACTAGCAATGTGGGACTTTTTGGGGTAGGGTATTATAATCTACCCCCCTTAAAGTCAGAGCCGTCCCTAGCTCTGCACACACAACAACCATGCCCACACCCTCAGGCAGAGAGTTGAACCGTGCTCTGATACCATTTGTAACGACTCGTCTCGCTAGCACAATATTGTTCGCTTTGAGCCTCATACGGACCTGCATGGCTTTGCTTTGGCGAGCCAACTCACTGTTGCTCCCAAAAGGCCTTGTGTTAGAAGGAGGAAGACTACTACTTATATACCACGGAATTTCCAATGCAACCAGCAATGTGAGACTTTTTGGGGCGAGGTATTACAATCTACCCCCCTTAAGAGACGTCCCCAGCTCTGTACACACAACAACCAAGCCCACACCCTCAGGCAGAGAGTTTAACCGTGCTCTGATACCATTTGTAACGACCTGTCCCTCTAGCACAATATTGTTCGTTTTGAGCCTCACAAGGACCCGCACGGATTTGCTTTGGCGAGCGAACCCACTGTTATTCCCAAAAAGCCTTGTGCTAGAAGGAGGAAGGTTACCACTTATATACCAGGGAATTTCCAATGCAACTAGCAATGTGAGACTTTTTGGGGCGGGGTATTATAATGTATTTACCTATCTCTGTCTTTCTTTTCTCTTCCCCATCTCTCTTTTCATTTTTTTTGTTTCAAGAACTGTGCTGATCCTCATCACATCCCGTTAGACACCAGCCGTAGCGTCCTCTGTACCCATTCCCAGCCATCGCCTCTTCCCCTGTAACCTTTCCCAAGCTTGCTCCCCTTCCCAAGCCACACCTAACATCCATCGTCCCCCCCCCCTTCTCTCATCATCCCAGGTTGCCACCCCTCTCCAAAGAACCCTCTATTGCTGCCGTGCCTTCTCCCAGCCCACTTGGCTTTCGCCTCCCCTCCCCCTAGCTCCTACTACTGTCGCCCCTTCCTAGGATTTTCGTCCTTCTTTTCCTTCTCCTATTTCTTCTCTCTTTTCCCTCTTTCACTCAAACCACCGTATCCCCTTCTTGAACCCTTAATTAAGGACCGATCCTTTAGCCCTAAAGATTAAAACCCGCGACCCATTTACCCGTTGACCTGCCCATTGATTATTAGCCCAACTGGTTCCAAACTATTTTAGAACCTTGGCCTTTTGCAAATTTAAGTGGCTAGGCCTAATTTGATGTTAGGCCTATGATTCCGAGGATCCCAGCGAACCTGATATTTTGAAAGGGCCCATATTTTGACCAAAGACTTTGATGCAGGGTTGGCTAGAAATCCTAAATTAATGTCTATGTAAATCTACGATTACTTAACATGGGCTAATATAAAATGATGATATGAACACATTCATGTAATAAAATTGAGATTATTAACTAGACCACAATAAGCAATTAAAGGTAAGCCAACATGTTCAAAGACATCCACCATTATAAGCATTCATTTGAGATTCCAAGTCACAGTTAATATTCTTGAACTCCTAATTCTGGACACAAAGGAGCCAAACTAATCAGTCCCATGAAGATGTAACAATTCGTTCAGTCAATATTGACAAACCATGCAGAATTTGAAATAATATGGGCTGAATTAATATCATTCAGATTGTTACACTGCTGTTTGAAAGGTTATAGGCAAAAGGAGGATTGCATAAGTGAATTTGGGACTCAAAGAACAATGGTACAACGCTGTCCTAAGTAAGGAATGGCTGTTTGGGATTAAAATAGGGTTGATTGGGGCTGTTTTGGGAGAATTATGAATGTAGGGACTATGGGACAGGGGTCAAGAAGGTTTAAGGTTGCAATAGGAGGGTTATAATAGGGACACGACAGTAGGAAGGGACTTTTGGGATGGAAATAGCAACAATAGGGGTGGCTGTTTGGGGATGGCGATGGCCGAGGCTTGGAATTAAAGTGATAACGGCAGCAATATGAAACCCAAAGAAAACTAAAGAGAAGAAGGCATGAGAAGAAAAGAAAAGAGAAGAGAGAAGATTAGATTGTTCTTACCAGAGTGTAGAGAGGAGGAAGAAGAAGATAGAGAAGTGCTCCAATGTTGGCTTCACACCAAACCCTCAAGGGGAAATCACACCATGCGCATAGGCTAAGTCTTGAAAGCTTTTTTCTTCTTTTCCCTTTCATTCCATCGTGTGCCATACTGTTTTCTTACAAAGCTTTTAACAAGAGAACAAAAACAAGGAGGCGGCGGCTCCTTGTTGAATCCTAAAGCCTTAGGGCAATACTGATGAGGGGTTAAATGACATAAATGCCCTCTTTATTACAATAATTCAGAATGACAAGTTTGCCTTCATATAAAAGAAAAGAAACTAAAAGACAAGGCTAAGTAAAAATAAAATAAAATAAAATCAAAGTCCAATAACATCAAATCCAAATAAATAAAAAAATGCTACCATCAGACTTGGCTTGGAAAAGGTACATAATTATTTAAATTAAATTTCAAGTATTCTCGTGATTATTTGTGCTAAATTTATATTATTAAATTGCAAGTATTAATTGATTGCTTAATTTCATCCATATTAGACTTATGGTATTATTTGTCACACCCCACCCTACGAACACCTAAACGGGGCGTGATCTGACTATACAATCCAAAATAATTATTCATCTAAACGGGTCTTACATCAATCTGTGGCTACATTTTTTTTTTCAACAAATATCATAAACATTTTCAAGCCAATGAACTCTTCATGCCCACATCCTAACAAGTTATATAAAATTTCTAAACATCATTCCACACAACTTAGAAGAATAAAAATACTTGATCACATGAATGTTTCTAAACTCACAAGTTTGCTCACATTCCCAAACCAACAAAAATAACATATAAGTCCTCAAATCTACGCAACACTTGAATTTATTATTCAAGTTCCAACAAACCAAATAGATGAATAAACAAATTCCTCAAAGAGTCTAAAACCAATATCAAATTCAAATATAAAATCTTAGTATTCAGTCTTTTGATAAACTATGAGATTTTAATTATTCTCCAGACGGCTCTTTGTCTTCTAAACTTGGTTTTGATCATCATCAAGGCTCAAATCCAAAGGGTTGCCTGTAATGTAAGGGATGAACTCTATGCCCAGTGAAGAAAAAAATAACACAAACATCTATATTCCCACAATTCATTAAGCATGATCTCCTTATTCAAATGTCATATCATACAACATGATTTCCAACATAAATAAGCATGTTATATCCAACACATATAACCAAGGCCTTGTATTCGATACTACATGGCAATGCACAACGCTCTATGCTCAATGTACAATGCAACTCAACCCATTTCCATTTCCTTTATCACCATGTAATAACCTCATGATTTACCAAAATGACTCAGCTTCGCTTGAGTGGCCACCCTGACAAAATCATGGAACACAATTGCGCGCCGTCACCAATGTGACCAAACTGCAATCAGGACCCAACAACCACGATCTGACCGGCTTGTCACATCAGTGAACCAGGACCCAACAGTCACAACCTGGCCGGCCTGTTACCTTAGCGAAACAGGGCCCAGCAGTCATAATCTGACTGGCCTGTCCACCCCAGTGGCACAGGACCCAGCAGTCACGATTTGACCAGCCTGTCACTCCAACAACTCCATTCCCATACCCAACCTCAATGAATATGAGAATGCCATGCTTGATGCAATGCCTAACATGCATTACTCTCTACCAACATGCCACAATCTCTAACTACATGCCACCATTGCTAACAACATACTATAATCTCTAACGACATACTCCAAAAATTATAGAATCATTCTAAGCATGATTTACAATGTATACAGATATCCAATACTATAACATCATGTTCAACCTTACTCTGACATGCATATTATTCCAATAATACAAACATATCGTAATATGAGCAAAATTGCTTAATCACCATAAAAATCATGGTAATTAAACTATACAAGTCCATGGTATACCAAATATTCACATGAAGTTCCGAATAACAACATATAATTCACATTTGTCCATCATAACAAAACATGGAACATTCAAGTCATCTTAACCACAAGTAGTTGAATATGAGTGTTACCTTTCAACGATGCTAACAGTTGGTTCCACAATTTCGGGTTTACTGAGTCTACTCATGATTATTAAAACATGTTAGCCCAATATTTCCCTTACACTACTGTGAGTCTTGCACCGAAATCCAACCGTCATTCTAACGAATACTCAATCTATTTCAAGTCCAACCATCACATTCAAACATACACAACACATTGCAATATTTTTACATTACACATTCAAATCGAAATCATGTAAGTGAAATTATACTCCTCACCTAGAAGTTTGTGAACATGTAAGTGATGAATCCAAACACTTTCCAACTTGAAATCAAGCAATAGAAAGTCCAAGAAGTGCTGCATAGAATTTATTTGAAGTTCTAAGTATTATTAATATTATTTCCAACAAATATCTCTGAACAACCTAAGGCCTAAGGCTGTCATACATTGATAAGAGGGTTGGTCCACAAGTCTATTCAAGCATCTAGGCTTCTTCATAGGTGTATGAAAATTATTAAACATAGGTGATTGGTGCTGCTCCAACTATGGACGATGGAGAACCCAAGGTTAAAGGCTAGACAAAAGATGGGTTTTATATCTATAGGTCCAAATTGGACAGCAATAGAATTAGTTAAGGTTGCTAGTTTAGGTAAGATAAAGACAACCCTCAATCAACAATTTTGAAGACTGAAAGTTAGTCTCAAGTATAAACGGTTCTGTCATAAAAGATAGAAGACAATACAAGTATGGTTTCTTTGAAAAACATGGACAGTTTTTGTCATAAAAAAATGGGTAGGTTTCTATAGTAAACAAGGATATTCTTTTTATGGAAAACACATGGATTTCTATGAAACTTGGATGGTTTTCTATGGAAACAATGGATAAACATGGAAGTTTTTTTTTTCCTCACGGCAAGCATAAGTATTTTTCTTATAAAAACATGGGGATTTTCTAAGGAAAGACATGAATAAATTCTATGGAAAGCATGGATAATTTGTTTTATGAAAGCATAGATGATTTTTCTATGGAACCATAGGGGCGATTTCTCTATGGAAAACATGGGTGATTTTCTCACAAAGAATTCTTTCTCTTTTCTTCCCTTTTCTTTTATTGCTTTCATTCTTTTTCCTATTTTCATTCTAACATGGTATCAGATAGAATGAACGGTCCCTGATTTCTTCGCTGACTCTTTTTTTAGTGACTCGTCCTGAGAGAAGTTTCTTCCCCCTCAGTTCAGGGCAAGGATTTTGTCGGTTACTACATTCGTTGTGTGGTTCATAGGGCAATTTCTGTTTGTGCCCTTAGATTTGTCGCATTTCTACATATTTGAACTTGGAACTCCACATCTCTACTGTCGTTTTTGGCCCTACATCACATCTGTACGACATGATTTTGGGTTGGGATGCATGTGGAACCACTTTGACTTGTTTCCACAAACTGCTACAGGGACACTCGAAAACCTAGTTTTTGGATTTCCTCTTTTAGTTCTAAGTGTGTAGCTATTAGTTCCTGCTGAAACATAACACCCACACCAACAACATATGATAAATCAAGCCGGGTGATAGTGAGGTAAATCAATTTCCTAACCAGTTTCTGATAAAAAGTAGGAGAATCCAGAAGAGTTCCATCGGAAGCAGAGAGCTTGGTGTTTGTATCAAGTGGGGTGTCAGCAGGTTTGCGGCCAGACTAACCAGCATCATGGAGGAGATCAAGAGCATACTTGCGCTGTGATAGTGTAAGTCCCTGAGAAGAGCGGGCAACCTCAATACCAAGAAAGTAACGTAATGACCCGAGATCTTTAATTGCAAAGGCACGGTGAAGATACTCTTTGAATGTAGAGATACCGGTGGCATCGTTACCAGTGAGAACAATATCATCCACATAAACAACTAAAATCATGACCACAGCAGGACGACGATAGATAAAAATAGAGTCATCCATTTGGCAGCGAGAGAAACCATAAGGCAATAGGGCACCGATAAACTTCTCAAACCAAGCCCGTGGGGATTGCTTGAGGCCGTAAAGTGCTTTGCGGAGTCGACATACTGAATGAGGCTCCCCTTGTCTGACAAACCCCAGAGGAGGGAGCATATAAACTTCATCCTGTAAATCACCATGAAGGAAGACATTTTTTACATCCAGCTGATGAAGTGGCCATGCATTGGTGGTGGCAAAAGAGATCAAAATGCGAACAGAAGTAATCTTGGCCACATGGGAGAAGGTCTCCTGATAGTCCACGCCATAATTCTGTGTGAATCCTTTGGCAACCAACCTAGCCTTATAGCGAGCAATGGATCCGTCGGGATTATGCTTCAAGGCAAAGACCCATTTGCAGCCAACTAGGTTCTTTCCTAGAGGAAGAGGCACCATATCCCAAGTATGATTTTGTTCTAGTGCCGCTAATTCTTCAGCCATGGCTACCTTCCAAGAGGGGTCCCAAAGTGCAGTGTCAACTCTCTTGGGAATCTTAACATTGTCCATTGCTGTGAGGAAACTGTAAGTGGAAGGAGTAACAACATGATAGGAAACAAATTGTGCAAGTGGATGAAGAGTACATGTACGCTTACCGTTCCGAAGGGTGATAGGAAGGTCAGACCTAGCACAGATGGGTGGATCTGGACAAGAGGTAGAGGTGATAAGGGTGTCTATTGGCGGCCGATGTTGGGGTGGCCGGCTTTGATAGACCAAGGTAGGCTTGGAAGTGTTGGCTGGAGGGGACCGAGAGGGAGGATTACCAGTAGGAAGAAGAGGTAAAACAGGGACTAAAGCTGGACCAGAGGATGTAGAAAAGTATGAGACTGTCTCAAAGAAGGTGACATCCATAGACACATAGGTTTTGCCATTGGTAGGATCAAGACACTTGTAGCCTTTGTGAAAGTAACCTAAAAAGATGCAGCGCACAACACGAGGGGAAAGTTTATCTCCAGAGAACAGGTGAACAAAGCATGCACAACCAAAAACATGGAATGGTAGAATGAGAATCCGTTTATGGAGGGAGAAGTTGAATGGGGGATTGATCGGAAAATGCACAGGATGACATGCGGTTAATAAGATAACAAGAGGTTAAGATTGCCTCAGGCTAGTAAGACTGGAACATGCATGGTAAAGAGGAGGGTGCGGGCTACCTCAAGAAGGTGTCTGTTTTTTCTTTCCGCGACACCATTCTGTTGGAGGGTGGATGGATATGACAAATGTGATTCAATACCATGCTCGTGTAAAAAGGTAAGAAAGGAATGAGATAAATATTCTCCTCCGTTATCACTGCGCAAAGTTTTAATTTTTAAGTCAAAATGAGTAGCAACCAAAGTATAAAACGTGCGAAAATGATCAAATACTTCAGGCTTATTTTTCATGAGATAAATTCATGACATTCGTGAAAAATTATCAATAAATGACACAAAATATTGAAAACCAGTGCGACGGAGAGAAGGAGATTGTCAAATATCAGAATGAACAACAACAAATAAGGAAGATGCTCGTTTATTCAGAGAGGGAGGAAAAGAAGTTCTAATATGTTTGCCAAATTGGTAAGGTTCACATGTAAAATGCTTAAAAGATAAATGGGGAACAAGCTTTCGCAAAATAGAATCACTAGGATGGCCAAGCCGGCAATGCCACAACCACAAATCAGACGAGGATGAGGTTGAGCAAGCTTCAGAAGTAGCAGCAGGAGGATAAAAAAGGTATAAGCCCCCAACTTCACGCCCACCACCAATCACCTACCTCATGGTCAGACCCTGAAAAACACAATGAGAGGGAAAAATGTGACTGAGCAATTGAATTGTTGAATAAGGGCACTAACAGAAAACAAATGACGAGATAAATGGGGAACATATAACACAGATGGAAGGTGCATGGTGGAAGAGAGGAATAGATCCTTTATCAGTAATGGTAGTAGAAGAACCATTAGCTAAGCGAACAGTACCAAATGAGACAGGAGAAAGGGACGAGAAAATAGAGGATATACCAGCCATGTGATATTGTGGCACTAGAATCGATGATCCAAGAATGAGAGGAGGTATGATTTGCCATGGGCCCAGTACTTGAAGAGGAGGAGACAACATTGGAGAATTCGAAATGCTGAAGACGACCCATGCGTTACAACAACATATTGAAGTCCTGACGAGTCACCGGAGCATCATCACTAACCACATCAGATGAGGGGGGGATAGGAGCAGCAGCAGATATATTAGCTTGCTTGGGACGCCCATGCAGTTTATAGCACGAATCCACATAATCATTTGTCATTTTTTAATAAGTGCAGAACCGAAACCCCTTCTTCCTTGTACCTTTGCCAGGAGGACAAGAAGTCCCCCGAGCGGGAGAAGTCATTGAAGGATGAGAGGTCACTAAGGCAGAGTGTTCAACAAGCACAGGGGTCATGACTGAGCGGCGCCGATCATCGCGGAATAAAGCAGAATACACCGCTTCTAGAGAAGGAAGAGGGCGTTGTCCCAGTAGTTGAGCCCGAATAGGTTCAAAGTCCTGGTTAAGGCCAGCCAATAACTCAAAAGTTCGTCTGCTAGTAATGAGTAGAGAACAACATCATCAGATAACTTAAACTGAACAGACTCAAGTTGATTCAACTCGAGCCAACATGTCTGCATCTTGGAATAGTACTGAATCAGTGAGAGTTCCCCTTGTCGAAGATGAGATGCAGTCTGATATAACTCATAAAGGTGGGCAGAATTATCACCATCAGAATACAAGGCTTGAATGGTGTCCCATACATTTTTTGCCGTGGGAAGAGTATAGACAGTACCACGGACGTGATCCTCCATGGAGTGGAAGAGCCAGGACTGCACCAAGGAGTTGTTAGCTGTCCATGTGCGATAAAAAGAGCCTGTCTTGGCTGGTTCAGGGGCAGTGCCATCAATATAATCAGACAACTGTTTGGCATGGAGAAACATTTTCGCAGAATGAGACCATTGGAAGTAATTTGTCTCATTCAATAAGACGGTGGTGATCTTTCCAATATGTGTGGGCCCAAAAGCAGCCATATCAGTGAGGGAAGTATTGGATGAGCGCCCAGAAGACCCATTCTGATTTTGATCGGAAGAGGAAGTCATGATCCGGAAGTAGATCGATGATCGTAGTTGATAAAGGGCAGTCCTATGAGAGCACAAGGCTAGGGCGAACACAATATTGCTGTTCCCAAGCAAAAAAAGAACTGCAAAAACCAAGCAGTTCTGTCCAAAAATGGAGAAAAAATCACTATAGCTGCAGTAGAGGCAGTAAGAATCGTGATGCAGATCAATGTCATAAATACCGTTCTCGGGATATTAACGGCAACTGGTAATATCGGGATATTTTCAAATTCTCGGAAAAATCTCGTGGAAAATATAAATATTTAAAAATAATAAATAAATAATTCTCATAAAAAATATCATACAATTCTACATGAGTTCAATGTTAAATAAATTCTATATCAAAGTCTCCCAATATCAAAATAACATTAAAATACACAATTATCCAAGTAAAAAGGGTCTCTTGATTCTTTTCTAATTTTAATGGCTTCAAAAATTTATAAATTACAAAATTTCAATATTTTCTATTTTAAATTAATTATAGTTTAATAAAATTACATATGAACATAATTATTTGAAAAAAATATATTCTTAGATAGATGATTTATAAGAAAATAGGTTAAATAAATTATGTTAATTATGATTTGTAAGATCATAAGAATTGGGCTTAATTTTATGAAAAACCTAACTTATAATTGATTTTCTATTCAGTGTGATTGACAATTGATGGTAAGATAAAAAAAATTGGCTGATAACAAGCCTCTAGGGGTCTTTATTTTTTTAATGATTTTATCATCTATTTGGCTGATGTCAAGTGCTCTAAGAGACTTGGACACCTTGGTCTTTAAAAACAAAAAAGCTATTTAGCTTTAATTTATAAATTATTAAAAAAATGAATTGAAAATTTTCAAATAGATTGAAATTTCTCATTTCACAAAAATGCGACTCTTACTAAATAAACATGAAATATTGATCGAAATATTATTATCAACCATTTTTTTTAACATCCACTTTCACTTCTTAAATTGAACCATTCTAATAAATTAACACTACAATAAAATTAAATGTTTACTACTTATTAATCTGACATTAAGATTTTAGTATTCATGTTAATATTATTTTTATAACTTGGTTATGAAAGTGCTATTTTCTTTAAAGTTGATTCTTATTTTGCAACTTATGTTAAAATAATTAAAATAAAAAAAGAAAATTTAATCTATATCCATTGCGATTCATGGGCTAGTTTTAAATTATAAAATTTTATATATACATTTAAAACTATATTACGTAGATATATATTTCACTATTTAAAATTTTAGCATAAATTAATTTAATCGACTTTTTATATTGATAAATATGTAAAAAAGATTTAAATATTGGAAGTGAAGAAAGATGAAAAAGATAAACCACCAAGTTGGGGTCGGCAAGCATAGAATTAGGCACTGAAGAAAAAAATCGGCGCCTTCCTTTCCCACCTCACTTCCGTTTCCCGCTTTTCCCGCTTTTCCCTTTTGTTAAAGACGCGTTAAACACGCGAGATTTTCATTTCTCGCATTATTTACGCGTTTTGAACGGGAAAATAACGATAAAAACGGCAGAGCCGATAAATAGTCGTTTTTATCGCGAAAACGGTATTTTTCCTTTAAAATCGCGGTAAATTTCAATCTACCGCCGATATTTGTTACCATGATGCAGATAAGGGGGGCCTACAACTGTGTAAAGGTGGGACAAGCTGGAGGGATGGAGAGTAGACTCAGAGGCGATTGCAGGGAGGCAAGATCGACTCCAAAATATGTGGCGAGGCAGCAGATCGAAGCAGAAAACTGAGACTAGGTTTTCTAAAAACGGCAGAATCGTTGGGACAGAGGGCAGCAGAAACCAGGGAAAAGAGGCAACAAAACAGAGATCCAATCTTGAGGGAAGGAGAGCTCTGTCAAAGACGGCAAGAGAGATAGGGTCCCGCAGTTAGATGCTTCGTCGGAAAAATCGACGGTAGAGAGGATCCTCTACCGTAGTACAACGGACAAGAAGAAAAAACTGCAGAAATCTTTCTGGCGTAATACCATGTTGAATAATAGAATAAAAATAAGGAAAAAGAAGAGAATTGATGTGATGCAGAAAAGATTGAAGGAGAAGAATTCTTCTCTTCTCTTAAAATGTATTCACTTATTTTTACTCTATAGCTTTGTACATAATTAAATAGGAAAAAGGGAGCCAATCACGTTGGCAAAAAGGGAAAACATTAATTACAAGTTGACTATGTAAATGCATTGAACTTGGACACTGTCGTAAATACATTGAAGTTGGACACTGTCTATCCAGAGATGGGTCCCGAGTTAAGTCGGGTCCCACAACAATAACGTCATCTACTTTTTTTTTTTTCTTTATTTTCTTCATCATCAAGTACTCTACTCCATAAAGCATTGCCAATGTAATAGCCATTTTATAAAATGTCCCCTTCAATCAGCAAGGTATCCATTTACACATGGTATTTGGCTAGTTTTCCAGCATTTTACTCTGGAAACAATGTAGTGTGTATTGAAATTTGTGGAAGTGTGAATTTTTGAGCTATTCCCTGCTCACTTTCCAAAATTATTTAGTTTTTATCATAATGTTTGCTTTTTCAGGGCAGATTCTGCTGCTGTAGCCATTACAACAACTGACCTGGTGAGCAAGAGTGTGGCAATTGAAACGAAGGTTTGCACGAACTTTTTTTTTAATTGTTGTCATTACATCCTAATTTTATTTCCATAACGCCATCTTATCATTTTGTAGGGGACTCCTTGCAAAACAAGATATTCTTTTTGTCGAAAGTTATGATACCCAAAATCTCTTTTGGCATTTAGCAGTTCTTTGTAAAAGGCGGATAAGTCTATCATGGAATTGCTTTTGGCAGACATGATTAAGAAGATTTTATTTAATTATCCTTCTCTTACCCAAGCCAAACATCTCTACATCTCTCTGTCACATCATATTGCATGTTTCTTCTTCTTTTTTTTTTTGGGTAACAAATACTGTATGCATTTCATTCTGTATTACAATTCAACATGATCTTTTTTTCTCCATGTTTCAAACAATCCATTACAAGATGGTTCTTTTTGATTTCTTGAAATGTATGGTTTTAATAGATTGGAGATACAGATGTAAGAGTCGGAGGAATGGCAAAAGGTTCTGGGATGATTCATCCAAATATGGCAACCATGCTTGGTGTATGTGATGCCAAGCTTTGCTTTTGTTGTTAGTTGAGATTTCTTTTTGAAATGAAGTATATGATCATGATCCTCCTTTCTCCAGGTGATAACGACTGATGCTGTGGTTACTAGTGATATCTGGAGAAAAATGGTGCAGACTGCAGTGAACCGGAGTTTCAACCAAATTACAGTTAGTAATGAAATCATCCTTTGTGTAATCTGGTATCTGCTTTCTTTAGCTTCTTGATTCTTTTGATTTGGTAAAAGAGCCGTTTGAGAAATCCAAGGGAAATATCCACCAGATTGGCTCCTAAAGAAAACTATTCGTTTCATGTCACTGCATCTTTCATTATACATTACTTCCAAATTCCTTTGGTATGAAATTTCCCTTTTCTCAAGACAGACACAGAGAGAGAGAGAGGTTTGATTAGATCCAATTTGGTTGGTGGAGCTGGATCATACACTGCTAATAGCTGAGCCCTGTTTAGAGGGTTTTGACTGCAAACGTGGAGTCTATATTCATGTGAAGAGTTCGAAACCCAAGTAGGCTAATAGTAGGTCCTTTTAGGCCTGATCTAATGAATTCATGGACTGCTTTTCAGTCAAAACCAGTCTCTTAACAGGTCAGACCTAATTCGTCCTTTAATGGGCCATTATGTGGGCTGTCTTGGTCTATTTGTGGGACCCAGCCCCACTGATTGAAGGTGCAAACAATAGCAGCTTTTTTTGGGTTTTGGCGACAAAGGCTTGTAGGTTTTTGAGACATTTGGCTGGTGGCAAGGGTGAAAATCCTACTGGACTGTTTCAGCCACGTTTTTGAGGTGTTTGGCCTTGGATCTTGCACCACATGAGCTACCATACCCTGTACATTCTGTTTGTTTTAATGGATGCTGTGAAACAGTTCTACTTAGATTTAAGGGGCTGTTTGGGGACTACATTGGTGAGCACACAATTGTCTTTTTTTTGAGCAGTAACAAGATGGATAATATATGTTATAACAAAGAAAGGTACAAATACAAGGCAGGGTCCAAGAAGCTTAAACCCAAGAAAGAAAATATAAAATAAGCATTCAATATACTGAAGGGTTTGACAACAACAAACAAGGACCTCATTGCACTCCGTCCCTTCCCAACTAGTTACAAGGAGTAAACACCTTCATTTGATGAGTTGACTCCGATCTTTGTGAAGAAATCTACCCTCCCGTTGGCTGACCGCCTAACCTATTCAAAGGATACCTCATAACCCAAACATAACTCCTTAATGTTCCTTACTACTCTAATCAATTTCCAAGGAGGCCTTTTAGTCCCCTTAGCTCACTCGATCTCATTGGCCGAATTCCCTTCTATGATTAGTTTCCCCTAGCCCCTAGATCTCCACACTATCAAAGCTCTCCTAATAGCTAAAAGTTCATCCTCATTAGAGTCCCTTGCACCCACCAATTTTGGAAACAATGGAGGAAGTACCATCTGCGTAACGTAAAACATCCCCTATACCTGCTGGCCTCAGTTTTCCTCTAGCGGCTCCGTCGACATTAAACTTGAATACGCCCGGCAGAGGGGGAGACCAAATCTCAAGGGTGTTGATCTTTCTAGTTATATATATTTTTTTTGAACCACAATGCATCACTATGCCGCTCTGTTTCTTATGATAACTTTGAAAGATTGGAACTAGCTTCAACAAGGACTGCAAATTCCTCCCTCTTGTAATGAACACTATATCCTCCGTATCCCATCCAATGACAAGACCATGTCATGAAATGCAATGAGTGCAGGGCATTGTGATATGGTAATAGATGAAGTGCCCATTGCTCATATCTTTCTAGTTATACTCCTTATACACCCAATCTTAAACCTTTAGGGCTACATCGGTACTCCTATCCTGTTTCCACCTCTTTCATTATGTAGTTCTCCCAAATTCCGTTGGTGTGAAAATTTCCTTTTCTTCCCTACCTTCTTCCTACATTTTGGCTAATAAGGCATTACTTCTTAACTGGCTCTCTCTCTCTCTCTCTTGATTGATGGATATATATCATCATCATCTAGCCCTTTATCCCATCAATCTAGGGTAGGCTTTCATATTTGGATTTGACAATTTTTTTCCATCAACCGATTGCCCTATCTGACGCCCATGAGACTTGAACCACAACCTCTCGACTACAATCATGAATCTTGATCAGCTGTGCTATAGGTTCTTGTCTTATATATGTAAAATTCCATATTATGTATTACTTATATAGTAAGAGATGGGTCACTGAATTCCTTTGACAGTACTTGTGTATGGTTCTTTCAATACGATATACTTCGGTTTTTGTCTTTGTTTTTAGACACTTCTTTCATTTCCTGCTAAATGACTGGAATGGGCTCTATTCTATGAAGTTTTGATCAAGATCCACATGAGTGTAAGGCCTCCAGGTTGATCAGCCTTTGTAACAAATGCTTTATTTTGGGTGCATGTATATGGATGTGTCTACTTGTATCCATGACTAAGCTTGTGATTCAAGTCAACTATCCAGCTCTCATACCTTTATTTAAGCTTAGAGAATGATTTTACATGGATCTGTAATGATCAATACGTGAAATATAAAATGGAATTGTATACTTGTAGTTCCGAACTTCATTTCTGATGAGCGATCGATGCTCAACAACAGAGTGATCCGACAAAATCGGGGCTCCTGAGCCTTCAGCTTGGGAAAGAAGGGATAACTAGCCTGCAGCTTGGGAAAGAAGAAGCAACGGTGGGCTTTTCAGACCTTTTTTTTAATATGACGAACCGAGACCAAGGTCGTCTCTGATAACGCAGGGACCTGTCTCCGAAGAGGATCGTCTCTGTATGATAGAGATACAGAGAACCTGCTCTTAATACCAATAGATGCGGGATCGATGCTCAACAGCGCAGCAATCCGGGGGCTCCTAAGTTTTCGAGGAGATTGAGAGAAGGGATAACCAGCCTGCAGCTTGGGTAGGAAGAAGAAGAAAGATAAAAGATAAAGGAAAAGATAGAAAAAAGGCTATGACTTGAGTAATTTTTATTCATCCATCATGTGTTCCCTTCAAAGTACCGTACATATCCTTCAAATAAAAAAACTAAAGAAACCCTTTTAAGAAGGAAATCCTAATGACATTAGGAAACTAATCTAAACAGGAAACTTTACTAAAATAGGGATCCTATTCTAATTAGGAAACTAACTAAAACAAAAAATAGTAATTTAGAAATAAACAACTTGCTAAAACTAATAACTGGGCCCACTTGGGTCCACTCAAACTGTGTCCTACAACACCTCTATTTGAGTCTTAACAATTCTAAGTATGTTGTTGCCATTTACACTTTGTTTTGACCATGCAGAACTGAAATGTGGTGGATGTGTAGACTTTTGGTCTTTAATGGGATTTCTTTTTGCCTACATTGTGTAGCCTCAGTGATGTAGGACACGGCAATGTGTGGCCCCACTCTTATTTATTTATTTATTATTATTATTAGTATTTTTTTATTATTAGCAAGTTGTTTCGTTTTGGGAGTGTTATTGAGTCCTAGTTTGTTTAGGATTTGTATTTCCATTTTTAGTTTCCTTTTTAAATTAGGTTAGGGTTTTTCTCTCTTTATATAAGCATATGTAATACATGAGAGCTTCATCTCTCTTAATCGAATATGAAATTTGAAATTTTAGTTTTGAAAGATAACTTCATTATATTAAGAAACAAGAGCAAAACAACAGACCAAGAGAAGGCCGCTAAAGAAACACATTATAAGAAGGAATTAACAACTTCATAAACTAAAGATAGCCCTTAACGAGCCAACTCATTTGCAGCCGAATTTGCTGTCTGAGGTGCCAAAGCAACCTTAAAACCAAAGATGCGACAATATGCCGAAGCCTATCGATTTTGTCTAAGAACACCCACGGGCATTGAGAACCCAAAGCCCATCCAACAACAACCACAAAGCAAGAAGTTCCACCTCAATAACTGAGCCATTGATAATTGGGGCGGCATAGGAAAGCACAGTAAAACCTGAATCATTACTGTAACGCCCCGTCCCGCTACGGGCCCGTTATCTCCGAGATATCTCAATACATCACAAAAGGATGAATATCGCGTATTTTTTTTTTTTTTGAAACGGGACAACTACCTCCCGCTCAACAAACCACAAGTCTATAATACTAAGAAACATAACAAACCATAGACTGATCAAATATGGTTGTACAGTCATCCAAACAAACATGTAATAATATATCCATGCAGACTAGAGTCTCTCAAATTTAAAACATAAGCATGAACATAAATGTCTAAGTACTACTGCTCCCCCCATGTGCTCGCTCAAGGGGCCCGCCTGGCCCTCCGCGATCGGGGTACTTGAAAGATAAGGGGTGAGCTAACCAGCCTAGTGAAAGGAATAATCATATCACATGTCAGCGACATAAACATGTATCACATGTATGAGAAATAATGGACATCATAATAGAATGAATGTCAACGTACAAGAGTACTCAACCATACAACTAAGCAATGGACATTCTCTCCATAACTCACAATTGTCCTCCAACAACTCCCTTCTCCCTACCAATACAAACAGGAGACCACATAAATACACAACCACCTCAACTGCCGGAATGCAACGGGAAAACCCGCATCCCCTATGGGGGTCTCAACCGCTGGAGGATAATGGGGAAACCAATCTCAAGGGCAGTTACCTCAACTACAAGAACGCAACAGGGGAACACGCATCTCCTATTGGGGTCTCGACCGCCGGAGCGTAACGGAGAAGTCCTCCCATCATGCGAGTCAAAAGCATATAATTAGTTATTTAGTCACACATGTTTATGTTCCACATGATTTCAATAGCATCTAGTGAATAAACGCTTTAAGTGTCATCAGCAATTTCCAAGTGTCATATTTAATTCCGATTGTCCAATTAGAGTTCTCCACAAATGCATATATTTGCTAGGAGCACCCTTGAGAGGATCCTCTGTCACATATTTATTTCAACGGTTTTCCTTTACCGAGTGGCTAAATAAATAGAGGGTTACACTCGGTCACTCCATGTCCAGAGATAACAATTTAATATATGCAAGTGTATGCTAAACCAGTGATAAGTTCCCTCACAGTGTGCGGAGTCGAAAATCCGAAGCGAGCAAGCAAGCAGTTTGATGGGCTGAAGGGAGCTCAATCTGTTGAAACAAGGAAGAACGAATAAGTAAATCAGGTAAAAAGGGCTAAAACGAGACTGGGCTGAAAACGGGCCGAATTGGGCCGGGCCTGAAAACAAACCGGACCCAAAGGGCTAGGCCTACCAGAAATGGACTGGGCCAAGTCTGGTTGGATCGGGCCAGGGATTGGGCCGGACCCAAGTCTGGGCCTGGACTGGGCATAGATCCGAACCAGGTCTGTCGGGTCGGATCTGGGTTAGTGGGCCAAACAGATGGGTCACAAGCTAGGTCCAAGGGCTGGGTTAACCCAATGGCCCAACCAAGTCGACGCGAGACTTAGTGAGTCGACTCGGTCGCTTGACTGAGTCGAAGAAGGAAAAAGAATCGGGGAAAACCCATGAAAACCGCGGAAAACAGGGAAAATCGCGGAAAACAGGGAATATCACGGAAATTCAGAGAAAATAGCCGAAAACCAGTGAAGAATCGAAGAAAAGAAGGGGAAACAGCAAAAAAGAAGAAGGAATAGAGGAAATCGCGAGAAACCATAGAAATCTAGAGAGAAAGGAGGAGATGGAAGAGGAGATTTAGGAGGAGAAGAAAGGAGGGGAAACAAGGGTACCTGATTTTTGGTCGGATACGAATGATGGCGAAGGAGGAGAGAAATGTCGGAGTTGCAGCAGGGAGGGCTCCGACATAAGGGCTGGCTGCACTGGTGGCTCGAGACGGCGATGGTTGTTCGAGCCAATCGAGGGAGAGAGAGAGGAAGGAGAAGGAGAAGAAGAGGAAAAGTAAGAAGAAGGAGCTTGAGAGAGAGAGAGAGATCAGAAGAGAGGGAGAGAGAGGGAAATTGCGAAAGGGGGGTTGTGCGGCGGCACTGTAGCGTAAGCAGCTTCGGTGTCAAGGAAGGTTTAAATGGGTTAGGGTTTGGGGGGTTTAGGGTTTTCAACATCTTTTTTTTTTTTTTTTGAAATAAAACAAAAGTCAAAGTTCTTAAAATTTCTTTTCAAAAGATTAAAATACAATGAATTCGAGAAACCGAAAATCTCGAATACCATACGTCGATCGGGAAAACGTGTGATTTTTCAATGATTTTTCATGACATTATATGACAATTATAAAATCGCCAAAAGGTCCCCTTTGAGTTTCCCGAACTCGAATTTGGGCAAATTGGGGCTCACTACAGAGCCTACACTCTCCCCAACACTATCGAAATCTTTCAAACAACTCAGAGATCCAAAAATCTCTCCAAAAATCGGGTAAGTCGGAACGGGTCATTACAACACTACCCCTCAAAGGAAATTCGTCCTCGAATTTCAATCTGACCTCATACCTCTATTCTCAAATAAGGCGGGGAACAACTTCTGCATCGTCGCCTCATTCTCCCAAATAGAAGTCTCACTGCTCTTGCACTGCCAAACCACTAAAACCAGGTTGATAGTCTTGCCACGGAGCCTCTGCTCCCTTGAATCCCCAATTAGTACTGGTCCTTCTTCATAGGTAACATCCTCGTTGATCTCCACGTCTTTTAAGTTGATCACATGCGACGGATCCTGATGATACTTCTGAAGCATTGAAACATGGAAGATGTTATGCACTCGGGCGAGACTTGGAGGAAGCGTAAGTCTGAAAGCCACCTCCTCGATCATCTCCAGTATCTCAAAGGACCAATATATCGAGGCGACAACTTCCTTTGGCACCCAAACCTCTAAATCCGATGACGGGGCGAAACCCGAACTAGAACACGGTCTCCAACAGCAAATTCAAGTGCCCACCTTCGACGGTCAGCATAACTCTTCTGCCGACTCTAGGTAGTTAACAGTCTCTGCCTGAGCAATCTCACGTGCTCTGTAGTCTCCCTGACCATACCTGGTCCTGACATCATTATATCACTGGTCTCTGCCCAACAAAAGGGTGATTTGCACAGTTTGCCATACAAGGTCTTAAGTGGTGCCATCTTGATACTTGACTGATAACTGTTGTTGTAAACGAACTCAATCTGATGTAAGTGACACGCCCTGACTGACCATCTATCTGTGGATGGAACGCCGTACTGAAGCACAACTGTGTGCCCAACTCCTTCTGTAGGCTCTGTGAGAACCGAGAGACAAACCTCGGGTCCCAGTCTGAAACAATTGACTTAGGTACACCTAGCAGTCTGACAATCCCTGTCAAATATAGCCGACTCAAGGTCTCGAGAGAATCGTCGTCTTTATACCAATAAAACGGGCTGACTTAGTTAATCGATCCACTATGACTCGCACTGCATCATGTCTCCGAGGAGACTTCGGCAAACCATTCACAAAGTCCAATGTAATGTGTCCCCTTCGAGTTTCCCGAACTCGAATTTAGGCAAACTGGGGCCCACTACAGAGCCCACTCTCCCCAACAATATCGAAATCCCTCAAACAACTCGGAGATCCAAAAATCTCTCAAAACATCGGGTAAATCGGAACGGGTCGTTACAATTACAGATGATCCCACCATAACCTGCCAAACCAATCTCACGCATACAACTTCCATCAAATTTGAGCTTGAGCAGTCCAGAGTCAGGATGAGTCCAAGTAACTTGATGATTCAACACCAAGTTATGCTCAATCAAATCAACTGAAGCCCAATCTAGGCATACATTGAAGATCGAGAGACCCCTAAACTTAGTCGACCCGATCAGCCACCAGGCAGCCCGGAATTTTGTAACATCCATAAGTGACAAAGTAGAATATTCCTTACCATGAAACAACCTTTTATTCCATTCTAACCAAATAGACCAAATAATACTCAAGATGGTCACATTCCGCAACCTTTTATGGAAGGAGCTACTTGTCATTATAACCTTGTTAAAGAGCTCATCTCTATCTTGATCACAATACTCAAGATGGTCACATTCCAATACCCATCTCTATCTTTTTATCTTCTTATTCTAACCCCAAGTGCCATTCACGAGGAAACACAACTTTTCCAAATTTTCACCTTTTTCAATATCTTTTTCTCACTCCATTCAAGAGTATTAAATGCCTTGTCCCCTCACTTTTCCTTCTTCCATTCATGATCTCACCTTTTTCTTTTAAACCCAAACTACCCCTTTCCATTCCTTCCTACACTCCTTTGACCAAAGTCATACCTTAAACCTTGGGACCCATCAATCTTTGACCAGATTTGACCTGAGTTGACCAGGACCTGGTTCTTTTAAACCCGCACCGCTTCCACTACGTCACTTACCTTCTAGATAGGAACATGTAGTGACTTTATCTGAGAGGAAGTAGTCTGTTTTTTATTAGAACTTGTGGTGAATTTCCATATATATATATATATATATATATATATATATATTATAATTCTCTTTAAATTGCAGGTAGATGGAGACACTAGCACCAATGATACTGTCATTGCATTAGCTAGTGGAGTATCTGGATTAAGCAGGATATCTTCCATGGATAGCCGTGACGCACAACAACTGCAAGCATGTCTTGATGCAGTGAGTTCTGTTGCAATTTCTTACTTTGTACTTCAGTACTAAAAATCTGTTCATATCACTTGCTCAATGACTTTAATTCACTTCGACTGATTGTTGTCATAACCATTGGTGCCATTTGAAGTTCTGATGCTAATGTTTGCATAATTTCATTCCTAAATAAAAGAGATTTATTACAGACAAGTAGGATGCACGGAATACATAAGACAATGGATGGGAAGTTCCTCTTAAATGTTCCTATATTGCAACACTTAAAGAATGGGGAAAAAGGACTGAACCATTTTATTCAAAGACTTGTGGTACAACACTCAGAGATCTTGTTCCTCTTTCCCATTGTCAGCTAATGCCTTCATGCTTCTATCTCTAGACTCACTTCCTCACTTTTGTTGCCATTATGAGAGGTAGGTTAAATTTTATTCTTCCACTTGATTAGGTTACAACAACAGTAACAATTTAATTCTTTTAATAAGAGGAAATGAATCACGAATAATCGACACTTTATCTTATGTATCATAAATTCAATTATACATTGTAGGTGCTTTTACTTTCTAATGAAGGGTAGGACCGGATTAACCCTCCTACCTATTCCTCCATGCTAAAATATTATAGAAAATAAGGAATTCTGTAAGATCCGGCTTGAACCCAATATAGATCCAAGAAAACCCAAACTCGAGGACTTGGATGAAAGCTTTTGTAGAAAACACTTCCTATGCAATCCTAGTGAATGGCTCCGCAATTGATCCTATTGTGGCTAATAGAGGACTAAGGCTAGGTGATCCTTTATTACCTTTCATTTTCCCCTTCGTAGGAGAAGGGTCTGAATAGATTGGTGGAAAAGGCCAATGAGTTAGGCATAATCAGAGGCTTTAAAGTGATAGAGCAGGGACAAACATTATCCCATCTTCAATATGTTGATGATACTTTGTTCTTGTGATGCATCCAAAGAGGAAGTAATGGGTTACAAAGCCTATTTGGGGTGATTTGAATTAGTCTAGGGCTTAGAATCAACCTAGGAAAAAGCACCCTAATAGGGAGGATATGGATGAGGATACCTTAAATAACTTAGCTGAGGAGGTGGGTTTTAGAGTAGGGGGGCTTCCTTTAAAATACCTAGGGTTGCTAATAAGAGGAAATGCCATGCCAAGAAGGTTTTGGGCACCGGTAGCTGAGAAGGTGATGCGGAGTTTCCATATTTAGCAAGTTTCTATATTTAGATTTAGGATTTCTAGCTTTTCATGATTGTATTTTTTCTTTCATTAATTTGTTTAGTCCAATAGTTGGTTTTGTTTTGGAAAATTTAATGATTTTACATGTAATTAGGGCTTTCTAATCATTGGGGGTAGTTTGATATTTGTTTATTTGAGGGTATTTTGGTCTTTTTCATGTTTTTAAGTCATTATATATGTGATGTAACCCCTCCATACGGGATTGACACTTAAAGATGAATGAAATTGAAGTTTTCTTCCGCTACTTGTGCGACGAAAATAATTTGGGAGTGATTCCTTTGGCGTGAGGCCCTTTTGGCGTGAAACCTAGCATGAGGCTACCATCTTTTTATCTTCGGATATTTTTCTTCTTTTATCTCTTTCTCTCTCTTCCTCTCTCTTTTCCTTCTCCTTTAATTGCTGTCCCAGAAACAGCTCCAAAACCTTTCCAAAATTTGTCCCAAAAACAACTTCAAAACCTGTCCCAGAATTGTCCCAAAACTTGTCCCAGTTCAGCCCCCGATTTGTCCCAAAACAACCCTAAGTCCAGTCCTAGTTCTGTCCATGATCTGTTCTAGACCTATCAGATCTGCTACTACATTTAGATCTGTATCTTAAACCTGTACAACCCTCTTCTTAACCATTTTACTGTTGTTCTACACCTTTTCTTGTTGCTGTTATTAATTGATTAGTTAATTTCAACCATATTAGATTTTAAGATGCATTATTTTTATTTAAATTTAGGCATTTAGGGTCACCCTATTAGTTGTCCTGCATCAAATTGGTATCAGAGCCTAGGTTAGGCGAGTTTCTTAACTTTCTAGCTCTTAAGTCGCATTTAAAAATTTAATTAATTAATCTGGGACTGGTCGTGGGGCTGTTTTGGGACAGATCTAGGGCTGAACTGGGACATATTTTGGGATAGGTTTTGGGGTTGTTTGTGGGACAGATTTAGGACAGGTTTTGGAGCTGTTTATGGGACAACAATTCAAAGAGAAGAAAAGGAAAATAAAGAGGAAGAGAGATAAAGAATAGAAGAAGAAGAAGAATACCCGAAGATGGAAAGATGGTAGCCTCATGCTAGACTTCACGTCAAAAAGGCCTCACGCCAAATGAATCACTCCGAAATTATTTTTGTCGCACAATTAGTAGAAGAAAACTTCAATTTCATTCATCATTAAGTGTCAATCCCATATGGAGGGTCACTCTATTAGTTGTCTTGCATCAGAAGGTGAAAAGGAGACTAGCAGGTTGGGGCAAGAGATCGACTAACATTAATTAAACCAGTCTTAATCAACCTACCCTTGTACTACATGTCGATCATTGAGATGTCCAGAGGAATAGTAAATAGATTGGAGCAACTCTTCAGGAATTTCTTATGGGGTGACAAGGAGGAAAGTAGAAAGGTACATCTAGTTAAATGGTCGAAGGTCACTAAACCCAAAGGAGAAGGAGGCTTGGGAATAGTGCCCTTAGGGATTAGGAACTACGCTCTGTGTGTAAATGGAACTGGAGATATTGAAGAGAAAATAATGCTTTGTGGAGGAAGATTTTAGTAGAGCTAGATATAGGGTGGAGAATGAAAACGAATGGAATCTTTCGGAGGATGTGGAAGGAAAAGGATCATAAGTTCTTAAGGCGTGGTGGAGGATAGGGTTGGGCAAAGGTAATGTAGGTGGTCTTTTCAAGGAAATGTTGAGAATTCTAATAGGGAAGGGAGACACGACCTTCTTCTGGAGCGATCTTTGGTTTGGAGATACTCTTCAGAGAAATTTATCTAGCTAGAAACAAGCAAGCAAAGGTACTTGACTGTTATAAGATTGACGAGGGCCTCACTATGTGGGTTATAAACTTTAAAAGAGAACTTAGGGTCTTTGAGCAAGAGAGTTTATTGGAATTGAGGGATTTTCTAGGAGATGTACCTATTTTTGGGAGGATAGAAGATGAACAAACTTGGACAGGTGAGTCATCCGGTTTTTATTCAGTGAAGAGGGGGGTGGAACTAGCACTAAAAGAGCCTATCATTTTTTTTCTTTTTTCGAATGGTTAATATATTAATAGAAAGAGGCACCAGAGGTACAAATACGGAAGCAAGCTGAGGCAACGATAAAGAAACAAAAACCCAATCCCAAATGCACCCCCAGGACACACAAAACTAGCAAGCAAACACTACAAAAAGACCTATGCAATGTCAACACATTCTTTTCAGGCTCGTACGATGTCATTGGTAGAGATATTTTTGAATTCTGAAAGAGAGGAATTCCATGAGACACACTTGGCAAAAACTCTTCTCCAAAATGCTTCACTCGATTCAGTGCGATCCTTAAAGATTCAGTTGTTACGTTCCCACCATAAGCTCCACACTACGGAGAAAAGAGAAAGGCGCCATAGAGAGAAGCATTTTGGTGGAACCGAAATAATGTCCCAAGCATAAGACAACTTGGCCACTCCATCTTCATCTACTGCATCCAGTCAGTTTTGATGATTTTGGTGGTCTATGTTGATGATATTGTACTCATAGGTAACAATGATTTAGCCATCTCTTCCTTCAAACGTTAGCTTCAATAGACTTTTGATATTAAGGATTTGGGGCCCCTCCGGTACTTCCTTGGCATTGAAGCTGCTCGGTCTTCTCGTGGACTCTATCTCTCTCAGCGGTAGTATGCCCTGGATCTCCTCAAGAAAATTGATTATTTTGGCTACAAACCTGCTGATTCTCCACTGGATGTGAGCTCCAAGTTATTTGCATTTGATGGAACTCTTCTTGACACACCGAGTTTTTATCAGAAACTTGTCGGCAAGCTCATTTATCTCACCATCATGAGACCTGACTTATTTTCTATTGTTGATGTCGTTAGCTAGTTCATGCATGAACCACGGGACACTCACCTCCATGTTATGTTCCGTATGCTTTGGTATCTTAAGGCTCATCTTGGCCGCGGCTTGTTCTATGCACATCAGCCTACTTGTCCAATTTGCGATTATTCTGATGCTGATTGGGACGAGTCTTTTGATGACCGCCGCTCTATTTCCGGCTATTGTATTTTCTTGGGTTCACATTTAGTTGCTTGGTGAAGCAAGAAGCAGTCCGTTGTTGCTCGGTATAGTGCTGAGGCCGAATATCGTGCCATGAATAATACTGCTTTTGAATTGTTGTAGTTTTGACAGTTTTTTA
Source organism: Chimonanthus salicifolius (assembly GCA_013350335.1). Classification (NCBI taxonomy): domain Eukaryota; kingdom Viridiplantae; phylum Streptophyta; class Magnoliopsida; order Laurales; family Calycanthaceae; genus Chimonanthus; species Chimonanthus salicifolius. The sequence continues at coordinate 22,740,356 of CM023541.1, read as the reverse complement.
CTGAATTGGGCCTTGTTCCTGCCGATCTACTCATCATATTCTGTGACAATCAGGCGGCCATCAGCATTGCCTCAAATCCCATCTTTCACGAGCGAACTAAGTACATTGAAGTTGATTGTCACTTCCTTCGTTAGCATATTTCTGAAGGCCAACATTTCACTCCTCATTTGAAGTCTAAAGATCAGTTTGCAGACATTTTCACAAAATTAGTTCCCCAAACTTAGCTCGATTCGGCTGTTAGCAAGATTGTTTGACATCTTCGAACCAACATGCTAAGGAGTGTTGTTGGACCCACTTCAGGACACGCATGATGTTGAGGGATCCACGTCAGGACAGAGTTGACTCAAATCATCTAATTTTGGAAAGACATCTCATTAGTTGTATGATTGATTCTAGGTAATTATTCTTTTATTATTTCCCTTTTTAAGCCACCTAGATTGGCTCTCCTTTTTCTATTTATACATGCAACCCATTCAGTTTATAAAGAATTCTATACAATCTATACAGGGAATTTCTTCTCCATTCTCCATCTTCACTTCTTTTTCTTTTCTTTAGTCTATCATTCTACAGGCCTTTCTCTTGGTGATCCATTAATCATATTTTGTGACAATTAGGCTGTCATCAACATCGCTTTCAACTCTTTATTTCATGAGCGCACCAAACATATTCAAGTTGATTGTGACTTTTTTTGCTAGCACATTCCTGTCGGGTGGCTTTTTACCCTTTATCTTTATTCTAAGGACCAACTTGCAGATATGCTTACCACGGCAGTTTCTCAGGCCCAACCTGATTGTGCTTTGAGTAGGTTGGGCTTAATCGATATCTTCGCCCCAACTTGAGGAGTGTTGTCATACCCACTTTAGGACACTATTTACCTTGTCGGACCCACTTTTGGGCAGAGTTGACCTGAATATTCTCAGTTTGGCAAGTTGACTCGAAATTTATTGTAATTGTTTATTCTTTGATTACATTCCATTCTTGCCATCGTAATTGGCTCACTTGTTATTATTTAAACATGTACTCTCCTACAAATTTACACACAATACAATACAAAGCTATTATTCTTGTCCCATATTCTTCTCTTTTTTTTTTTTTTTCATTATTATTTTCTATAGAGAGCACCAAGGAGGGAAAGCATTGGAGCCGATATCTGCTGAGCCACCAATCGCTGGAGTGTCTTAATGGACAAGCCTCAGGTCAAATAGTAGTGCGAAGGAAAAAAGTGTTGCCGAAGGGTGGTGTGTAAGAGACACAGCATGGTTGACGTAGTAAAAGCGATGAAAATAGAGAGAGATGGGGTGCGAATCTACCAGGAGTGATCTCTAAAACCTGTGACGATCCTGACTACCAACAAAGAAGGAGAAGAAACAATAACTAGAGTAGATGATCTCAATGAGAGTAGAAGATGATGAAATGGTAGGACTACTTGACAGCGAGGAAGCTAAATGCAGGCAAGGGGGAAGCTGCCGGAGCTGACGACTGGGCAAAAGGTACTGACCATAGATTGGAGGAAGTCAACGGCTGAAAAATGCGAGTGAAGTAATCCCCAACTCCATTCCTAATACCTTCCATGTCCACCACTCTTTTGCCATCCACTATAATTGATTGGGTGCTATTGTTGGCCCTCTTGGTAGATGACGTGTGGTGGAAAAATTTAGTGTTTTTATTTCCTTTCTTGAGCCAAAGAGCTCCAGATTTCTGCCTCCGTTCCACTTCCCCAACTGTAAGCAATCCCAAGGTTTAGCTTTGCAATTTCTCTTCAAAGCCAATTTATCCAACTCAAGGTCCCTCTTCTCCTCCAACCTTCCAATTCTCTAGTTCACTCAAAGCAACCTCCTTCTTCTCTGCCATGGATCCGCCATTGGACTTGGCCCATTCTTTAATACAAGATTTCAACAAAGACAACTTCCTTGATAGAATAAAACCTGCCACCTCTGAACCAAAAAACCATCCCACCATACCTTCACCATTTCCATGAATTTGGGTTGTCCAACCATGTATTATTGAACCAGAATGGTTTAGGTCCACAGTCGATCTCCTCGGTGTCTAGCAAAATAGGAGATTGGTCTGAGATTGGGTTGAAGAGTTCTAATTGAATTGCATTGGGGAAGTGGTCGTCCCATCAAGGGGAGATGAGGAATCTATCCAACCTGTTCATAGCCGGGCATAAATGACCATTTGACCATGTGAATTTGCCTCCATTGAGATGGTAATCGGCGAGACAGTTCCTTTTTATGAATTGGGAGAAACATTCCATGCCCCTCAAAAGAGCACCTCCTCCAATTCTCTCTGAAGGGTATCTGATCACATTGAAGTCACTTCCAATGCACCAACAATCACCACCCCAAACCTTAATATTGTCCAGCTCGTCCCAAAAATTATCCCTTTCTCCCTCTAAGTGTGGTCCACAGACATTAGTGATGCAAAAATTTACCCTATCTTCTTTAAACTGCCCCCTAATTGAGATTGAACGCGCATCCATTCTTTTGTTTGAGACGTGTAACAAATTCGGGTTCCAAAATATCATTAATCCTCATGATTGACCTTTTGCTGGTTTATAGAAGCATTCAACCTCATTTTATCTCCAAATTTACTCCACACATTGACTCTCCTCTTCTTTCTTGGATTTCTGGATGAGAAAAACATCAATTTTATGCTTTCTGATGAATCTTCTATTCATGCCCCTTTTCTCTCGGAGTCCCAGACCCCTCACATTTCATGTCAGTATCTTCATGTGAAACCTGTTTTGCTCCCATTGCATTTGTTTGACTTTCTTCATTTGCTGTAATGAATTTTATAAAACTTGTTTCTCCCTATCAACAGAGCTGGGGCCTGACGTCTCTTAGAAGATGGAGACAGAGGACGATGCCCTGTCTGTTTCCTCCACCCACTGAAGTGCTACTTCTGCTTGATTCTTCACTGTCCTCTTTTGAATACCCATGATTCTATATGCTCTGAATCTTTGAGTTGATGTTAGGGTCGTCTGCATTTGTTTCTTCAAAAGATTGATCCTTATCTAGACGAGTATCTTGGTCGGAGGGGTGAAGAGGAGCCCCGTCGGCTTCTCCCTACTCCAACTGGCTGGACACCAGAGGTTCTTTGCTGGTAGTCTCTTCTGGGATTGCTATCTGCGTACTGTCGGAAGAGGTTAAGTCCTTTTCAATCAAGGATTTGCAGTTTGCTGCCTTTTCGTGCTTTGAATGATCCTCTGCTTCCTCGCTATTACCTCCAACCTTGTGAAGATCACTGTCAATGGAAGAGGACCGAGAATAGAGGATTTCTGTTTTAGAACTATCTTTGGAGGGTCGAGCGAAAGGAGAAGGTCCCTTAAAACTTTTCAGTTGAGTATCTGGGCCTTTCTTCTCAGGGCTAGAGGAGCCCAGTTCGATCCACTAGTCGATTGATCTGAGATTCAGTTCGGTGAGCCCGAGCCCAGGGATCCAGACTCGATTAGGTCCTGATGAGTCCAATCCCGACTCGACGTTACCGAGCCCTTGGGAGAGTGGATTTGGCCTAGGTCCATACCCGGTACTGGGTGAGTTACCACTGAGCCAGCATAAGAAGTATCCTCACTCGGGCAAACAATGTTCCATGAGACCTTATGTTTCCCAATTCAAATGGCCTATCTTTTGTTGCCGTTTCACCTTCCATGCCTTCTGTCGATGCACTGACTTCTCCGGAAATGGTAGCCTTTTCAGTTCCGCCATGTGGTTTGTCCTCCCAAGACACCTTTCCAACGGCCAAAGGTTGATTTTTTAATGGAAACTCTGGCACGCCTAAGATTTCTTTGATATAGACTGAAAGAAAAATCTCTGCCCAAATCTAGCTGAAGTTCGAATTGATTTGTTTATGTGAACTTCCACTATGATTCTTAGGGAAGAACAATCCTCCTTAAACAAGTTCTTGTCGTCAATTTCAATGACGGTGCCGAGCATGCTTTTGAAGATTTAAAAAATCTTCTCTGACCAACCATGCAGCGGAAAGCAAAGCGTTGCAGCCATGTTCTCCACGAATGCTGGAATAGGTTGGGTTGCCATCTTCTTAGGATTGGAGTTTGGCATTCATCGAGGAATTTTTCTTTGCCTTCGCCAATTCCTCCTCTGATTGGAAGGAGGCCAAAAAATGCCCATTGCCGATAAGGCTCACTTAGGGAAAAAAACTTTCCTCTTCCATAATCTTGGATGCGATCCTTGACAAGGAATCCCTTAGTGTTCGGACCACCAAAGATCGAGACAACCTTCATAAAATGTTGTCCCTATCCTCCGTTTCTAGTATCAATTCCACAGTGCTAATCTAAGGCTTCTTATCCATTTCTTTCACCCTGGTCCTGGTGGATTCCCCAACCAGAGAAGCTCAGTTTCGCCGAGGTACTGCCGTCATTCTTCTTGTTTGGGTTGCTTTTCTGGTTTCTTCTTCTTAAGATCTGTTCTCTGCTCTTTTCTGGTTAAGCAGATGCTCTAAGCTCAATACTTCTGTCCTTACTGAAATAAACTGGATTCACTTACAGATGTCTACCATTGAGGAGAAGACCATTGGCTATGGATATGGCTTTTTTTGCTTGGGTGCTGGACGCCATCTGAACGAAGCCAAAAACTCTTCCTTTTGCATCCTTTTTCCTTCGTATGAAGACATCCTGACGGTTCCCCATTGCTTGAAGAAGAGCTGTATCCAATTCGTGGTGGTGAAATCCGGAAGATTAGTCATAAACAAGGTCTTGGATTTGCTGTGCTACGAGGATCGATTTCTCTAGCCAGTAGCCTCGTTCCATACACCATCCCCCGTTGAGCTCCCTCCCTCGTGCCCGTCCTGCCTGACGTCACCATCGCTGTTCAAGTGATCTTTTTTGTCTCCTTCCTTTTTTTTCCTGTCCATTTCCCTAGTTCTTTCCTCTCAATTTCCTAAAGGAGAGGGTCTACAAATTCCTTGTTTTGTGAACTAGCCTTAGGCTGATTTTCCATCAATTTGAGTGGCTTTTGATCTTGGAATTGCGGGTCTTGGCCACGAATAATTTCTTCATACTCAATTGGTGTTAATTGAGTAATTTCATCACCCAATTCATCTCGAAGGTCATGCAATTGAGCATGGTCTTGAATAATTTTATGCATGAAGTCTTTAATTTCTCACGGATCAAATATTTTGCACGCATGGAGGACCATATCTTACATCATTCAGACTCCGATTCGCATGAAACTTGATGCTCTGAAAAGCTTGTGAGGTCCTGTAATACCCTAGGTGATGTAAGACAAGGGATAGGGTGACCTTAAATGCTTAATGTGGTTCCCTAAAAATTTAAAGGGATAAAAATAATGTACTCTAAATCTAATGTGGGTTGAAATTAAATTTCAAATATATTTGCAATTAATTAATATAAAGTTTACCATAGATAACCATACAAAATATCCTTAGAATCTAACAAAATGAATGGGACTAAATAATGGAGGAAGCTGATTATAATTGGAGAATGTAATGGGTGATTTTAATGTACATGTGGAGGCTAACGATTAATGGGCTTAAAGAATGGAAGCTTAGGCTTAAAAGATTTAATAAAGGGTATGTGGGTATGGGAAACATGTACATATCTGGAATCGCGAACCAGAGAAGTCTTCTTTGTGAGTTGTGGCAAACAAGAGGGACGTTCGTGGGGTCACAGAAGGCACAAGGATGGGATATGGAGCTCAAGGAGAGTATGCGACAAGGGTTAAGGGGTTTTGAAGGTGTGGTGATGGCCTTAGGAGGGCCTAAAAGAGATGTGGGAAGATGGGGTGGTAGCGACAAAGCTTGGAAGGGGCTGGATTGTTTGGGGATGGTGGAAGGTTAGGGGTTCCAAGAGGGGTCACGACAACATGGTTCAGTTCTTGGCGGAGAAAAGAAAAAGGAAAAGAGAGAGGAAAGAGAAGAGAGAACTAGAGGAAGAAGAGGTACCTGAGCTTCTCGCCAAATCCTTTGGTTTCTCACCAACGAAACACCATACGCAGGTATGTGCGAAATTCTCCAATCTTATTCATTCATCGTGTCTTGCCTCAAAGAGGCTACAAACTTATATAAACTTTCTCCATGCTAAAAATAAAAGTATTACTAACTACTAAAATACCCTAGCCAAATAAAGAGATTACATGAAAATAGAAATTATAAAAAAAAAAAATAGAAACTGTATCCACAATGATGGATAAGCATGGTGATGGTATGCTCCACATCACTAGGTTTGAGTGGGCGAATGTGGGTAGAGAAAAAATCGGCAGGCTTGGGCCTGCTCTCTGTCCCACATCGCCGATTGTGGAGCTTCTCCTCCTTCTAGCACAAGGCCTTTTAGGAACAAACTTCAGACTCACCAAAATAAAGCCGTGAGGGCCCGTTAGGCCCAAAGCGGAAAATATTGTGCTAGTGGGACGGGTCGTTACAGTTCTACTGTGGGAGAAGCAGACTAATGACAATTATAATATATTGCTATGCATGCATAACTATTGCCCAAGTCTCTTTAAATATTCTTTGAAAAGAATTATTGCGTGAACAAATTGTATGACATCTACATTAACCAAACTTGTATAAACAACAAAATTAGCTTAGTAGAACACAAATCTTACACAACGGTACAGGGATGCCTATAATTGATTAAATTCTTCTTCATTTTTCTACTGCTCAAATATTCATGATTATTTATTATCATGCTGTGAATACATGCTCTTTAGACCCAGCATTAACTTTGGCTTCTTTTTAGGTGATGCAAGGTCTTGCAAAATCAATAGCATGGGATGGTGAAGGTGCAACATGCTTGATTGAGGTACAATATTGCCAATTTTGTTTATAACCACATGTTTGATCGAGTTACAATTTTGTTAGGCCCCATGTGGATCCTTTAGAATCCCATCCCATCATTATATCATTAAATTATTTGAGAAGTAATGTAGGACACTGATACCACTCCTATTTTTAGTATTTTATATTTTAGTATTTTATTTTAAGAGTCCTTGTAAGAACGTCAGGTCGGTGGCTTTCTTAGTTGGTTTAAGAGTCCAAATAAGATTAGATGTTGTAAACAAATTGGAAACCACTCCCGTGGCGTTCCAAATTCGTCTAGGTTAGTCGGTCATAGAGTCCTTTTTTATTTTTGTGTTTTGTTTTCTTATAAATAGGCATATGTAATGGCCAAGAGGTCACCCTCTTTCGAATATTATGAATTAAAAGAACAGATATTGCTATCTTGTTTTATCTTCTCCTACCTTTGTCTGAGTTGCAGACAGTTTATCGCTGCCTTGTTGCAGGTATCTCCGTGCTGGCTCGTTCCAGTCTTCATCTCTTCAGATCTTGGGCTTAATCCCAAGAGGAATTCCCATCTTCGCTGCCTTGGGCTTCATCCCAAGCTATCACCATCGTCGCCATCTTCTCCTCACCACTGCGACTCGAAGTCTTCCCCTTCGCGCTGCAGATTCACCTCATCTCCTTCGCCTAAACCAGATACAATTGCTGTCCTCTTTACCTCTTCCATCTTCCCCTCTTGAACCCTTCTCCCTGCTCTTCCTCTTCCTTCCTTTCTTTCATCTTCTTCCATCGCGGCTACCTTCTCTCTTCGTTTCCGCCGCCACCCTCTTCCTGTTTTCCCCTTTTCTTTCTTTCCCATTCATGTTTTACCCAAGTCAGCCCTAAAGTCCATTCGCCACACGTGCTAGACACCCACTCTTCAACTTAACCCTTCACACGTGTGATGAGTTTAAGTGTGTGACCCGATAACTTGTCGGGATCGACTTATTTTGATTTTTGTCCCCGCTTACGCTACATTAAGAAGTATGTTGGTGTCATGGGTAGGTGCAACTCAGGCAGGCTGGGTTAGGCCCTAGTTAATTCGAGCTAGGGCATGGCTTGCAATTATTGCACAATTGCTGAACTCGGGCCTATTTGAGCCTAGATTATTTGAAATCGGGCTTCTTTATAAGCCTTCCAGTTTTCTGGTCCTTACTTCCAAATCAATTACCACTATTAGTTTATGACATCAAGTCATAGATGTTAATTTTTTATTGCACACAGGTTTTGATAGAATTTCATTTGAATCTGGATTCTTTTCCCATCATATGATCGTCATCATAGCCATTAATTCCATCTCATCTATCAGATCAAGTAAGTTACAGAAGTGATTATTAGCTTCTAATCAACTCTTCATATAAAATCCAAATAAGAAATAAATTCTAAAAAAAACCCCTTATAGTTTCAAGTTTTACCACTCAATATGATGAAACTCAATAGATTATTTGAAATCGGGCTTCTTTATAGGCCTTCCGGTTTTCTGGCCCTAAATTCCAAATCAATTACCCCTATTAGATCTATAACATCAAGTCATAGTTGTTCATTTTTTATTGCACACAAGGTTTTGATAGAATTTCATTTGAATATGAATTCTTTTCTCATGATATAAATCATCATAGCGTTTAATTTCATCGCATCTATCAGATTATGTAAGTTACCGAAGTTACTATTTAACTTCTAATGAATTCTTCATATAAATCCAAAGAAAGAAATTCTTAAAAAAAAAAAGCAAAAAAATCCTTATAGTTTCAAGTTTTTCCACTCAATATAATGAAACAAATTTCTCTAAATAGGATAATAGTGGTTTGTTGAAAGGAAAAGAGAGATACATGGTTTGGTTGGGGAAGTGGGGAGTGATGAGAGAATTTATGGATGGGTTGTGAAAGTTGTCTTTAAAATGGGGATTGGGAAGTCCAAATTTGGGAGTTTTCCAAAAGGAGTCAAGGCTTTTTGTTGGGAAAGGAGATAGATTGTCTTTTTAGAAAGCTTTGTGGTTAGGGAGCATCCTTCAGGGAACATTTTTAGTTTCTTGAGAAAATGAATTCCATTGGGAAATGGATTATGATGATAAAATTTTCTAGGAAAAATTGCTTGGTAAGAATTCACTTTCTAATCTATTTCCTATGTTTGTTTGCCATTATGGATGCAACTTGGGTTAGGCCTGAACCAATCCCACATTTACCTGGGCTTGAGTTGGACTCACATTCATGTCCAAAATATCATGCCTAAATAAAACTTGGGTCAGATTGGTCCTAGTATATAAAAGCTTGAGTTTGGCCCAAAACCCAATTTAAGCCATATTTTATAAATTTAATTTTCTTTTATAGATATGTAGTATAAATATAATATTTATTTAGCATGTAATTTAAATTTATAGAATGGTACAAGGGAAAATCTAATTTACGACAAAATATGCCTGAGCCTAGATATATCCACATATATATTTCAAGCTCTCCCTACAAATACAATATGGTCCAGGCTTGGTTTTTTAATATGAGATTACTAGGTACGGAGCTCGAATTCGGGACCTTTAATTCCAATTCAAGCTAGAGCATGGATACACCCAAAACCCAATTGAGTCCGCCTAAATTGTAGCCCTATTTGCGATTAATCTACTTAAGGAAAATTTGGTTGATAAATGGGTTGAGTCCGGTTGGCTTAACTCATTTAACAAAAAGAGTTGAGGTTGGTAGGTATTAGGTTGGGTCTGCCATTTACTAAATGGGCCAAGTGGATCATCCCATTTGATCTTCTACACATATTTGGGTCAGGGCAACCCGTTTAATAAATGGTTATCTTAGATATGGACTAGATTGAACTATTTAGATTTATTCTGGTTGGCCCAACATGTTTAATAAATGAGTTGTTTTATTTCATTTAACTCGTATAATAAATCGTTAGATTAGGTGCAAGTCAGGTTGGGTAAACCATTTAATAAATGGGCCAAATGTTGCATCTAATTTAAGCTTGGTTAGGTACTTGAATTAAGGTTAACTCATTCTATAAAGATTTAGGTCATCTATGGTTTCGATCAACCCATTTTTGATTGTTTGGGATAGGTCAACCTATTTAAATAGTGGGCCAAGATTGGTATAAGTTGGGTTGGGTTAAACTTTTAATAAAGGTGTTAAAATGGGTTGACCCTTTTAATCCTTGGTTATCTACTTGAATACATTGACCCATTTAATAAATAAGTTGGGACTTTTGGGTTAACCCATTTAATCTTACTTGTGTTGGGTTAATCTATTTGATGACTATGTTGCGTAAGGTGTACCCATAATCTTTTAATCCTTGGTTATCTACTTGAATACGATTGACTCATTTAATAAATAAGTTGGAACTTTTGGGTTAACCCATTTAATCTTACTTGTTTTGGGTTAATCTATTTGACAAATGTGTTGGGTAAGTGATGCAAAGTAGCCCAACTGGGCCTTGGCCCTGTCTCGAGCCAGGCACAATTTCAAGCCCAGCCACAACTTAAGTTAGGGTCTTATAACCCTAAGGGAGCATTGATTCGAAGATGACAGAACAAAAGAAAAAAATGAAAATGAGCGGAAGTTTGTCTCCTACGCATAGTGACGGCGAGAAACAACCATGTGAACCTTGGTGAGAAGCTAAGATGGCGAGAAGCCATTGGAAAAGGTGAGGAGCCTCTTTCAAATCCAGGTACCTCTCTTCTATCTTCTTCTGCTTTCTTCTTCTCTCTTTTTTCCTTGTTTTCTTCTTTCCTCCCATAGCCTTTCGCCCCTTTCCTTTATCCATCCCTTTTCCGCCATTACCAGACCTTAACCTTTGTAGCCTTGACCCATATCTGTGATTTCCGTGACCCCTAACCCCCCATTACAGTCGTTACTACCCTACCTGCCCTCCATCCTGTAGTCGCCGATTCGGTGAGAAGCCACAGTGAGAGGCAAGGAGAACGGTGAGAAGCCCTCCTCATCCAAGTACTCTTCTTCTTCGTTCTTTCTCTTCTCTCTTCTTTATTTTCTTTTTTCTTCCTTTAGCCTTCATCGATCCCGTCCATGGTTGTTAAAATCTTACGATACACGATTCGTATCTTACGACTTGAATAAATAATAGAATTATGGGGTTATTAGGAGTATGAAAGCATGAAACATTATATTTTAATTGTTTTTAAGGCTTGAGTTGATGAGCATTTAAGACCTTTTGATTCTTTGAGGGTTTTTTTTAGTTCATTATTGACTTTTCAGAGTATAGTTGGATTATACATTGGTCTTATAGTTTTGGGAGTTGGAGCATTGAAATTTGAACTCCAATGAACTAATTATATAGAATTCACTTAATATTGAAAGAAAGTTGGAGATTGCTCATGTTATTACATTTTAGATATATTTTACGTTAATTCATATATTAAATATTTTTTAGGGAAAATACATATGAATCTTACGATTCTACGATTTACGGTACACGATTTGCGATTCAAGATGTATTAACGATTTACGATACGATTCGATTTTCACAACATTGATCCCGTCACTATCCCATCTCCCTCTCTGCTACCTTTGTTAGGCCTTCCCCTATTTCCGCCATCCCCTTTTGGTGTCCTCTAGCCATCGCCATAGCCCCAAAACCTCATCCCCATTCATCCGAGACCCTCCTTGCACCTCTCGCCACCTACCTTAGCCCTCCTTGCTGCCGTTTTCTTCCCCAATCCCTTCTCCTTTGTCACCCAAGCCAGATCTACCCATCGCCATCTCCTATACTCTTCCTGGACTTCTACCACCACCTGTCCTTCACCAAAACCCATCGTGAGCAGCTGTACACCCTACCAATACCTGCCGTTGTCCACCCCAGATCCTTCTGTCCTTGTCGCCACACCCATTACTCCCATCTACTGCTGTCGCCAAGCCCTTACCATCCTCTGTCTTGTGTCACCGTCCCTTCCTTGGGCCCTATCAGATTTCGCCAACCCCTGTAGCCCTTTCTATAGCCTTCTGTTTTCCCGTTCCCATTTTACCGTAAGCCATACTTGATGCAGGACAAGGGATAGGGTAACCCTAAATGCCTAAATGTGGATTAAAGAGATGAAAATAATGCATCATAAATCTAAAATGGGCTGAAATTAAATATCAATTAATATGTGCAATTAATTAATATAGAAATTTACCACAAATAATCAGGAAAATGCAAAGAATTTAATCAATTCCAAGGATTACGGGTCAAACTGTCAAAGGATGGTCACGACTATAGGATGGGAGGCTTGTGGGGAATGGTAATTAAAATAAAGACTCAAGCATGGGTATACTTAGATATCTAGGACTTAAATGAATGGAACAAAAATAAAGGGGGGTACGAATGGTATTAAGAGAGAAGCGGTGACAGAGATCTTAAAGAAAGGGACACGGAGGGTTTCTTTGGCAGCGGCAACAGTAGGAAGGGGAACAAAGGTAAAGAAAGAGATTTTGGCTGCAGGAAGGATCTGAAAGAGGTGGCAAGGCTTGGGACTGGTATCTGGAAGTTACATCAGTCTAGAAAGGGTATGAGGGGGGGCTTGTAGCAGCAAGAAAAGAATTTGAGAAGGGACGAAACTGATGGGATGGAGTTTAAGGGTAGGCGAATGTGTTGGGATGGGTTTCGACAAGGGCCAACAATATTGGCCGGGCTTAGGCTATGGCGGAAAGGGGCTGAGTTTGTGAAATCAAAGGGAAAACAGAGAGAATGGGGAAAGAAAAGAGAAGAAGATAGAAAGAAGAATAAGAATACCTGGGAAGAGGATGGCATCACGCTTTGGCCTCACGCTAAAGGAATCTCTCCAAATTCGCAATTTTGCGGAACCTCAAAACTTTATTTCATTCAAGTTTATGTGTACAAGAGAGGGGAGGGGGCTTATATAGACACACCACCTCTAAAAAAAATGAAACTAAAAGGAAATTACATAAATACCCTTACCTAAAATAAACTAAATAAATAAAAATTAAAAACGCACGGAAGCAAAAACGGAAAGGGGATGCACCGCATCAATCTCCCAATCTGAAAAAGAACTCGACTTCGAGTTCAAACTGATGAAAAGACACCAATCTTCCCACGCATGCATCTTCCCAGATTAGGGTCTTCAATATGCATTCACGCGCACGTGAGGTCTTCAAATATTATCCAATGAAGTCATCATCAAGTCATAATGCTGCTGGAGTGACTTTCTTCCGTCGTCGCTGGGATGCTCAGACATCTGAATTGTCACTGTGGTCAACATGTTCTAAATGAGAAGAATACGCTTCTGGCGATACAAAGCTGTGGTATCTTTCCAGAAGAGTGTTTTTGGCTGGCGTGTGGGAACCACATTCTCATCTATTATAAACTCTACCTTCTCTCTCTTGGGTGACAAGGAAGGCTTTGTAGGTTCAGTCTATGGATTATGAAGTGGGCTAGGTAGGCCAGTATGTGGGTTAGGATGAGGCTCATATAAGGTGGGATGGAGTGGTAAGGTTGCTGGATCATGGAATGGTGTAGGGTATGGTAGGGAATGTACACTGGGTCCAATTTTGCCTCAAGATTCTGATGCGGAGTACCACACGGGTTTTCATATTGAGCAAGTTTCTATATTTAGATTTAGGATTTCCGACTTTTCATAATTGTATTTTTTAGTTTATTTATTTGTTTAGTCCAATAGTTGGTTTTGTTTGGGGAAATTTAGTGATTTTACATGTAATTAGGGCTTTCTAATAATCGGGGGTAGTTTGGTATTTGTTTATTTGAGGGTATTTTGGTATTTTTCATGTTTTTAAGTCATTATATATATGATGTAACCCCTCCGTATGCGATTGACACTTAATCAATGAAAAACAACTTTTGCTTTGTGCAAACTTGCCTCCATCGCAGGAAGCATGGTGAGAAGCCAAGGAACCCTCATGAGAAACTAGGGAAGGTGAGAAGCCAAGGGAAAATGTGAGAATCCTCTTCCAAGATCCAGGTTTTTATCTCTCTTCTATCCCTCTCTTTTTCCCTTTCTTATCTCTTTGCTTCCCTCTCAAACCCAGCGGAACTGCTGTCCCAGAATCATCCTATTGCTGTCCTAGATCTGTCCCAGAACCGTCTTATTGCTTTCCCAACCCATAACAGTCCCATATATGACTGTTTACTGTTGTCCTATCCATTGAGATCCCCTATTTTGCTGTCCCATACCGTTAAGATCTCATATTACTGCTTTCCTACAATTTCTCCTTACCAAACAACCAATTTAATCCCTATTTCTGATGATAGATCTATATATTTATGGGATTTGACAAACCCCTTTGTTTTGAAGGACCTTTACTGCGGATGTGACTTGGTTTGGATTGTCTTATAATCACTTATATTAGATTCCACGAATTTGCGTGATTCTTTGTGGTAAATTTTATATCAATTAGTTGCATGTATTAATTGGAATTTAATTTTAGCCCATTTTAGGTTAGGTCATATTAGATTCATTGATTAATTTCGCTTGCATTAGGCATTTAGGGTTACCCTATTCCCTGTCCTGTGTCAGATTGCTTGTGGGAATCGTTCAGGCCTCACGTGGATTGTCATAGAATCACCCACCCTGACATCCTAGAATTTACAATAAGAATCTGCAACAAATTCATATTGTTCATTGCGTGTATTAATTTCACTTTTAATTTCAGCATGCAATGCATGTGTACGTAGTGCAAATGCAGATGCAGACTCAGATAACTTGGGCGACACTGGCACTAGACTGGGTCTATGGATGTGGATGACATGAAAACACACCTAACCAATCCAAGGGGATTTTCGCCGAAATTATCGATGCCCTCATCACTACCGGGATCTACTCCTTCATATAACAATTCATTTTGAACGTCCTGGTCCGTCTTTTCATTGGACTATTTTCCAAAACAAGGGCTCTTTCGTTATTCCGATTTTTGATAGGACACTGACGTGCGAAATGCCCATAACCATGAAAAGTAGCATTTCGTCCCTTGTTTGGAAGAACTCGCACCAGAATCTCCTTTAACACTTGCATCATTTTTTTTGGACTGAAGCACTAGTGGCTGGCTTGACTTGATTCACCGTACCCCGTGGAATAGACTCAAACTGGATAGGAGGGTTCGGTGCTAGGTAACGCTCCAACTCTTGCACTCTCTGGTAAATCTCCTCCAAGGTATTAACACTGTGGGGAATCAACTCCTTTTGGAGCTCCGGATGGAGACCCATTCTAAACCGAGAAAGAGTCACAAGAAGGTCCTCCTTTATATCACATCTCATCATGTACTTATCCAACTTGTTGATGTAATCAGTGACTGACATGTTTCCCTGACGAAGTGCTTGCCATTGATCCATTAATCTCTTTGTAGGTCATAGGGAGGTATTTTTCTTTCAATTCAGCCCACTGAGAAATAGTCTCATCTCCGGCTCTTTCAATTTGGCGCTCTACATTGGTCCAGAAAAGTTTGGTTAGACCCAACAATTTCATTTTTGCAAATCTCACCCGACGCCATTCTGACATGTTCTACCATTAAAAGTAGTGTTCCATGCCAGACAACCAGTTAATAAAAGCCTTTGGGTCAAGTCGACCACCAAAACTCTGAGCCTCAACTTTAACAGTTGTCACTATTTTAGATTCAGGGTCGGGAAGGTCATGAAAAACATAATGGTTATGTGGACCATTTCTTCCTCTACCACGCCCTTAGTCACCAACTCGACCTCGACCTCTACCACCACCAACTTCCAGGTCATTGTTTTGATTGATGGAAAGTTCTAGTTCATCGAAGCGGTTATCGGTTCTGGTCGCCTGTTCTGCTATCCTGGTTCCATATTGGTTAAGCGATACTGATATCGTCTAAGATCTTGGTAACTGGTGTGAGGTCCATATTGGGTTGATACTCTCAGCCACTACGTGTGGGCATGCATAGAAAGACACTAAATGATGTGACTTAACTCTAATGAATACAGTGATGTAATGACTTAAGTCTATATGCAATGAATGAAAGAAATAACTAAATAAGGTGATGCAAAAATTTTCCTTTTTTTGTTTTTTTTAAATTAATTAATCAATGAATTTATTATTATTTTTTTTAAATGCGACCTAAGACCTGGAAAGTTAGAAAACTCTCTTAACCTGGCTCTGATACCAATTTGGATAAGGGATAGGGTAACCCTAAATGCTTAAATGTAGATTAAAGGGATGAAAATAATACATCCTAAATCTAAATTGTGCTGAAATTAAATATCAATTAATATATACAATTAATTAATATAGAAATTTACCACAAATAATTATGAAAATGCAAAGAATTTAATCAATCCCAAGGATTATCGGGTCAAACTGTCAAAGGATGGTCATGGCTATAGGATGGGAGGCTTGTGGGGATTGATAATTAAAATAAAGACTTAAGCATGGGTATACTTAGATATCTAAGACTTAATGAATGGAACAAAAGGAAAGTGAAAAGAAGAGAGAGGGGGGGGGGGGGGGGGGGGGGGGGCCGCGTTATTAAGAGAGAAGGGGTGAAAGGGATCTTAAAGAAAGGGACACGGAGGGTTTCCTTGGCAGCAGCAACAATAGGTGTTATTTTTCACATGTCTTAATTCAAGAGTTGACAAAAAGGTGTCATTAGTTGTAATTGATTTGTAATTTATTCTTTCCTTTTCTATCGCCTTAATTTGCTCATTGTAATCTATAAATACATGTGTTTCTTTTCTTCAAGATTAATACAATACAGAGAAATTCTTCTCTACACCTTCTCCTCTTTTTATTTTTTTTCTTTTTCTTATTATTAAAATTCTACACGGTATCAGTCATAACAAATTTCTAGACGCTTTAGGAGGTTTTTCTTATTCCGTTTTACTGTTCGTCGCTGGAGATACTGTTCATCCTCGGCCTCCGGCCTCTTCTCTAACTCTCCAAAGACTTCTGTTGCGGATTCCCACCTCTTATCTTTCTTCTTCTGCAGATCTGGCAATTTTTCTGTCTTCCTGCTGCTTTGCTTTTTCTACATTCTCTGCAGCTCTGAGTTCTCGGCCTTCAATCCCTTGACCAGAAAAGATTTTGCTTGCGGGGACCCACCGTACCCCTTCCGTTTTTTGATAGCCTATCAATATTTACCATTGGATCTTTGATATGATTCGTGTGGGCCCTTAGATCTATTGTTTTTTGGACAGCTGCCTGGGATGCCACAATCTCAGATTTAGCTGGTTTTTGGGCCAGATCTACTAGCATTTTGCCTGGTTTTGCTTGGAACCAGGTCTCTTATATTCGCCCCTACCTCTGGATCAAATTGCACCTAGGTGCTCCACATTTCATCACCACTGGGGCCCACTTTTCTGCTGTTTTCCAGAGACTGTATGGGACACATGTAATCCCATTTTTTGGTTCTTCTTCTTCGATCTGCAAGGAAACATCATTTTGGGCCCTAGGATTTTGACCCCTACATTAGCACTGCAACTGTAAGGCTTTTGCTTCAGTGTGTGTCTTGTGGGACCCACATCTGCCTCTCCTCAGATCTGTTGTTTTTGGCTTGCTGCCTGGACGAAAGCACCCCAGTTTTTTGCCTTTTTTTGGCCAGATTTGCTGGCCTTCTGCTTGGAATGCCTTGCAACTGGCATTTATTAAAGATTGCCCCGCTTCTGCAGTTTCTTTTCTCCCAGCTCTGTTCTCGTTGTGGACTGATTTCAGTATTTGGCTTCAATCTTGGTTTTCAGCCCTTGGATTGGATCCTTCTTCAATTTCTGGTGTCATCAGTACCTATACTTCAGATCTACACCGATATTTGCGCACTACTTCAGCGACATGGCTTCTTCTAACACCCATAGGGACACTCACGGTCCATGGACAAAGGGTATTCATTTTTGCACATATTGCAAGATAACCACCCATTCCGCTGCCTCTTGCTATAAGATTCATGGCCGACCACATCAAGCTAATCTCTCCGCTGCCATTCCTTTTGCTCTTTCCTCTGATATGGCTAATGATAGTGCCTCAGTGATTCGATGAGACTTCAAATTATTACTGCAACGACTGGAGCGCCTTCAATCCTCTAAGGTGTCTAATGTTGTCCCTTCACAATCAGGTACTAAGCCCCTCACCCACCATGCCTCAACCCATTCTTGGATTAGTGATTCTGGGGCCACTCACCACATGGCTGGTACGCTAATCTTTTCTCTTCCCTTTCTCCAGTTTAATATGGTACGGTCAAACTAGCTAATGGGTCTTTTACTGATGTTAAGGGTATTGAAACCATCCTTGTTTCTTCTACTTTGACCCTATCTTCAGTTTTGCATGTTCCCAATCTCACGAAATTTATTATCTGTTAATGCCCTTACTATGAAACTAAATTGCCCAGTCACGCTCTTTTCTTCTCATTGTGTCTTCTAGGATTTGTCCACGAAGCAGATAATTGGTGGGGGTCATGTAGTTGATGGCTTATACTTCTTGGACACTCGTCTGACCGCATCATCTGAAGCTTGTGCGACCTCCTCCTTAGACGATGTATGGTGTTGGCATTGTTGCCTAAAGCACCCCTCTGATTCTATTTTGAAGCAACTTGTTCCATCTTTGTCCTTCTTTAGATTTGATTGTGAACATTGCCAATATGGCAAACACGGTAGACCTGCTTTTCCATCCTCCCTCAGTAAACATACTTCTACCTTATTTTCTCTCCTACATTCTGATGTCTAGCAATCTCCATCTATTTCTCACACTGATTTTCGTTATTCTGTCACATTTATCGATGATTATTCTCGAATGACATGGATATATATGATGAAACATAGGTCTGAGGTCTTTGCTCACTTTTGCACCTTTTACCACTGGGTTCAAACCCAATTATCTTGCAAAATCCAAATTTTGCGTAGTGATAATGGGGGAGAATATCAGTCGCACTCATTTATCCAATTTTTGCAAGACCATGGTATAAAGTCCAAACTTTCTTGTCCTTCTACACCTTCAGCAAAATAGTGTAGCTGAACAAAAAAATCGTCACCTCTTTGAGGTAGCCTGTTCACTTCTTTTTACCATGCATGTCCCCAAGTCCTATTGGCCAGAAACTGTTTTAACTTCCTGTTACCTTATTAATCGCATGCCATCCCGAGTGTTACAGTACAAATCCCCTGTTGACATTGTTTCCTTACACAAACATGTCCCTATTCTTCCATTGCATGTTTTTGTTTGTGTTTGTTTTGTTCATCAATTTTTTGGTGCTAAACTCTCTCCTTGGGCTGTGAGATGTGTCCTTTTTAGGATACTCTTCCTCTCATAAAGGGTACAAGTGCCTTGATCCCCTCACGGGGCAGACATATATATCCATGAATGTTACCTTCTTTGAGAGAGTCCCTTACTTTTGCCCAGATTCCTCTCCTCCTCCTCCTCCTTCTGTCTTTCCTCTTCTCCCGACAAATATTGGTCCTTCTAGCCCTGCCAAGCCCCTCTTGGTGTATCATTGCCGGCAACCCACGTCTTAAACTGCAGCTGACCCCACTCCACTGCTGTCGTTTATTTTCAACTCTACTGATCTAGTTTTGACTCTTCGCATCTGGTGACAACTGTGGGATAGAGGATTAAGGGGAGGATATTATCATCACACATTCTAGATTTGTGCCCTTTTTTGCCTGATGGTTCGTCAACACCAGTAGGCCTTTCAACTAGATCGACATCAACATCTCAATTGCAGTTGCTCTGGTAGATATGCCCTCTTTGTTCTGACTATCCGCCGAGATCTACGAGAGGAAGAAAGAGGGAGATCTGCCCCCGTGCACTGCTGCATCCTTACAACTTCAGATCTGCACATTGTTCCGCCCGATCCTGTTGGTCTCATTCCCTCAATCGATCAGATCTGATATGTTGGGGCCTATTTCTGCAGTCTTTTTCTCAAATCTGATTGTCGTCGCCTATCTCGTCTTTTTTTTTTCCCGTTGTTGTCATTGAATCTCAATAAATAAATAAAATCCTCACTCCCTCCTTTTTCTGGTTAGTGAAATGATCTCCATTTGCCTTTCAAATCTGATTCTCCAGCCCTTTGACATCTCTTTTTAGAGATTTTCCCCCCCTGCATTTTGTGGATGGTTCATAGGGTCATCTTTGTTTGATCCCTTAGATCTGTAGTCTTTCTTCAATTTGAACATACAATCCCACAACTCTACCATCTTTTTAGCCCTACGTCACATCTGTATGGTGCAATTTTGAGTTTGAATGCCAAATGGAATCCTCTGAGACCTTTTCTTTGGTCTTCTTGAATGGGGGTTTAAGCTTTTTTCCGTTTTACTGTTCCTGCTCACGTTGTTGTTCTCGTCGGACTTTGGCATCTTCTTCGGATCAGTCTCTCTTTGCGGCGGACTTTTGTAGCAAATTCTCATTACTTTCCTTGTCTCCTGAAGCATTACCAGCCTCTCTTTCCTTTGTAGCCAGCACTTTCCAGCATTAGATCCGGCCACTAGAACATTTTATGTCGGCGCCATGCCCTTTTTTGGAGAACTATACATCTGTACGGTGGTGTTGCAGCTTTCCTGAGTTTCCACCATTCTTTCTCCAGTGCTTGTTCCGGTACATGCTGTAGCGGGACGCCAGTTGGTTCCAGTTTTGGCTTTTCTGCTTTACCTGGGCTCGATTTTTGGAGATTCTTGTTGATCTGCATTCGCTCCGTCATATGGCATCACCATTGGATCGTCAACTTGCTTATGTGCAACCTCAAGTGGGACCCACTTGAGCTTGGGGGGGGGGGGGGTGGGGGGGCGGGTGTTGAGATATATTAGGATTTATTGTATTTCCATTTATGGTTGATTATGATTGATTGTAATTTATTACTTTCCATAGTAGCCACCTTGATTGGCTCCATGTTTATTATATAAAGATGTAAACTTTTACATTGACAACACACAATACAGAGAATTTCTTCTCTATTCCCTTTCTATAGTTTAATCTTCTACACCTTCTACTCTGACTTCTTCCTGGTCATTGTGTTCTTCTGTAGTTGGTTCTTCTATTCTTTCAGATGGGACCCTGAGGATGGGTTTGCCCTACAGACTTGGAACTGACAAAAGGTAGTTTAGCTAGAGGAGTATTTTCAGAATCTGAATCCCTAAATCTTATTGGGATGCGGCTAGGTCTCGAGGCAACAGATGTTTTCTACCTAGTAGGTTTTGGTCTATTGGGAGGTGGAGAGCAAGCCTCAGCCTGTTCCTCCAAATCAAGAGTTTGGAAACTCTTTGGCAATCTCATTTTTAGCATGGTTTGCTTGGATAAAGCTGTAGCAAAAATGAGGGGGGAGGAGTTTCTGAGATTACCCGAACACAAGAAATCAGAATATCCGTGATACCTTGGTTTCTTGAGGTGAGAGGAGCAAAAGCCCTATGCTTTTTCATCGTGAAATCACTCCGAGATGTTTACCAACTTGTTTAGGACACGGGAGTAAGAGGAGAAATCGCCGACGCTTTAGTGGGAGGGAGAGAGCTGAATTCGAATGGATTGTTGATTTTCATAGAAAAGATCCTTTTAACTTAAGCTTTTCGCCCTATTGACATGTCGTATTTCATAGACATATCGAACCTTTCGAGAGTTTTTACTCCTTCCAACAATGCTCAATTTAGCACAGTATCGACATGTCTGTCACACTGACCAGTCTATTCATCGACATGTTGACTACAACTAGAGGTTCAGATTTCATCGCAATCATCCTTGATGTGTGCAACTTGATGGAGTATTATTCTAAGCACGACATACATAGTTTATTCCAATGCATAGATATGTCAAACATAACACATCAAATCATTAAACATGCACATAATAAAGAATTCACATTCCAATAACATACACAATTGAAAAATTGAGTGGAATGTTTGGCTTTCCAAGTAGAATATGTACTATAGCCAGGAAGAGTATATTCTAGACTTGTATGTAGCCAATTTTTCTTTCCTGATGTCACGACACTTTCTGCTATTTGAATTCACATGGTCTCTTGTGAGTCCATTTGCAGTGGTCTAAGATATGTAAGTAAATCGTAAACCAAAGCAAGACATGATTAATGGTCTATCTTCTAGGAGCCAAAATGGTTGAGTTTGGTCTCTCATTCACATTCCTTCGGGGAAATCTTGGTGGTCCAATCATTGCATATCTCAATTTCTTCAAAACTTGGCTGAGATGTCTCAACAAGTATTCATGCTTTGGGTTCATCTTCATTTGGAGGATCCTACTATTAGGCCTTGGTGGATACTATATGGAGCTTGTTTTTGGGTTTTATTATCCATGTGCCTCTTTCTAAGATTGCATTCCACTATGTAATATCCAATCTTGTGGCAATAACAACAACTACCCCTATAGGTTTTAGACACATATCTCTTAACAAACACCTTTTAGTTAACAGGCTCATTAGTTTCCGATGTTTAACCAAGGCCTGACCTGTCACCAAACCTTTTACCCATTTTTAAGAGTCTTTCCAATTTTTCTTCGCCTTGGGTAAATTTATCATGAAACTTCTCTTTATGGTTTCTTAAGTCTTGTACTTCTATAGTTAGTTCAACGATGTTTTTCAAGATTTTCTTTGGTGTTACTTAGCATCTTGATGTCATCCCTTTGTCTTTTTAGTGATTCTTGGAGAAATGCTTCTATTTCTTTGCTTTTCAAAACTTCTTCATTTGAAGATTTTAGCTCTAAAGCAAGAGAGTCATAGTCTTTCCTCAAGACTTCCAGTTGGTTTACAAGTTTTAATTTTTCAGATTTAAACATGTCTACTTTCTTTGCCAACTTCTCACTCTCTAGATACAGAGCGTTGTAACATTCTTGAAGGTCATCTTCCTTATCAAGATTTTTTGTATTGTCCTCATCTCCACTTGAATTTCCCTCTTGATCGTTACTAATAGAGGCTGTGAAACATTTTAATTTTTCACCTTTTTCCTGATTCTTCAGTTTGTTACGAAAGGTGGGGCCTTACATTGAATTATGCAAAGATCTACAAAAATTTTCAATAGAATCATCTTGGATAAAAGTCCAATTACCATCATCATGAGATGCACGTTTTTCTCTATTTTTGTTTTTAAATAAGAGTAAACAAATAATAAATAAAACCGAGTACCCATGATGGTGTTTTAGCACGGATCAACTCGGATGGTTAAATCCTTGTAGTGAGCACTAAGCTCTGATACCAATTAAATCTTTGGGACCTAGAACAACGTGATTGACCCTAGAGAGGAGAGGAGGAGAAGAAGGGGGGGGGGGGGGGGGGGGGTCGGTTTGAATATGTTAATTCAAATTCGTTGGTCCTTTTTAAAATTAATTTGATTGATTAATTAAGTGCAACGGATACAACAATCAAGTATGTCTGTGTTAGCAAATGTGGTAAGCAATCAACATAAGAAATTAGCCCTAACACCACAAGCACAAGGACACAACATATATATAGTGGTTCGGTTCGCCAACCTACATCCACTGTAGGATTAGCTCAACCTTGAGCTATTCCCAAATTCACTAAGTGAGGACTTGCACCCTCACAATTAGAGTAGGAATTCCACCTCACTCAATCGGTTGGGAATTCCACCCACCACTGTGCCAGAGACAACGTTCTAGAGTTTTTTATAGTCGTTCTGAAGCAAATCCTCCTTAATCCACTTTCGGATTTAAGGTTTTAAAAACAAATTAAAACCAAGGAGCATTTGCCTTGAAGATCTTTCTCGCTGATGTGTGTTTCTTGAAGATCCCACCCACTGAGTGCCGACGCTTCTCTTTGTAGCCGTCGTATAGCAATCACAATCTCAGGCTGACAAGGGAACTGGTTTCAGGTTTCCTAGTTTATGTTTTTTCTTTCTCTTTTCCTCACTGCAAACTCAATCAATAGATTGGTTGTTTATGGCTTTTCCTCCTCTCTTTCTCACATACAAACACAATCGATAGATTGGTTGTTTATGATTCTGTTCACAAGAGTGTTGATCGTTCCTTAAAGTAAATAACTCTTTTCAGCTTTTTGGAAGATAGTAAAACAATCACCCAACACTCATATTTATAGAGGAGTCTTCACGGTTTTTTTGATTGCGCACAACCGACAGGTCGGTGGCACCGATGGGTCGATGTTCATATTTATTACTGTTCAACCACCCCACCGTTGCTCATTAAATTTACTCCCAACAGCTTTAATACTTACTGGTTGACAGGTCGGTGTCGCTGATGGGTCGACAGTTATGGCACCGAGAGGTTGGTCCATACGAGTGTCTTGATCTGGGGCAAATCATGCTGACAATAGTTTCAGGTTAGAAACCTGTCTTACCCAGAACGACCTCTCGCCCTTTACCGAGAGGTCGGTCATAGTACTCTCAATCGGGCTTGAACTACCGATATATCTATTTTCTCGAGAGCCCATTTAAATTCACAGTTCAGAACTCTCAAGTCTTTTACCGACGAGTGGTCGACCACGAGGGGTCGTTTAAGTTCATCACCGAGGGGTCGGTGTATACGAGACTATCGGTCAAAGGCTTTTCCAGAATGACAGTTCTAAGTTCCAGAACTTCTGTCAAACTGCCCAGCCAATCTTGACCACGATGGGTCGATCCTGTCTCTACCGAGTCGGTGAGAACGACTGATCGAGCTGACAGTGAACTGAATTCATATTTCCAAGTTCACTTTTATTTTACTATCCAGCTTACTCTCTAGGCTTCTTTATGGTTTTACCATTTGTTCAACTGAGCCTAGGATTGGTCTTTTCGTAGGTGTGGGGTTCCACCTAAAGTCATCTATGGCCAAATACCTGTTTTTTCTGATTACCATGACGATGAGTTTTGAACCTTGTGGAGCACGATCTTCATTCTTGATTATCTTAGGTCTTCAAGCTTCTTAGCAAGTGCTTCTTCCCGAGCCATGGAATTGACAAACAGGTACTCGACACAGTCGAGGCACTAACATCTTTCTTGTAATATGCTAGCGCTCTGCCTTTGAATCTAGTTGCCACCAGTTGGACCTTCTTCGGATCTGGTAGGTCTCTGAATTCAAAGACGTTTTCCACAGTCTCCAACCAGTCCACGAATTCATCACCATACATCCCTCCAGAGAACTCTGGAATCTCGAGTTGGATGTTGAAAGTGCGGTCGACCTCTTCTTGGTGATGCCTTTCTTTGTGTCTATTTGCGAACGGGTTCCGTATATCTTCCTCTGTTGAAGAGGATTCGGATATGTGTTTTCTCGGTGGAATTCGCTTTTAGATCTTTTGCATTGTCTCGTCCGCATTCTCCTTGAAAACGTCCTCCATCCTTTGGGTCAACTCTGCAACCTGGCGGGTCAACTCCGCATTCTGGCGGGTTTCCGGTGTTTCTGCCATGTCGATTGACACTTGCCTCGTTCTACCATTCAGGATTGTTGAATTGGAGAAATAATGTCTCAACAGAAAATAGAGTGCTTAACTGAAACAATAATGGGTCTCAAACCGATAGGTCGGTGTAGGATCTAGGCTCTGATGACCACCTAATGCAGGTCGAGCTGCAATTTGATTTAGATTCGGGGGTTTTGGCTGAACCATGGATTTCGATGAAGAAAGCCGGCGTTCTTGGGGTTAAGTATGATCCAAACTCAGGAACCTTCTAATGAAATTTAACTTGAATGTGAAATTCAAATTTAATTAAGCCTTAATAATTGCAAGACATGAATCAAACATTCACCATGCAAAATATTAACACCTTAATTAAATCTAATTCAACACAATTAAACAAATTAAATTCAAAAGGAAGATAATTCTCAACAGACTTCGAAGATGAAAAGCTTCAAGCTTTAATAATTTCAATAATCTAAAAGTTTGAAAGTTACAATGCTTGGCCATCATATATTTATAGGCCTTATTAAATCAGTAAAAGGAAATAACTATAAAATAACTTTCCAAAATACCCACGGATTGTATTGCTTGGAGATCCGACAGTCTCTGTTTTTTCAACAGTGATTGAGTCTTCAATCTCATCCCCATATTGCCGCTTTCTTCTCTTTCCTCTCTTCTCTTTCTTCATTTCTTATGTTCTTCTCATTCTTCTCTCTATTCAATCAGTCAGCAGATCACGCTAACCTTTCTTTCCTTATTCTCTTCTAGCTTTTGTTTATACTCGATCCTAAATTACCTTAGTATGACGGCGCTGACTCTCTGCGTTGGATTTCTTCTTATCTTCTTTTCCCCTGATTTCTACAGTGCAGACGGGCACTCTAGGATTCTCGCCTAATCCAACAACGATTTAGGAGTGGCCTTTCTTGCAATCTTCTATACACGGTTGAAGCAGAAATGTTCCTGCCAATGAGACCTCCCATCCGGGCTCTCTCCTGTAGTTGATTCTTCTCCCATTTCCATTCCTGGCTGATCCAACCCAGGATTTCGCCTCAGCACCCAATCTTTTGATTTTGTTGATTTCTTGGACAACCGGCTAGTCGCAATGGCACTGGGCAGCCAATGGTGACGGTTGGTCCCACCTTCCTTTTCTTCTCTTTGCTTTGGCCGATCAAAGAAATTTGGGTTTCTTCCTTCCCCGCACGATGTACACGATTGATGAGATTGGATCCCCTCTTTGTTCGGCTCTTAGTTGTACAGTGCTTGTATTCTCTAGCCCTGCTTTTACAGTCTTCTGTTAGATTCTTGTTGTTCAAAATAGCATGGAATGCAGTATTAAAAGATACCGAGTGAGAACTATCGAAGGTTTCCATATTGGGTTGTCTGCACCATGTGAGTGGCCCCACTGCCACTTTGGTACTTGGGCCGGGGTCCACCAATGATGAGTTGGTTGATGGCTTGGTTTTCCACGGGCTTTATCTAAGGGCAACAGTCGAGCACAGGTCCATGAGCCTTAGAGGCCCAAAATTCTTTTAATTGGATCGACGACCCATACTGGTGAAATTGGGCTCTAGTGGATCATGTCTGTGGGCCTCGCTTCCCTCTGTCGATCCGATGATAAATTTGCAGGACCATCTAGTCGACTCAATCTTGTTGGGCCGGACCGCCTTCGTCTGAGCTCAAGTTCTATTCGGTGCCTGCATTACGCCATAAAAATGCTTTGAATGTAGAAATCACTGTATTATTATTAATAGTAAGGACAATATCGTTAACATATACCACAATAACCATCACATCTAAATTGGCAGTGTAGAGAAACATGGAATGATCTGCCTAGCACCGAGAAAAACCATACGACAACAAAGCACTGCTAAATTTATCAGACCAGGCTTGTGGAGATTGCTTGAGGCCATAGATAGGGTTCCTGAGTTTGCAAACAAATTGTTTCTCTCCCTATTTCACAAACCCAATAGGGGGAAGCACATAAACTTCATGCTCTAGATCATCATGTAGAAAGGCATTCTTCACATCCAATTGATGGAGGGTCCAGTCACGAGTGGTAGAAATAGAGCCCAGTTTTCAAACTGAGGTAATTTTGGCCACAAAAGAGAAGGTTTCTTGATAATCAACCCCATATATTTGCGTAAAGTCTTTAGCAGCTAAACGAGCTTTATATTTGACAATAGACCCATCTGGATGATGCTTCAAAACAAAGACCCATTTGCACCCAACTGAATCTTTTCTAGAGGGAGAGGAACCATCACCCAGGTATTGTTTTTCTCAAGGGTTGTTAATCCCTATTCCATTACGATTTTCCAAGAGGGATCACAAAGGGCAGTATCGATCCTCTTTCGAATCTAGTGTTATTAAAACGGGATTGGCCTGTGGTTCATCCGGCGGTTCAACCGAAACGTGCTCAATCACGGGCCAATTTTCTAATAAAACCGTTTTACTTACAAAACTGTAAAAGACCCTCAAACCGTGACCCATTAAAAAAATAAAAATAAATATAAATCAATTTTTAAAAATCAAAATAAATTTATCTTTAAAATATTTAACTTAACAAATGGGCCAGGCCCATGAGGCCAATGCTTTTAACTCAACCCAGAAGGACAAGTATTTTGTTTCCTCTATTCTCACCTCCTCCTTTTATCAATGTTGTGAAAATCGAATCGTATCGTAAATCGTTAATACATCTTGAATCGCAAATCGTAAAATCATAAGATTCATAAGTGTTTTTCCTCAAAAATATTTAATATATGAAATAACGTAAAATATATTTAAAATGTAATAACATGAGCAATTCTCCAACTTCCTTACAATATTAAGTGAATGTTATATAATTAGTTCATTGGAGCTCAATTTTCAATGCTCCAACTCTCAAAAGTATAAGACCAGTATATAATCTAACTATACCGTGAAAGTCAATAATGAACTAAAAAAACCCTAAAAAAATCGAAAGGTCTTAAATGCTCATCAACTCAAACCTTAAAACTCATTAAAACGAAATGTTTTATGCTTTCACACTCCTAATAACCCCATAATTCTATTATTTATACGAATCGTAAGATTTATTGATAGATACGAATCGTTCCTCTTATCATATCGTATGAATCGTAAGATACGAATCGTGTATCGTAAGATTTTAACAAACATGCCTTTTATAACCTTCACCCTTCTCCTCCCTTCTCATCCTTGTCGATGTGGGATTGCTGGAGTGCTGGGAATAAACACTTCCTTGTGAGAGGCCTCTCGGCCAGGCATGTTGATTGGTTTTGCTGTTTTGGTTCTTTTGGACTTGGGTGAGGACACGTGGAAGCCTCTTAAGATAGTAGTGGAGTGCAGCATGCTATAGTATTATCAATGCACTTTTCCTTCCATACCAATACACAAATACACACATGGTATTTTTTCCATAGAGAGATTTTTGTAAATGAAAATTGAATCTTATTTTCTTGGATCCAGTAAATTGTGATTAAATCTATCTATCCAAGTTAAATCTATTTATCTAAAGGATATAAATCTCCGGCTGATTGATCCACACCTATTTAAAGTAGATAGAATTTGAGTTTATCTCTTGATTCATAAATAAATTACAATATTCATTTAAATATTTATAAAGTATGAATATTTGATAAGAGTTTCAACTAAGTTGATTTGTTTATTTCTTGATTCATCTGACATATTTAGAGTCTTAATGAATATGAAGATGTTGGTTCTTTTGGGGATCATGGTGACTTTGGAATTTAAATATTCTTTTTTGGACATTAATTAACATTGAGTCATTGAATTGTTTTGGATATTAATTAGCAATGGGTTATTAGATGATATTTTGGATTATGAAAATTTCTTATTTTGATGGTATTATTGGACGTTGGATATTGGACTGTTGGATTAGATTGTAAGATCATAGATTATGAAACCCTTTTGTTGGAATGATATTGGAACATGGATGTTGGATTATTAGTTTTTGATATTTATAATTGTGTTTATTAGAACAAGAGTATTTTTTTGATGAAAATATAACATTAGTTAATAATTTCATATTATTTTGATGGGCACGGATTTGACCGAGTTTGACTATGGTTGAGCCTTATTTAATCCAACCTTCCTTGGAGACAGTTTGGTAGACAGGTCTGGTTTTTATAACATTGTTGGAATCTTAATGTTGTCCAGGGCTGGAAGGAAACTGTAATAGGAAGGAGAAATAACATGATAAGACACAAAACGATCAAAGGGATGATCCGTACAAGCACGCTTACCTTTCCGAAATGCAATGGGAGGATCATGGCCAATGGTCAACGGATCTGGGCCATTGGCAGATGGTTGAGTGGGTCAGCTGTAGTCGTAAACTTAGGCTTCCTGTGATGATACACCAGAGTGGGCTTGGAAGTGCTAGAATAACCAATATCTGCAGGAAGAATAGGAAGAACAAAAGAAAAGGGGAAACAGACGTATCTGGACAAAAGTAAGGAACTCTTTAAAAAAGATGACATCCATGGATACATATGTCTTACTAGTGAGGGGATCGAGACATTTGTATCTTTTATGGAATGGAGAGTACCTCAAAAAGACACATCACATAACCCGAGGAGAGAGTTTATCACCAGAAAATTGGTGAACAAAATAGATGCACCCAAAGACATGCAATGGAAGAATAGAGACTTGTTTGTCCAAGCATACAATGCCAAGAGTTGATTCATTCTGTAATACTCGGATGTCATGCCGTTGATAAGCTAACAGGAAGTTAAGACATCTTCTGGCCAATAGGACTTTGGGACATTCATGATAAAAGAAGTGAACGGGCGACCTGAAGGAGGTGACGATTTTTTTGTTCAGTACACCATTCTGTCGAGGTGTAGAAGGACAAGAAAGTTGAGACTCTATACTATGTTCTTGCAAAAATTGGTCAAATAAGTGCGTGTGATGACCCGCACCAGATGGAGGAGGGGGACAACTCCAAAGAGAAAAATTCACTAGTATTGGCATTGCGAATGAATCCCACGTTACCTGTGACAGAGGTCCTGATCTTGGATATAAGTAACATCATTCCTTCAACTAGCATGAGGTCTCCTAGGCGTGTGTTGTCAGGTCAGAGGTTGAAGGGTCACGTACTAAGAACAAAACCTTGAGGAATGGCTGTGGTTGGAGCCCACAAAGAGTACAATATCATGCCTATGGTTGGGTCCAGTTGTAGATGTGCACTCTGATACCTAGACGAGACCTTTTAGGGTATGTGTATGGGCACACATCCCAGTGCAAAAGCTTGAGAGTGTCTGTGTGGAGCCCAAAGCAGACATATCATGTTGGGTGGGGCAGGGTTGTTACAGATGGTCCCAAGTGTGTAACGCCCCGCCCTTTTTCCACTCGCCGAAAATCAGAGTATATTAATTTTTTTTTTAAATAAAGAGTGAAAGAGAGAAGGAACGTCATGACGCGAGCTAAGTCTGGGTTACCAAACCCGACCCTTAACTGGCTAACGATACGTGTGCGTGGACTAAGTCCACTAAAACAGTTCACACGCTAACGATTAACTGCGGAAATATTATATGAATGGAAACCATCCATAAATATGATATTATATGCAAGGAAGCCAATCAATATAAATTCACTTAATCTCAAATAATCATCATTCAACCATAGCAAAATAAATCTAGTTATTATAATCCCAAATGCTAATTATCTCAAAAACATTTGTTCCAAAATAAATTAAGTAAAATAAATAGAATCTGCCCAAGCTTCTAAGCTTAGCTTCTTTTACGTCCATCGTCTGTTCCATTCCTTGTTCCATCATCTAAAGGGTAGAAGTAGGGCGTTAGTCAACGCGCCCAGTAGGAATTCCAAATGGGGTTATACACAAAGGATCCATATAAAATCAGAATAAGAACATCATAGTAAAAACTGTAACAAATCATAGTACCAAAAACAACGCATGATCATCATATCCAAATCATTCAACGTATGTGTCATGTCATGGGTATCATATGCCAATGATCCCTCACCCAATCTCCATATCAAATACCATACAAATCATATCAAGTGTTCCTTGGCCAATTACTTCCACAGTGTTTTGTGATGTACAACCAGGTCACTGTATATCTCCCCACGTATGTTGATCGGAGACACCGAATGGAGCGTGGACTCCTCCCCATGTATGTTAATGGGAATCACCGAATGGAGCATGGACTCCTTCCCACATAAGTTACTCGGAATCAGTGTGGACTCCTCCCCACGTATACTAATCGGATATACCGATGGAGCGTGGACTCCTTCCCATGTATGTTAATCGGAATCACCGAATGGAGCATGGACTCCTCCCTATGTAAGTTAATCTGAATCACCGAATGGAGCATGGACTCCTCCCTCATGTTCCCTTCCATGCCATGCATGAGATCATGAATGCAAAAATACCATATCATATTAAATCATATTGAAATTCAGTTCATAAAACTTTCACTATTTGATTTACTAAAATAAATATTGTATTGAAATAAAAATCAATAACATATAAGATCCATATGCATCTCAACAAAGTAGGAATCCTACCAACGTCCAAGATAATGTCCTTGCTGGTTTCATGAAGGTACACGTTCAATGATCACGTCGAAATCGAATTGCAAACCCCTTTGCGAATCTTCTTTCCTTGTTAAATTCGACCACATATTTCAATCAATTTGATTTAAATCATCCCTGACATCCTTCCAGCTAGACTAAAGTTTTAGGAAACATCAATTGAAAATCAACTTTTCATTTCAAGCGACTGAATCACGTTCTGCTACAGTGTTCAGCCTTACCGCAGGTTTTCAGTCGACTGAAATACACTTTCAGTCGGCTGAACTCCAACTCAGAACTGTTCTTACCCTGACTCGTAACCTTTCAGTCGACTGAATCACAGATTCAGTCGGTTGACTCTGAGTCAAACCCTTCATAACCCTGGTCAATCCTCTTTCAGTTGACTGAATCAGAGATTCAGTTGGCTGACTTTGGACCAGATAAACTGTGCGATCGGCCAATGTGCATTCAGTCGATTGAATCCATGATTCAGTCCCGCTGAATCATCAATCAACAGTTTACGTGTTTGCTAAGTAATCATTCAGCCGACTGAATCAAAGATTTATTTGGCTGAAATACGTCAGATCCCTTTACTTCTATGATACGTCTTCTTTCAGTTGACTGAATCCCATATTCAGTCGGCTGAAACCTCATTAAACCCTTAATATTTTAATCCAGACATGGTTCAGTCGACTGAATCCGTTGAAACTCCCAGAATTGGCCTTCTGTCTTCGGCCACACCAGTTCAGTCGACTGAATCCTAGATTCAGTTGACTGACTGTTTGTCAGTCTTTTCTACTTGTATATTTGTACATCCTTCCTTCATGAAATTCCCTCCTAACATTATTCCAACATATTATACATCATCCATGTACCTCTTAGATGAATTTACTCTACTCACTAGCCAAGGCAAGGATTATTTCTCTAATTCATTCCATTTATACTATTACAATATAGTTTTGCATTCAAACCTTTGATTGTTAGTTACCACTCTTATTCATCCCCTGAATGCATTACCAATTCCATGGCTCTAATACGATTCAGCCATCCATTCCAACCCAATCCAGAACCCATAGGTTCGGCCACATCATGGCAGACCCTATGGTTTCTTTAAACTTAATCTTAATCTTACATTATCCTCATACATAAGACTTAACTCTTCCCCGTCTCCACCTTTCTTTTGCTCTGTCTTTAATCCTCAGTCCTTCTCCTTCCTTTCTTGTTCTTCAGCAACTCCTCCAAGTGCCGATGGTGTAGATGGAAAAAAGAGAGAGAAGAAGAGAAGGAAAATACTCTTGTTTGCAAGAGATGAAATTCGGCCAAGGGAGTGTGAACAACCCTTTGGCTGTGTCTCTTTGTATCCCATCCTAGTCCCTCTCACTTCCTCTCTTTATGACTTGTATCTAACCAAGGAGCCTCTTGGCCTTCCAACGTGGGCATGGAGTTCCATCCATTGAGATGGAAACTCTCCACCTCCCACATGACTCATTAAAGGTCTCCTCAACTTCCCTTCAACTCACTTTAACTCAAGCATTTTAATCTTGAACTCAACTCAAATAATTTAATTCATTTAAACTCATTAATCAACTTAAGTCAATTTAATTCAGCCACAACTTATCATTTACTCAATTCCTTTGAACTCAACCATGGTTGACCAAGTCAACCATGGCTTAGCGGACCATGCACTACATGGCATTTAGGGTCCCACGTAGCCATTTCATTTACATGGCACCTAATTTGATGAGGTGGATCTCATGCCTTGGGTCTTAATTGGGTATTTGACCCAATTAAATTAATCTTACCCCTTTACTTCAAAATTAGTTCACCTTGACCCATTGGGTCCCAATTGAGCAATTGACCCATTTATTTAAGGCTTACCCAATTATTTCCCATTCAACCTTACTCACGACCCGTTGGGTCTTAATTGGGTAATTGACTCAACTCCTTACCCATCTAGGGTCCATTTCCATTATTTAATTTCAAATTCCATCAATTCACAAATTAAATGGACAATTCCAATATATATTTATGAAATGAAAATCCGGGGTGTTACAAAGTGTGTGTGTGTGTGTGGAGGGGACCCGCACCAAATGGAGGAGGGGGACAACTCCACGTGTGTGGATTGAAAGAGAGAAAATTGCCACTGAGGCGCTGGAGAAGGGGGACAACCCTACAGAGAAAAATTTGCCAGTATTGTCGCTGTGAATGAATCCCATGTGGCCTATGACAGATGTCCTGATCTTGGATATAAGTAACATCTTTCATTCTACTAGCATGAGGCCTCCTGGGCACGTGTTGCTGGGATCGGAGCCCGAGGGCCACGTTCTAGGAACAAAACCTTGAGGGATGACTGTGGTTGGAGCCACGTGGAGCTCCCAAAGAGGACGATATCATGCTTGTGGGTGGGTCCAGTCGTAGCTATGCACTCTGATATCGGGATGAGGCCTTTTAGGGTGTGTATATTACCGGAAAAAAGTTGAGTGACGGTGAAGTTGAAGGTTGCACACGACACTACAGTGTTGGAACGACATAGAGAGGGTTAAAAAGTTGGAAAAAAAATCCAGAATGTGAGAAAAGAGAAGGAGATTTGCAACAAAAATCCTTAAGAGAGCCAAAGATGATGCTAGAGTTTGTTGATGAACAGTAACTCCGGTGAGGAACAGTAAAACGGAATAAGAATCCTCATTAAAGCGTCAAGAAATCGGTTCTGGCTGATAACATGTTGAAAATAATAATAGAAAAAGGAGAAGAGAAAGAGAAGATATTGGAGATGAATGCTTTCTTTGTATTGTATTGTATCAATAATCGAAGGAGAGTACATGTATAAATAGATTATAAAAGAATACTCAATTACAATAAATTACATAATTAGTAATATTTTCTAAGTCAACTTACCAAACTGGGATGATTTTGGTCAATTATGTCCAGAAGTGAGTCCCACATGGTCATTTGTGCCTTGTAGTGGGTCCCACAATAGAGGTTGCATGGGAGAGCATGGAGTTGGTGAATTAGGGTTTTGGGTGTGTGGAAGGTCAAGTGGGGCCCATGGTTGGTCCAAATGGGTTTGGGGTCCATTGGTAGGGTCCACATGCACTAATCCAACCATTGGAAAGCTCTCATTGGCTGGTTTCCATTTCCCATTGCTTTTCTCAAAATGCTCCATGAAAGCAGAGGCAATTTCCTCAATTCAGCCCGTCTCCATATTGTCATCTTCTGGCATGATGTCCCCATCAGTGAAGAGTGGGAGGGAGTTCTGGAGTATCTCTCTGTAGGACTTGGAAAGGGAATGTAAAGTTGTTATGGCTAGTGTAAGAAGATTGGGGCTTTGAAGTTTAATGCAGGTGGAGCTGCTAGATCAAGCCTGGTCCCTATAGGATTTGTGGTATTCTTCATCATTCTCTTGGTTCAGGTATCTCTTTATTTGTTAGACTATTGGGCTCCGAGCATTCTAATGAGACAGTGTAGTGACCTTGTCCGGAGTAGCGGGTCAATGTTAAATGGGTAAAGCTAGATTAGAAAACAAACAATTGCATGTGCTTGTGTGACATTTTATGTTGCTAAAATTATTTGAGACAAAGACTTAGAATTTAATTAGTTCCCCAAATTACACACACCTTCTCCTCAAGAAGATTACTCAAATTAGTACTTCTTTCTGACTTAAAAAAAAAAAAAAGAAGTTGATTAAGAATTTAATCATCTAAAATTTGAAGGGTAATGTTAACTTCCTTAACTTTGAAAACACATTGAGAATTTAATCAAGAGATGCATTAAATAAATTGATTCATGAAATAATTTAGTGTCTACATTTCAAATAAATTTAATTGTGAAAAGACCATTTTGCCCATGCATTGGGCAAATGTTATAAAATAATAAATCAAAAATCTAATTTTAGGTGCCATGGTCGAATATCTCTCTTTCCCTATATCTTTTCTCTCTTGTGAAAAATCCCGAATCCTTATAGACGTTGGAAGCCTAATCCGAATTCTTTTATTTATAGAAAACTCAATTTTAGTTGCAAGAGAATCCTATAGCCAATCCACCTCCCTTGTTTTTCTCTCAATTTTCGTTGGAAGCGTAGAAAGACACCCCTTTTACACGTTTTCTCCTTGTGAGAATTTGCAAGTTTCGAATATTGCATGCCAAGCCAAGTCCCACTTGATGTGTCCCTCTAATTTTGATTAAGGCTAGAGGCAAAAATAGCCCTCCTAATTTCACTCCTCTTGGCCGACTCCTCCTTGTTTATTTTATAGTGTTGGGCGTAAAATCCTTCTCCTTACACCAACAAAATCCTCCTCTCTACTTTTCCTCTTTGTGCAAATACAAGAAGCTTTCCTCCTCATCTTCGAGCTTCGGTCTTCTCCTTGGGTTTTCATCTCCATAGAGGTATGTAGAAGTTTCTTCTCTTCTCTAGGTTTATGTTGGAATATATTTAGACTTTATTATTTAGTAGAATTATTATGTGATTAGGACTCTAAGTTTGGGTTTACCTCTAATCAAGAGGTGTATTTGATTTATAATTAGTTTAAAATTTGAGTTTGATTGTGATGGCCCTAGGGTCGGATAGAGGCTATATAAACACATGTAATAGCTTAGTTATTGAACATAATATACAATTTATTTCGTTTCTACATGGTATCAGCCTAATACGGTCCTTTTTTGTGGGGTTGATTTTGTGAGAGAGAAGACCAAACGATTATTTCTCTTCTCTCCCTCTGCCGGAGGAATCTCCTTGGATCTTGGGGATTTGGGTATTGATGAGGCTCAAAACCAAGATTAGGCGTTGGGGTGTTGAACGTGGCATTCAAGTGCTAAACGTGGCGTTTATAGAATAATTATTTAGATGAAAGACGCATTAATTCAGAATATTTGTTTGTTGAGTCTATGTTTGAGACCTTTGAGAATAATGTGGTGGTTTATTGGTTTGTTGAGACTTGAATAATAAATTCAAGTATTGAGAATTTATTTATTTATGGTTTGGGTCTCTGAGCAAACAGTGATGTTAGAATGATGATTGATTTCCTTAAGTTCTGTAGAATGTTAAATTTGATTTTATGTAGCTTAGTTGAATGAGGGGCATGAAGAATCCGTTGGCTTTCAACTGTGTTCCTTGAGAAATAAGGCCTGTTTCGTATTTTGAGAAATGATATAAAATGTTTCTAATTAAGCCTCAATGCATCTTTGTAGGTTACAGTAACCGGTGCTAGTGATGAGATGGAAGCAGCAAAGATTGCACGCAGTGTGGCATCTTCTTCACTTGTGAAGGCATGTACTCAGTTTGCATTATACAGGATGCATCCTGATGCATCATACATTTTTGTATTATAATCTGCCTATACCATGAAAGTGACACCATAATTTGGTCAGATAATCCAACTATTGGAAATGATGCACCCTATCCTAGATGCAAGATCTTCTAAATTTTTTCTTAACTAAAAGAGAATAGGCATCCAATATTTTACCCTGTATAAATGGCTATGATGTATAGATTTTAACTACCTACTAATAAAGTCAAGGGTAAACTCCGGCCCACACCCACCCACCCAAAAAGAGGGAGTGCAACTTCAAGATCTAGGGTTTCCAATGAAACTTGTCTTCAAAGAAATGAAATTAGCCTCAAGTGAAGAATAAAGGGAAAGAAATCTTGTGAGCATCCTCATGCATTGGAAGTTCTCACATTTGATATGGCCTACCTCTTGGCCATATATCCGCCTTAAAGAAGTTTTGAAGAAACCATTCAAAGCTTCATAGCTCTAATAAGAAATGACCAATGAAAACTCAAGTTTTCGCTACCATGAATGGCTCCTTTTGTATTATATATATTGTAACCTCTATAAACTCAATACAAGAAAAATCAAAGAAGAATTCTTCTCCAGTCTCTCTCTTTTCTCATTATTATTCTACATGGTTTCACCCAGAATGATCTTTTGGACGATTTAAGGAGTTTCTTTCTTCCATTCTTTACTATTCCTCAACGGCGTTCTTGTACATCGCTCGATTCCGGTGTCCTCTTCAGCCCCAATCTCTGAGGATCTATACTGGAATTGGTTCTCCCTTCTATCTTGAAGTTTCTCCGATGTTTCGACAGGTTTTTCTCCAATTTTTCCAAAGATCTGTTGTTTTCCGCTAGTTCCTTCCATCGCAACCTTCATTCTTGGTTGTTCCTCTTTCTCTTGCGACACATCTGCTGGTGGGACCCTCCTAGATTCCCATCGTTTTATCCAGATCTTTGCATTGGTGATGTGTGATTGGCTATCTGTAACTACTACAGCTGTTTTACGGTAGTTTTTCCTCAGGCCTATTTCCGCCTGGAATAACCCTAGATCTGGGTTTTTGTGATTAGATCTACTCCCTCAGGTCTCTGATCTCCCTCCAGCAGCCACTACTGGATTAGCCCTTGCCATTGGTTTTCATTGGACCAAATTGCGGCCCCCTTTGATATTGATGGGCCCCTCGTTTTGGCATTCTCCCTCTGCTATCAGTCGCGCCTACTTTAGATTATTTTTTCTGCCTATTTTCCTTCAGATTTGCAAGCAACAAGCCTTTCCTCCGTCGGACTTTGGACCATCAGCCTCGCCCCATCTTCTGTTGAGTATCTTCCAACCTTCTGCTTCGATCAGTGCTATGTGGGGTCCACTTCTACTTCTGCTTCTCCTATTGACTGCTGCACCTTAGACCTTTGGTCTCTTTTTCGGACCAATTTCTGATTTGATTCTTGCTTCCGCACCATGGCATCTGCTTCTGCATCTATGTCTTCTCTTCCCAATGTGGCCTCTTCCATCTCTCCGCAGATTGCTAGATCACGACGGTCTTACTTTCAGTGGTCCCATTCCGCCAAAATGTTATTGACTACCAAGCAACTGTCTTCCTATATTGATGGTATTGCCCCTGAACCAGCTAAGACTGATCCCAATTATCCCACCTGAACTGCCAATAACTCCCTTGTCTAGTCCTGGCTTCTTCATTCCATGGAGGATTATGTCCAATGCCTAGTCTACACTCTTCCGACGGCCAAAGATGCGTGGGACACCGCGAAGACTTTATATTCTGATGGGGATAACTTAACACGTATTTATGAGTTATCTCAGACTGCTGCCACACGCAGACAGGGGGAGCTCTCCCTTATCCAGTACTAATCGAAGCTGTGGTCTTCTTGGTTGGACCTGGATCTGCTTCACTCCCTTACCTTTATGGATCCTCGGGATACTTTGAAGTTTCGCCAGTTTGTTGAACAACAATGAATTTTTTACTTATTAGCTGGCCTTAACTTTGAATTTGAGCCTATCGGGGCTCAACTACTTGGGCAACGACCTGTCCCCTCTCTGGATGAGGTGTACTACGTGTTGGTCAAGCTAGATTGTCCTAGAGAGGGGGTGAATAGGACAATTGCGGAATTTTAAATCTCTTTCGAACTTTGGTCAATTAAAATTGGGTCTTTACTAATTAATCCAATTGATCTTCCAAGATATTGAGATTTATAATAAATAATGAATGTGAAGTGAAATCTCAACTAACACAATTTCACCAAACAAGTATGCTAGAAATATAAGAAATAAACACAAATACACAAAGTAAGGTGAGGAGGTGAGAAGAGATGGAAAATTTTGGCACAAGGATTTTACGTGGTCCGGCAACCTTGTCTACATCCACACCTCAAGTACACCACTTGAGGATTCCACTAACTTGTCCTTCGATGGTGGAGAAGAAACCTATTACAACCTTGATCTCTTTCAGGGGTAGAGATCGAACCTATACAATGCTTGATTTTCTTCACAGGTGAAGATCGAAACGGTAATGCTTAAGAGAGAAGACACTCTTCTCTCCTTACAGGGGTTACACCAATCATATACAAATTACAAAATGATAGAAAGAATTTGATTTTTAGAAAAATACCAAGAACGCTTGCCCCTTGATGCTCTAAGTGGCTTTGGCACGTTCTTGAAGATCCTCCGCTTTTCTTGGCTTCTTTGATGAAGTGTAGATGCTCCAATGATGCCCAACCAAGATGTAGGAGAAGAGAATTAGGAATAGTAGAAGGTTTACCTATAAATACAATCTATCCCTAAAGGTTTTCTCAAATACACACTCAAGAGTGAGTCTAAGATGCTCAAGATTTGCTTATGAGAGCTTTGAGTGAGATTGAGTTCAAGAACTTTGGTAATCTAACTATGGAGTTTTAGTACTCTTAAAATGATTGGGAGTCTTGGAAAATGTTAGAGAGGGTTTTGCTCATCAAGAATCAACCGTTGGAATGCCCTAAGGTCATACAGTTAAAGCCCCTCTTGAAGATATGTCCGTTGGAAGTCGAAATCAAAAGAATAGAGCCGTTAAAAACTTCCCGTTGCGATTTCAGTCGACTGAACTTGAAAATTCAGTCGACTGAAATGTCCAGAAATGACCGTTGAAACCTTTGGGCACAATTCAGTCGACTGAAATCAAAGTTCAGCCGACTGAATCTCGGCAGTTTTGTACACCTCCACTAAAACGACCATAATTTGGGTTCT
Organism: Chimonanthus salicifolius; assembly: GCA_013350335.1. Lineage (NCBI taxonomy): Eukaryota > Viridiplantae > Streptophyta > Magnoliopsida > Laurales > Calycanthaceae > Chimonanthus > Chimonanthus salicifolius. The sequence continues at coordinate 22,700,278 of CM023541.1, read as the reverse complement.
TGAACTCGGTTTTGGGAGTTCTTGGGCTCGTTGGAAAGCTCATTAAGAGACCTATATACTCACTAAATTTGGTCCAATTTGAAGTCCATTTGATACTTCAAATATTCTCTCAAAGTGAGGGTATATGACAAAACTGTTTCGATCTGTTTTACACCCTTTCATTGAAATGATCATAACTTGAGCTATACATTTCCAAATTGGGTGTTCTTGGACTTTTTAGAAAGCTCTTTGAGTGTTCTATCAAATCATAAAGATTTTACTAATATTTGATCGCATTTGATATAAGCAAAAGCTTCTCCAAAACAGGGCAAAACATAACTAACCTAAGAAATCTAATTTAGTTCTACCAAAGTCTAAGTTATGGATTCTAAGGTTTGTCCCAATGGTAAGTTTAGGTGTTCTAAGTTAGTCCTAAGTCCAAATACCTGTGTTGGTTGGCATGCATGACGTTCTTCCTGTTTTGGTGCGATGCCTTCCGAATGACGCGTCTTTTGGAGCTTCAAACTTGATACGACTATGCAGGTCTTCCAGAGGCGCGGTCTTGACACGCGAACAAGGTCACGACAAGTCACACAAATTGACAGCTCATGACTCAATCGGACACAGTCACGGAATTGACAACTCAGTCTGACTCAGGGGAGACAGATTTAACTTTTAGGCCAACAATCTCTCCCTTTGTCAATTTCGTGACAAAACGTAGAGGATACTCTATACTTACCCAAATACACAATACAGACTTTGAATTATCCAAATACATTTAATATACAAAAATACAATATTACAATATTCTCAATGAACATGGACATGGCAACATTAAGTCTGAAGACTTGAAGGCTCATGACAGCTCCCCATTAGAATATGCCTATCATATTCCTGTTAGCACAACATAAATTACATATTCTGGTGGAAAGTAATCTCCCCAATGGTTAGTGACAATAAGCAATATGTGTTTAATTTTAAAACATGTCTTAAAATCACAATTTCTCCCCTTGTCTTTGATACCGATATTGAATTTTTGCTTCTCCCCGAATCTTCATGTATTGACCCCTTCAAAAGTTTTCTCCCATGAAAACATTTGTGTCTCCGGTATATCAATATTTCTCCCCTTTTTTGTCAAAAATTGACGAAGGGTCATTTTAAGTACTTTTCATGGTGTACAAGTTGTGGAAGGTCATTTAAAGAAGTATAATTTCCCCAAGTTATTATAAACCTTGTCATGTAAGTTTCCATATTTATTCCCCTTTAATATTGGAGTGTGACAAAGGTTTAGATGTGCACGTCATAGCATCCCATCATTCATTTAAACATATATAACTACATAAGGGCAAATGTAATGAGTGATACTAAGACAATGCCATATGCCCAAATGGTATGTGATATGACCATAAGCATTGGGAATAGGGGAGGAAGGAGAGAGAGGGAAAACCAATGGTATTTTCAAGATCATTCCAAGTGATACCATATATGGATAGAGATTTAAATTTTAAGTCCCATTAGTGATACCACTACGATCAACCATATCAGTTTAATGGTCTTACACAATTCTCTTAATGTTCTATGGTTATGAACTGAGGCCAAATTTGCCATTTGTGGACTTACACAGCTTTTTAATGTATTCAGAGGTTTAAATCTGAGGCTAAATTTGCATAGTGCATTATCGTTCATTCAATCATTTATCGTTTAATGAGTAATTCCAATGAATGAGGCTAATAATGCACAAATCTCCCCAAATATCCCAATTGATGTTCAAGATGTGACATATAGCTTATTAAACAATTTTAGGAACATCAAGTGAGAATGAGATAAAACTATAAGCTTTGGGGGTTAGGGAGAAGAGAGAGGGTGAAAGAGAAGAGCGCAATGGCAATTTCAAGACAATTTCAAATGATACCACATTGTTATATAGATTTAACTTTCAGGCCAGATGTATTTGATACCAATTGAAACACAATGATATATATTGTCAAAATGAAAATGAAATTACTATCTATCATATTAGGAGAAACCCATAGCACAAGTGAACATAAATGATAAAACCATTTATCAAAGTGCATATGTACACAAGTGAGGAAAGCCATCCATGCAATCATGAATAAAATGAAGATACACCAAACATTCCATCATTCATGAAGGCATGTGACAAGATTACTAATATTCCATTTTTCATGAAAGCATCAAAGGAATTGACCATATAAAAGCATAAATATTCATGAAGGATAAAAACCACTTATGAATTTTCAATAATTTACCATTCAAGCATGATTCATAAGCATCCATCATATTTAAACAAAAAAGGATGTGTAACTATTAAAGAGCTAGAGTTTAAGACAAAGTAGATGAAGTTGGAATTTCTAAGGACCTATAAAGAGTGTGACTAAATTTGAGGTCCTAGAGCTCTCCGCACAAAATCATCAAGTCATTGTGACTTGGCCAAGGATTTATGTCAAAGAATTGATTCATTTTCTTCCCCTTTTTATTAATTTTCTTTTCCTCATCCATTCTCATTTTTCATGAACACGTATAATAAAACTTTTAGTACACAGTTCATTGAAGCATGAAGTTCAAACCATTTAATCATGATATAAGATATTCAAATTTTAATATGTCATGATTGGTTCATACTATGAACAAAAATATCTCAAATGATTTCTCAACTATTAGCTCTTCAACCAAGGAGGTGCATTGTTCACGAGACAATAGAGTCATTCAGCTAGGAGAGGCATGAACGAGGAGTAGAGCTCTCAATTTGAGTATGCTCAATGAGTGGTCATTAAAAAGTGATTGAACATGTAACGACCCGTCACGCTAGCACAATATTGTTCGCTTTGGGCCTACACAGGGACCGCACGGCTTTGCTTTGGCGAGCCAACCCACTGTTGCTCCTAAAAGGCCTTGTGCTAGAAGGAAGAATGCTACTACTTATATACCAGGGAATTTCCAATGCTACTAGCAATGTGGGACTTTTTGGGACAGGGTATTACAATCTACCTCCCTTAAAGCCAGAGCCCTCCCCGGCTCTGCACACAACAACCAAGCCCACACCCTTAGGCAGAGAGTTGAACCAGCTCTGATACCATTTGTAACGACTCGTCCCGCTAGCACAATATTGTCCGCTTTGGGCCTACACATGGACCCGCACGGCTTTGCTTTGGCGAGCCAACCCACTGTTGCTCCCAAAAAGCCTTGTGCTAGAAGGAGGAAGGCCACTACTTATATACCAGGGAACTTCCAATGCCACTAGCAATGTGGGACTTTTTGGAGTAGGGTATTACAGAACAATACTCAATTTTATTACATCAAGCATTGAGAGCATATTATAGCATCAAGATGAAGGACGTAGGTTCCACGATATTTTCAACTATGCTCTCCCTTATATATGTCTCATTTTCAACACTTGGAGCAACAAAACAAAGTTGCCACCATTTATCTACTGTTTTTCCTTGGTCATTCCCATCAAATGTTAGTATGAATACCATAATTATATAATGGTTTGATAAATAATGGCCAGTAGATCATATATATTATCTTTACGAAGAGGTTGACCTGTATTTGTCCTTTAAGAGATAATTATACATTTAATGCAAATGACAAGGATCTTGAGTGACTTGTGTTAAGTATACAACTAATTGACATTTGTGCAAAGGTACATATCATGAATTGTAGATAATTTGAAAACTTTCTAAGATGTCACATTACATACATATATAATCCTTACGTAATTGTGTGACATGCTTGAAGTTATAATCATGAAATTCAAGGTTATCAGATTTTAGAGTAGTTTGAGGCAGCCTTGTGATGTAACCATACTCGATCTCATTTTTTTTTTTGAAAATATTATTAGTTGAATGAGCCAAAGAAAATGTTTCTTGTTCATCTTTCAGCTCTTGTAGTGATGGGATAGATATATGGTTCAAGGTATACTCAAGGTGATGAAATCATTTGATCATGGGGAGCCAGCCAGTAATTCTAGAGACCTAATGAAATATGTAACTAAGATAGATTTGGGGTCCTAGAGCCCAAGGAATCATGCATTCAATGCATTTTACTGAAAGCATACAAGTTAAGCATGATTCAACCATATTGCATTGCAAGATAAATATATATAGTTTTCATTTCAATTAAGCAATATCCAAGCTTTCAATCAAAGACTACCATGACATCATTCCCAATCAGAAGTTTTAATTTAAGGCATGGAGAAGAAGATAGTGAGTGAAAGTGCAACTTTAAGTCCATGTCACTACTGAGTAGCTTGATTGAAACAAACATTTCTTAAACAATTCTTTTGGACCCTTGATAAGTTCAAGTCCTCAAATTTGTGATTCTACGGGCATGACAAGTATTATATCCAGGAAAAATACAATCAATGCATTAAGAGTCAAATGAATCGTGTCGTAGCATATGAGCTACTTAAACTTGCCTACAATGATGATGATTTAATTTATCAAATGATAGGCAAAGTTTATTGCGTAGATCCAATATTTTAATATAAAGCTCAAGCTAGGACCATTGTAGGACACGAGGTTCATACACAAAAATCATCCACAAGATATATGCATTTAGAGCATGAATGATTAAGGCAAACATGAAGCATACCAAACATGGCATATTTTAATTCTACTAGATATATTTAGCAACATTGAATCTGACTCAAGTTTAGAAGAAACCTGAAGATCTAACCCACACCCCTAACCTTGGATACTCATTGGGTGGTAGATGAAGGTCTACGGGGTCCACTAGTATCAAACAAATGAACATTTGATTTTCTCTTTTTAGTATTCTTATTTGTTTGACAGAATTTTGTGAATTCATTTAAAGCTTCAATTAATTTATGAGTTAAGGCATAATTTAGATTTCCATTTAAGTTATTATGCCTTTGTCCTTGATTTTGAAATTTGGTGGATAACTCTTATCTTTGGGTTAGCAACTTTTGATTCTTCATTGTGAGCCTTTTGCCTTTGATATTTCTCTTTTGTTTGATTTGCATTTTGATATTGATTTTTTCTTCTTGATTTGCATTCAAACATTAGATGTCCGGTTTGCCCAGAATAAAATCATTTTATGATTTTGATTGGAGGAGTTGAGGGAGACTTACTTTTTACAAAAATAGTCGGTATGACGGGTTCTCTAATATTTTTCTTCTCATAACCAAGACCCGTCTTATCTCCAAAGGGTTTACTCAATTTCAAGAGTTTTTCAAGTTTGTCTTCTCCTTTAGTGAACTTCAATTCAAATTTTTCTTTATATCGTTTTAAATCATTTATTTCTTTTATAAGTTTTGATTTTCAACACTTAGAATTGATTGGGCTTGTGGAGTATGGCTTTTTAGCTCTTTGAGTTCATTTTTTATTTGGCATTTTCTTCTTCTTCACCACTTAGCACAATTTTCAAATCTTTAGTCTTCTTTTAATAAGTGAAGTTCATGCTTTAGTTTTCTTGCTTCATTTTCAAGATTAGCTTTTCCTTCAATTTCCATTTTTAAGCACTCTTCAAGTTTTAGGTAATCTTTTTGTGTGGCTTTAAAATTTTCTAGAATTTTATCTCTTTTAAATTTTAATGCCTCTTCTTTAGCAAATTCTAATTCTTTTAAGATTTTCTCATTTGTTAACTTTTCATAACTTAGCTCATTCGAAAGTTTTGTGTTTTCATTCATTGCCTTAGTAAATCTTTTAGTTAACTTTTCAAATTCAAGACATAGATCTTTATAGCCTTCTTGAAGAATATCATATTCTTGGTCTTCTTCTAAGTTTTTATCTTTAGGTTCTTCAATTATAGTATTGACATTATTATGCTCAGGAGCTTGGATGGGTCCTAGACAATAGACTTTTTCTATGGTTTCTTCCTTCTTAGGCTTTTCATGGGTTTCCTCTAAAATGTCTCATGCCTCTTTTGCGGTTTCACATGATATGATGTTTTCCAAGATGTTTGATGAAACGGCACAAAATATGGCATCAAGGGCGTTTGCATTGGCCGAGTGCATACTTTTTTCAACATCACTCCAAGTGAAGTAACTTTTGATTGCTTGAGTCCAACCACAGTTAATCATTTCCCAAAGAGCTCCATCTACTTTGATTAAACATACTTTCATTTTAGCTCTCCAAAAAGCATAGTTGGAGCCATCAAAGATTGGATGACTCATCACGGCCAAGCTATCTCCCATAGACATTTTACGAGCTCATGAATCAGCTCTTAGACGGTTAAGTCGAGTTCAAGAGACCTCGCTTTGATACCAATTGTTGGTCAAGCTAGATTGTCCTAGAGGGGAGAGAGAGGGGAAAGAAAAAAAAGAGGGGGGGCGGGGGGTGGGGGGGGTGGGGAGGGAATATGACAATTGTGGAATTTTAAATTTCTTTCGAACTTTGGTAAATTAAAATTGAGTCTTTACTAAGTAATCCAATTGATCTTCCAAGATATTGAGATTTACAATAAATAATGAATATGAAGTGAAATCTCAACAAACACAATTTCACCAAACAAGTGTGTTAGAAATATAAGAAATAAACACAAATACACAAAGTAAGGTGAGGAGGTGAGAAGAGATGGAAAATTTTGACACAAGGATTTTTACGTCGTTCGGCAACCTTGTTTACATCCACGCCTCAAGTACACCATTTGAGGATTCCACTAACTTCTCCTTCAATGGTGGAGAAGAAACCTTTTACAACCTTGATCTCTTTCAAGGGTAGAGATTGAACCTATACAACGCTTGATCTTCTTCACTAGGTGAAGATCGAAAGGGTTTTGTCTTATGTTGTTGGAGTGGTCAGTCAATTCATGTATGCTCCATGGGATACTCATCTTCATACTGTCCTTCGCATTCTTTGGTATCTTAAAGCTCATCCTGGCAGAGGATTCATTTTTACTCGGTAGTCTTCCTTCTCCATCCATCGGTACTCAGACGCTGATTGGGTCGGTTCTCCTGATGTCCACTCCCTACCTTTAGTTAGTGTATTCTTAGGCTCTCATTTGGTAGCCTGGTGCAATAAGAAACAGGTTGTTGTTGCCCGTTGTAGTACTAAAGCGGAGTATCATGCGACGGCCAATACTGCAGCTGAGTTACTCTGGCTCCGCCAGTTTTTTACTGAGTTGGGCTTTGCTCCTGTTGAGCCCCTTATCATGTTTTGTGATAATCAAGCAGCCATAAACATCTCCTTGAATCCGGCTTTTCATAAGATGACTAAGCATATTTAAGTCGATTGTCACTTCTTTCGTCAGCATATTTCTGAAGGCTGCCTATTTACCCCTTATATGCACTCTACAGATCAATTAGCAGATATCTTGACCAAGGTAGTTCCTCGCACTCAGCTCACTTCCGTTGTTAGTAAGATGGGTTTACTCGACATCTTCGAACCCGCTTGAGAGGGGGGAGGGGGGGGGAGACCGTGTGGGCCCCACCTTCTGGACATAGTTGACCAGAATAATTCTAGTGTAGGAAAGCTGACAAAGAATATACCGTTAAATGTAGAAATTATTATAATATATCATTCATTGATTTATTTCCTTTTTCGCCACCATGAATGGCTCCTTTTGTATTATATATACATGCAACCTCCATACACTCAATACAATAAAAATTAGAGAAGAATTCTTCTCCAGTCTCTCTCTTTTCTCATTATTATTCTACATATGGGGCCATTTCATGATATTTATAATTTCTTTACGTCATTGTATAATGTAGATTTAACCAACGTGGGACTAAATAAATATCCCCAACTTGACACTGCATTGTACCCAATCGCATAAGTGGCCATAACTTTCAATTGTTGACAGAATTTTACAAACTTGGGCTCATCCAATGAATCCAATTTCACCATACGTATTGTATTACACCTGAAATATGACCAAAATCTAGAATTACAAAAATAACCTAACTTATTCTAAATATAAAATTCTAAAAATGGTTCAAAATGGTAGACATACGCTTCCCATGCTTGTGGTCCATCACAGTGCCTGCATTACTAACTATTGTTTTCTGAATACCTGATGGATGGGGTTTTACAATCTTAAGTTTTTGGACTCTTTTCATCTTTGATTGTGTCCAAGTCCACCAAACTTTAAATACTGGTTGTCTGGAATGAGTTGTACACATCCTAATGCATTAGGATCTTATGATTTCCCCCCAGTTTGCAATCATTTGTTGCATTTAAGGGTGTAACAAAGCTAAGATGGTTGCAAGCTAGGCTGGCTCCACTTGAGTCTAGGTTATGTATAAGCCAGTCAATTCAAGTTCACGCTAGGCCTTCTTGGCTTATTGAGAGGCTCAGAGATTGGTATTTATATGTCTACATGCATGTATATTTATTTGTGCATACTACTACATTATATTGTTTGTGCTTGAATCAACTTCAAGTTGAGCTCACACTAGATATCCTTTATTTAGCTAGCTGAAACGATTTCAACATACATTAAAAACGGTCTCAATTTGTCCCCAGCTTGGCTCCTCTTGGCTCATTCACCTCTAGTTGCATTTACTAAATGGTTTCAGATACTGAAGAATTGAAATGCATTTCTGTTTCAAATATTCCTGCAGGCTGCAGTATATGGCAGAGATCCAAACTGGGGGCGCATTGCTTGTGCTGCTGGCTATGCAGGGATTCCTTTTAACCCAAACGAGCTATGCATTTGCCTTGGAGATATCCTTCTTATGGATGGTGGGCAACCACTTCCCTTTGATAGGTAAGAACAAAGCTTAGATTCTCAATTAATCTAACAATTTCTCAATTGCTATGATAAACTGAAAGCTCTTTCTCTCTCTCTCTCTGCACCTCACCCCTCCCCTCCTTTTTGTGTCCTTGAAAACTTGAGGTTTGGGATATCAAACCAATCCCCATTTACCTCAACTTTGCATTTGCAACTATTTTTTATTTTTTAGCAGTAAAAAAGAGATTTCATTAAAATAAAAGCAACTAGTTCAAAGTAAGCAATACAAACTATAAAGGAAGTCTAAGAGAGAGAGACCACCAACAAAAGAAATAAAAAGGATAGAGAGATGCTCCCATAAAATAAGACAAAGTAAAAACCCACAACAAGTCTCCACTAGTTCAAAGAAAGAAGAACCTGGAGCCTGAGTTGTGGACTCCAAATTTGGAGAAGAAATCCAATACCCCATTTGCTAAGCGACTCACTTGGACAAAGGAAATGTCCAGTCCCGAAGCTAAACCCCGTATTTCCCTGGCTATGGTAATCAACTTCCAAGGAGGCCGCTTGAGTCCCTTGGCCCATTTAATTGCATTTGTCAAGTCCCTTCTAAAACAAGTGGGCCTTACCCATAAGCTCTCCAGATACTGAGAGCCCTCTTGATAATAAGCAATTCTGCCTCATTTGAATGTCTAATACCCACATCTATAGTGAAAACAAGTACAGATTCCCCCCCGCCCTTTGAAATCCCTAAAAACTCCTCCAATGCCTGCTGGCCCTAGCTTACCTCTAGCAGCTCCACCAATATTGAATTTGATTACACCACGAGGAGGAGGAGCCCATTTGACACAAGTTTTTAACTTTCTAGCACAACCACTCGTGCACCCCTCCTAAGACGACATGAAATCCATTGACTTGAGCAATGTTTTAAAAATTGACCCATGTACCGAACCTGTGGGTTAAATAAGGTTCAACCAGGTTCAACCGCGGTCAAACCCGCGCAATTAATAAAAATATATAAATAATATTAAATTATTTATTAAGATTTAATTGATTAGTTAAAATCAATTTTTAAACAAAAATACATATTATTTATTTTATTTTTGCACTACAAATACCTATTTAATATCTAACTCACTATTAATAATTATAGAAATCTTATTTACTCTATCATCATGATTTCATTTTAACAGTTGAAGTTGTCATCACCTATTACTTTTAAATGATGTAAGAAATTAAAAGTAAATTTTAAATATGTTTTATTCATATTATTTTACTTTTTTTATTAATTGATAGTCCATTTACTTTTTTAGTTATACATGTATTTTTTTCATTTTTATAGTTTAACTATTTTTCATTTTATTATAAAATTTCAAATTTTATAAAAAGCATGATCATAGTTATTTGGTCATTTGGCCAAAGTGCTCAATCATAATTTTTGTAAGAGAAATAATGATTCATGCATTCAGCAGCAAAGGCAGACTGTATGGTCATTTCCCAGGCAGCAAATGCATGGTCATTTCCCAGATCTACATTCGTTGTCCCACATGAGAAACACTGGAAAAAAAGGACATGCATGATGGGTATAACTGGGCAGCGTGTGAAGGGGTAATATGCCTCATATCTTAGGCCTGGGCCGGCCTTTTACAGCTGGCCCATTTGATCACTTGAAATTAAACTTCTTATTATTTTTAAAGTATTTTTTTTATTTTTTAAAATATTTTTGAAACAGTTTTTAAGCACGGGTTGAGGGTTTTTGGGGGTTTATATATTCCAAGGGTTTTTATTAAACTCGATCCGTGATTAAGCCGGTTATGCGGTTCAACCATGGGCCAGGCCGAGTCTTGAAATCTTTTCTAGAGAGTAGCCATACATAAAGTCTCCTCTTAGCCCTTTGGAGCATGTCATTGATCTCACTTGATTTTCCTTCAAAAAATTTCGCATTTCTTTCTTTCAACAGGGTCTAGAGTATTACAGCCGGAACCGAGTGCCAAGTTGTTGCCTTCCTTGGTTTAAGTTTCGACAACAACCATGACTCCACAACCCCCCTACAGTTCAGACCAAAAGCCCAAGAAGCCCCAAAAAGACTCACAAAATTTACCCACAGACTCCTAGCAACAGGACATATAACAAAAAAGTGATCAACATCTTCCTCAGGGTGACCACATAATGGGCAACTAAAATCCTCGCCATCCCTCATCATACCCCTTCTCTCCAGCTCCATTTTGGTAAGGATCTTACCCTTAGGTGTACACCAGACAAAGGCTTGAACTCTTGGAAGGGCCAACCCAATCCAAGCTAGCCTAGATGTAGGATCTTCACTGTGATGTTGCCCCATGCCTAATTACACCAATTGTTTTACATAAAATGAGCCCGATGAGTCACCTGTCCACAGAAGTTCATCTTTGTAATGACCCGACCCGAAGTAACGGGTCAGTAGTGACGGGTAAAATTAATTTAGAAAATAATTTTAGTCTAAATTGATTTATTAGTTAATTTGATAAATTTATTTGGGGTTAACACAATTCAATTTAGGGATTGAATAATAGACCTCTATTTCACACACTTTCCCCTCAATGAGAATTTACAAATTTACCCCCTTCAAATTAAAATTAAGGGAACGGAAAATAAAATATCAACTTAGATTGTTAATTTCCCCTAAGTTAGAATTTCAATTGGAAATATGTTATTTAAATTTCAAAATCAATAAATAAATTTCAATTTTTAAGTGTCTAGAATTTAAATTGATAAATGACAAAATTAATAAAAGAGAAATAAATGACAATTTATTAAAATCAATGATTTAAAGGGACCCACATTATTGAGGCAAGATTAAATATAAAGATTGATCGATTATGAAATTTGGAGCTTAGAATTAAATTAGATTTTTTTTTCTTACTTGTGTAATAATAAATAAAGAATAAGTTTTAATTTTCAAAACCAAGAACCAAAATTAGTAATTTTGAGTATCCCATCTTGGAAAGAAAGCTTGGGCCGAGTTTCTCTCTCCCTTCTTCTCTATCGGTGGAAGTTTCTTTTATTCCTTTCTCCTACATGTTTTACTATTTACGAAATTAGCTAGTCTTTTCCTAAGTTTTCTTTCTTTCTTTACCAATCCCATTAGGAAAGCCATCCAACCCCATATTAAAAACCCTGCATCGTTCTTTCTTTCCTCTTTGCCGCTGAAAGAGACCATTGCTGCCTCTGTCGTTGGTTCCCTGCTACAGTAGAAACACATCCATCATAGTTACCTCTTCTCTTTTCCTCCTTGCTTGGCTCAGATCTGAGCAGCAAGACAAGCTGCTGCCCTCTTCATCACCATCCAGTGAGTAGTGTCAAACTGTATACAGGTATCATGATTTTTCTTTATTCCATTATTGTTCTTCTATGATAGTTTAAACCCAGTTTTGAGTAAGGTTTTCAGGCCATCCATTACTTGATTTTACCTTCAACCTGATCTGCAAAAGAGAAACTATTTTATAACTGAATGGTAAAGCCAGCCACCTTGTTCAATTAATGCATCTTGGCCTTAACTAGTGCTCGGTTGTAGGACTGATTCTAAGGAGTGACTCAGATTTGCCAAATCCCTCATCCGTGAACAGTAGCTGCCCAGTTTTTGTTTCCCCAAAATAACTAAATGTGGACTGATTTCAGAGTTTGCAGAATCTGCCCCATCCTTCATCCATGAACAGTACCAAACCAATTTTTTTTCCCAAAGCTGCTGCCAGCACCTTTACCAGATTTTTTTTTCTTTACTCCCTACTGGGTTTACAGATTTTAAATAGATTCTTGATAACTAGAGCATTTTGTATATTGTTTTACTGATTTGTAATTGTAAGTTTCGAGATGCAGTTGTTACCTCACAACTGCCACCTGTTTGGTTTATTTGAATTAGTTGTGGTTTGAAACTTTTTTTGTTAAAATCATGCACTTCAAAATCTTTTGAATACATTTCTATCCTTTAAAAACCAAGCCAAAATCAGATCTACTACATGTTTTCCTTACTTATTCCAAAGGTAAATGTTTTATGTGATGCCCAAACTTAATATTTACTTGATTAAATAGTTACCTCCTTTACTTTAAATCACCCAAAAGGATTTCAAACATATATGTATACACCTGAGCTGTTGTAAAAGACCTATGTATTATTCTGTTGGGATTTTCCAGATATCACTTATGCTTATAATGGTTTTATTTAAGAAGTATTTGAGATTTTAAGTATTATAGTTGATCGAGTATTTACAAGATATCTCATTCTATTTTGTCTTATTTACAAATCAATGAAATGATGGTTTTGGAATATGCCTTTCATTTTGTTTTACGAAAAGATGGTTTGAATCACTATTATTGATCAATGATTTTAAAACGTAAGTATCTATTTTTTTGAGGCATTTCTAATTCTCATTTCATTTAGTCAGTTTTTTTTTTTTTTTTTTTTAAATAGCTATTATTTTCCTTTAGATAGAGTATTAATATTTTTTTTTTATATGACCCTAGATATGTATGTACTTATTTTATTTGGTTAAAGTGACTAGTTTTATGAACAAGGTTCCATTAACTTGTCAGTGTTAAGTGGGATTAGGCATGGCTCACCCATGTAGTGTTTGGACTCAACCTTTACCCTTAACCATGGACCTTTAGATAACCAGAAAGGGAAAGAGAAGGATCATTAGATCTTACCTTTGGAGGAGAAGGAACCGTGCAAAGGGGCACTCCAAGCATAGGAAATCTGAATCCAAAGCCTTTAGTGGGTGAAAATCAATAGAGTGAAGGTTGAAGAGGCAAGGGTTTGCTGTTAGGGAAGAAGGGTTGGTTGTTTGGAAGAGGAAAGAGGTGAAATAAGCCTAATTTCGTGGAAACACGGACTTATGTATGGACTTAATATTTTAATATTCTTTTTCTTTTTAGGGTTGGGCCATTACATTAAGCAATTAATCAACCTGACGATTATCGGGTCAAACTCAAGTCGAATTATGACTGAAAGGTAGATTTAAAAAAAAAAAAAGACATCATGGCATCACGTGGGTTTAAAAGGCTTAGGGTAAGGCACGGTAAGGTGGGAAATCAAAAGAGAAAGTGAGAGGATAAGGGAGGCGACAAAGTCAACACAAGAAGAGGCGTATAGGGAGGGCGAATTCAAAAGAGGGCTGCAGATTGGAAGATCTGATTTGGGATACCAGAGAAGGGAAAAGGCCAACAGGGGAATTACGGTAAATGTAGAGGGGCTGTATGGGGCTAACGGATGGTGTAATCTATATATACTCGTACTCTCCTTTGATTAGAAAAACACAATACATTCAAAGAGTGATTTCTCTCTTCCAATACTTTCTTCTCTTTTCATTATTATTTCCTTTTTTTTCCAATATTACTTTCAACATGGCTGCCATGTCTTCTTTTATTTAATTAATGCCTATTACAAATCCTAGTGTACATCATTGCCTTCACTTATGCTATGGTGTTTTAAACTCAGCCTTAAAACTTAAGTAATGCATAAATTAGTTAAACACCGTCAAATGGTTGTAAACAACTAAAGAAGTGTCAAAACATCTATTCTGCTGTAACTAAATTTGTGGAGACATGGGACCCACATGGATGGGCTAAACAACCCACTAAAGGCCTATTACTAATTAGACAGTGCTTACATGATAACAAACTATGGATTTTCTGTTTTGAATTATAGTTTTTTTCAATATTGCTTTTTCATCAATCTTCTTTTTCTCAGAGCTGCTGCTAGTGCTTATCTACGTGAAGCAGGAGAGATCCATGGGACTGTTGAAATCCATATATCAGTTGGTAATGTTTATTTCATTTTTTTTCTTTTTACTTGTTCATGCCATTTGGTTTCCTGTGTATCACCTCTTAAAGATGGTTTTCATCAATGTAAAATGTATCAAACAATCAAGGTAGTAATTGCCTAGCAATGATAAAGGAGCAAAAGGTATAGATCAGGTCGGCCGATATGATTCGTATTGGCCGCTTCATATCGGCCGTTTTTGTTAAAAAAAAAAATTGAGGAGACAGAAAAATATCGGCTACGACCGTTTTTTCGACCCCAGGTATAGATGATAGGAAAAGCAGGAAGAGGAAGAGATGAAGGGAGAGGTAAAAAAAGGAAGAGATGTGAGGAGAGGAAGAGATGAAAGGAGGGAAAAAAAGGAAGAGATGTGAGGAGAGGAGGAGTTGAGAGATGTTGTGCTTATTGATGTAGAGAATAGAAAAACAAGAATCACTTGTACCGACACATTTCCTCGTCTAAGATTGTTTCCATATAAATAACTTAGTTCTAATTATTTTTTTTCCACACTGTTTTTTTTTCCTCCATCAAATGCATGTGTATGTGGCCCACTCAAAATGGGTTTTTGCATGTTTAGAGTCATTGTGTACGTTTGCATCATATATATATATATATATATATATATATATATATATATATATATATATATATAGTTAGTTAGTTAGTTTTGCCCAATGGATAGGGTCCCTTAGAAAGGTTAGTACAAATATCGACTAAAAACTAAATCAACTTCATTGAACTAATGAAACCATGTTTTTAAACTATCTAAATTTTGAAGAGCTTGATTTTTTTAATAGACAATTTGAGTAACATTTTGGTTAACTTATTGTATAAGTTATTTACCATTGAATTCAAGCAAGATTTTTTTTTTCCTTGAACAGAGACAAACAAACAATATTTAGTTGTGTGAAAGACTTATTGGGAACCAAGAAAAATTACATCCAAACCAAGCACCCCAAAGTTAGAAAAAAAAAAAAAGCTCCCACCACAATGCCAAAAATAAAACCCACCCCCATATTGCCCCGCAAAAATTACAGTCACTCAATATATGGACTATTCTTTTCAACTCCCACTTTCGTCGAAAATTCTGCTACACAGTTTGCCAATCTCCTGATGTGATGGACCTGGATTAATCTTCCTCTAGATAGCCTCCTAATATCTCTAACAATATGAATTAGACACCAAGGGGGATCTTTCTTCCCACTAGCTGAAGTCGCAACATTTGCAGTCCCCCTCAAGAATCAATTGGTCCAACCCTGAATCACACCATAGAATAAATGCCTCTGACACCAAGCAACTTAGCCTCATTTGATTCCTCGCAACCTACTGACTCTAAGAAGAACAACAAAACCTCCCCCTTGTCATTATGAAACACCCCACCTATACTCGTCGGCCCTGACTTTCCTCTAGCAGCTTTGTCCACATTGAACTTAAAGCATCCATTACTAGGTCTAACCCAAGCTACTCTAGGCACACACCTCTTGCTCTTAATACTACCAGGCAAACAACCCTCCCAATAAAAATGAAAATCCGAGATAGAACAACCCTTAAACTCCTTACACAATGACAACCACGAAGCTCATCTCCACCTCACATCTTGGATCATCCTCTCCACCTCCGTCGACTTCCTTTCGAACACCGTTTGGTTCCTTTTCTTCCAAACAAGCCATAAAATTACCATTTGAACAATTTTCCAAGCAACTACCATCATAATTGAATAAGATAATATTGTTATCTTATTTATATATATATATATATATATATATATATATATATATATATATATATATATATATATATATATATATATATATATAAGACTGTTCAATTGATCCAAAAAAATGCTGCCATCCACTCTGTTCTAGGAGTCAATTGTTTCTCGGTTCCTATCAGTAGTGGTGATCCTAAGTGCTCGAAGCTTGTCCCATTCAAAACTGGGCAGCCTTTGGGTTTTCTTTCTTTGCGACCACTGTTCGTGTTGTACCATAGCTTGTTAGTGTGGTATATATATATATATATATATATATATATATATATATATATATATATATATATATATATATATATATATTGAGCAGTAACAAGAGAAAGAATATATTAAAGTGAAGAAAATGTTAGATATACATAAAGGGGTCGAAGAGGCTTAAACCCGTGATAACAAAGAGAAAAAATATACAACACTAACAGGTCAGTCTGTTAAGGCCTAGTCCAAGCCTAAATAGGCCGAACCTCTTACAAAAAGTATAGAAAAAGATCTAGCTACCCTCTAAATTTGAGATTTTTCAAGTTTGATTTGATCACCCAAATAACTACTGCGATTTTGATAGCAGTCCACTACCACAACAATATTTCGATGTAGAAAGATCGGAATAATGCAAAATAATATATAAAAAATTTGTCAAAAAATTATTTTAGAACCCCTTGATTTAGAACTTAGGACTAATATTCTCTCTGCATTAGTTTCTTTTCCTTTTTTCGCCCTCATTTTATAGCCATGATATTGATTGTTTCTTCTCTCATCTAGATTTATGAAGTTGCTAGGCCTGACTTTGGTTGGATCCCCTTTCACCTGCAATTCTACTTCTCACATTGCATATTAGAATTTGGCTACCTCTCTCTCGTTCTCAGCAAAAACTGCAGTCCCATTTCTTTTTCGTTTTGATTGTATGGTCGTCTCATCCTCTCCTTCCATCCATTCAATCTGGAGTGTCATTCTCTACCCGAAATTGTTCTTTTTCAATCCACTTAGACAATTCTACTTACGTTTCATGGAGAGGTCAATGTCTCTCATTTTTTATTGCTCAGGATCCTATTAGATTTGTTGACAGCTCAAACCCCGACAAGCCTACTGCTGCACTCTATTCTCCCATTAACGGGCTTATGGTTCGCTACGTCGCTACTAATGATGATGTGGCTAACGCCTTCTTTGACTCGATTTCAGCATCTACGAGCAGCCCATAAGTTCGAGAATGTGTATTGATAAGATTTAATTAAGAATTTAAAATTGAAAATATAACTTTAATGAAATAACTATATTATGTACTATAAATATAAAAAAAAAAACCCTCCCATCGTTGTATGAGTGGTGAGATTTCATTTCCTCCACACTTCCTGCCCTTCAATTTTTATAGTCTGCATCATACCCATGAGCTTGTTCATTCTCAAGGTTCTGGTGTCCATTAGACCAGTAGCGGCATTATTGCCAAGTTAGGGTGTGGACAGTTGTTGCAATGTCTATTGTAGATGCCCAGATTCAAAGTAATATCGATTATTGATTCTTTGGAAACCCACACGGTCTCGATGTAATGGATAATACACTGTTTGAGCCTATCAGTCAACCAATGACGAAGTTTTATTCTTTTGTCCAAACCAAAAATTATTTGCTAAATACTAGTATACTGGAAATGAGTCATGAGACACTAAATGTTAGACGCCCAAAACCAGTGCGGCCTATCATACAGATGCCAAATGATCGTCTCGTCACACACCTACTCACATAAAAGCATTGAAAGATGTGTACTTTTATTCCCATTTTTTTTTTTATGCTATTTTTTCCTGTTTTTGTCCCACAGGAAGTGGACAAGGAAGTGGACGGGCGTGGGGTTGCGACTTGAGTTATGATTATGTCAAAATAAATGCAGAGTATACCACTTAACTGCACATGTATTTTACAAAGCAGACCTTTGCGTGGATTTCCTTGAAATTTGTGTCATATTTTACTTAGAAGGTGAGTTAAAGTAAGTTTTTTCATAGAACTTGAACATCTTAACAAATGATTCTTCCTAGGTGGACACTTTAAATTGCTTATAATTTAAGATATCTTGTTTGGTAAATTTAGCTTTTTATTGTAATCGAATATTGAAAAAACTCCCATCTATTGATCAAAGACCTCCCAGAGTTTTCACAAAATGGGGATTTGTTTCTTTGGAAAAACGATGCAGTGAAATGTTGTGGGTCCAGCACCCACGTTACATAAACAAAACCGAAAGAAACTTAAAATAAAGGAGTCCCAACTATTTTGGGAAACCCAGGGCAAAATTCCCATACGGCTTGAAAAGCTGAGATAAAAAAAAAAACGTGAGAACATGTGCGAGCAAAAGAAAGAGAGAGGGGAATACGGGATGGAGAGAAGCCCAGGGAAGAAGAGAAGAGGTGAAAGGAGTGTTCTCTCCCATGGTGCATCAAATCTGGCCATTATTATTTTCTCTTGTAATACCTAATACTTTTGGCATAGTTCTGTGAAGATTGTACTCTCTGATTTTGATATAATGGATTTATTCAGATTTGTCCTGTGGTTTTTCTCTTTACATTGGAGTGTTTTCCACGTAAATTTTGGTGTAATTTGTTTGGCTTGATCTGTGTATTATTGTCAGACAGTTTCTCCATTATTTTTTTTCATTGATTGGTTGCCTTAAGAAAAATTCTAAATATTGTTTTCGGGCCAGGATTAATTTATTTTCGGCCCAACGCAAAAAAGGAAGAAAAAAATGAGGAAACCGTCATGCATGCTCAATGAGGAAAGATGTGATCAGAGTTAGCTAGTCTGGAATTCAATTAATTTGAATTTAAATTTGGAGTTCACAATTCAATGTATATTATAATTTACTAATTTGCTAGTGAAGGTTCACATCTTCTCTTTTTAGCTCTTCAAATTTATAATTAGAGTTGGACCAACTTAAATGATAAAAAATTAATTTCTCACTTAATACAATTTGATTTTGTTTTACAGTTTATAAGTCTAAACTAATTTATTAATAAATTAATACCGTTTCTCTCTACTATTTTATATTGTCAGACCTTAAATGACTTTGCTACATTGATACTTGTTTGGTTATTTATTGCTCTTTATTGATAAATTCAAGAGATAAATTATTTTTTTCTAGATATTTGCTTCACAAAAGAAATGAACATTTTTCATCCTATTACACAAAAACATATAGTTAGTGTTAGGGCTCATTGTTACAGTTTAGAGGTTATAGTTTCATTCGTCCATTAAAATAATTTGTCAAATCAACATAGATTGATGGGTTAAATGGCTTAGATGATGGTGGTGATGATGAATTATTCATCTTAATATATATATATATATATATATATATATAATTCATAAACTAAACCAAATCGACATTGAAATTAAATTGTTCAAACAAATTAGTTTGTTTTTCAAAGCCACTGAAAACAAATAAGATAACTAGTTGGATGTAATTGGCAATGAGGTGAAAATAGATGTATATATTGCTACTTCTCGAGCATTAAAGGTGGAATCGTAATTATTTGACCATTAATGGGGTCGAACATATCTCGAGGGCTCGAAGGTTTATCAAAGAGCAAAGATGTGTTACAACAAAAAATCAGAAAATTGTTCTTGAGTTCGAGCAATCGAGACAGAGCTTGAGGGCCGAGATCGAGGGGCTGACGGATCCTTCGACCCCTCGAACCTGCGGTTGGATAACTTATATTAATAGCTCTCCTTTGCATTTTAACGGGCCTTTTTCACTCAAACCACCTCCGGGAGACTCTCCCCAGTTGAGATCTTCCCTCCTTTCCTTCTTAAACCAGCATGGCGTGCAACAACATTGGATTGGGACGATCTTCAAGCTTCTCCTCTGAGAGTTTTTCCTTCCAAGGTAATCTTCCCACCCCTTCCACTTCAAACTCTAGGGAAATGCTATCTTAATTTGAGATTAAGTGGAATTGAGATCAATCTGTAATTTTGGGACTGGTAATGGGGAAACTTAATTATGGGGAGACGGAGATTGATAATTCGGGCCATGCATGGAGTAGGCCTACATGGAATGGCTTTAAGGACCTTGTGGAGGGAGAGTAAGGAAAAATTTGAGGAAAAGGTTGGGAATGGACTAATGGGTAAGAAAGAGGTGGGTTTTCCCCATTGGTGAATGAATTAGAGTCCACCCTTCCCTAACCCTTTTGGGGATTTTGCTTTAATTGGACTAGGTGACTTGATGAGGGCAATGAAATTGGAGGAAAATCTAGAATTTCATATTAATTATAATTTAGGCTTGGTGATAGTCTAAAATGGAAACCTATGCATGTGTATATGTGCTATTGTTTTGATTAGTGCCTACCTTCCCGATATCGGTGTTTCGCAACCCGAAGAGAGAACCCGGAGGCACTCCAAAACCCTAACGTGAGGGAGCTAAACTGTCAACTTGACCAGTCGTTCTCACCGATCCCTCGATGGAGACATGATCGACCCATCGTGGTCAAAGACTGGTCTGCCAGATTGAGAAAGGTTCTGGAACATTAAACTGTCATTCTGGGTATGCCTCTGATCGAGAGTCTCGTATGCACCGACTCCCCAGTGATGAACTTAACGACCCCTCGCGGTCAACGGCTCGTCGATGATAACTTATGAGTTCTGAAACTTGGAAATCAAGTGGACTTTCGAGAAAACAAACATCTCGGTATATCAAGATTGATTGAGAGTACTAGGACCAATCCCTCGGTAAAGGGCGACAGGTCGTTCTGGGTAGGACAAGTTTCGGGACATGAAACTTTGTCTGCATGGTGTTGCCCTAGATCGATACCTTTGTATGGACCGACCTCTAGGTGCCATGACTGTCGACCCATTGGTGACACTGACCTGTCGACCGGGAATTAATTATGCCGTTGAGAGTTCATTTAATGTGCAACTGTCGGATGGTTAAACGGTAATAAATATGAACACCAACCCATCGGTGCTCTCGACCTGTCTCTGTGATCATTTAATCATCTTCCTTGAACTGAGAAAATTCACACTCTGAGAAACGATTAACCCTGTTGTGCCTACACCTAAGAATCAAATACAACCAGTCTATTGATTGAGTTAGTGAAAGAGAGAACGAGAGTAGAAAACAAAAGATATAAACTAGGAAAGATGTTGGTAGAACCAGTTTCCTAGTCACACTGAAATTGTGATTGCTAAACGACGGCTACATGGCGGAGTATCGGAATTAATTCGGACACACATTGGGTGGATCTTTGAAAAGCACATATCTTTGAGAAAGAGGTACAAGGCAAATGTTTCTTAGTTTTACTTTTGTTTTAAAACATTTATCCTGTGAAAGTGGATTAAGGAGGCTTGGCTCCAGAACTACTAAAAAAAATCTAGAGCGTAGTCTTTGGCACATGTGGTGGGTGGAATTCTCGGCCAATTCAAATAAGTGGAATTCCTATTTTACATGTGGTGGTAAAATTCCCAACTAATTGAGTGAGGTGAAATTCCTACTCTAATTGTGAGGGTGTAAGTCCCCACTTAATGAATTTGAAGATAGCTCAAGGTTGAGCTAGTCCTTACAGTGGATGTAGGTTGGCTGAACGAACCACTATATATCTTGTGTCTTTGTGCTTGTGGTGTTAAAGCTAATTACTTGTGTTGATTGCTTAATATCATTTGCTAATACACACACTTGATTGTTATATCCGCTGCACTTAATTAATCAATCAAGAAATTTTTAAAAAGGACCAACGACTTTTAGATTGACCTATTTAAGACCCCCCCCCCCCCCCCCCCCCCTCCTTTTTTCCTTCTTCATACTATGCTGAAAATAAACATAGCTTATATTGACTGAAATTCAAAGCAGTGTACACAAGTTTTATTAGTTAACGTACTCTCGGTCGGGTACGTCAACCCTCTACTTATCATTTACCGTGTAAATACGTATTTCCTGCAACATATCGTTAAACGCAATAATACGTGTATTCCAATCGGAATTGAAAGTTCTCCATTTGGTACTAGAACATGATTGACCCGAGAGAGAAAGAGAGAGAGAGAGAGAGATAGAGAGAGAGGGGAGGGTGAATAGGTCAATCTAAAAATTGTTGGTCCTTTTAAAAATTACTTAATTGATTAATTAAGTGCAGCTGATATAACATTCAAGTGTACGTGTGTGTGTGTGTGTGTGTGTTAGGAAATGTGATTAAGCAATCAACACAAGGAATTAACTTTAACACTGCAAGCACAAGGACACAAGATATATAGTGGTTCAGTTAGCCAACCTACCTCCACTGTTAGTGTAACGCCCTGACCTAGAAGTGGGCTCGGAACATTACTGATTTTTTCTTTCTTTTTTTGTAAATTAATCTCAAGACTTATAACTGGGCTGGATCAAGAGTTAGGCCCAGAAATAAAGTCACGCATGTTCTCAACATGTGGATTCGTACATAAACCATAAGTCTACCCACATGCATACACATAGCATACAATCACATATTTCTATAAATGAAATATTCGTTAAACAAATCAGAGTAACTATGGTCATATAGTGGTATAAACAAGCCAACACATAATAAGTACCACATACGGTACTTTTACACAAGTTATGGTTCCAAAGAACCAAACATCAACAACAAGTTCCTACCGGTGGGAAAACTCAAGGCAACGACACAGCTTATCCTTCCTAAGCTCAATATGGAGGTTCCTCCTCATTGGGTACATCTCCTGAAATGTGAGTAGTGCGAGCTAATTAGCCAAGTGAAAGAACATAACAATGCAGTTTATTGAAGATTAGGTTAGCCAAAATCAATATTATCAACATAATAAATTTAAATTTGCCAAAATCTCAACATCATTTCATAACTGCTGACATCCACCATAACACCTAGATACTACGCTGAGACCATTAGTATTAAGTCCCGACACGGTCAACATACCATCTTTCAAGTAATCTCCGACACGCCCAAGGCTGGTACTGACACACCCGAGGTCAGCAACTGACGACACACTTGGTCCAGTAGACGTAAGCCGACACGCCCAATGCAGGTAATAGTTCAGTAGTTAAGGGTACGTGGAAGCAGTATTAACATCATCACGGTTCATAAGCATCATCATATATGATCAACATCATAAATATCCATAAGCACGCTTCACATTACTGCATCATGTCTAGGCAAGTGGGTTCATCAAAACAGGTCCTTGAAACCACTTATTGTACTAGATCTTTTTTAACCTGATTTACTCTTATTGCAGTGTTAAGTCTTCTCACCGAAAATGTGTGGTATCGAAGTATATGCCAAGCATACAAACAGATATACAAACAATGATCAGTCAAAATACATAGTATAACAAGCTATACATACTCATAGTATTTCAAATCTTATTTTCTGAAAATCTTCAGGGGAAATGTAACCGAGTCTCCTATTTGGTTACTAACCATTTTAAGTTACAATAATCAGCAATATATGTAATAGAGTACTTAGGCCACTTCTCATATTGTCTTCTAGATATGACCAGGTTGACGTATTGAGTTAGACCTAGAGGTATAAGGTGCTTAGGCCACTTCTCTTATAGCAAGTTAGGCCTAGAGGTCACTCAGTGCCTGAACCCTTCTTTTCTACCGAGCGGGAAAGGAAATCGTACAACTATAGGTAGTTATCGGACTAAGTCAGCCACATGTAGAGAGTATCGGCCTGGAAGTGAATACAAAAAGTACATACACTATAGTACCAAGAGAAATGGGGTTAGTATCCTTTTTATTTATCGAAAAGGGGTTTAAACATCACATTAAAACCTAGGGTCTAAAACATGCAACCTAAAAACAAACCAAATTTTACAAATCAAAACTGGGCTCCTCAGAACATGCCTCAAAACCTAGTACTGTGGCTTCGGACCTTCCGAGCTACTGCCTAAAACTGGTCCACAGAACCTTCGGAACATGGTTCTGTCATTCGGAACGTCTGAAGCTCATGTCTTGGAACCTCAGAGGGTGTTTCCAAGCCGAAAACAGAAAACAGAACATTCTATCGGTCTTGGTGTGTCTCGGATCTTGCTGAGGAAAGCTCGGAATTTCCGAGCAGTTCGGATCTTCCGAACAGACTCGGAACATCGCGTCAGCAGAGGCAGGAGAAACGGTTAGCCTCTGAACACTTCAAAATCCCGAATCGAAACTCGGAACGTCCGAAGCCCAAATCTCGGACCTTCCGAGAGTCGTCTTCTTCCTCTATCTGCAACAACAGACAGTAACAGCAACAGTTGAGTGAAATACGAATCCACGAACAATGGGTTTTCTGGGTTCAATTTTCACATCTAACTAGTCAGATGGACTCCTCAGTGAGTCCTCTTGACATAGGGAATAAATTAAAACCTTAACATTGATTTAAAACATCCGAATTTAACATGAAACCAGTGTTACACAAGAATTTCAAAGTTTTTCCTTAAACTTCAAATCCAAATTACACACTCAAAATTTGATCAATTTTACTTCTGTTTGATTCTAAACCAATTAGAATTTTAAAAGAAACATAGAGGTTACCTTCGCTTAAGCTCTGGGGTTGAAAATCCGAAACTTGAAAAAATCTTCCTCCTTAAGCTTACGGTGAAAATTTGAAAAACAGAGAGGGAGTGGTTTGGTCTGGTTTTCATAGAGAGTTAAATTTGATCTGGAGTGAATCTAGCTGGGTGGAGGGTAGAATTTATAACCCTCCAACCAGGCCACGTGATGGACACATCACCGGCAGCCCACGGGCGTCTGCATGGGTCGGCACGGCCACGTAGGGGTGGCAACAGTAAAATAACAAAAAATATTTTGCAAATAAGTCATTCCAGTAGGTTTTGCAAATAAGTTCAGTTTTATCTTAAATCAAATTTTAACTAAAAACATGGTTTAATCAACTTGATTAATTTAATCCAACTTAACAAAAATATTCGGTTTTATAAACTCTACTTATCATAAAATTTTGGAGATTTAAATTTCAATAAAAACCATAGATTTAAACAAAATCCACATTTTGACACTATTTACTTAATTTAACTTGTAATTAATAAAAGGGTTTAAAACCTTTATTTTCTAAATTTGAGGAAATAAACTAAACGGTTATAAAAAGGTCTAGAATCACATATTTTTCTTGAAAATTTTCTCATTTATGAAATCATCTAAAATATTTATTTCTTCTCTTTCAAACCCTTTTCGGGTAGTTTTAAACAATATTTTCTGAAAATAAAGTAACACTGTAATCATAAATTAAAATCCTTAATAAAGGAAATCGATATCATTCATCAATAATTAGATAATTACATATATAGTAGAAATAATATTGATAAATGGTAAATTACCATTTTGCCCTTCCATCTAAACAAGTTGGATCGTCGAGCCTTCAAGCTCAGATTGGGCCAAAGATGGGTTTTTCATAAAGCCCTAACCGAAATCTTCAAGATTAATCTGTCAAAGTATGATTTATCATACTGATTGCGCTTAAATTTGAGTCAAGGTATTACAGTTAGGATTAGCTCAACCTTGAGCTATCCCAAAATCCACTAAGTAGGGACTTACACCCTCACAATTAGAGTAGAAATTTCACTTCACTCACTTGGCTGGAAATTTCACCAACGACATGTAGAATAAGAATTCCACTTATTCGAATTGGATAGGAATTCCATCCACCACATGTTCCAAATACGACGCTCTAGATTTTTTATTGTGGTTCCGGAACCAAGCCTCCTTAATCCACTTTCACAGGATAAAGGTTTTTGACAAAATTAAAACCAAGAAGCACTTGCCTTTGTAGCTCTTTCTCGATGGTGTGTGCTTCTCAAAGATCCACCTAGTGTGTGCCCGAGTTAATCCCGACGTTCTGCCTTATAGCTATTGTTGAACAATCACAATGTCATGGTGAGTCGGAAATTGGTTCTACTAATATCTATCCTAGTTGTATATCATTTCCCCTCTCTCTCTTTTCACAACCTCAATCACTACGATTGGTTGTATTAGATTTTCCAAGTGTAAGTACAAGATAGAGTGATCATTTTGTTGGCCCTTGTTTAAGCTCACTGATAATGATGAGGGTCCAACGGATTTACCAAAGGATATGAAACGGTTGCATAAGGATTGATATTTATAAAGAAGGCAAATTTTTTCAGAAAATGTCATGTACCGACAGGTGGGGCGCATCGTCGGTTAGGCCAGCCAAACCTACATCCACTATTAGGAGTAGGTCAACCTTGAGCTACCCAAAATCCACTAAGTGAGGACTTACACCCACACAATTAGAGTAGGAATTTCACCCACCAAATGTAGAATAGGAATTCCACTTATACGAATTGGCTAGGAATTCCACCCACCACATGTTCCAGAGACGACGCTCTAGATTTTTTATAGTGGTTCCGGAGCCAAGCCTCCTTAATCCACTTTCACAGGATAAAGGTTTTGAACAAAATTAAAACCAATAAGCACTTGCCTTTATAGCTCTTTCTCGATAGTGTGTGCTTCTCAAATATCCACCTGGTGTGTACCCGAGTTAATCCCGACGTTCTGTCTCATAACCGTTGTTGAACAATCACAATCTCATGGTGAGTCGGAAATTGGTTCTACCAATATCTTTCCTAGTTGTATATCATTTCCCCTCTCTCTCTTTTCACAACATCAATCACTATAATTGGTTGTATTAGATTAAGTACAAGAGAGAGAGTGATCATTTTGTTGGCCCTTATTTAAACTCACTGATAATGATGAGGGTCTAAAACAAATTTACCAAAGGATATGAAACGGTTGCATAAGGATTGATATTTAGAAAAAAAGGCAAATTTTTTCAGAAAATGTCATGTACCGGCAGGTGGAGTGCATCCGTCGGTTCGGTTAGCCAGCCTACATCCGCTAGTAGGACTAGCTCAACCTTGATTTACCCAAAATCCACTAACTGGGGACTTACACCCACACAATTAGAGTAGGAATTTCACTTCACTCATTTGGCTGAAAATTTCACCCACCACATGTAGAATAGGAATTCCACTTATTCGAATTGGCTAGGAATTCCACCCACCATATGTTCTAGAGACGGGACTCTAAATTTTTTATACTAGTTCCGGAGATAAGCCTCCTTAATCTACTTTCACAGGATAAAGGTTTTAAACAAATTAAAACAAAGAAGTACTTACCTTTGTAGCTCTTTCTCGATGATATGTGCTTCTCAAAGATCCACCCAGTGTGTGTCCGAGTTAATCCCAATGTTTCGCCTCATAGCCGTTGTTGAATAATCACAATC
The DNA here is from genome assembly GCA_013350335.1 of Chimonanthus salicifolius. NCBI lineage: Eukaryota > Viridiplantae > Streptophyta > Magnoliopsida > Laurales > Calycanthaceae > Chimonanthus > Chimonanthus salicifolius. Next base: position 22,672,875 of record CM023541.1, on the reverse strand, counting down.
TCATGGTGAGTCAAAAGTTGGTTTTACCAATATCTATCCTAGTTGTATATCATTTCCCCTCTCTCTTTTCACAACCTCAATCACTATGATTGGTTGTATTAGATTTTCCAAGTGTAAATACAAGAGAGAGAGTGATCATTTTGTTGACCTTTGTTTAAGCTCACTGATAATGATGAGGGTCCAACGGATTTACCAAAGGATATGAAACGGTTGTATAAGGATTGGTATTTATAGACAAGGTAAATTTTTTCAGAAAATGTCATCTATCGATAGGTGGGGTGCATCCGTCGGTTCGGTTAGCCAACCTATATCCACTATTAGGACTAGCTCAACCTTAAGCTATCCCAAAATCCACTAATTGGGGACTTACACCCTCACAATTAGAGTAGAAATGAAATTTCACCTCACTCATTTGGTTCAAAATTTCATCCGCCACATGTATAATAAGAATTCCATTTATTCGAATTGGCTAGGAATTCCACCCACCATATGTTCCAGAGATGACGCTCTAGATTTTTTATAGTGGTTCAGGAGCCAAGCCTCCTTAATCCACTTTCACAGGATAAAGGTTTTAAACAAAATTAAAACCAAGAAGCACTTGCAATTGTAACTCTTTCTCGATGATGCGTGCTTCTCAAAGATGCACCCAGTGTGTGTCCGAGGTAATCCCGACGTTCCGCCTCATAGCCGTTGTTGAACAATCACATTCTTATGGTGAGTCAGAAATTGGTTCTACCAATATCTATCCTAGTTGTATATCATTTCCCCTCTCTCACTTTTCACAACCTCAATCACTATGATTGGTTGTATTAGATTTTCCAAGTGTAAGTACAAGAGAGAGAGTGATAATTTTGTTAGCCCTTGTTTAAGCTCACTAATAATGATGAGGTTCCAACGGATTTAACAAAGGATATGAAACGGTTGCACAAGGATTTGTATTTGTAGAGAAGACAAATTTTTTCAGAAAATGTCATGTACCGACAGGTGGGGTGCATCGAGGGGTCGGTAACTAAAAATAATGTCGTTCAACTACCCGACCGTTTCACATTAAATGCACTCCCAACGACATAATTTATACTCGCCGATATGTCTATGTCGCCGATGGGTCGACGGTCATGGCACCGAGAGGTCGGTTCATACAAGGGTCTTTATCTGAGGTAACACCATGCAGATAGAGTTTCATGTCCCGAAACTTGTCCTGTCCAGAACAAAGTGTCGCCCTTTACCGAGGGGTCGGTCTTGGTACTCTCGATCGGTCTTGAAATAACGAGATGTCTGTTTTCTCGAGAGTCCATTTGAGTTCTAAGTTCCAGAACTCATAAGTTATCATCGACAAGTCGTTTGACCACGAGGGGTCGTTAAGTTCATCACCGTGGGTCGGTGCATATGAGACTCTTGATCAGAGGAAAACCCAGAATGATTGTTCAATGTTCTAGAACCTTTGTCAATCTGACCTACCAGTCCATGACCACGACGAGTCGATCCTGTCTCTACCGAGGGGTCGGTGAGAACAACTGGTCGAGTTGACAGTGAACTTAATTCATATTTCCGAGTTCTCGTCCAATTCACTGTCAAGCTTCCTCTCTAAGCTTTTAATGATTTTACCATTTGTTTAACTAAGCCTAGGAATGATCCTCCAAAGGTGTGGGTACCACCTAAAGTCATTTATGGCCAAATACCTGCTTTGTGATTGCCATAACGATGAACTTTAATCAGGTGAAGCATGATCTTCAATCTTGATTACATTGAGTCTTCAAGCTTCTAACAAATGTTTCTTCCCGAGTCATGGAATTGACAAACTTAGGGCCTCGGCAAAGCCGGGGCACTAATAATCTCCCCCTTTGTCAATTTCATGACAAAACCTAGAAGCTAACCCAAATACAAACCCACCCTTATTACATCATATTTGAATACAAAAATATTACATTGATTACATGTACATATTCAAATGGAAAACAAGACTATGATCTTCGCATATTCTTATTCAGCTTGCTTTATTTCATGTTTTCCTATTCAAACTCCTAAGCAAGCAACACTAGAAAATCATTAGAGGAGTTAGTCCAAAACATAAATATGCATCCATTTACTAAATTAGATTTGCATTCATGCTCCACCAAACACCATGATTTCCTATCCACCAACACTACCCATAGCTTATCTAAGCTAACAGTGTTGAGAAGATTTTCTCCCCCAATCTTCTTTGAGTTTGAAGTCCCAAACTCCAAACATAAATATTCTTTTATGTCCATTGGCTTTTGAATATTCATCCCCTTCATGGCTCTTTTTTTTTAAAGGCCCAAGCACTTAGGCTTCTTTCAATCTTACCAATTACTCATCTTAATTGGCTTTGAAGTCTAACAACTTCTACTAATTTCTCCCCCATTTTGTCATACAATTGATAAAGGTTTAATAGGTAGACATCGATTTTCCTTTCATTTTGAAGGAATTAGATTTCAAGCACTCCCCCATACTTCTTGCATTTAGTGTTTCCATGAGTTCACTTCGAACTCATTTAATCTTTCCATTGATCAATGCATGTTTCTTATGCATTCAAGCATTGATCTCCCCTACAGTACAATGCAAATTGTAATTACGTTACTTTTTTTCTTCTTCTTCCCTTTTAAGAGCTGTGTTGTCTTAAAGGTATTCTGCCAATGGGGTCAAGCTAACTTACCTAGCTTCCCCTTTTGGAGTCTTCTCCCCCATTCTCCAAGCTATCTTTTCTAGCTTATTTGACTTAACGCCCCCATAAACTTAGCTGTCTCTAAGTTTATTTTTCTCCAAGCTTTCTTTCAAGCTTGCATCATCCTTCCTCCCTACACTGTCATTACCACTGATAGGTGCTAAACAACACATATTTTGTGCTCCCTCAAACTCCAAGGATGTGTGCAACATTACAGCCTGATCCCTATCTCCCTAACATGCCAATACGAAACCAGCTCATACAAACCTGCATGTTAGTCTATTAAATATAATCCATGTTAACCATAGTCATGAGATAGAAGGCATTCCATCAAGTCAGTACACACAATAAATTAAACCATATCATTTCATTGATAAACAAAATCTGCATTGAGTACATATTGTTTAAGGAGGGGGCATCATGGATGCTTAGATAAAATATCGACAATATAATTTTTTCAAAATGTAAAACATAAAACATGAAAAACTATCCTAAGCAGAGCCATCTCGAGGAGGTGCTGGAGGAGAAGGGAATTTTCGTCAGAGACTCTCTTTGAGTTTTTCCATGAATGTGGTGAGTCTTTTGGATTGATTCATTCACGAAGGTTGCTAAGTCACCGATCTTTCATTGCAACTTTCGACGTTTTTCATGGAATAAATAGAGTTGTCTTATAAGAGCTCTATCAGGCTCAATTTTTGTATATTTCACCTGCTCTTTTCCTTTCTACTCTTTTTCTTTAATCCTCTTACTTTCAGCCTGCCTTTCTTTTTCTTCACCACTCGAGACCCCTAGAGAGGATGTGACCTGAACTCGTTTTCCTTTTTTTCCATTTCTTTGAGTGGCACTCGAGAAGGAGAGGTAGGTTCTCTAATGATAATGTCAATTTGTCTTCGTGATGTGAGTGGTGGTGAGTTCTTCTTATGAGATCTCCTTGAGAGGGTCTTGACTCGACGACCTATAGTAATCAAGAGAAATGAAGATTCTCCTTGATATCACTGAGATTTGGTTTTCTTCGATAGGGTGGCCTAATCACTCTCAGAATCAGAGGACTCGATGATGAATGGGGACTTGTTTCTTGTCATTCTCCACTATACTTTTCTTAACTTAGAAACAACAAAAACACTTGGAGGAGAGCAGAATGCTCAGAGCTTGCTTAACCAATGGGGATTACAAAATCCGTGATTTTCAATATACTGGAGGAAGGAAAAACAAAAACCCTATGGTTTTGCAGCGAAATATCACTCCGAGATGTCCTATAGACTATTCTAGGGTACAGGAGACAAAAAGGAAATTGCTAGAGCTCAGCGGGAGGAGGAACGATGCTTTTGAAATAATCTGTCATTTTCGCAAAAAGAGATTTTTTAACATAATCTTTCTGACTCACCGACAGGTCGTGACTAACGACCGGTTTGTGTCGACATGTCGATAAGTATCGACCTGTCTCTCCTTTCAATTTTTCCCCCTTTCAGACAGTGTTCTGATTTGGAATAGTAGTGACATGTCTGTTCCTCCGACTAGTTTATCCTTCGACCTGGGCTTTAAAATTGAAGGATGACGGGTTGTGTGTATGTGCTCTTGCGATGTTCATAGTGCATCAAGTTTTGCTTATACACTTTTCAATGCCAGTGTAGATACATACATTCACACATATTTTGTTCCTTTAGAAGATACAATATATCCCTCTGAAGGTAGGCACAGAAACATGGATCATGGATCACTTTACTTGGATCCAATCCAATCCAAGTACCTTGGGCACTTTTAATTTACCAATTCAAACATATTGTCCAAGTGTGTGATGTCATGAGATGCGACATCTCCAGTTTTAACAAAAACAAGGTGTCTACAAACATAACTCATTCCACATATTGTGTAAAATACTGGATATTGGAATGAGACACTAAGCACACAAACCATACATTCATTTCACATTTTGAATACATTAATCATGCATATGGAAATGAAGTATGACGCTACTCACACAACTCTCATGCCTGTTATCATGTTATTACTCAAAACATGATCATCACTTTTACCATTCTTTCAAGCATACTCCAATGAGGTTCATTCCTTAGAAAGAGTTGGTACATAAATGGATTACAGATAAACATATTTGATCATTTTGATCAACACTTTTTGTACTTCATACCAAACCAAAAATTCATTTAAAGACAGAGCATGTTTCATTCGACAAGGGATTCACAAGTTTAAGAACTTGGAATGAAACGACGCTGTATATGTGTACCATACACACCCTATACATGAGGTAATACACAAACTACATTCATTTCCTAAAGATGTACAAATCACATGGCATATCAAATGAAATGAGATAAGTATATTCCAATACTAGAATACAAACCTACATGTACATACTAATATCTTACACTAGATCAATCCAACAATCAAACATGAACATGGATTGAAGGTAAGATACACATGTGATTCCAAAATCATGTTTCAAATGTGATACTCACAGTGGTATCCTTTCACACGTTTGAACATAACATTATGTGACTTGGAATCTAAGTCCACAATCTAGTGATGGCCTTTTATCAAATCTGGTTTTAATCTTGGGTGCCTTCCCATTTGACTTTGTCAATCAAAACTCTAGATTTTGTACCATGATGTTGACCTAACATAAGAGGTAAACATTTTGGTGCATGGCCTCATAGGATACTTGGAGGTCACTACCTTCATCAAGATCCTTTACTCAATCCTCTTATTCTCTAGAGGGATTTAGTTTGGGCTTTTTCAATGGATGAACTGTAGTTAGTCACCTATTCTCTCAGTACACAAATTGGTCATGATAGGTGATGCCATCCATTGGGCTAGAAGAGGCAATTTTTCGTGGATTCTTTCAGCCTCTTTTGTTGTTTCATATCTTTTTAAATATCTTAAAAACATATTATGAAATAACACAGATGAAACGCTACCAATGTTTGATTAAAGTGCATAGTCATTTCATCACTAGTCCAAGTTATTTGGTATTTGGGCTGAGTGGTTATAGAAGTTGAAGGTTTATCAAATACCTCCTTCATAGGCTTAGACCACTTTCTATTCACCTATTTCAAAATTTATTTATTGATGAAAACATTTAAAGTTTTTCATGATTGCTTTGCATTTTTCATCCCATAATGAGGTTTGGAAATATCATGGTTTTTCTCTCATAGCCATTGTTCTAGCACAGATAAACTCGGATGGTTAAATACTTTATTTAGAGCACGAGGCTCTAATACCAATTGTGATGCCAGGCTGCTAGACCGTCCGCGACGACTCGGCCATTTGAGGATGCCTACACCATGAGTTACACCACCCGATATAATATCCTTTCAGGATCACAATGGTACCTATCAGAGTCTGGGGGGATGGTTAGTCCTCCTCCAAGCCAACAGAGAGCCTCCCGCTACCATCACTAAGGAAGTGAGAGTTCTGGACTACAACTAGGGAATCCACCACTAACTGGCTCTGATACCAATTGAAAGTTCTCCCTTTGGTGCTAGAACACGAATGATCTTAAGGGGGGGGGGGGGGGGGACTACGTCAATCTAAAAATTGTTGGTCCTTTTAAAAATTACTTTATTGATTAATTAATAAAGTGCAGTGGATATAACAATCAAGTGTGTATATGTGTTAACAAATGTGATTAAGCAATCAACACAAGGAATTAGTTCTAACACTACAAGCATAAGGACACAAGATATACAGTGGTTCGGTTAGCCAACCTACATCCACTGTTCGGACTAACTTAACCTTGAGCTATCCCCAAATCCACTAAGCGGGGACTTACACTCTCACAATTAGAGTATGAATTCTACCTCGCTCATTTGGCCGAAATTTCACCCACCATATGTAGAATAGGAATTCCACCTATTCGAATTGGCTAGGAATTCCACCCACCACATGTGCCAGAGACGACGCTCTAAATTTTTTATAGTGGTTTCGGAGCCAAGCCTCTTTAATCCACTTTCACAAGATGAAGGTTTTGAACAAAATTAAAACCAAGAAGCACTTGCCTTTCTAGCTCTTTTTCGATAATGTGTGCTTCTCAAAGATCCACTCAATGTGTGCCTGAGTTAATCCCAATGTTTCGCCTCGTAGTCATCGTTGAGCAATCACAATCTTAAAGTGACTACAAAATTGGTTCTACCAATATCTATCCTAGTTGTATATCATTTCCCTCTCTCTCTCTCACAACCTCAATCACAATGATTGGTGGTACTATATTTCCAAAGTGTAAGGACAAGATAGAGAATGATCCTTTTGTTGGCCCTTGTTTAAGCTCACTGATAATGATGAGGGTCCAACGGATTTGCCAAAGGATATGAAACGGTTGCACAAGGATTGATATTTATAGAGAAGGCAACATGTTTCAGAAACTGTCATGTACCGACAGGTCGGGTGCATAGAGGGGTCGGTGACTAAAAATATTCGCGTTCAACCAGCCGCCATTGCACATTGAATGAACTCCCAACGACATAATTTATGCTTGCCGACATGTCTGTGTTGCCGATGGGTCGACAGTCATAGCACCGAGAGGTCGGTCCAAACAAAAGTCTCGATCTGGGCAACACCATGCAGACAGATTTTCATGTCCTGAAATTTGTCCTTCCTAGAACGACACGTCACCCTTTACCGAGGGTCAGTCCTATTACTCTCGATCGATCTTGAAATACCGAGATGTCTGTTTTCTAGAGAGTCCACCTGAGTTCTAAGTTCTAGAACTTATAAGTTATCATCAACGAGTCATTTGACCATGAGGGGTTGGTGCATAAGAGACTCTCGATCAAAGGCATACCCAGAATAACAGTTCAATGTTCCAGAACCTTTGTCAATCTGGCTGACCAGTCCATGACCACAATGGGTCGATCCTGTCTCCATCGAGGGGTCGGTGAGAACGACTGGTCGAGTTGACAGTGAACTTAATTCATATTTCCGAGTTTGCTTCAAATTCACTGTCAAGCTTCCTCTCTAGGCTTTTTATGATTATTCCATTTGTTCAACTAAGCCTATGAATGGTCCTCCAAAGGTGTGGGTACCACCTAAAGTCATCTATGGTTAAATACATGTTTTGTGATTGCCACAACGATGAGCTTTAATCCGGTGGAGCATGATCTTAAATCTTGATCAACTTGAGTCTTCAAAGTTCTAGCAAGTGCTTCTTCCTGAGTCATAGAATTGACAAAATTAGGGACTCGACAAAGCCTGGGCACTAACAGGAATCACAATGGGAATTTGATCTATCTCAAGATCTTTAGTTGATAACCAATCAACGCTTAAAAATATGTGGTTTTCGTTCTCCGTTTTAGAATGGCTAGACCTCGACATCCCGTATACTCTATCGTTCACATTTCATATGTAGAAATAATCATTCATCCCATTATGTGTGAACAGTGACGGTATCGCATTCCAATCTGAACACATTTTTTTCATCTATAAGATGGCCACGGATATCCACTTATTATTGTAGGACTAATGGTGTAAATTTTCAGAATTAAAATGCAAAATATAATGCATTTTAATAATATAGTGTGGATGAATCTCTTCACTTTTTACCAGTAATTGTTTTGAGTTGAAATTGTAAAAATGTTAAAACAGGGTAAATATTCTAACATAAAAGCAGTCAAAACATCAAAACAAATTGCTTTTGAGATTTTCCAAAATTTTGCAAAAATTATGATTTTGCCACCGAACCCAAAATTGTCTCACCAGTAGACATGTCTACCGTTCCGATGTGTCTACCCGTAGATGTGTCTTTCTGTAGTCACGCAGTTTTCCATTTTTTGAGTATTTTCTTCTCCGATTTTTCTAAGAAAATCTACAAAGTATTTTTCTACCAAAATTTAAACAGAAGATATTGTTCTAATATGGAACGTGACTAATTTTAGTAAGCCCACCCTTGAACGAGTTGAGTGCAGTAGTAGTAGAAGATATTGTTTGGTAAGATTGAGGTATTGAATGTATTTCTAAGAGATAGAAAGTTAGGATGAGAAGTTAAGATATAATGAGCTTATGAATGGTTACGTTGAGAGATGTGACAAACACCACAGGAAATTTACTAAGACTGGAGGTAGACAACCTTACCATGTCGCGAGTGGTAAAGGTACTCGTATAGGGACTGCTGAAGGTAGAGGTGAAGACCTCGTGGTGATGTGACATATCCAACAATTATGTAAATTTGTGGGTTGACCAATGTATATACCAATGTTGAAACTAAGTAAATTCCGCGAGAACGAAATTGGAACGGTATGTTTATAGATACATGGAAGTGTTTGAGACTCATAGGTTGATATGAGCGATTGTGATATGATCAAGTGGTGTAGACCACAATAGATTGTGTGATGTGATGGCCATTTGTGGATGATATATCTGATTACTAAGATGCCGGTTGACAAGTTCGTTGGATTTGATTTCTACTTGTTGGATTGTAGTGCATGGCCTTCTGTACCAGTGTAATGGCCGCACTATGTATCTGCATGTGACAGAGGTTGTGAATGGCATCATGTATCAGATTAATGAATTGTTATTTGTGGCTTGTGAGAAAAAACCCCATGTGTGAGATTTGATTTGGAGAGTGATACTTATCGGTCTTCTTGATGGGGTAGGTGTGAGGCCAATAAACCCAACACTCCTTGTGGGCGGGTGTTGGATGAGCGTAGACTCTGACACTAGCAGGATACCTCACTGGCAGACTGTTGGTGAGGGGTGAGGTTATCACTAAGCTCACATCAAGAGCAGATGAGTGAACGCATGGAGTAGATATATATCGAGAATATCATTGTATCAAGTGAAATGGAATCTATCGATTTGTTGTGGATTGTGGTAGTATGCTGAAGTGCACTTTTGGTTGGTTGACCCGATAACAAATGCCTAATATTAATGAGTGGTGTTAAGAGTATGATATTGAGATAGGTACGTTAGATGAGTTACATTATGGATTCACGACAGAAGGTGTTGAGAAACAGGGTAATTCCTTTTGTCAAATTGGTTTGGGAACGCCATGTAAGCAAAAAGCCTACTTGGGAATTAGAATCGAAGATGAGAACTTTCCATCCAGAATTGTTTGTGTAATTTTGATTTAGATCTAAACTTCATCTAATTTTCGGGACGAAAATTCCAAAAAGGTGTTAGTATTGTAGTGACCCGACCTGGTGTAGCAGGTCAGTAGAACGGGATATAGATAGTTAGAAATTGATATTGTTTGTGTTAGTATATTATTTTATTTTATTAAAACTATTTGGAAATACACTTGACTTAGAAAATAAAATATTAATTCAAGTGTTCAAATCTTTCGGTGGTTAGAAAGTCAATAATTTTAGAAAGAGAATTTAATTAAATAAATTATTGTGAGAGAGAAATTAAACTAAACAAATAAATAAAATTTAGGACTTAGAATTAAATTAGAGTTTAATCCTACATGTGTTATTAAAATGAATAAAGATTTAAGTAAGGATTTAATTATCAATTTTTTTAAATTGAAATTGAAAGGGGTTTGTTTTTCAAAAATAAACATTTAATTAAAGAAAATCCTAAAATTTAACTGCAATACACATTGGAGAGAGAAAGAACAAAGGGCATACACGTTGGAGGCTTGGAAGTGTTGGATTTAAGAAGGTAAGTCTTAAATGGACTAGAACTCCCCTTGGCTGACTACTTAATTTGCTTAAGGAGTTTAATAGCACAACCCAAATCCTTTTCATTCTAAGATTCTAGTAGAAAATCTAGCCGACTTACCCTTACTCCAAATCTCTTAAGATAATAATCAAGCAAATCAATCGACCCTTACCTTATTTCACGATAAAGCCAGGCAATTTACGACCCTTGCTTATTTTAGCTTCTCTCCCGTGAAGCCCTAAGTCTTTTACCCCTCTCATCTCTTTCGCCCTTTCGCTATACCCAAGCATAACTTGAGGGTAGAATGAACTGCAGCAGTACTCAACCCTTGTCCAAACGGTGAGTCCCTTGTTCTTTCTCATATCTTTTTGTTGTTTCTTATTGCTGATTTCAGTTCTAATTTTATATAATAAAAAACAAATAAATATGCATTTACCTGGCCACATCGTCCCCTGATACCATCGCCATTCTAGAGTTTGAGTTTCTGACTTTTGAACTTGCTATTATAATTATGAAGTTACACCTAGAATAATGTTTGCACTCAACTCATATCTCCATGTGGTATTTGATGAGCATATATTTTTATGATTTTAATATTTTCAATGTCCCATTCTTTTCTTACAACGCCTTTTTCATCTATGTTTCCTAGAAAAGTATATATTTATACTGTTCTTGCAAGACAGCACAATTGAACCCTTTTTGCACAATCTTCCTTATTTTGTTATTACATTCCACTAAATTAGAAAAAGGTTTTGCATTGCAACCTTTCATTATCTCTAGTTAATTATGTTAATTCAGTTTATTGGTTTTAAATTTATTTCATGATGTTTTTATTAAATCATTTACAAACAGCTAGTATCAAGTCTTTTAACTGATTTATTTTTACTTCATAAAAGTAGCCCTTTCTTATCTATTTCAACTTCAAAATTGTTGAAAAGATTCCTTAACCTTTCCAACTAATCGAGCTCTCAACCCTTTTATTTGTTTAAGACATCTTTTTTTTATTGTTTTAATTAATCATATGGTTTTTAATTACCCTTTAATTTTAATGGTTATGATTTTCATGAATTTAATTAGTTGATTAAAGTATTTGATAATTAAAGTTTTAATGATTTACCATTCCAATCTAATTGATTTGAACTTTTATTGCAAACGTACAAGGTCCTTATGTAAATTCTTTAGACAGCTACCTATACCATTCAAATGTGATTTTTCATAAAAGCTTGGCTTGATTTTAAACCCATATTTTACATAGAAGAAAACCATCCATATGTCCTTTCTCTTATATTTTATTACCTGGTTACATTAAAATAGATTTGTAAAAAGGGGTTTTCAATATAGATCTCAAGATGTTGGTCTTTTCCTAGCATCTTACACCTTCTTGGAAAGTTTTGAATGACCAGTTATATTACTTGATCTTACCAAAAAATATGCAGGAATTTTCATATTATTTTAGCCAGGAATAGGTTTCAAGTTATTGATTTATTGATTTGAAGCTACATGTCTATTGATTTATATAGTAGTTTCGGGACAACAACCTATTACCTACGTTTGATAATTCCAAACACCCGTAAGAAGTCTAAAGGTACCCCGTCTGGAGGCATGGACCAACCCTCTTGTCAGTGTATAACAATCCTAGACCTTAAAGACATCTCCTATGTTTATTTAGTCTAGGTTGTTCAAAGATATTTGCTACAAGTAATATTAATAATATTTGGAATCTTTAAAATACTATTTGCAGCAAACCTTGGACTTTGAGACTATTTGTCGCTAGAAAGATATGTGGATTTCTCATTCGCACTTCACAAACTTCTAGAACCGAGAGTAACCCCAACATCGTTCATTATATCCCGCGATTCATCCCTCTTCATTGATCATCTTCGATCAGGTAGGTTTTCCTACATTATTGAAGCACTAAACTTGTGATTTAAATATGATATTTTGTTATTATGAATGAGATTATTGATTTTCCCCAAATTTATGTATTCAATTATGAAATGAGGTAATGTTTATTTTACTTTTGATATACTTGGGATGGTTTCACATATATTTGCATGTGATTTAACATCATGATGCATTCATATTGTAATGCCCCGCCCTTTTTCAATGCTTAAATCAGAGTAATTTTTTTTTATTGAAAAAGGACGGAGGCGTCACAACCCTAGTCAAGTCCAAGTTTGAAGACCCGATGTAATAGCTTGGATTTTCAATGCAATTATTATATGGGTTATTATCTATTTTAATTGTTAAAACTTAAGATTTATAGATGGAATGGATGTTAGATGGATAAGAATTGGGGCAATGGCCCAAGTATTGTCCAATGGATCATGGATAGGGTTAATTCTAACTAATTGGGTAAAATGTGGTCAATTGGGTCAAATGCCTAATTGGGACCTAATGGGTCAAGATGAATTGATGATTAGGGTAAATGGGTAAGGAATGGATTTAATCGGGTCGTGTAACCAATTAAGATCTAAGGCATGGGGCCCACCTCATCAAGTGAGGTGGCAAGTGTAGGAGTGACATCAAAGTGGCATAGCCAAGTGGGACCCAACTCCACCTCATCAAGTGAGGTGGCGTGTGGACTAAGGCACATGTGGGGCCGGCCACCATGGTTGACTTGGTCAACCATGGGTGAGTTCATGGATGAATTCAAGATGATCAAATGAAGTGAGTGGAGTTAAGGAATTAATTAATTAATTATAAATTCAAGTGCATGAGTTAGGAGAATGAGTTTTATTTAAGTTAAGTGAGTTGGATGGGTGGTGAGTCACATGGAAGATAAAAGGATTTAAGTCAGTCAAAGGGGAGGTGGAGGGTTTCCATGAGGACAAGAAAATCGTTGGGTAGAGGGAGAGTGCCATGTGTAAGCCATGTGCCCTCTTGGTTAGCCAAGGGACACATGGGAAAGACCCCATCTTGATGAGGGTGGTTGGGGAGATTAGGGTTAGCAACAACCAAAACCCTAGGGCTAACTCTTCATCTCATTCACTCTCTCCCTCTCTCAAGCCCTCCTTGACCGACCCTCACTACGACAAAAAGAGTTAGGGTTTTACCATCTCTTTCTCTCCCTCTCCAAAACCCTAAGGCAAGATAGAAATGACTCATCTCAACCCTCTTTGGCTGAACCCTCTGTTAGGGTTTTCATCTCAAACCCTCTCCCTCTCAAGCAACCCCTTTGGCCAAATACATCAAGAAGGCTCTCAATCTCTTCCTCTCATTTCGGCACTAAACTTGGAGAAACCGAAGAACGGATGAGGAAGATGATAGGATTAAGGAAGGAGAAGGACGGAGGAGCAAAATCAGAGTTAAAGAAATGGAGGAGTCGCGGAATCAGTATGTATTGGTTAACAAGGTTTATTAATTAAAAGGAAGTTAAGGGAACCATGGTTTCGGCTATGGAATGGCCGAAACCATGGGGTTCGATTTCGGATTGGAAAGTGGCCAAAATGTTAGAGGCCATGGATTTAAGATCCATTCAAGGAAAGACAAAATGAGGTTCGGCCATGTTGTATGGCCGAACCCCATCAAGTGATAAACATGTCGGATGTAAATACCTATGAGATGGGTTGAACAAATGAATGGTGATGAAGATTAGGGTTACATACATGATTAATGGATAATGCTAAGAACTATGGCTATACATGATTTATGGAGGACCTTATGCATGTTCAATATAAGGGATAAAAATTCATAGGAGAATGATCAAAGATCATGGTTTGGCCCTTGCATGGCCGAACCTTAAATTTTATGTATAAGGACCATATGAGGACAAAAAGGGATTGGATGAGGTTCAGCCATGTTGTATGGCCGAACCCCCAACCCCCCCCCCCCCCCCCCCCCCCCCCCATCAAATGATGTAAAACTTGTTGTATGTGATTTATAAGAAGACCATCCTCAAAATGATATGAAAATGGAAAATAGGATGAAGAGGAGGAAAAGTGATGAACCATAGGGTTCGGCCATATAAGGAAGAATGCTGGTGATTTTAAATGGGTTCTAAATGATGGACCATGGGTTCGCCCATGTTGTATGGCCGAACCCTATGGAGGAAATTTTATGAATCTATGTTTATGTTAATGAACTATTGAGTTAGGAATCTGTCATACTAAAATCGATACATCGACGTCGTCGATGGGTCGTTCTGGGATCAGTTCATCGTTTGTTCGTTCAATTTTCATTCATGGCATACCCAGGCCGAGACATCGACACAAGTGATGTGTCGTGATGGGTTTGGTTTCTGTTGGTTCAGTACTTTGATGTTCCTGTTTACTGGACTCATGCTTTAGACGACACATCGACAGAGTCGATATGTCGGCTGGGTTGAGTCTAAACCAATGGATTCATTTTCCATGCCTTTCCTCCCCTTATACGTTCATTAATCTTGGCCCTTTATTCTTTAGATCCGTACTTACATAATTTTTGAGCACCCTAGTGTTATCAGTTTACTTAAAAACACGATAGATCTACCTACCTCAAGGGATTCATGGGTGTACCTCGGGTGAGTGAAGGATTAGCTTCTTGCTTCCTTTGCTCCACGTTAGCTCGATTTCTACTTCTTCCTTGCTTAGTTTCTCCTCCCTTTCCCAGAGAAGATGAAGTCAGTAGAGAGGGGATAAAGCTCACAGTCGATCTAAGGGTTGGGGCGTGAGTCAGAGGGTGAGGTTGTGGGAGTGAGAGGGGTGATCGGGTATCCTCTCTTTCTTTATTTTTCTCTCTTTTTCTTCTCTCTTTTCTTTTCTCTTTTCTTTCCTCTCTTCCTCTCATTTTTCTCTCCTTTCTTTTCCCTTTGGTTTCCCTAGACCCTTAAAGGGTGTTTGGAAGATGTAAACGACGTAGCAGATAACCATGCATGGGAAGTTGTGTATGGTCGGTGATAGACAGAGTGTCTGTTCAAGAAGTTTGAACTACCCCGACAAATCGATTTCGTTGATATGTCCATTGGATTGATTTTGGCTTTTCACTGATACATTGATCACGTCGATGCATTCTCCTGGCAACTTACACCTCGGGTTCGGATTCCAGTTTTCACCGACACATGGACCTAGTTGATGTATCGCCTGGGGAAGTTCATTTTGCCGACACATAGACCCAATCAATGTATCGTTTGAGGAAAGGAAAATTTAGTTTTCTTTATTTCTTTCAATGTATATTTCACACCACATTTTATTCACATTATTTGGACCAAAACATCATCATGCATTTCATTCATTATATAAAATAAGGAGTTAGAACTCCAGGTCCTTACAATACTACCACCTTCTGGAATTTTCGTCCCGAAAATTAGACGAAAGTTGGGTTCCAAAAGTAAAATTAAAACAAATAATTCAGGGTGAGATGCTCTCATTTCAGATTCCATTTCCCAAGTGGGTTCTTCATTTCCGTGTCGCTCCCAGACCACTTTGACGAAAGGGATCATCCTGTTCCTTATTGCCTTTTGTTCTTCACCTATGATTCTAATAGGCCTTTCGACATAGGTTACGTCACTCAGAACATCTAACTCTTGTGCATCCAAAACATGTGATGGATCAGGATTGTACTTCTGCAACATTGAAACATAGAACACATTATGCATGTTTGAAAACTGTGAGAGATCTACTATACGATATGTAGCCTTGCCAATCTTCTCAATGATTGGAAATGGTCCTATAAACCTCGGTGGTAGCTTCCCTTTTTTTTTTCCAAATCTCATTTGGCCTTTTCGTGGTGGGACCTTTAGGCACACTAAGTCTCCCATTTCAAATGTCAAGGGTTTTCTTCTCTTATCAACATAGCTCTTCTGTCGACTATGAGTAGTCAACAGATGTTGTCGAATGACCTTAATTTGTTCTGTTGTTTCGGCAACCAAATCCGATCCAATGAGTGCAGACTCTCCTACCTCAATCTAATAGACTGGAGATTTGCATGGTCGACCATACAACGCTTCAAATGGGAGCCATCTAAAGACTTGCCTGGTAACTGTTGTTGTATGAAAACTCCACTAACGGAAGGTGATCCTCCCAATTTCCCTGGAAGTCTAACATACAAGCTCTTAACATATCTTCCAATGTCTGTATGGTCCTCTCTGACTGTCTATCAGTCTGTGGGTGGAATGTCGTGCTATATAACAACTTTGCCCCATAGCTGTTTGCAAACTCTGCCATACCCTGACTGTGAATCTGCTGTCACGATCGGACGCAATGGTCCTGGGTATCCCATGTAATCTGACAATGTCTTTGATGTACCGCTAACCCAATGTGTCAAATGAATCTGTCATCTTAATAGGTACAAAGAGTGTTGATTTTAGGAGACGATCATTTAAGATAGCTTGGAAGAAAAATTAGAAAGAAGCTTGAAAGAAAGCTTGGGGGAAGCTTGAACTATGGGGGAGTTTCATTGATGTTTGGGAAATCAAATTCAATGATTATGGGGGAGCAATGATGTGAAGTTGAAAAACATTTCTAAATCCCTAGTTCATGTAGTTTGGGGGAGTTTTATTGATTGTATTACTCTTGTTTATGGACTAATGAACAAACAAGGAACTCTGTACATAGGAGAATCTTGAAGTTGAAGCAAGCAGAACAAGAATGTCAAGCAAGTCTGGAGAATCTTTTGTCATTTGAATAATTTGTATAATTTGTGTATTATTTACACCAAATGATTTGTAATGGGATGGGACATGTACATTGAGTATGTAATTCATAGCTTTTAGTTTTGTCACGAATTGACAAAAAAGGAGATTGTTAGTGCCCGGGCTCGTCGAGCCACCTGTTTGTCAATTCTGTGATGTATGAGAAGCCGTTCCTCGGAACATCTTTGTCATGAATCAAGACTCAAGTGAAGGTTGAATCAAGTCAAAGATTGGAGGAACATTTGAAGATTCAACTCAACATCAATGTTTGGCAATCACTTAGGTAAAATGGCCATGGAAGACTCTATGGTGGACACCACACCTCTAGGATGACCATGCCTAGGCTTAGATATGACATCTGAATAATTTAATCAAGCATATGGGAAGTTTGACATGCAATAAAACCAAGTGAACATAACTTTGAAAAACCGATGAACTGTCAGGCCGATCTATCGTGTCCCAGCAATTTATGGCCTTGGACAGGGACGACCCTTTGTGGTCATACGATCAATCGTTCGGATTAACATTGGTTCTGGTTGGAAAAATACTATCAAACAAGTTTTGCCTCAGGTCGATCCTATCGTGGATATCACAATCGATCGCGTTGGACAAGACACGACAAATCGTGGTGTGACGACTTGTTGGCATAGACATCCAGACTTCTGTTGAAATAAGTTTGTAAAAACCAGCTGGTCTCAGGATGATTGCATCTGTAACACCCTGGATTTTCTCAGATTATAATATAAATTGGATTGGCCCATTTGGATTTCAATTTAATGGAATTTGAAATTAAAAAGTGGAAATTAACATTAGATGGGCAAAAAATGGGTCAATTACCCAATTAAGACCCAATGGGTCATGGATGAGCTTGATTTTAAAGTAATTGGGTAAGTTTAAAGTAAATGGGTCAATTACCCAATTAAGACCCAATGGATCATGGGTAAGCTTAATTTTAAAGTAATTGGGTAAGTTTAATTAAATTATTTGAATTGAATAATTAATATAATTAATCCATTAAAATCCACCTCATCAAGTGGGGTGGCATGTGAGTGATGTGGCATTGCCATGTGGCATGCATGTCATCGCATGGAAGTCTAGTAGACAAGGAGGCCACCTCATCGAGTGACATGGCCAAGGTGGGATCCGAATGCCATGTGGTGACCAAGTCACCACATGCATGTCTGGCCATGTCATGGTTGACTTGGTCAACCACTAGTGAGTTCAAATTGAGTTAAGGTGTGTTGAGTTGGGTAGATGAAGGGTTTTCATCTCAAGAGGCATGAAACCAAGAGTCTCCTTGGTTAAGCCAAGGGACTCATTGCTTAGAGAAACCATTATGAGAGGCAATGAAGAGTCTAAGGCTGTTACAAAAACACAAACCAAAGGGACTGCTCACATCCCTTGGCCGACTCCTCCACACCTTGAGCAAGGATTTTTCCTCCTCTTCTCTCTCTCTCTCTCTCACCTCTACCTCTATACTTGGAGAATCTTTGAAGAGCAAGGAAGGAAGAAGAAGGATTAAAGAAGAAAAAACAAATCAAAAAGAAAAGAAGGACACGGGAAGAAGGTATGTTTAAAGCTTAATAACATATGATTGATTCAAAGGAAACCATAGGTTTGGCCATGGTGTGGCCGAACCCATGGTTTTCATGATTGGTTGGAAATGGATGACCAAATTGTTATAAGGCCATGGAGTTGGAAATCCATTCAAGGAATGGTTATGGGTTGAAACAAAACAACCCAAGGGTGGAATTCAAAACTATGTATAATGATACAAAGATTAAATGAATTATGGAAAAGATCCCAGCCTTGGCTAGTGGGTAAACTAAGTTCACAAAGAAAAAGTGTGGAAGATGAAATCCATGTTTAAAAATGATAAGGATAGATTTCATGAAGAAGGGCCTAACCATGCATGCAAATAGAGAGAACTGATGAAAAGTCAGTCGACTGAATCTCAGGATTCAGTCGACTGAAAGGGTACTGGTTGAGCAAATAAGGGTAATCTGGGAGTTTCAGTTGACTGAAAGTGTACTGGCTAAGCACAGATGGGGTCTACTGGTATTTCAGTCCACTAAATCTTTGATTCAGTCGACTGAATGAATACGTAGCAAATAAGTAAATGATCTGGTGTGTTTAAGCCGATTGAATCTTATGATTCAGCCGACTGAAGGTATTACTTACCAAACACGTAAACGGCATATTGATAATTTAGTCGACTAAATCTTCGATTGAATGTATACTGGCCAATCACACAAATGATCTCATCCAAAGTTAGCCGACTGAAAGTGTATTGACCGAGAACATAGAGGATTTGACCCAAAGTCAACCAACTGAATCATACTGAAATGTTACTGGTCAAGTTTATACAGTACCTAGTTGGGTTTCAGCCGATTGAATATTGTTATTCAGTCGACTGAAAGTTTGCGGGTAAGGCAGAGAATAGTAATTGGGCATGATTTAGTCGACTGAATTAGAATGTTTTATTTTTAAATCATTTTCCAGATGCCTCTGTCTATCTGGAAGGATGTAAGGGATGATGAAATTAAAATGAAAAATCAAATTAATTTATATGATTGAATTTGATAAGGTAAAGAGTTTCGCAAAAGGATTTCGATTCGTTTTCACGCGATCATTAGCGTTGTTCTTGCAAAACAAGAAAATGTCAGTATATCAGACATTGGTAGGATTCCTACCTTATTGAGACACTATGGATTATATATGACACTGGTTTTTATTCCAAATATGATGTTTGCTTTGGTTAAACAAATGGTATATGTTTATGAACTGATTTCCAATGCTATTATGTAATTTGATATGAAATGGCATTCTTGCATTCATCACCTCATGCATGGCATTGGAGGGAATACATGTGACCAGTAAGCCAAGTTATGAGCGGTTTGGACATGATTTGGGCTTGAGACTAGCTTGTATGAAGCTATGTGAACTGTTGAGATTTTGGCATTGTTCGGGATTACTAGAAATGGGTACGGGGTAATTTGGGCCAAAAATCTCCTGGATAGACAGTCCCAAAACCCTACGCAGAGGGAGGAGTCCACACTCCATCAATAATTCCAATTAATAATATGTTGGGAGGTATACAGTGACCTGGTGGTGCCGTCACAAAACACTGCGGACGTAATTGGCCAAGGGAACACCTTGATATGGTGTTTTATCAAGGAAACCATTTATATATGATGTGATTGGAAATGGAAATTGGGTGAGAGATCATTCGGCATTGACACCCATGACAAGACACATATGTAAGCATGATTATGATATGGACATCATGCATTGTTTTTACTACTTATGAGATGTTTTACAAATATGATATGATGTATCTATCTTGATTAATATTACTCCTATGTTCTACATGAAGGGAGCCAAGCGTAGGAGCTTGGAATGAATGAAGTTTAATTTACTTGGTTTTGATGTTTATGATGTATTGGGAGATTGATATTTTGGATTGTAATAACTTAGAAACTATGTGCTATGGTTTGATTATCTTTAAGTTTTAATTGGAATTGGATGGTGATTTGTTTTCCATGCTTAATGATGACATGATTATGGATAGCATCTTATCCATACGTATATGATTCCGCAAGTATTCAGAAAGCGTGTGAAATCTTTTAGTGGACTTAGTCCACGCACACGTAAAGGTGGCCAGTTAAGGGTCGGGTTTTGGAAACTTGGACTTAACTTGCGCCGTGATGTCCCACACTCTCTCACTCATTTAAAAAAAAATATATACTCTGATTTGTGGAGAGTGAAAAAAGGCGGGCTGTTAAAGCATCATCAGATCACGATTTATCATTACTGGAGTTCACTATCCATCGTGAAACACGATCAATCGTGCGTGGCCGTTTTCGAACTGTTGGAGTTCATTAATGTGCAACGGTTTGGTTGGTGGGAATTTACTTTCAAAGTCTCACGATCCATCATGGTTCCGCGATCGATCTTGGACTTACTGTAATGCCCCTACCTTTTTCACTCGTAAAAAATCAGAGTATATTTTGTTTTTATTAAATAGAGTGAGAGAGAACGGGACGCCATGACGCGAGCTAAGTTCGGGATTCCAAACCCAACCCTTAACTGGCCAACGATACGTATGCGTGAACCAAGTCCACTAAACAGTTTACACGCTACATCAATTGCGGAATAAACATATGGATTAAGATTTCATCCGTAAACATAACATCATTCTAAGTAAGGAAGTCAATCACATAAAATTAACTGAGGTTCAAATATCCAACACATTGTCAAACCATAGCAAAATAAATCTAAGTTATTACAGTCCTAAAGTGCAATTATCTCAAATACATTGTTCCAAAATAAATATTAAATAAAGTAAGCATAAGCTATCCAAGCTCATAAGCTTGGCTTCTTTCATGTCCATTGCCCATTCCATTTCCTGTGCCAACATCTAAAGGGTAGAAGTAGGGCATTAGTCAACGTGCCCAGTAGAAATTCCAAGTAGGGTTATACACATAGGATCAATATACAAATCATAATAAGAATATCATATTATAACTGTAAACATATCATAGTACCAAAAATAGTGCACGATAATCATATCCAAATCATGCAATGTATGTGTCATGTCATGGGTGTCATATGCCAATGATCCCCCACCCAATCTCCATATCATCACCATACAAGTCATATCAAGTGTTCCTTGGCCAATTATTTCCACGGTGTTTTGTGATGTACCACCAGGTCACTGAATATCTCCCCACGTATGTTGTTCGGAAACCCCTGTAACACCCCAATTTCTCAATGAAGTGGTTAATTACGAAAATGCCCCTGATGTGTTAAATTAATTATTTTGTGATGTTAAGTAAGGAAATGGTGGAGGCCATTGCTCAAATTAAGATCATATAAGCACATTATGATTGTCAGGTTTGATTGGATGGGTAATTTCTCAATGAAGTGGATAATTATGAAAATGCCCCTGATGTGTTAAATTAGTTATTTTGTGATGTTAAGTAAGGAAGTGTGGGGTCCATTGCTCAAATTAAGATGATATTAGCACATTATAAATGTCAGGTTTGATTGGATGGGTAATGAACATCAATTGGGTCGAAAATGGCTAAATGGGCCAAAGGACCCAATTGGACCCAATAAGTCAAAATGGATGATTTGACCATTGTGTAAGCTCAAATCAAATGGGGTTAAGCTGATTTGATTGGAAATCAAGTGGAGTAAACTTGGGTAGGCCTGATGCACATGTGAAAACCAATTACAAATGACCAAAATACCCATAATTGGGTCATGGAGTCAAAAACGGGTCAAGGAGCTAAAGGGGGACCCAACGGGTCGGGTTGACTTTGTTGACCACAGCCGACCGTGTGGGCCAATAAATGAGTTCAATGGTGAGTTAAATAAGGTTAAGTGGAACTGATTTTATTTAATTTGAATTAAAAATGAGTTGATTCAAATGCATTAAATGATTGTCAATTAACGAGGTGAGTTGGACATGTGAGTTGGGTGAGTCAAAGTGGAAGTCAATGGGACTGTAAATCAGTGAGTTCAGAATGAATAGGAGGAGTTTGGCTCAGTCTTAACCACCAAAACAAGTCCCACACGTTGGGGACTTGTTGGGGTGATTTCCATGTTAAATTTTAAATGAAACACATGGAAATGGGAGGTGTTGCTTGGGGAGTTGAAAGGCTGCATAGGCAGGTACCAAGGGGTGCATTGGATAGCACCCAAGACCCATCGTTTTTGGTAAGAATTGATGAGGGAATGGAGGGGTCTTGGGGGCTGAATTACTAAAGGAAACAAACACCAAGCTTGGCCGACTTTTGTCATTGCAAACCCAAGATTTTCCCATCTCTCTCTCCCTCTCTCCAATTCATTTTCCTAGCTGGAATATCAGAGGTGTTTGCACCAGTAGATCAAGCACAAAACAGCAAAAGAAAGGAAGAAATAAAAGGGAGAAACCAAGGACCAAAGGCAAAGAGAAAGATTGGAAGTTTGGTAAGTATTTATATGTTATTTTGGTTTAATAACATGGAGCAAATGGGGTGTGTATTGGGCCATGGTTATGGCCGAATACACCAAGGTTTTAACCTTGATTAATAGAGGTTTAAAAATGGTAAAAATAACCATTGGGTTTGGCCACCATGGAGGGCCGAACCCCATGTAAAAGATTGGTTGGTTTTCATGGAAACCATGGAGTTTTATGGACTGTTTTTAGATGATTTAAAGGGTATGTTTTAAAAAGGTTAAAACATAAATAAGGAAGTCTGATTTAGACCTAGATGAAGATTAAGAAATTCAAGACCAAAGGTCATAGGGTTAAGCCACCATGGAGGGCCGAACCCCATGCAAATGATGTTTGGTTTTGATGTTTTTGAAACATGGAAACCATAGAGTTTGGTTGGATTGTTTTTGGGTTTTATTTAAGATTCAAATGCATGTTTTAGAAAGGGTTAAAAACATGGATTTGAATGACATAAGGACTGAAGTTAACATGGGTCTAAACAGTGGATTAAAACTGATGAAATGGACCATTTGGATCGGCCATCTTGGATGGCCGAATCCCATGAGGTGTTATGGTTATTTGGACAAAGTAATAAATTTATTGGATCGTTTTGAGAGGTAAAAATGCAGCAATAATGTACTGATTTTTATATGAATAATTGACACCTAAAACATGTTTGAAAGACCAAAACATGGACATAGGGTTCGGCCACCTTGGATGGCTGAACCCCATGTAAGTTTGATGATTTTGGTGAGTTAAAAACCATATGAAGATATGGTGTTCTTATGGCAATAAATGGATTAACATGTTACTGTTTTGGAGGATTACTATGCGGCTGAACCATGTTTAATTCATGGTTGAGTTAGCATGATTAAACCATGAATAATCATGGTGATAAT
The DNA here is from genome assembly GCA_013350335.1 of Chimonanthus salicifolius. Lineage (NCBI taxonomy): Eukaryota > Viridiplantae > Streptophyta > Magnoliopsida > Laurales > Calycanthaceae > Chimonanthus > Chimonanthus salicifolius. Next base: position 22,649,089 of record CM023541.1, on the reverse strand, counting down.
CAGATCAAGAGAACCATTGGGTTCGGCCATGTGCCATGGCCGAACCCCATAGGCTGTTTTTGGGATGAATGGATCAAGTTTATGGGTTTTCTTATGTGTTTTAAATAGAGATAAGCTTGCTGATTTTGGTTGGCCAATAGAGGGCTGAATCATGTAGCAATCATAACCAAAAATTATGCATGAATATTGGAGTTATGGAACCAAGGGAACCATTGGGTTCGGCCATATGTATGGCCGAACCCCATGGACCATTTTATTTGATTTAAAAGTTTCCAAGTTATGAAATCTAGTGAACTTAGTGTAAACAAATAACAAATCATGGTTGATGAAGGAAAGTGGGATAAAAACCCATAGGATGTGGTTCGGCCATGTGGCATGGCCGAACCCCATCAATGAGTATTTGATAGAATTGGGTTAAGTAATAAATGGGATTAGAGGTGATGAATGAAGAACCCAAATTAAAAAGGCGAGGTTCGGCCAAGTTGTATGGCCGAACCCCACTAAGTTGGTTTAGATATGGTTAAACTAAAAGGTTAGCCTAAATGGCATAAAAGTAATTATTGATGGAATGATCAATGATGGAAATGATCATAGGGTTGGATGTACGGACACGAACCCCACATAGTATATTTTGGGAAATTGACTAAGTTGGAACTACATGATGAACGTTTGGTTTGATGTTATTTAAATAGGGTTATCCAGACTTGCGTATACGGCATACGAGTCGTGATCGGCTGAGGACTAAGAGAGCTCAAGTACTGAAGTGAATCTTCAGTAGGTTTCCTACCTACTTGTAACCACATTTACACCGTTTTCATGAAGGGTTTTATGAGTTATTGACATACTATTACTTACCATATTTTGAATGATGAATTATGCATTTACAAATGGCATACAAAGTATTGGCATCTCATGCATGGACATGGGATGATGACTGAGGTTCTACAGTGTTGCAATTATGAGTTACGTCCTCCTTAGGCGATGAGAGTCCCGCCAGGAGGAGTAACATGATGATCATAGTCACAATGGTCTCCTTAGGCGATGAGAGTCCCGCCAGGAGGACTAATATGTGATATGAGTCAATTCAATGATGAAGAGATAGAAGTGTATTGTGATTTACCTTGACGGTGCAAGGCACGTCAAGTGATGGCTATGAATGTACATGATGGGAGAGACTCATTGTGTAACACCCCGATTTCTCAATAAGATGAATAATTACGAAAATGCCCCTAGATTGGTAAATTTAATGGTTGTGATGTTAAATGAGAAAATAATGGGGCCCATTGCTCAAACTAAGATCCTATGAACATATTATAAGGGTCAAATTATAATGGATGGGTAATGTACATCAAATTAGGTCAAATGGTTAATTGGGTCAAAGAATTCTCAATGGTTGGAATAACTACGAAAATGCCCCTGGATTGGTGAATTCAATAAATGTGATTGTAAATAAGGAAATAGTGGGGCCCATTGCTCAAATTAAGATCATATGAGCATATTATGATTGTCAAGTTTGATTGGTTGGGTAATTTACATCGATTGGGTCAAAAATGATTAAATGGGTCAAAAGGCCCAAATGGGACCCATCGGGTCAAAATGGATAATTTGACCGTTTTGTGAACTTAAATTAAATGGGGTTAGGCTAATTTGATTGGAAATCAAGTAGAGAAGAAATGGGTAGGCTTGATCCATATGTGAAAACCATTTACAAATGACCAAAATTCCATATTTGGGTCATGGAGTCAAAAACGGGTCAAGGAGCTAAAAGTGGACCCAACGGGTCGAGTTGACTATTGTTGACCGTGTGGACCCTCAAGGGAGCTAAAACACGAGTTAAATCAGTTGAGTGGGACTGAGGTGAGTTGGAATTAAATCAAGTTATGAGTCAACTCATGTGCATTAAATGAAATTAAGTATGTGAGTTGGGTGAGTTGAGATGGAAATTTAAATGATCTTGAGTTGAGTGAGTCAAAAGGGAAATTGAAGGGGCTGTAAATCAGTGAGTCTAATGGGAATTGGAAGAGGTTGGCTGGTCTCAAACCAACCAAAACAAGTCCCACACGTTAGGGACTTGTTTTGGTGAGTTCCATGGTGAATATTAAATGTAAATACATGGGTTTGAGGTGAGTTGCTTGGGAAGCTGTATGGCTGCATGGGTAGCTGCCAAGGGGTGCCTTGGATGGCACCCAATACCCATTGGTTTGTGCATGAATTGATGAGGGAGTGGAGGAGTTTTGGGTGCTGAATTACAAAAACAATAAGCACCCATGGTTAGCCGTTTTTAATCATTGTGAAAGCCTTTCAATCCCATCTCTTTCTCCCTCTCTCCAATTGGTGTTCTCGGCTGGAACAGCAGAGGCTTTTGGTACCAAATATTCAAGCATACAACCAGCAAGGAGTTAAGGAAGCAACGATTAAAAATCAAGAGCAAATGGCAAAGGAAAGTGGTAAGTTTTCCCATTGATTTATGTTTAATAAAGTGGGTAAAATAAGACATGATTCGGCCATATGATGGTCAAATCTATCAAAGGGTTAAAGTATGATTTTTTATGCCCAATTAGATGGAAAACATGGACATAGGGTTTGGCCACTTTGGATGGCCGAACCCCATGAAATATAATGTTTAATCTTGATGGTTTTGTAAGATTTAAACCATGCAAGTATAGGACTGATTTGGAGGTTTAAGATACATACTTTGGAAAGATTGAAAGCATGGATTTGTGGACTGTTTTTTATAGTTTTTGGAAATTAAAACCCTATGAAAATGGGCTAATTTTTGGATGGTTTCTTTGAAAGTTAAAATCTGATTTTAATATACTGTTATTACATGATTATCTGAGGTTTAAAAACAGTAAACATAGCCATTGGGTTCGGCCACCATGGAGGGCCGAACCCCATGCAAAAGAATGTTGGTTTTCATGTAAACCATAGACTTTTTATGGACTGTTTTGGATGGTTTCTTTGAGAGTTAAAACCTGATATTAATATACTGTTTATACATGATTATCTGAGGTTTAAAAATAGTAAACATAACCATTGGGTTCGGCCACCATGGAGGGCCGAACCCCATGTAAAAGAATGTTGGTTTCATGTTGGAAAAACATGTAAACCATAGACTTTTTATGGACTGTTTTTGTATGGTTTTTGAAAGTTAAAACCTGATATTAATATACTATTCATACGTGATTATTGGAGGTTTAAAAACAGTAAGAATGACCATTGGGTTCGGCCACCATGGAGGGCCGAACCCCATGTAAAAGAGGGTTGGTTTTCATGTTGGAAAACATGGAAACCATAGACCTTTGTGGACTGTTTTTGGGAGGTTTTTATGTGATAAGGTTACTGACTTTGGGTTGGCCATGGGATGGTTAAACCATGGGTTTAACATGGCTAAGGGGTAGAGCCAATTAGTATGTAAATAAAGGACATTGTTAAGCAAAAGAACCATAAGGATTTCGGCCATGAGTATGGCCGAACCCCATGGACCGTTTTCATGGGTCATTTTATGGATGTGGGTGTGATTAAAAATGGAATTATGTTTGCTGATTTGGTCGGCCAAAACATGGCTTAACCATGTTAAGGTTGTGGGTAAGTTGTAAAGTTTAATCAAGGTATTGGTAGCAATGGCATGTTTGTAAATAAACGTCACAACCATGAGTTGGTATTTGTGGACTTGGACTCTAAAATGCGAATCAAATAAAGTAAGGGATTAAAAGTTGGTCCATGATTTATGTGAATAAGGTGACGGACATCTGTGACGGTGCACGACTGCGAGCGGTGACCGGATAAAGCTTAAGAAAGAACGAACGCTGAAGTGATTCTTCAGTAGGTTTCCTACCTACTTGTAACCACGGTTTTTACCTAGTTTTTCTTATGATACTCTTGTTTTAATATATGTGTTTCAAATGATATATTATGCATTAACAAATGGCATACGGGCATTGGCATCTCATGCATAGTCATGGGATGATGAATGAAGTTCTACAGTGATGGCTACAAATGTACATGATGGGGGTTGCTCATTGCATGTACATATTTTATAGAAGAGATGAAAGTGTGTTGTAATTTACCTTGTCGGTGCAAGGCACGTCAAGTGATGGCTACAAATGCACATGATGGGGGTTTCTCATTGCATGTACATAGAAGAGATGAAAGTGTGTTGTAATTTACCTTGTCGGTGCAAGGCACGTCAAGTGATGGCTATGAAAGTACATAATGGGGGATGCCCATTGCATGTGCATATTTCATAGCATTGTTTTAACTGTTTTTAATGATCATGTATTATGATATATATGCATGTTTTATATGCTGACATGTGGTAACCCTGATTCGGGAACCTACTGGGCGCGTTGATCTAATGCCCTAATTCTATCCTCAGAGGAGATTGCAGGTACAAGCAAAGGGAAAGGAAAGGTTGTTGACCGGGAGGGGAGCCAAGCCTAAGTGCTTGAATGAAGGACTGAACTACTTTATATTACTGTCTTTTGAATACTTTTGTGGGACATGTAATAATTCACTACTTGCTATGGTTTGATTAGGTTGATAACATTTGGATGGTTGATCTATGTTAAATAATGTTTAAGACTGTTACTTGCTATCTGGTCTTTCTATTCCACAATTAATCTTGGTTATTCCGCATGTTGATGTTAGTTCCATGTGTGATTCGTAATCATGGTCCATTCCATGTGCACATGGGTGACCAGTTAAGGTTCAGACTTGGGTAGTCTGAACTTAACTCGCGTCGTGACGCCGCCCGCTCTCTTTCGATGTTTTATTATAACTTTAAAAAAAAAAAAATAGACTCTGAAATTCTCGGAAAGGGCGAGGCGTTACACATTGCATGTGCATACTTCATAGCATTGTTTTACCTGTTTTTGATGATCATGTAATATGATATATATGCATGTTTTATATGCTAACATGTGGTAGCCCTAATTCGGGAACCTACTGGGCGCGTTGATCTAACGCCCTAATTCTATCCTCAGAGGAGAATGCAGGTACAAGGAAAGGGAAAGAGAAGGTCGATGACCAGGAGGGGAGCCAAGCCTAAGTGCTTGGATGATGAACAAGATTATTTATCTACTGTCATTTGAATTATATTTTGATGGACATGTAATAAGTTAATACTTGCTATGGTTTGATTAGACTATTAACTATGGATGGTTGTTTATCTTAATTATCATTTGGGACTGTTACTTGTTATCTTTTCATATTATTTCCGCAGTTAGTCTAGTTTATTCCGCATGTTGAAGTTTGTTCCATGTGTGATTTATTATCATGGTCTAGTTCATGTACACATGGGTGGCCAGTTAAGTTTCAGACTTGGGTAGTTTGAACTTAGCTCGCGTCGTGACGCCGCACGCTCTCTTTCGGTGTTTTATTATTATTACCAAAAAAAAAAAAAAAATTAGACTCTGATATTTCTCGGAGAGGGCGGGGCGTTACAACCCCAAATGGAGCGTGGACTCCTCCCCATGTATGTTAATTGGAATCACCGAATGGAGCATGGACTCCTCCCACATGTCACTAGGAATCAATATGGACTCCTCCCACGTATGCTAATTGGAATCACCGATGGAGCGTGGACTCCTCCCCATGTATGTTAATCGGAATCACCGAATGGAGCATGGACTCATCCCACATATGTCACTAGGAATCAGTATGGACTCCTCCCACATATGCTAATCGGCATCACCGATGGAGCGTGGACTCCTCCCCATGTATGTTAATCAGAAACACCTAATGGAGCATGGACTCCTCCCTCATGTTCCCTCCCATGCCATGCATGAGATCATGAATGCACAATTGTCATTTTGTATCAAAATACATATTTAATTGAAAAACAGTTCATAAACATATTCCATTCATTTAACCAAAATGATTCATCATATTCGTAAATCAAACCAAAAACACATACTTATATAGATCCCTATGTATTTCAATAAGGTAGGAATCCTACCAACGTCCAAGATGATATCCTTGCTGTTTCCTTGAAGGTCACGTTCAATAATCATGTCGAAACCGAATTGCAAAACGCCTTTTGCGAATCTCCTTTTTCTTCTTACATTAGCACATAAATAAATTAAATTGATGATCCATTTGATTTCCATCATCCCCGACATCATCCCATGTTCATTTCCATTTACGCATCATAGTTCTTAAACCAGTTAAGACCCTCAAGAGGGTTTGGCCATACATCATGGCTGAATTGTGTTCAAGTCCACAAAAACCCATCAATGGGCTTCAACCATACAACATGGCCGAACCTCATTTTTTTTGGTTTTTGACCCCTTTTTTTTAATCCTTGTTTTATTTTAACAATACGAGTCAATCATCATTTCTGGAAAAAAAAATTTTAAATCAATTTTCACTTTTAAATTCAGTCAATTGAATCAAGAATTCAGTCGACTGAACCCGGCAGATTACTGTCCGCTGCCCGTCTTGGGGATAGTAAAAACCCGTCCCGCAGACGAAAGAAATCCGTCCGCAGATAGTGCAATCCTTCCTCAGAGAACACCCTATCCATGTCTGTTACCCGTCCGCAGACGGTCGAAACCCGTCCCGCGAACGATAGAAACATCCGCAGAAAGTGCAATCCGTCCGCAGACAACACACTATCCATGTGGAAACCCGTCCTGCGGACAATAGAAACCCGTCCCACGAACGATAGAAACCCTTCCGCAGACAGTGTAATCCATCTGCAGACAACATCGTATCCATGTCTGTTACCCGTCTGCGGATGGTCGAAACCCGTCCCCAGACTGTAGTACCCGTCTAGCAGATAGTGTAACCCGTGTTCAGACCTCTTTTGTTTGCATGTTTTTACATTATTTTCTTCATAAAATCTCCCCTTATCCTTTTTAAACATATATTAAATCACTTATACATAAAAATCAGTGGACATACTCTACCCACTAACCAAAATTAGGGTCTTGTCCATTAATCTTTCAATCTCTAGCATCATATCTAGAATTTGAGCATCACCTTACTTTTATGTCAATCTCATCAACATTCCTTGAATGGATTTCAAAGCCCATGGTCCTATAACATTTTGACCATCCATTTAAATCAAATATGAACCCTCCATAGCCAAAACCATGGTTCCCTTAGCTTCTTTCATTCATTTAATCCTTGTTAAACATTGCATACGTTTTTCCGCGTCTCCTTCATTTCTTTCGTTCTGTCTTTATTCCTCAGCCCTTCTTTGTTTCCTCACCGATTCTTCCAGCAACCTTCTCCAAGTTTAACCACGAAAATGAGAGAGGGAGAGCGAAGAGAAGATGGAATCTCTTTGCTCTCAATGGAGAGAGGATCGGCCAAAGGTGTGGTGTCTCCTGGTAATCAACCCAAACTCCCTCCTTAATCCTTCACTTCCTTGTTTCTTCACTGATTTCTACTAAGTCTAGAGATGAAGATGAAAGAGAGAGAAGAGAGGAAAATCTCTTTGTTTGTACAATATCAAAATTCGGCCAAAGGTGTAGTTGAGAGAGAGAAGAAGAGGAGATGAAAATCTCCTTAATCTCAAGATGAGAATTCGGCCAATGGGGTGGGGTGTGCCCTTTGGGCTGATGTCTTTTATGTGAAAGACCAAACCCTTTCTCTCCCTCTCTTAATGATTCCTCCAATCAAGGTGTCCCTTGGCTTAACCAAGGAGACACCTTGCTCCCATCGAGTTCCATCCTTTGAGATGGAAACTCTCCACCTCCCCATTTATGTTTCCTCTCATGCCAAGGTGTCCCTTGGCTTAACCAAGGCACCCCTTGGCTTCCAACGTGTGCCCCTTGGGTTTCCTCCATGAGATGGGAACCCTCCATCTTCCAAGTTAACTCACTCATCTCAACTCAACTCTATTTAACTCACTTTAAATCGACTCAACTTAACTCAATCCTCCTTGACTCAATTGAATTTATAAATCAACTCAAGGCAATTCAAATCATTTGAACTTATTCATTAACTCAATTCTATTTGAACTCACCCATGGTTGAGCAAGTCAACCATGGCATGGCCGACTATGCACCATTTAACACTCGGGTCCCACCTAGCCATTTCATTTACACGCCTTGGTCTTAATTGGTTATTTGACCCAATTACATTGGCCTTACCCAATTACTTACACATCAGCTCATCATGACCCATTGGGTCCCCATTGAGCAATTGACCCATTTATTTAAGGTTTACCCATTTATTTTCAATTCAACCTTATCCATGACCCATTGGGTCTTAATTGGCAATTGACCCAACTCCTTACCAATTTAAGGTCCAATTCAATTATTTCAATAATAACCAACAATAATTCACCATCAAATAAACCATTCCAATATATAATCATGAAATAAAAATTCAAGGTATTACACTTACAGATTCGAAAATCTACTTTGCCTCTCTATAAATACTCCACTGTTTGGAGAAGTTAAGGATCCCTTCTTAAGCATTTATGAGCCTCATCTACCAGAGTAAATTGCAAAATTAATAGGCTACGATCAGTGGATCAAATCTCTCTTGTTCTTCACTTGGTGAATCTTTGAAATCCAATCATACTTTATTGAGATTGAGAGAGAATAAGGCAACCATGGTATAGGAGCAACTTTTTTATCCATATCCTAAAACCTCTCCAAAGGATTGTGATTGCCCATACATTGGCACATCCACGTCATCAAGCGAGATCACATTGGGAGATTCTCTTTGGAAGCACATCTACGATTTGAAAAACTATAAAAGCAAGTGCTTCTCTTGATTTACATTTAAATCATCTTGTGTAGTAGATTAAAGTGTGTGCTTGAGCCACTCTAAAAAATAGAGGGATATGGAGTAGACTAGGGTTGGTTGAACCTTTCAAATTTTAGGATTTGAATTGGGTGAAAGCCCCTCTCTATTTGAGTAAGGTGTAATTCATTCTCTATTTGTGCGAACGTAATTCCCCACATAGTGAATTTGGGATAGCCTAAGGTTGGGTGAGTCCATCAGTGGATGTAGGAGGGATTTACTCCGAACCACTTTATATCGGGTGTTTGGCTCCTTGATTGTGTGACTGATTTGTGTACACTTTTGCTCACACAACACTTGATCAATCTTGATTTATCCGCTGCATTTATATTGATTAATCAAGAAAAAATTAAAAAGACCATTTAATTGGATATTGCCCTATTCACCCCATGTCTAGGGTCAATCATGATCTAGCTCCGGGAACTTTCAGTTTACATTGTATTGTGTAGGTGTAATTCCTACTCTATTCGTGAGGGCGTAATTCCCCACATAGTGTATTTGGGATAACCCATGAGTGGGTGAGTCCAACAATGGATGTATGTTGGATTTACTCCGAACCATTATACATTGGGTGTTTGGTTTGCTTGTGTGTTTGCTTAATTATTTGTGCACTCTTGCTAACACACAACACATATTCTTGATTAAGTTTTTAATCCTATCCGTTGCATATTATTTTAATTAATCAAGAAATTTGTGAAGGCCACAAAAATTGGGATTGCCCTATTCACCCCCTATAGAGATAATCGTGTTCTAGCACCGAGAACTTTCAATTGGTATTAGAGCCTCATGCACTTTATAAAGGATATAACCATCCGTGTTGATCTTTGTCATAGAACACCAAATATGGATGCCCTGAAAATCATCTATAGATCTCTATTGTTTGTTTATTCTATTTTGGTGTATTTGAAAACAAAAATAGAGAATATATTGGCATCCTATGATAAAGATGTTTGGACCGCTATCCAAGATGATTTTATTGAAAATATTTTCAAATCTATGGATAGTTCAATGGATGGGTCCGCCTCTTATAAGAAAATGGAGAATCAAGAGACGTGAAACTTTAAATTGTTTCATTGCCTCCATTGTTGATGACCAAGTAGAATCCTCAAGTGAAGAAGAGGATAATTAAGATGTTGAAGAGGATGATGACCTCTAAAAATCCTATAATGCATTGTACCAAGAGATTTTAAGACTGACTAAGGATCTTTACAAGGTCAAAACTAAGAATGCCAAACTCTCTAGCCAACTTCATAGTGAAAATGTTGAAAAAGACATTCTCTCATCAAAATTGAAAATTGCAAATGATGAAATAGTGAAATTGAGAGAATTCAAAATTTGCTTCAAGAAACCTTAAAAATGCATGAGAATGATATCTTGAAGCTAAAGGAAATTGGAAAATGTTTTGGAGATGAAGGTCTGAAATTGGGGTCAGATTTGATAAGTCTTAAGAAATCTCAAGACAAGGTTACCCAAGGAAATAAAAAATTGGAAAATTCTCTAAATCTGGGTAAAACTCTCAGTGATTGGCATGGTTTTGGTCATTCTCAGTCAAACTTAAAGAGACCCATAAACCAATACAAAGGAGCAATAGACTACACTATACATTCTTCAATAACAAATTCTTTTTATTGTGGTATAACCGGGCACTTCAAATATGAGTGCAAGACAAAAAAGATGCAGGTTGAAAAACAGGTGGCTAGGGTCTTTCTCAACTGGCAAAGATGAGAAAGAATGGATTCAAAGGAAATTCACACCTTGCAAAGAAGAACAAGGTAAATATCAGTTTAAAAGTGTGAATTTTTCTAATGGTCAACACCATTCTCACCCCTACAATGGCAAATCTATTAGGGATAAATCAAGACCTCATCATACTAGGGATTGGAATATCATAATGAGGTTCTTATCTCAATCTACCAGACTTGGGCCAAATGTTCAAGATGGAAAAATCAAAATGCCCAACTACCGAAGATTTGAGAGGAAAGGTCCAGATCAAAATTTATTATGGATCCCTAAGGGATAGGACCTTGCTCACGTCCTACATTGGTCTAAGAATTGTGCCTCATTGGAGTATCACTATACCAAGTGTAGTCGAACTCAATCTTCATTCAAGTAAGTTCAAACAACCCTTGTGTTTTGGCATGACACATTAACTCAAGCAAGCCTTAGTTGTACTTTCCTGACTATAGTATTTATCATGCTTGATGAGTCATACAGTTGTGGACTTTAGATTCCAAGTCCTACAATATTATCTCAGATGTGTTAATCACTGCCAAAGTGTTTTAACACCTTTGACACATGTTTGGAATCTTAGTGTGTATCTTGTTTTCATTCCTTGTTGATTACTGGTATTTTTTTGTGGATTGAATATGTGCAAGATATATGTGTGGCATTCCATTCATATTCGTAAAATAATACTTTTCATATGCCACGGGTTTTAAAATCAAGAGGGAGATTTCAAAATGAAAGGGATTTAAAAAGGAAAATTTGTTCTATCATGGCGACACATAGCCATTTGATGATGGATAGGCTCCGATCGATCGTTGAAAACAATGTATCGTCAGAGAACAAAAGGTTCAAGTTAAAAACCCTCTTCTTATTTTTTTCTTCATTCCATGACATTAAATTGGTTATACTTTTTTTTGGAATGACTGTTTTCATGTGGCTTGCAATTAATGGCTTGATTCATCTCATTCTTTGTTCTCAATTATGTGTATAATTTTGGAATGATTGAATTTTGTGTATTGCCTCATGTATTGCTTGTGAATGTGTATGCATTATAATTTTTCATCTCTATACTTATTTGGTAGTATCTTGGTTGGGAGGTGACATTGTGCACATACATAGTGTTGTTTCATTCCATGTTCTCAATTTGTGAATCTCATGTGGAATGATCTTTGCTCCATGCTTGTGAATGGTGTTTTGCTATGAATTGTCATGCCAAAGTTATTGATCCAAGTGCAGTCAAAAGTTCAAAAGGGTAATCCATTCATGTACCATTCAATGAAAATATAGAACTTCAAGGGAGTCTTCAAAATTAAATGGTAAATGTGGTGAAAAGCATGAGAGCTAAAATGGTGAATGGCGAACACTTGTATGGTTCATAAGGATCATTTATCTCTTGTACCTTTCCATATAGGTGTATTTTGGTGCATTTGAAAATAAGTTTGCAAAGTGTTTGTCAATATGGCATTTCTTGAACTTATGTTTGTTGCATATTTATTAAATGCCATATCTCTCTCATACTTCTTTCCATGCATCTGATTGGTATATACCTTGAAAAATGATTGTATGTCTTGTGTGCTTTTGGTTCTCATTATTGGCAAATATTATGAGGAATGTCTTGGGTTCATAAGAACCAAGCTTTCATAAATCGGAGAATTCCTTATCAAATGACTTCACAAAAAGGTAAACTGAAATGCCTAGGAACTGGAGTGTGGTTTGGTTTAAAATTTTAGTTGGACTCAAAGATACATTGATCCAAAATCCAATCAAATTTATGCAAGTGTTTTGAATCATCAAATGGCATTAATTGGTGTGTGAATGCTTTGGCATTTATTAGTATTCATTTATAAGACCTTATATGATTGTATCTTGATAAGAAATGAATATGTGCATTCAAAGGTTAAAATGCAAAACTACTTGTCTTTTGGACTTGCATGCATCACAAGCACATCATCCCTCAATTTGGTAAATCTTATAAGGATGTGTCTTTCCAATGTTCTTGTGAAACTCTATTTTGGAAAATCTATTAGACATTGGAAATGTGTTGGAGAAATGTTCAAATAAGGAAAATTATCCTTTCTCCAAGAATGTATTTGTGAATGCACCTTTGTTGTGGCTTTCAAGACTCTTAAAGGTAAATCTTAATGCCAAAAGGATATTGGTAGTGAAAGCCAACATTATTAAGTGGTCCAAATGTTAAAGGACTTGGTGCATTGTGCTCTCAACATGTTGACCAAATGAGAGCATACCTTGAAAAGTTTTTAGGAAGAAATAAGCCCTCATCTTCCAGTGCTTAATGGATTTCCAAGGATAAGGTGTTAGTTCATTAATTGTTTCTTCATTTGTGTATGTTTTGTTGAATGAACTAAGTTGTATTGGGCTGCATTTGTGTTTGTATTGGTAAATATTTATGCATCATTCTTGAACTACGTGCTTTATTGGTGTATAATTTATATAGTTGATAATGGTTCACTCATAAGCCCCTCTCATAGTAAAATTACTCGTATGAGTATTCCCTCCTCATAGCATGCATAAGTTGGTTTTATATTGGCATATTTTAAGAAGAAATGCATTTGGCTTTGTTTCCTCCTTCTCAATCTCCAGTCCAACTGTTGGGACATATTTAAGCACATTGGATTGGTATATCAGTGCTTAACACCCTTTGTCAATTTATGAAAAAAAGGGGGAGAAATTTAAAAGCTTGGAGTAAGCTTATGGGGGAGAATGTTTAAAGATCTAAGGGGAGTAGATCTTTGAGGAGGAGAAGATTATGATTAAGGGAGAGAAAAGTTAGGGTACTAGTCCATATGCTAAGGGGGAGTAATATTTTTTGTATTACTAACTATGGGAGTAATGTTTGAGGAGGGGATCTCTCAACATGTTGACCAAATGAGAGCATACCTTGAAAAGTTTTTAGGAAGAAATAAGCCCTCATCTTCCAGTGCTTAATGGATTTCCAAGGATAAGGTGTTAGTTCATTAATTGTTTCTTCATTTGTGTATGTTTTGTTGAATGAACTAAGTTGTATTGGGCTGCATTTGTGTTTGTATTGGTAAATATTTATGCATCATTCTTGAACTACATGCTTTATTGGTGTATAATTTATATAGTTGATAATGGTTCACTCATAAGCCCCTTTCATAGTAAAATTACTCGTATGAGTATTCCCTCCTCATAGCATGCATAAGTTGGTTTTATATTGGCATATTTTAAGAAGAAATGCATTTGGCTTTGTTTCCTCCTTCTCAATCTCCAGTCCAACTGTTGGGACATATTTAAGCACATTGGATTGGTATATCAGTGCTTAACACCCTTTGTCAATTTATGAAAAAAAGGGGGAGAAATTTAAAAGCTTGGAGTAAGCTTATGGGGGAGAATGTTTAAAGATCTAAGGGGAGTAGATCTTTGAGGAGGAGAAGATTATGATTAAGGGAGAGAAAAGTTAGGGTACTAGTCCATATGCTAAGGGGGAGTAATATTTTTTGTATTACTAACTATGGGAGTAATGTTTGAGGAGGGGATCTCTCAACATGTTGACCAAATGAGAGCATACCTTGAAAAGTTTTTAGGAAGAAATAAGCCCTCATCTTCCAGTGCTTAATGGATTTCCAAGGATAAGGTGTTAGTTCATTAATTGTTTCTTCATTTGTGTATGTTTTGTTGAATGAACTAAGTTGTATTGGGCTGCATTTGTGTTTGTATTGGTAAATATTTATGCATCATTCTTGAACTACATGCTTTATTGGTGTATAATTTATATAGTTGATAATGGTTCACTCATAAGCCCCTTTCATAGTAAAATTACTCGTATGAGTATTCCCTCCTCATAGCATGCATAAGTTGGTTTTATATTGGCATATTTTAAGAAGAAATGCATTTGGCTTTGTTTCCTCCTTCTCAATCTCCAGTCCAACTGTTGGGACATATTTAAGCACATTGGATTGGTATATCAGTGCTTAACACCCTTTGTCAATTTATGAAAAAAAGGGGGAGAAATTTAAAAGCTTGGAGTAAGCTTATGGGGGAGAATGTTTAAAGATCTAAGGGGAGTAGATCTTTGAGGAGGAGAAGATTATGATTAAGGGAGAGAAAAGTTAGGGTACTAGTCCATATGCTAAGGGGGAGTAATATTTTTTGTATTACTAACTATGGGAGTAATGTTTGAGGAGGGGATCTCTATGCTTCCACCTAGTGCATTCTTGTTTGTATACAGGTATATCATTGCAGGCACATCTAGAGGGAGAGGAAGATGAAGAAAGCATCTGAAGCATAGTGTCCTAGGATTTGTCATTTGAATATGTACTTGTAATTGTTGTATCTTTTGTATTCAAATGAGTTGTAATGGGTTGGGTTATGTCATCGAGTTTGTTATTCATTAGCTTCTAGGTTTTGTCATGAAAATGACAAAGGGGGAGACTGTTACTGCCCTGGCTTTCTGAGTCACTTATTTGTCAATACAGTGACTCAAGAGAAGCATTGCCTTGGAAAAATGAAGTAATGAAACAAGACTCAAGTGGTGTGAAGAATAAATCAAGAGCAAAGCATTGGAAAATCAAGTGAAAGATTCAACATCATCATGAGTGTGTGGTAATAGCCAAGGTAATTAACCATAGATGACCTCTAGGGTGAACCCAACACACCTAGGAAGACCTTGACTAGGCTTAGAGAACATATTGGTAAATCATAATCAAACGTAAGTGGACATTGACATCCAACAGAACAATTGAACTCAAATGTGAAAATCTGATTAAATGTCAGAACGACATATTGTGTATGGCGACCCATCTCCAAGGACATGGATGACCCATTGTGGTATGACGATCCATCACATAGAATGACAAGGGTTCTGATATAACAACCCGACCCGATTTTTCTGAATTTTAGGATTTTGGTAGCAGTGGAGAGAGTGTGGGCCCCATTGTGGGCCCTAGTTTACCTGATTTTGAGTTCAGACACTTGGAGGACGTTTCAGTAATTTTGGATAATTAAGTATTTTGTCATTTAAAATGTTTGAAAATTACACGATTTTCCCCCCGTCGACGTTCTGCAATTGATTTTAATAGGTTTTAACTTATTCTTGAAAATTTAAGACTTTAAATTTTTATTTAATTATGAATTTTTTAAAAGCAAAAAAAATATATGGAATAAATAAAATAAAACCTAAAACCTCCCTAAACCCTAACCCTCTTAAACACTCATTCTTCTGCGTAGCACTCTAGCACGCGGCTACAGTGCTGCTGCTACTTCTCTCTATCCCGTCTCTTTTTTTCTCTCCCTCCTCTTGCCCTTTCTTCCTAACCCTAACCCTAAGCTCTCTCCTCTCGTTCCCCTCCCTCAAGCCGCCTCTCTCTCCTTCTCTCGGCCTTTCCCATTTCTGCCGATGCTCTGCCCTGTTGCTCCTGCCCCCATCTCGCTCGGACAACTTCAACAACCCCAAATCCGTCCATTTCCATCCTTCCGGCCATCATCGGAGCTCGGATTTGCAGCTCCTCCTTTTGACCGAACCCTAGTAACCTCTTCCCTCCACTCTTTCTTCTTCTATTTTCCCCATTTTCCCCTATTTTCCCTACTTTCCCTTCTTTTCCCTCTCTTTCCCTCTTTTTCCCTCAGTTTCTGGGTTTCCCAACTGGGTTACTGAGCCAACTCAGTCGAGTCACCGACTCGACTGAGTTCAATTTTAGGCAACCCAGGCTTAGTCCACTGTGTAGCCCAGTGGGCTTGGGTGCCCGACCCAGCTCGCCAGACTTGGTTCGGCCCTGACCCAATTCAGCAAGTCAAGCCCAGCCTTGCTTCTGCCTAGTCCACTTTCGGCTGGCCCGATTTCAGGTCCGCCAATTCGACTAGACCCGTTTCGACCCAGCTTCGGGTCCGACCCAATTTCAAACCCAGCTCCAGTTTTGGGTTCAGTTTCCAGCCCACCCCAATTTTGGACCTAGTTGTTAGTTTCAGGCCCAGTTCAGTTCGGTTTGGACCTGACTCGCTTTCGGGCCTGTTTGTAGTCCAGACTTAGTTTGACCCGTTTTGCTCGGTTACTCATCATTGTGCTCTCGTTTCAACAGATTGAACTTCCTTCAACCCAGTGGATCCATTTTCTGGCTTTGGATTTTAGCAACACGTGTACAGGTGAGGGGACTCACCACCGATTTCAGCATGCACTTATGCATATTACTTCTCTATCAAATGTTCAAGTGCAGAATGCGGCGAATGGGATTCCCTGATATTATGAGCCACTCGGCAAGGGAGCTGATGATATCATTATGTGGCAGGGACCCCATCCGGGTGTATTCGTACCCTTAGCTCATAGGAGTATATATGGGTTGTTTATTTGATCTCATGATGGATTGACGGCTTGATAATATGATTGGTTGAAATGTGTGATAATCTGCGATGGTTGCAATTGATGGTTAATCAACATGTTGTAGGATCGTTTACGGTAAATAGTAGATGGTACTTGTCTACTACGCTTTTTTGGAACATGTTTTGATTGATAACGTGTTTGGATAGTACATGCTAGTATGTGATAGTTAGAGATATATACAACTAATGAATAAATGTGATATTATTTTGTATAACCATATTTTATTGTTTAATGATGATTGGTTGATAACATGCTCGAGTGTCAATATGTTGGTCTATTAAAGATAGCTATGCACATACTTAATTATGATTCATTATTACCGTTTTGGTAACATACTAATAAACAACTGTGCATGCATGTAGCTAGTAGTTGTGGGATGTCAGTGGGGTATAAGTACTAGGCTACACCAGGATCTAGAGACTCTCCCTGGTCTATCAGGTAGTTGGGGTTGAAGGTTGTGTGAAGCCCCGCAGTGGAAGCATGATTGAGCTATGGATTATCCGAAGCCCCGCAGTGGAAGCGTAATTGAGCTATGGATTACCCGGTGGTGGATCGTGGGTGGATGTAGTTCCTAGTGTGGGTCAACCTACCCTTTGTGGCCTTTCAATGCGCATGTGGGAGAGCATTGTCGGGCTTGGAGGTTGAGGTACCCTAGAGTCTCAGTCGGGACAAGTAGTGAGGCAGCCATGATGACCTAAGGGAAGTCCTTGGGTTGAGTATTGATTCACCCAAGGTAAACTTAGAGGTCATTACAGACAAGGTAACAGAGCGCGTGATGGATGAGGTGATCCCCGAATGACCGAGTAGACTGAGGAGGTGCTCGCCTGCTCATTGGTCGAGGGATGGTGTGGTGAGGGACAGCTCCCACTGGTATAGTTTGTGAGTCTCGGATGACCGAGTAGGCTGAGGATGTGCTCGTCCGCTCATTGGTCGAGGGATGGTGTGAAGAGATATTCCAGGCTAGGACACCTGTAGGGTAGGGACAGCCTGCGATGTGATGTGATGAGATATTCTAGGTTAGGACACCTATAGGGTAGGGACAACCTGCGATGTGATGTGATGAGATATTCCAGGATAGGACACCTGTAGGGTGGGGACAACCTGCGATGTGATGTGATGAGATATTCCAGGCTAGGACACCTGTAGGGTGGGGACAACCTGCGATGTGATGAGATGAGATATTCTAGACTAGGACACCTGTAGGGTGGGGACAGCCTGCGATGTGATGTGATGAGATATTGCAGGCAAGGGCACCTGTAGAGTGCGGACAGCCTGTAGTGTGGTGTGAGATGATGTTCCAGGCTATGACACCTTTAGGGTGGGTACAGTCTGAGGTATGGTAGTCCAGGCTATGACACCTGCAGGCTGGGTACAGTTCCAGGCTATGACACGTACAGGGTGGGTGCAGCCTAAGGTATGGTATTCCAGGCTAGGACACCTGTATAGTGGGGACAACCTGTGGTATGATGTGGTAGTGTGTTTACCCACCGTTATGACTTTGGGGTTCATTGTTGAGACTTGTGTTGTGGGTGTTGACTCACCGGGAATTTATGGGCCCCTAACTAGTGATATTGGCCGGCTCACTCAGTTGAAGACCTATAAAATTCCGTTGGGGGTGTTTATGCCGGTTGTGTGGAGACCGGCGAGCGGGGCCCGAGGTCACAAGTGTGACTACTGCGGGTCTGGTACTCGGTCGAGGAGACCGCGGATGAGTCTGGTTGGCGGTCTGTCGAGGATTAGCTTGGTAGTTACCCCCATGTGATAGTCTGTTTGAGACTCTAGTGAGCCCGACTTATGGGTTAGTTGTGGTATGTGTATGGGTTGTCCTGTGAGGGTCATAGGACTGTAGTGATTAGGCATATAAGGGAGTTGCCTTAGAGTTGCATTGGGTTGGTTAAAGGAGGTGTTGGAGGCCCGGTTGACGTAGGCCTGTGTACTAGGGGCAGGGCGCACGCTTGTATGGTCATGCATGTAGACATCCTAGACATTGATGTGTCAAAATGATTATATGTAGTGTATGCTTGATGACATATGACGCATGTGTTACCCTCACTGGGCATGTAGATGTAACGCCCCTCCCTTTCCGAGAATTTCAGAGTCTAATTTTTTTTTTAAACTAATAATAAAACATTGAAAGAGAGCGGGCGGCGTCACGACGCGAGTTAAGTTCAGACTACTCAAGTCTGAACCTTAACTGGCCACCCATGTGTACATGGACTAGACCATGATAATGAATCACACATGGAACAAACATCAACATGCGTAATAACCTAGATTAACTGCGGAATAGAAAGACTAGATAGCAAGTAACAGTCTCAAGCATTAATTATCATAAATCAACCATCCAAAGTTATTAACCTAATCAAACCATAGCAAGTAGTGACTTATTACATGTCCAACAAAATATAGTTCAAATGACAGTAATATAAATAAGTCCAGTCCATCATTCAAGCGCTTAGGCTTGGCTCCCCTCCCTGTCAACGACCTTTCCTTTTCTTTTACTTGTACATGCATTCTCCTCTGAGGATAGAATTAGGGCGTTAGATCAACGCGTCCAGTAGGTTCCCGAATCAGGGTTACCACATCATTAGCATATAAAACATGCATATATATCATATTACATGATCATCAAAAACAGGTAAAACAATGCTATGAAGTATGCACATGCAATGAGCCTTCCCCATCATGTACATTCATAGCCACCATCATGTTACTCCTCCTGGCGTGACTTGCACCGCCAAAAAAGGACGTAACTCATAACTTGCAACACTGTAGAACCTCATTCATAATCCCATGTCTATGCATGAGATGCCAATGCCTGTATGCCATTTGTTAATGCATAATATATCATTTGAAACACATATAATAAAACAAGAGTTTCATAAGAAAACTAGGGTAAAACTATGGTTACAAGTAGGTAGGAAACCTACTGAAGAATCACTTCAGCGTCCGTTCTTTCTTAGGCTTTATCCGGTCACCGCTCGCAGTCGTGCACCGTTACAGAGATCCGTCACCTTATTCACATAAATCATGAACCAACTTTAATCCCTTACTTCATTTGATTCACATTTTTGAGTCGAAGTCCACAAATAACAACTCATGGGGTTCGACCATACACTAGGGCCGAACCTCATCATCTTGATTTGGTCCTACTTTCAAGTCCTTCCATTATTGCCCATATTTACAATTTTTGCCATTGGCTCATCTTTTATAATAATTTATGCCCATAGAAATATTACCCGAAACAAATGTTTATAGGTGGGGTTCGGCCATACACCTTGGTCGAACCTCACTTATTTCACTTAGGTCCATTTTTCATCTCATGATTGTGACCCTTATTTACAAACATGCCATTGCTACCAATACCTTGATTAAACTCTACAATTTTCCCACAACCTTAACATGGTTCAGTCATGTTTTGGCCGACCAAAACAGTAAACATAATTCCATCTTAAATCACATACGCATCCATAAAATGACCCATGAAAACAGTCCATGGGGTTCGGCCATACTCATGGCTGAACCCTTATGGTTCTTTTGCTCAATAATGTCCATTATTTAAATACCAATTGGCTCTACCCCTTAGCCATGTTAAACACATAGTTTAGCCATCCTATGGTCAACCCAAAATCAGTAACCTTATCACATAAAAATCTCCACCATTTGGTATGGTTTTATCTCTCCAAAACCATACCAACTTATCAAGCATTTTTATGGGGTTCGGCCATCCAATGTGGCCGAACCCTATGCTCATGTTTTGATCTTTCACACATGCTTTAGGCGTTATTTAAACATGCAATATCAGTATCATATTGCTGCCTTTAAACCTCTTAGAAACCATCTAATTAAATTCATCCAAACAGCCCATAAAAGTCCATGGTTTCCATGTTTCATAACATGAAAACCAACAACCTTTTACATGGGGTTCGGCCCTCCATGGTGGCTGAACCCAATGTTTATGTTTACTATTTTTAAACATCCAATAATCATGTATAAACAGTATATCGAAAGGCTCGCAAGTTCGAGCGTGGGTTACGGCCAAACATAAGGGCCAGGATAGCCATGTTCAAAGCAGCCACACTGGCAGAAGTGGTCAGCAGGGCAACCATTGTGGAACAGGAAATGGCGGAATTTACAAAAGTGGACAACCGCCGAGCTTCGAGTGGGAGGGGTGCGTACCAACCCAACAAGAGGTTCAGATCGAACTTCGGCAGACCTTCGCCTTCTGTTGGATCAAGTGGGGGCTTTCGCCCCAACCAGCCCACTCAATCTGTGGCAGTTACACAAGCTTCTCGAGGAGTGAACACCTGTTTTCATTGTGATCAACCAGGTCACTACAAGAAGGACTGCCCAAAGTTCAACAGGCTGTCATATTCTAGAGGATCATTCCGTCCACCAGCTAGACCGGGAAACTCCAGAGGAGGCATAATGCAAGGTCGGGGAGGTCGAAGGTCTGACCCTGCTGGTTCAGGACGATTATTTACTCTAACTTCTCAAGAGGAAGAGGAGCATGCTGTGATACAAGGTATGGCGGTAGTGAGTAGCTCATATGCATATGCACTATTTGATTCTGGAGCATCACACTCCTTTATAGCTGCATCATTTATTACTGCTACTGGTACATTAGTTCAAAGATTAGCCACAGCACTTACTATTGTATCCCCTGTCGGAGATTCGGCATTGGGACTTATATGTATGGCGGTTAACACTGAGTTAGTTGGACTCAGATTTGAGTTCAATTATCTAGTGCTGGACATGTCTGAATATGATATTATATTCGGTATGGATTGGTTGGCGAAGTTTCATGCCAACATCGACTGTTATTGTCGAAGAGTGACATTTAAGTCACCCGATGGCAAGCAATATGTAGTCCGTGCAGATAAACAAAGTGGATTGCAGGAAGGGTTAAACCACGTGGTATTGAATAATATCACCATAAACAAAGCTCCAGTCACTGAACTTCCAGCAATTATACAAGAATTTGCGGATGTATTCCCAAAGGAACTCCCTGGTTTACCACCTATGAGGGAGATTAACTTCGAGATCAAGTTGTATCCTGGCACAACACCAGTATCGTTACCACACTATCGGATGGCACCAGCAGAAATGTTGGAGCTAAAGAAGCAGATTGATGAACTGCTTAGGCTGGGTTGCATCCGGAACAGTACATCATCATGGGGAGCACCAGTGCTGTTTGTGGAGAAGAAGAACGGTTCACTACGGATGTGCGTGGACTACCGGAAGCTGAATCAGCTAACAGTCCGGAACAAGTACCCTCTGCCCAGGATCGATGATTTATTTGATCAATTGAGGGGTTCAAGCCATTTTTCAAAGATCGATTTGATGTCTGGTTATCATCAAATCTGAGTTAGGGAGGAAGACATAGAAAAGACAACTTTTCGGACGCGGTATGGATTGTTTGAGTTCGTGGTCATGCCATTTGGACTCACAAATGCGCCGGCTGTGTTCATGGATTTAATGAATAGGGTCTTCCGTCCCTATCTGGATCAGTTTGTAATCGTATTCATTGATGACATTCTGATCTATTCCAAGAGTCAGGAAGAACATGCAGAGCACTTACGGATAGTTTTAAATATTTTGAGGCAGAATAAGCTATATGCCAAGGCCAGTAAATGTGAATTCTTGGGGCATCTCATAACAGAAAACTGTATATCCGTGGATCCAGCTAAAGTGGCGGCAGTAAGTGAATGGAAAGAGCCAAAGAATGTGACCGAGATCCGCAGTTTCTTAGGACTGGCGGGTTATTATCGGAAATTTATCATGGACTTTTCCAAGATAGCGTCTCCGTTGACTCGACTTACTCAGAAAGGAGTCAAGTATGAGTGGACAGATCAGTGTAACCGGAGATTTGAAACGCTGAAAGAGAAACTTACCACTGCTCCTATTTTAATTTTGCCGGAAAGGGGCAAAGGATATGAAGTACAATACGATGCTTCAGGAGAGGGACTAGGGTGTTCGCTCATGCAACGTCATCGTGTGGTGGCTTATGGATCAAGGCAGTTGAAACTGCATGAGCGTCTCTATCCCTCACATGATTTGGAGCTAGCTGCAGTGGTCTTCGCTCTTAAAAGTTGGAGGCACTATCTCTACGGCGAGAAATTTGAGTTATTTTTTGATCATAAGAGCTTAAAATATCTTTTTGATCAGAAGGAACTCAACCTCAGGCAGCGAAGATGGATGGAATATCTGGCAGATTATGAGTTTGCGCTTCGATACCATCCAGGCAAGGCGAACAAGGTGGCGGATGCTCTCAGCCGCCTATCTCATGCGTCAGTCGCATGCTTGATCAGAACAGAATGGGAGATGCTGCACACCTTTCGAGAGTTCAATCTTCATATCAACAACTATGGGAGTATGTATAATTTGATCATACGGTCCAATATAGTCACAAAGATTGAACAAGAACAAAGAACAGATCCGGAAGTGGAGGACATTTGGGCCAAGATGTCTACTGGCACCATTGTACCGGAATGGGAATTATGACCAGGACAAGGTCTTGTATTCCGGGGAAGGACATATGTGCCAAAGAGTTGCAGGAAATAGCTACTGATTGAGGCACATCAGTCCAAACTCTCTATCCATCCGGGCAGCACCAAAATGTACCATGACTTAGAGGCATTATTGGTGGCATGGGCTAAAAAGGGATGTGGCAGAATTCGTGGCACATTGTCTAACTTGTCAGCAAGTTAAGACTGAACACCAAAAGCCACCAGGGTTACTCAAACCCTTAGCAGTGCCAGAATGGAAATGGGAACACATTTCCATGGACTTTGTATCGGGGTTGCCAGGATCTTCAAAGGGCAATGACCCCATATGGGTCGTAGTCGACCGACTGACCAAGTCTGCACATTTCATTCCTATCAAGATGACAGATTCATCTGAAACATTGGGTCGGCGGTATATTAAAGAAATCATTCGACTACATGGCATTCCCCGAACGATAGTATCAGACAGAGATGGCCGTTTTACCGGCAGAGTATGGCAAAGCATGCAGTCAGCCATGGGGACAGACTTATTGACTAGCACCGCTTTCCATCCACAGACTGATGGACAGTCTGAAAGAACAATACAAACCTTGGAAGACATGCTAAGAGCATGTATGTTAGATTTCAAAGGAGGATGGGAGGACCACTTACCATTGGTGGAGTTCTCGTATAATAACAGCTATCAGGCAAGCCTTCAGATGGCTCCATACGAGGCATTATATGGTAGACCGTGTAGGTCACCGGTATGTTGGACAGAGGCAGGAGAGCCTGCATTGATTAGACCAGAACTAGTCGCAGAGACTACTGCACAAATTAAGTTGATACGTCAACACTTATTGATTGCGCAGAGTCGGCAGAAGAGTTGCGCTGATAAAAGGAGAATGTTTCTGGAATTTGAAGTGGG
The DNA here is from genome assembly GCA_013350335.1 of Chimonanthus salicifolius. Lineage (NCBI taxonomy): Eukaryota > Viridiplantae > Streptophyta > Magnoliopsida > Laurales > Calycanthaceae > Chimonanthus > Chimonanthus salicifolius. Next base: position 22,624,836 of record CM023541.1, on the reverse strand, counting down.
AGACTTGGTATTCCTAAAGGTCTCGCCACGGAAGGGACATATGAGGTTTGGCAAGAAAGGAAAACTGTCGCCAAGATATGTGAGACCGTTTTCCATCATGAGAAGGATGGGGGATGTTGCTTACCAGTTAGCACTTCCTTCGCAGTTAGCAGCTCTACATGATGTGTTTCATGTGTCGATGCTAAGGAAATACAATCAAGATCCGTCCCATGTTTTAAATGTTCAAAATATTGAAGTACAAAGCAATGTGACATACGTCGAGAAGTCAGTCAGAATAGTGGAGACCGAACAAAGGGTGTTGCGAAACAGAGCGATTCAGTTCGTAAAGGTGGTATGGGACCGTCATGGTGATGAAGAGGCCACATGGGAACTTGAATCGGAGATGAGAACAGCTCATCCCGAATTATTTGTGTAATTTAATTTGAGAACCCTACTTCACTCGATTTTCAGGACGAAAAATTTAAAAAGAGGGTTATATTGTAACACCCCAATTTCTCAATAAAGTGGAAAATTACGAAAATGCCCCTGAGTTGTTAAATTAATTATTTTGTGATGTTAAGTAAGGAAATAGTGGGGCCCATTGCTCAAATTAAAATCATATGAGCACATTATGAATGTTAAGTTTGATTGGATGGGTAATTTTCATCATTTGGGTCAAAAATGGCTAAATGGGTCAAAGGGCCCAAATGGGACCCATCGGGTCTTACTGAAATATTTGTCCATTATGGGAACTTAAATTAAATGGGCTTAGGCTGATATGATTGGAAATCAAGTGGAGGAAAAATGGGTAGGCCTGACCCATATGTAAAAACCAGTTACAAATGACCAAAATGCCCATAATTGGGTCATGGAGTCAAAAACGGGTCAAGGAGTTAAAAGTGGACCCAACGGGTCGAGTTGACTATTGTTGACCATGTGGACCCTCAAGGGAGCTACAATATGTGTTAAATCAGTTGAGTGGGACTGAGGTGAGTTGGAATTAAATCAAGTTAAGAGTCAACTCATGTGCATTAAATGAAATGCATTAAGTATGTGAGTTGGGTGAGTTGAGATGGAAATTTAAATGATCTTGAGTTGGGTGAGTCAAAATGGAAATCCATGGGACTGCAACTCAGTGAGCTAAGTGGAAATTTGAAGAGGTTGGCTGGTCTTAAACCAACCAAAACAAGTCCCACACGTTGGGGACTTGTTTGGTGAGTTCCATGTTGAATCATGAATGCAAATGATGGGTTTGAGGTGAGTTACATGGAAATCTGAATGGCTGCATGGGTAGGTGCCAAGGGGTGCCTTGGATGGCACCCAATGCCCATCGTTTTGTGCATGAATTGATGAGAAGTGGAGGGGTTATGATGGCTGAAATACAAAAGCAATGAACACCAAGGTTAGCCGACTTTTGTAATTGCAAACCCAAGTTTTCCCATCTCTTTCTCCCTCTCTCCAATTGGTGTTCTTGGCTGGAACAGCAGAGGCTTTTGGCACCAATTGTTCAAGCTTAAACCAACAAGGAATTAAGGAAGAAAGGAAGAAATAAAAGAAAGGAAACAAGGATCAAAAGGCAAGACAAGAGCTTGGAATTTGGTAAGTGTTTCATGGACTTTTGGATTAACAAATGGGGTGTGGATTGGGCCATGATCATGGCCGAATGCACCAATGACTAACCTTGATTAATGGAGGTTTAGAAATGGTTAAGATGACCATTGGGTTCGGCCACCATGAAGGGCCGAACCCCATGTGCAAGATTGCTTGGTTTTCATGTTTTGGAAACATGAAAACCATGGGTTTATGGACTAATTTTTGGGTTTTTATTTGAGAATCAAATACATGACATGGAAAGGATTATAAACCTGGATCTGAATGTCAGAACAGGCTGAAGGTTATATGGTCTAAATCAGTGGATTAAAAGATGGAAATGGACCATTGGGTTCAGCCACTTTGCATGGCCGAACCCCATGGAAACAAGTGGTTGTTTTTTATAGTTTTTGGAAATTAAAACCATATAATTTGGGAATGATATTAGATGTTATTGTTGGATTTAAAATGCATGTTTTAAGGAGGTTAAAACATGGATTTGGATGTTGGTTTCAGACCCAAGATAAAGGGTTAAATTTTCAAAACCAAAGGTCATGGTGTTCGGCCAATGAGCATGGCCGAACCCTATGAAATTGGGCTAATTTTTGGATGCTTGTTTGAAAGGTAAAACCTGATTTTAGTGTACTGTTTATTACATGTTTATTGGATGTTTAAAAATAGTAAACATCACCATTTGGTTCGGCCACCATGGAGGGCCGAACCCCATGTTAAAAGGTTGTTGGTTTTCATGTTGTGAAACATGGAAACCATGGACTTTATGGACTGTTTTGAATGAATTTAATTAGATGGTTTCTAAGAGGTTTAAAGGCAGCAATATAATACTAATATTGCATGTTTAAACAACGCATAAAGCATGGTTAAAAGACCAAAACATGGACCTTGGGTTCGGCCACCTTGGATGGCCGAACCCCATGTAAGTAAGTGATGTGTTTTGGTGAAGTTAAATTATTTTTTTTGGTGGTTGGTTATGGGGCTGAACCATGTGTAATTCATGGTTGTGTTAACATGATTAAATCATGAATAATCATGAGAAGTTGAGGGATCAATCAGATGAAGTGAACCCCGTGGGTTGCTTTAGGGTTTTTATTTGATTTACATGGAGTAGTGTTGGTGGATGAAAATGAGGATTGGAACCAAGTGATTTGAATGGTTGTGAAGGGATTAAGAAATACAAATTGGATTGGTAGGGTTCGGCCAAGTAGTATGGCCGAACCCCACTAAGGTAGATTACTTTGATGAACATTGATTATGAGCAAGATTAGGCATTGGTTAGACCAATGGCAAATCTGTGAATACAAGCCAAATGAAGAGATTGATCAAAGGACTTATAAGATGTTTTAGGTCTCATATGTGAATGGACATGTAAATAAGAGTATGATTTACTTATTGTTGCATAATAAGGTACCGAAAGTTGAACGACGAACGAGTCGTGACCGAGTGAAGCTCAAAAAGGAACAGACACTCAAGCAAAGTTTCAGTAGGTTTCCTACCTACTTGTAACCACAGTTTTACCCCAGTTTTCTTATGATACTCTTGTTTTATTTTATGTGTTTCAAATGATATATTATGCATTAACAAATGCCATACAGGCATTGGCATCTCATGCATAGACATGGGATTATGAATGAGGTTCTACAGTGTTGCAATTTATGGGTTACGTCCTGCCTCGGTAGTACAAGTCACTCCAGGAGGAGTAACATGATGATCATAGTCACATTGGTCTCCTTAGGCGATGAGAGTCCCGCCAGGAGGACTAATACATGATATGAATTAGTCAATGATGAAGAGATAAAGGTGTGTTGTAATTTACCTTGACGGTGCAAGGCACGTCAAGTGATGGCTATGAATGTACATGATGGGGGATGCTCATTGCATGTGCATACGTCGTAGCATTGTTTTTACCTGTTTTGATGATCATGTATTATGATATGTATATGCATGTTTTATATGCTAACATGTGGTAGCCCTGATTCGGGAACCTACTAGGCACGTTGATCTAACGCCCTAATTCTATCATCAGAGGAGATTGTAGGTACAAGTAAAGGAAAAGAAAAGGTCATTGATCGGGAGGGGAGCTGAGCCTAAGTGCTTGAATGCTGGAATGAATTTCTATTTGCTGTTTATTTGATACTTTATTATGGACATGTAATAAAGTAGTTACTTGCTATGGTTTGCTTAGGATATTGACAATGTATAGTTGATTTATATAATTATTATTTGAGACTGGTACTGGCTATCATTTCATACTATTCCGCAAGTTGATGTTAGTTCCATGTGTGTTCATTATTATGGTCTAGTCCATGTACACATGGGTGGCCAGTTAAGGTTCAGACTTGGGTAGTCTGAACTTAACTCGCGTCGTGACGGCGCCCGCTCTCTTTCGATGTTTTATTATTACTTTTTTAAAAAAAAATTAGACTCAGAAATTCTCGGAAAGGGCGGGGCGTTACAGTAGAGCTCACCCCGTGCCTCACAAGTACTTCATAGAGGAAGGGTCAGCGGGACCCTCAGTCGGACGTTGGGCGTAGAGTTGCAGCTTTGTACTTTGTCATGGTTCCATTTTGCAATTGAGGACTTGCTAATGTATTTGAGATATGCGTACTTTTCATTGAGTTGGAGGAATGCAATAATGGAATAAGGTCATTGTTCCCAATTATGATTAATACTTTATTGGTACTACTAGTTATTGGTTTAATTGTGGGTTGCCTGTCGTTACTTTGAATTACGGGAGCAGTATCTCCCATTTAAAATAAAATACCCTTGGAATAGTAACAAATCGGTTTCGGGACTTTGTATCTGTTTAATGTACTCGTAGTGGGATGGGTCGTTATAGTTGGTATCAAAGCACAATTCAACTCTCGGACTGCACATGGGTCAGAGATGCGTGAGATGATGACCAGAGCTTAGGTTCATCCCCTGTGTGATAAGGTAGATGGAACCTATTTCCATGGTGGTGTTTGGACTTTCCTAAGTTGTTGTGGTAAGCCTGATGGAGTTGCCCTTGAGCTTGAGTACTAGAGATGTATTTTTACTTTGGGTTCTCGCTTGGTATTGAGCTTGGTCAGACTTTCGTTTTGTGGATTGACTCGTTGTGAGAATGAGCACTTGTTAGAGTTGGGGAAACTGTAGTGGGGATAGTAACCCGGAGACCTAGGGATTCCCCTACCCGTGATAGAGACTTTGGAGAACTAAGTGTTGGTGAGCAGAATGTCTACCTCCGCTGTCAATGTGTGTATGCTGAGGACCCGAAGCATCTTGTTAGCGGGAAGTCAGGGTATTTGACCAAAGTACGACTTCAATACAGTAATCTGAGTGTGGTGGCAACACCCCGTATGGGATGACACATCCTACTGATGCGAGTGGTGTTATGGTGCCCCTTAGTTTTTATTTTTGAGACTTGAGCTGATTCAGATTCGTGAGTCCCTTGATGACTTTGAGCTTCACCGTGGTTTAAGTTTGGGAGTATAGGTGGTGGAGACGCCTTGTTTGTCACGTCTCCATTGGAGTGGTTGGCAGATATTGTGCAGGATTACATGTATCATATTAGAGCTAAAGGCAGATCTCTTAACCGTTGGAGGTGTTCTTTCTAGAGGCAGTGATTTACCATCAGGCAGGGTGTTGACGGATCTGGTTACAGTGTGGCTTGTCAATCAGTTTGAGTTGAGAGGGCATTAGGATGCCAGGCGTTCGGCTGACACCGACAGGGGTGTTGGACTAAGAGACTAGACTTTTGGGCTAGAGTCGGTGAGACCTATTTGCCTAGGTTTTAGTAGGTTATAGAGTGAGTTAAGAGGACTGTCGACTCCTGGTAGGACTTGAGCACGGTGACAGCTACATACAATCATTTTAACAGTTCTTTGCGAAGGACTATGTGGCCTACTGTATAAATTGCCCTTTGCATTAGGCAGAGATCTTGAAGCAATTCTGTTGAGACCGGATATGTTCGGGGGGACTATCGAGCAGATGAGGCTGATCAGAGTTTCGAAGGTGGTGCAGACTGTTGTCCAAGTTGTTCAACTGTTCGTGGTGCTTTGTGGCAAGGTGGTTTCAGTGGGTCGAGTGTTGTGGCATTATCTTGTGATGAGAGGATCGATTTGAGGGTAGATTTTAGCTGTGTAGAGACAACTTTCACTCGGATTTTTCTTGTGAGGTTTCAGACTGAGGTATGTTTTCAATTTGAATTTCGAAACGAAATTCCTTAAAGGGGGTAGCATTGTAACAACCCGACTCGATTTTTCGGAGTTTTAGGATTTTGGTAGCAGTGGAGAGAATGTGGGCCCCGTTATGGGCCCTAGTTTACCTGGTTTTGAGTTCAGACACTTGGAGGACGTTTCAGTAATTTTTTATTATTAAATATTTTGTCATTTAAAATGTTTGAAAATTACACGATTTTTCCCCTCGTCGACGTTCTGCACTTGATTTTAACGAGTTTTAACTTATTCTTGAGAATTTAAGACTTTAAATCGTTATTTAATTATGATTTTTTTTAAAAGCAAAAAAAAAATATGGAATAAATAAAATAAAACCTAAAACCACCATAAACCCTAACCCTTTTAAACACTCATTCTTCTACGCAACACTGTAGCACACGGCTACAGTGCTGCTGCTGCTTCTCTCTCTCTCTCACGTCTCTCTCTTTCTCTTCCTCCTCTCGCCCTCTCTTCTTAACCCTAACCCTAGGCTCTCTCCTCTTATTCCCATCCCTCAAGCAGCCGTTCTCTCTCTCTCTCTCTCTCTCTCCTTCTCTCGGCCTCTCCCCTCTCTCATTTCTGCCGATGCTCTGCCCTCCTCCTCCTGCCCCCATCTCGTTCGGACAGTTTCAACAACACCAGAGCCGTCAAATTCCATCCTTCCCGTCGTCGTCGGAGCTCGGATTCGCCGCCCCTCCCTTCGCCCAAACCCTGGTAACCTCTTCCCTCCACTCCTTCTCCTTCCCTTTTCCCCATTTTCTCCTATTTTCCATACTTTCCCTTTTTTTCCCTTTTTTTCCCTCAGTTTCTAGGTTTCCCAACTGGGTTACAGAGCCAACTCAGTCGAGTCACCGAGTTGACTCAACTGAGTTCAGTTTTGGGCAACCTAGACCCAGTCCTCTGTGTAGCCCAGTGGGCCTAGGGGCCCGACCCATCTCGCCAGCCTTCGTTCGGCCCTGACCCAATTCGGCCAATCAGGCCCAACACTACTTCGGCCTAGCCCACCTTCGGCCCGGCCCGATTTCAGGTCCGCCAATTCGGCCCTGCTCGATTTCAGGCCAGGCCCGTTTCGACCCACGTTCGAGCCCGACCCAATTTCAAACCCAGTTTCCACTTTTGGGCTCAATTTCAAGCCCGGCACAATTTTGGACCCAGTTTTTAGCTTTGGGCCCACTTTAGTTTAGATTGGATCTGTAACGCCCGGCCCTGTTCACCATAAATCAGAGTTAAAATTTTTTTTTTTTTTAAAGTGACAAAGGGCGCGAACGTCACGACGCGAGTTAAGTCCGAGCTTCTAAAACCCGGCCCTTAACTGGCCAACCCTACGTGTGCGTGGAATGAAGTCCACGGAGAATGGTTCACACGTAGAAGTAAGCATCGGGGAACATTTAAACCAATTGCGGAAAATTATAAAAGAGCCTAACCTACAAATTCTTAGATAGCAGGGAAGTTACATTCATTCAATCACCAAACATCCTTAAAACCATAATGTCCAAATTTTTTGGCCCATTTACTCTTTACTTCACCAATTTTCCAATTTCCATCCTTAAAATAAATAATATTCCCATTTATATTAATTTTAAAAATTCCGGGCCCTTACAGGATCCGACTCGCTTTCGGGCCCGTTCGTAGTCTAGACCTAGTTTGTCCCGTTTTGCCCGGTTACTTATCATTGTGCTCTCGTTTCAACATATTGAACTTCCTTCAACCCAACAGATCCGTTTTCTCACTTTGGATTTTAGCAACACGCACATAGGTGATGGGACTCACCACCGATTTCAGCATGCACTTACACATACTACTTCTCTATCAAATGTTCGGGTACGGAATGCGACGAATGGGATTCCCTGGTATTATGAGCCACTCGGCAAGGTAGCTGTTAATATCATTATGTGGCAGGGACCCCATCCAGGTGTATTCGTACCCTTAGCTCATAGGAGTATATATGGGTTGTTTATTTGATCACATGATGGATTGACGGCTTGATAATATGATTAGTTGAAATGTGTGATAACCTGCGATGGTTGCAATTGATGGTTAATTAACATGTTGTTGGATCACATGCGGTCGATAGTCGATGGTGTTTGCCTACTATGTTTGTTTGGAACATGCTTTGATTGATAACGTGTTTGGATAGTACATGCTAGTATGTGATAGTTAGAGATGTATACACCTGATGAATGAATATGGTATTATTTTGTATAACCACATTTTATTGTTTAATGATGATTGGCTGATAACATGTTCGAGTGCCAATGTGTTGGTCTATTAAAGACAGCTATACACATACTTAATTATGATTCATTGTTACTATTTTGGTAACATGCTTATAAACAACTGTGCATGCATGTAGCTAGTAATTGTGGGATGTAAGTGGGGCATAAGTACTAGGCTACACCAGGATCTAGAGACTCTCCCTAGCCTATCAGGTAGTTGGGGTTGAAGGTTGTGTGAAGCCGCGTAGTGGAAGCGTGGTTGACCTATGGATTACCTGGTGGTGGATCGTGGGTGGATGTACTTCCTAGTGTCGATTGACCTACCCTTTGTGGCCTTTTAATCAGTCTGTGGGAGAGCATTGTCTGGCTTGGACGACGATGTACTTTGGAGTCTCAGTCGGGACAAGCAGTGAGGCAACGATGATGACCTAAAGGAAGTCCCCGGGTCGAGTATTGATTCACCCAAGGTGGACTTAGAGGTCATTATAGACACGGTACCCGAGCACGTGATGGATGAGGTGATCCCCGAATGACCGAGTAGGCTAAGGAGATGCTCGCCTGCTCATCGGTCAAGGGATGGTGTGGTGAGGGATAGCTCCCGCTGGTATGGTTTGTGATTCCCGGATGACCGAGTAGGCTGAGGACGTGCTTGCCCGCTCATTGGTCAAGGGATGGTGTGATGAGATATTCCAGGCTAGGACACCTGTAGTGTGGGGACAACCTGCAATGTGATGTGATGAGATATTCCAGGCTAGGACACCTGTTGGGTGGGGACAACTGGCGATGTGATGTGATGAGATATTCCAGGCTAGGACACCTGTAGAGTGGGGACAGCTTACGGTGTGGTGTGAGATGATGTTCCAAGCTATGACACCTGTATGGTGGGTACAGTCTGAGGTATGGTAGTCCAGGCTATGACACCTGCAGGTTGGGTACAGTCTGAGGTATGGTATTCCAAGCTATGACACCTGCAATGTAATGACCCGGAATTTGTGAATCAATATATCTATGGTTATTATTTATTTTAATGATGGAAATTTAGAATTTTAAATGGACTGAATGTTAAGTGAATCAAAATTTGGGCAAAGGCCCAAGTATGGTCCAATGGACCATGGGTTGGATGAAATTCATTTAATTGGTCAATAATGATTAATGTAATGGCTCGGAATTTGTAAATCAATATATATGTGGTTATTATTTGTTTTAATGGTGGAAATTGGAAATTTGATGGAATAAATGGTGAATGGATCGAAATATGGACAAAGGCCCCAAGTATGGCCCAATGGACTATGGATTGGGTTTAAATTCATTTAAAGGGTCAAAGATGGTCAACTGGGCCAAGGGTGGTCAAATTGGGCCCAATACCCATCCGGGACCCAATGGGTCAAAATGATCTAAGCTATAAGGTAAATGGGTAAGAGGAAAATGTAATTGGGCCATGGGCCCAATGGTGATCCAATTAGTTAGAGTGGGTTAAATTAAATCACCTAAGTTAGTGATGAGTTGACCAAGGTGACATGGTCCATGGGACCCACCTCCACCTCACCAACTGAGGTGGCGTGTGGACCCAGAGATTGGTGGGGCCGACCACCATGGCTGAATTGGTCAACCATGGGTGTATGTATGAAGGCAAACTAAGCAAATGAAGTTAAGTTCAAGTGGGAATTAATTAGCTTAACCTAATGATCCAATTAAGTAGTTAATTAACATAAAAAAAGAAAAGAAAAAGGTCGTCAAAGAGGGGAGACCAAAACACCTCATTCCAAACTTGAGAGAAGAAAAAGCGTTGGCTAGTGGTGTTGGGTCAAAAAGCATATAAAATATCTTATGGGTTGGTGGGAGAAATTAATGGTAAAGTTATCTTAACCAACCAAAAGGAGATGACTTCATCTCATCTCTCAAATTCCATCCTCATTTCACTCACTTCATCTCTTTCACTCTCAAAACTGTCCCACACCCAAGGGAGAAGAAGAAGAAAACTAAGGAAGAAAAAGGAGAAGAGCATAGGGAGAGGAAGAAAGGCCCAAGTGTTGGCCCACCACCTCAAGGTAAAAACCTTGAGACACCTTTCTCATCTCCATTCTTCCCCTCTCTCTCTCAAATCTAACCTTACCTTGGCCGAACCCAAGCCTTGAGGTTTTCACCATGGATCAAGCATCTTAGCCGATCAAACAAGGAGAGGAAGAAGAAAGGAGGCCAAAGAGTCCGACGGGGGCGAAGAAAGTCGGAGGAGACGACAGATTGTAAGTATTTTCTAAAACAAGAGATTTGGATTTTTAGGGTTTAAGATTTGGGATCCATTTTTGTTAAAGTTGATGGTGGCCAAATGATCATAGGCCTTGGATCTCAAATCCATCAAATGGAAAGATGGAAAGATGGGCCAACCCTAAATGGGTAAATTAGGGTTAAAAAAAAAAAGTAAATGTATTAAGGATATAATGTATTTAGATTATTTAAATATGGAATTATGTAAATTTGGAAGAAAATTATGGGCCATAGGCATGGTGGGTGATTAAGTGATGTATGATTTTTTAGGGTTTTAAAGAGTGGAGGATGATTTAGGGTTTGTAAGTGTTCATTGATCAAATGTGGTAATTCTTTTTAAAGGGATCATGAATGAAAATCATGGAAAGATTGTTTATGTTTTTTTTAAGGTGCTAATGATTAAATATGGTGATTTGTAAAGGGTTGTTAAATGAAGAAATTCATGGAAGGAATGATTAGGATTATTAGGGTTTCTAGTGATTAAATGTAGGAAATTTTTAAAGGGGCTTAAATGAGGAAATGCATGGGAGGTGTGAATGGTGTTGGTAGCCTTAAAAGGCATGGGGAAACTTTGATGAATTAAGTGTTTTGGAAACCATAAAAAGAATGGGAAGTATGGCATGACTAAATGAGTCATTAATGGACTCAAGGAAATGTACCAAAATGATGGATCATGAACCATGGGTTCGGCCATGGTGAATGGCCGAACCCTATGGTGATGAAATGTTAGGTGATTGTAAGGGCCCGGAATTTTTAAATTAAAAAAAAAAAAGTGGATATAAGTTATTTTAGTGATGGAAATTGGAAAATTGGTGAAGTAAAGAGTAAATGGGCCAAAAAATTTGGACAAAGGCCTAAGTATGGCCCAATGGACTATGGAGTTGATTTAAATTCATTTAAAAGGGGCAATGAGGGTTAAATGGGTCAAGAATGGTCAAATTGGGTCACATACCCATTTGGGACCCGATGGGTCAAAGTAGTTGAGCTCTAAGGTAAATGGGCTAGATGGAAATGTAATTGGGCCATGGGCCCAATGGTGATCCATTTAGAGGGTATTCAATGAAATTAAATCACCTAAGTTAAGTTAAAAATTAAACCAAGGTGGTGTGGCCAAGTGGGACCCACCTCCACCTCATCAAGTGAGGTGGCGTGTGGGCCAACGATTGGTGGGGCCGGCCACCATGGTTGAATTAGTCAACCATGGGTGTATGTATGAAGGCAAATTTAAGTAGATGGGATTAAGTTAAAGTGGGAATTAATTAACTTAACCTAATGATTCAATTAATTAATTAGTTAATTAAGCTAAGTTAAAAGAATGGTCAAATGGGAAGACCAAACAATCCATTTCAAACATGAAAAAACGTTGGCTAGTGTTGGTTGGGTCAAAAAAGCATGAAAAATATCTTAGGCTTGGTTGGTGGGAAATTTATGTTAAAGTGTAAAGTAAGCTACCTTGGGATAAGATGGGTTTCCATCTTATCCCATTCTCAATTTTACTTACTCCATCTCTCCCACACCACCGTCCCTCATCTCTAAGGAAAGAGAAGTAGAAAAATTAAGGAAGAAGAAGAAGAAAAGCTTGGAAGAAAAGAGAGGAGGAAGTTGTAAGTTTGGCCATCCCTTTAAGATCAAACTATAGAATCCTATTTTCTCATCTCCATCCTCTCCTCTCTCTCTCTCTCAAATTAAGCCCTACTATGGCCAATCCTAAGTTAGGAGGGTTTCACCATTGATCAACCATCTTGGCCTACCAAAGATCAAGAGGAAGGAGAAAGGAGGCCAAGGAGTCCGACGGGAGTGGCGGAAGTCGGAGGAGGCATCGGATTGTAAGTATTTTTTTTTAAACAAGAAATTTTGGATTTTTTTAGGGTTTAAGATTTGGGATTCAATTTGTAAATTTAATGGTATCCAAATGATTTTATGCCTTTGATTTCAAATCCATCAATTGAAGGATGGAAAGTGGACAAAACCCTAATGGATAAATTAGGGTTAGTTTAAGGAAAAATAAATGGATTAAGGAATGTAATGTAATTAAGTTATTAAGCATGGAATTATGTGGAATTGGAAAGGAATTGTAATGGGATTTTTAGGTTTAAAATCATGGAAGAATGATTTGGAATTTTGGGGTTTTAATGATTAAATGTGGTGATAATTTTAAAGGGGTTTAAATGAAGAAATGCATGGGAGATGTGAATAATGGTAATGACCTCAAAAATGGTAGGTGTTTAAGTGAATTATTAGGGTTTATAAATAATGGAAGCCATGGAGGATGATTTAGGGTTTTAAGATTTTAATGGTTAAGTGTAAGTAATTAAGGAAATCATGGAAGGTGGCTAAGTGATTTCAATGGGGACATTGGGATGAATTTGGTGTTTTGGAACCATGAAAAAAATAAATGGGAGTTATGGTTAAACTAATGGACCAAAATGTATTTCATGATGATTAAGGAAGGATGATTTAAATGTATGAGTTAAAATCCCTCATAGTTGGACTTATGTGTGTGTTTAAATTAATGGGGAATAGGTCATGATTAAAGGGGTCATTAATGGACTCAAAAATGTATCAAGTGATGATCAAAATTGATGATTTAAATTGTATGATGTAAACCTCTTCATGGAAGGGCTTGTGATGGGTGCAAATGTGTAAATAGGCCAAAGAAAAAATGGGTGTTTGGTTAAGTAGAAAGGGCTGATTTTTAATGAACCCATGACCCAATGTTAGGTCATGTTATAGGCCAAATTTGGAATTATGCATGTGTTAAATCAATGGAAATGAGGCTAAGTTAAGGGTTGATTTTTAATGATCTTGTAACATGGTTACGGATCATTAATGGACCTAAGTTGTGGATCAATTTTGGGCTTAGGAAGGCATGAATGAATGAGTAATTGTTTATGTAAAAGGGGTAGTGGCAAAAACTGTAATTAGTGGCCAAATTCAAGAATTCCATGGAACTTGATCATGGACTTAGGGGATCTAATGTAATAACCTTATAAGTGATTGATAAAGCCTAGGGTGGCCGAATTTTAAGACTTATGGGATTAAAAGGTTTAATAAATGGTATGGGACCCACAAAACCTAAATAGTCACCGGTTTTTCATATGGGCTTAGAAATGGTTAAAACATGGACTAATGATGAATGCGTAATAAGGTACTGGACATCGCAGGCGGTGCGCGATCGGCAACCGGGTTTATCGAACGGAAAACGAAAAAGGACGCGAGTCGGTATTCGGTAGGATTCCTACCTTTTTGTAAGCCATGGATTTGGGTGATGTTTTCTTTAATCTAGTTTGGAAATCATGTGATTGTCTTTAAGATATGTTATGGATTATGTATCATGTGATGTTTTACTCTAAATTATTTTGGAAATTATGTGAATGCTTATGATGGGTGGGATTCATAACACAGACACCCATGGTATGACATTCATTCTATGGCTTTTCGTTATGTATTATCTATCTGCTTTGTTATCACTAATCCATGTGTTAGCCCTACTCGGAGTCCTACTGGGCGCGTGGTCTAACGCCCTACTTCTACCCTAGCTGATGACGCAGGAAATGCCGGAGCAGAAGGACGAGACGGGAGCCAAGCTTAGGAGCTTTGGAAGGCGGACTAATTATTTTATTTATGTTATTTTGAGAAATGTGTATTTGATGTAGTTTAATTTGTCGGAAATGTAATAATTGAGATTACTTACTATATTTTGGACATTATGGTTTTAAGGATGTTTGGTGATTGAATGAATGTAACTTCCCTGCTATCTAAGAATTTGTAGGTTAGGCTCTTTTATAATTTCCGCAATTAGTTTAAATGTTCCCCGATGCTTACTTCTACGTGTGAACCATTCTCCGTGGACTTCATTCCACGCACACGTAGGGTTGGCCAGTTAAGGGCTGGGCTTTAGAAGCTCGGACTTAACTCGCGTCGTGACGTCCGCGCCCTTTGTCACTTTTATTAAAAAAAAAAAAAATAGACTCTGATATTTCGGTGAAAAGGGGCGGGCGTTACAGTTGGTATCAGAGCGAATTCGGAAGAATGAATCTCTCGAAGTAAGATTTAAGACGGTTGCACGTCTCACTGACGGCTAAGAATCCCAACCGACCGACTCTTCGGAGTCCGCTGCAAGGGGGCCGGGTTAATTTACTTCGATTGACTCAAACGGAAGTGTTTAATCTGAGAACAACAATTGACGGAAAGGAATGATAGCAAGGGAAGAAAGATTCATTCTAGGAGAGATTTATTGAAACATAGCAAGATAGTGTTTACTTCCCCAGAAATGAGAAAACATCTAGGTTTTCCCCCAAATTGATGAAACAGTATTAGATTTATCAGACATAGTGAAGTAGGATGTACTTCCCCGGTATCCCCAATTTGAACAACAGACAATAGCAATTTAGAGATTCCCCCCCCAGAAACAAAGGAAAAACAAGTGTGCTTATTTGGCAACTTTCCCCAAACCAAATACATTGTGATATACATAAGAAATTCCCCAAAACTGAGATTGGTTTTATTGGAAATTGCAGTTGATGATTTTTGGGTTCTATTGTATTCTATGAATACAGGTATGTCAAATGAAGGGGAGTGTACGGAATTATGGGATAAGGGAACCCCTAACTGTCTCATAGATTTGGTGTTTGCTTCTAGCATAGCAGTTAGCCTGGACTTTCATGAGGGACCTCCCGAGGAAGATAAAGAGAATTTAGCATCTCTTTATGAAGAGAATGTGGAAGACTTTCTGATGATAAGATAGTCGGTAGGGGAATTGGAACCCAGTTATATGTGCGAGTTGTGTAACCAGGTTGGGCACAATTGCACATATTGTCCCTACCCTCTTGAAGTGGTATACCCGATTTGTGGACTACATGGACACGGGAAAGAGAGGACTAACCGTCCTTCTATTGGAAAATAATTAATGATTTTGGGGTTTTAAATGAAGGAAATAAGTGTGATATTAAATTGCACAAGCATGCTTGTATTGTGAGTGCATGTGAAGATACATGTGTTAAATTCTTGTTGTTGAGTGTATGAGGTGATGAAATGAGGAAAGACTAATAGTTATGATCATACTAATTGAGGAAAGAGTATGTAAAAAAAAAAAAAATGTACAATGATGAACTGCATGCATCAAATGAGGATAAGAGGCATGAACTTTTAATGTGGGGTATATGTTGCATATGCTTATGAGTAAGGTAAATGTGAATAAAAAGGGTGGGGAGTATTTGTTAATGTGATGAATGGGTATACTTGGGGGATGGTACAATGGCTTTTCGAAATGGTTTTTATATTGGTGATAACCCATGGTTTGATAATTTGTCATGACCAAGTGAAGAGATTATGTTATGACATATAATGGGTGATGATGTAAACGCTTTGTGAAGGGGTATAAGAGGTTCTCATGTGAACAAAGTGCCATTTGAGAGAGGTTGGATAAACAATGTACTAGAAAGAGACCGGAGTGCATGGGTTAACTTGCCACATGAAACTTGTAAGAAGATGATATTATGAGGAGAATGTGAAGGGTCTAGCTTGCAAAGACTAATATATTGTATGAAAAAAAAAACTTGTATGTATAATGCAATTGCATTCTCCCAATGTGTTGTGGAGATTATGAACGAGTGATGATAGGCCTTGAAATGGGTTTATGGCCTTAAAAAGCATGAATGAATGATGGACCATGAACTTATGAAAATATTTTATTTAGTGATTGCATGAGGATTCCCTATGATGTTAATAAATTGTGAATTATCAATAGTTGCAATGAGTTTATATGATGTTACTTTGATAATTGGTGGTATGCAATAAATAGTCATTGAAGAACAAGGATGTGTTATAGACTATGTGTATGATGATGAGTTGATAAAGTACAGTGAGTTGTGGATATGTAGTAGGCATGAAGAGGCCGTGATATGTTAATGTGTTCGGTTGGAAACCTAGGTGGGGCTGATGGATAATTCCAAATTTTAGGAATTTATGGATGGTCATGGATGGCCTTCAAATGTATTGGGATGACTTGCTTTGGATGAGTAGGATTGTTATTTCAAAATCTCTAGGTGTATGTTGTAAATGGGTTAGGGTAACCTAATCATAATTAGGTTGAATCACTAGATCTTATTAATGTGTTATTTCTTATGTTACCTTAAGTTGTTGTTTGATGTGAATGGAGGTGAAAGATCTGGTTACACATGAATTGTGTTATTCGAAGATTGTGTGTGATTTCAATTCTACGTGGCCTGCTAATGAAGGAATATGAACCGTATGATGTGGTAACCATTGATAACGTAGGCATGTAGGGTGGAATTTGGTGGTTGGTGAAATTGGTAATACTTGTGACTATTTTAGTAGTGAATGGGCACTATTTGACATAATCTAAGTAAGCTTAGATATATCACTGTTTTTATGGAATCTATGAAAATATGTGGAATAATCCAGAAGGGTAGGAAATTAGTATCTATATGATTTGGATTGATGTCGGGTATTGGTATTGTAGGAGTTATGAACAAAAAGGGTTAGTCACATAGTGGCTTATATGCAAATAAAGGTATGATTGCTTTTGAGAGATAGGCCTAAGGGAAAGGTTAAGAGTCTAGTGAAACTTGAATGGGAAGCTATGGGCGACTGCCGAGTGAGACTGATCACCTGACTCTGTAGTTGGCCGATGGAATTCCAGGAGGGTGAAGCTAGAAACCTAGTTAAAATAGAATCAACAATGGACTTGAGCATAGGCTTGTATTGGCAGACTAACTCACACGGAGAGTAGACAAAAGAACGTATTGAAGGAGTACGTATGAGAAATGTCTTGGCAACAGATAAAGTGAAATAGAATACGTTAGTCTACATAAAATCGCAAATGGATGCATGAGGAAAAGAGATAATACGAGGCAAAGTGAATTCTGCAAGAATGAAACTCATAGGTTGATATGAGTGGTGTTGATGTGAGTAAGAGATACTTGACACGATTGAACGGGAACAACGAATAGACCCAGAAATGGAGGAGACTTGGACCAAGATGTCTACATGTGAGGTAGTATCGGAATTCGAGTTACGACCGGGATAGGGTCTTGTGTTCCGAGGTAGGACGGAGGTACCTAAGAGCTGTGGAAGGGAGTTGTTGGTTGAGGCACACCAAACCAAGCTCTCTACCCATCCGGACAGCGCTAAGATGTGCAAGGATCTTAAGAGGCACTAATGGTGGCATGGACTTAAGAGAGGCAGAGTTTGTTACTCGCTACACTAACTTGTTGGCAGGATAAGGCGGAACATCGGAAGCCACCGGGTTTACTCAAACCCTTACCAGTGCCGGAGTGGAAATGGGAGCATGTAGCCAGGAGCTTGTAATAGGGCTACTAAGGTCATCTAGGGGCAACGATGCAATATGGGTCGACGGTACATCCGAAATATTATCGGACTACATGCTGTACCCCGGACTATTGTGTCCGACAGAGATGGCCGATTCAGTAGTAGAGTATGGCAGAGCATGCAATCGGCTATGGGGACCGATTTGTTGACCAGCACAACGTTCCACCCATAGACTGATGGACAGTCGGAAAGGACAATACAGATATTGGAGGATATGCTGAGAGCATGTATGCTGGATTTTAAGGGTGGATGGGAGGATCATTTGCCATTGGTGGAGTTCTCTTACAATAATAGTTACCAGGCAAGCCTCCAGATGGCTTCGTTCGAGGCCTTATACGGCAGGCCATGTAGATCACCAGTGTATTGGACAGAAGCTGGTGAGCCTGCGCTAATTGGACCGGAATTGGTTGCAGAGACCACAGCATAGGTCAAATGATACGGCAACATCTACTCACTGCACAGAACCGTTAGAAGAGTTACGCCAACAAGAGGAGAAGGTTCCTCGAATTTGAGGTGGGAGACTTGGTGTTTTTGAAAGTCTCACCACGGAAGGGACACATGAGATTCGGAAATAAGGGGAAACTGTCACCTAGATGGTGGGGCCGTTTCCAATCCTAAAGAGGGTGGGGGAGGTAGCTTATTAGTTTGCGCTCCCTCCGCAGTTATCCTCTTTACATGATGTGTTTCATGTGTCCATGTTGAGGAGGTACAACCCTGACCCTTCACAGGTGTTGAACGTACAAGACGTCGATGTACAAAGCGACGTGATGTATGTGGAGATCAGAGTGATCGGGAGCGAACAAAAGGTACTGCGGAACTGCGCTATTCAGTTCGTCAAGGTGGTATGGGAACGACGTGGCAATGAAGAGACCACTTGGGAACTCGAATCAGAGATGAGAGCCGCTCATCCAGAACTATTTGTGTGAGATGTTTTGAACCTCTACTTCGCTCGAATTTTCGGGACGAAAATTTTAAAAGAGGATTGTATTGTAAGGGCCCGGAATTTTTAAATTAAAAAAAAAAAAAGTGGATATAAGTTATTTTAGTGATGGAAATTGGAAAATTGGTGAAGTAAAGAGTAAATGGGCCAAAAAATTTGGACAAAGGCCCAAGTATGGCCCAATGGACTATGGAGTTGATTTAAATTCATTTAAAAGGGGCAATGAGGGTTAAATGGGTCAAGAATGGTCAAATTGGGTCACATACCCATTTGGGACCCGATGGGTCAAAGTAGTTGAGCTCTAAGGTAAATGGGCTAGATGGAAATGTAATTGGGCCATGGGCCCAATGGTGATCCATTTAGAGGGTATTCAATGAAATTAAATCACCTAAGTTAAGTTAAAAATTAAACCAAGGTGGTGTGGCCAAGTGGGACCCACCTCCACCTCATCAAGTGAGGTGGCGTGTGGGCCAACGATTGGTGGGGCCGGCCACCATGGTTGAATTGGTCAACCATGGGTGTATGTATGAAGGCAAATTTAAGTAGATGGGATTAAGTTAAAGTGGGAATTAATTAACTTAACCTAATGATTCAATTAATTAATTAGTTAATTAAGCTAAGTTAAAAGAATGGTCAAATGGGAAGACCAAACTGTAACACCTCGATTTCTCAATGAAATGGATAATTACGAAAATGCCCCTGGATTTGGTGAATGTAATAATTATGATGTTAAATGAGAACATAGTGGGGTCCATTGCTCAAATTAAGATCATATGAGCACATTATGATTGTCAAGTTTGATTGGATGGGTAATTTCTCAATGAAGTGGATTATTACGAAAATGCCCCTGATGTATTAAATTAATTATTTTGTGATGTTAAGTAAGGAAATGGTGGGGCCCATTGCTCAAATTAAGATCATATGAGTACATTATGAACGTTAAGTGTGATTGGTTGGGCAATTTACATCAATTGGGTCAAAAATGGCTAAATGGGTCAAAGGGCCCAAATGGGGCCCATCGGGTCTTGCTGGGTATTTGACCGTTTTGTGATTTTAAATTAAAAGGGGTTAAGCCTATTTGATTGGAAATCAAGTGGAGGAAAAATGGGTAGGCTTGATCCATATGTAAAAACCAATTAGAAATGACCAAAATACCATAAATGGGTCATGTTGTCAAAACGGGTCAAGGAGCTAAAAGTGGACCCAACGGGCCGAGTTGACTATTGTTGACCGTGTGAACCCTCAAGGGAGCTCAAACACGATTCAAATCAGTTGAGTGGGATTGAGGTGACTTGGAATTAAATCAAAAGGTGAGTTAACTCATGTGCATTAAATGAAATGCATTAAATGTGATGAGTTGGGTTGGAATAAACATACCTTGAGTTGGGTGAGTTGAAATGGAAATTCAAGGGACTGTAAATCAGTGAGTTTAAGGGTAATTTGAAGAGGTTGGCCCAGCTTTAACCACCCAAACAAGTCCCACACGTTGGGGACTTGTTTGGGGTGATTTCCATGATGTATTAAATGGGAATACATGGGATTGTGATGAGATGCTTGGGGATTTGAATGGCTACATAGGTAGCTGCCAAGGGGTGCCCTGGATGGCACCCAATACCCATTGGTTTGTGCAAGAAGTTATGAGGGAGTGGAGGAGTTTTGGGGGCTGAACTACAAAAACAATAAGCACACAAGGTTGGCCATTTTTCACACCAAGGAATCCAAGAATTCCCATCTCTCTCTCCCTCTCTCAAATTCGTTTTTCCTAACTGGAATAGCAGAGGTGTTTGCACCAGTAGATCAAGCACAAAACAGCAAAAGAAAGGAAGAAATAAAAGGGAGAAACCAAGAGCAAAAGGCAAAGGAAAGTGGTAAGTTTTTCCCATTGATTTATGGTTAATAAAATGGGTAAAATAAGACATGATTTGGCCATGTGATGGTCAAATCTATCAAAGGGTTAAAATATGATTCCTTTATGCTCAATTAGATGGAAAACATGGACATAGGGTTCGGCCACTTTGGATGGCCGAACCCCATGAAATTTTATGGTTAGTGTTGATGGTTTTGTAAGGATTAAACCATGCAAGAATAGGACCGATTTTAGAGGTCTAAGATACATGCTTTGGAAAGATTGAAAACATGGAGTTGCATGTCATACCATGGTCGAATTTGACAAGAGTCTAAACCATGGAAGAAGGTGTCAAAAGAAATGAAATGAACCATTGGGTTTGGCCACTTTGGGTGGCCAAACCCCATGAAAAGAGTTGGTTAATGGTTATGGTTTTTGAAATTTAAAACCATTCATTTGGGGACTGTTTTTACATATTTTATTAAGATTTAAAATACATGCTTAAAGAGGGTTAAAACATGGGTTTGGATATCAGAAAAGGCTGAAGATATGTGGTCTAATCAGTGGAGTAAAATTGGAGAAGATGGACCATGGGGATCGGCCATCTTGGATGGCCGAATCCCATGATATCATGTTGGTTTTTGGATGGTTTCTTTTAAAGTTAAAACCTGATGTTAATACGCTGTTAATTACATGATGATTGAGGTTTAAAAACAGCAAACATAACCATTGGGTTCGGCCAACATAGAGGGCCGAACCCCATGTAAAAGAATGTTGGTTTCATGTTGGAAAAACATGTAAACCATAGACTTTTTATGGACTGTTTTGGATGATTAAAACTTGATATTAATATACTGTTTATGCATGTTTATATGAGGTTCAAAAACAGCAAACATAGCATTGGGTTCGGCCACCATGGAGGGCCGAACCCCATGCAAATGATGGTTGGTTTTAAGGTGTTTGAAACATGGAAACCATGGACTTTATGGACTGTTGTGAATGAATTTAATTAGATGGTTTCTAAGAGGTTTAAAGGCAGCAATATAATACTGATATTGCATATTTAAATAATGCCTAAAGCATGGTTAAAAGACCAAGATATGGACATTGAGTTCGGCCACCTTGGATGGCCGAACCCCATGTAAGTAAGTGATGTGTTTTGGTGAAGTTAAATTGCTGTTTCGGTGGCTGGTTATGTGGCTGAACCATGTGTAATTCATGGTTGTGTTAACATGATTAAATCATGTATAATCATGAGAAGTAGAGGGATCAACCAGATCAAGTGAACCCCATGTTAGTTTTGATGAAGTTGGTGAGTTTTAAACCATATAAAATATGGTGTTTGATGTGGGTTATGGAATTTAACTTGCTGATTATTAGTTGGCCAACATAGGGCTGAACCATGTCATTTTTAAAAGGGTTAAGTGCTTAAGAGTTGATTAAATAAAGTAGGAAGTTAAGTCCTAAGTTGGTGATGTTCGGCCAAGGGCATGGTCGAACCCCACATGATGCGGATGGGTCGTAGATGTGATTGAATAAGTAAATGATGTTATGTCTTGCTGTTTGGTATATAGATATGGTACCGGAAGTCGAACGACGTGCGAGTCGTGACCGGGTGACGCGAAAGAAAGATCAGTTACTGAAGGGATTCTTCAGTAGGTTTCCTACCTACTTGTAACCACGGTTTTTACCCAATTTTCTTATGATACTTTTGTTTTAATATATGTGTTTCAAATGATATATTATGCATTAACAAATGGCATACAGGC
Organism: Chimonanthus salicifolius; assembly: GCA_013350335.1. Taxonomy (NCBI): domain Eukaryota; kingdom Viridiplantae; phylum Streptophyta; class Magnoliopsida; order Laurales; family Calycanthaceae; genus Chimonanthus; species Chimonanthus salicifolius. The sequence goes on along the minus strand of CM023541.1, from coordinate 22,602,667 downwards.
ATTGGCATCTCATGCATAGTCATGGGATAATGAATGAAGTTCTACAGTGATGGCTACGATTGTACATGATGGGGGTTGCCCATTGCATGTACATATTGTATAGAAGAGATGAATGTTGTTGTAATTTACCTTGTCGGTGCAAGGCACGTCAAGTGATGGCTACGATGGTACATGATGGGGGTTGCTCATTACATGTACATCGCTTATAGAAGAGATGAAGGTGTGTTGTAATTTACCTTGTCGGTGCAAGGCACGTCAAGTGATGGCTATGAAAGTACATGATGGGGGATGCTCATTGCATGTGCATATTTCATAGCATTGTTTTACCTGTTTTGATGATCATGTATTATGATATGTATATGCATATTTTATATGCTAACATGTGGTAGCCCTGATTCGGGAACCTACTGGGCGCGTTGATCTAACGCCCTAATTCTATCCTCAGAGGAGATTGCAGGTACAAGCAAGGGGAAAGGGAAGGTCATTGACCAAGAGGGGAGCTGAGCCTAAGTGCTTAAATAATGGATTTGGATTACGTTTTATTACTGTCATTTGAATACTATTGTTGGACATGTAATAATTCGTTATTTGCTATGGTTTGTTTAGGATCATAACTTGTGGATGGTTGATCTATGTTATTTAATATTTAAGACTGTTACTTGCTATCTCGTCTTTCTATTCCGCAATTATCTAGATTATTCCGCATGTTGATGTTAGTTCCATGTGTGATTCACTATCATGGTCTATTCCATGTACACATGGGTGGCCAGTTAAGGTTCAGACTTGGGTAGTCTGAACTTAACTCGCGTCGTGACGCCGCCCGCTCTCTTCCGATGTTTATTTAAAAAAAAAAATTAGACTCTGAAATTCTCGGAGAGGGCGGGGCGTTACACAAACAATCCATTTCAAACATGAAAAAACGTTGGCTAGTGTTGGTTGGGTCAAAAAAGCATGAAAAATATCTTAGGCTTGGTTGGTGGGAAATTTATGTTAAAGTGTAAAGTAAGCTACCTTGGGATAAGATGGGTTTCCATCTTATCCCATTCTCAATTTTACTTACTCCATCTCTCCCACACCACCGTCCCTCATCTCTAAGGAAAGAGAAGTAGAAAAATTAAGGAAAAAGAAGAAGAAAAGCTTGGAAGAAAAGAGAGGAGGAAGTTGTAAGTTTGGCCATCCCTTTAAGATCAAACTATAGAATCCTATTTTCTCATCTCCATCCTCTCCTCTCTCTCTCTCTCAAATTAAGCCCTACTATGGCCAATCCTAAGTTAGGAGGGTTTCACCATTGATCAACCATCTTGGCCTACCAAAGATCAAGAGGAAGGAGAAAGGAGGCCAAGGAGTCCGACGGGAGTGGCAGAAGTCGGAGGAGGCATCGGATTGTAAGTATTTTTTTTTAAACAAGAAATTTTGGATTTTTTAGGGTTTAAGATTTGGGATTCAATTTGTAAATTTAATGGTATCCAAATGATTTTATGCCTTTGATTTCAAATCCATCAATTGAAGGATGGAAAGTGGACAAAACCCTAATGGATAAATTAGGGTTAGTTTAAGGAAAAATAAATGGATTAAGGAATGTAATGTAATTAAGTTATTAAGCATGGAATTATGTGGAATTGGAAAGGAATTGTAATGGGATTTTTAGGTTTAAAATCATGGAAGAATGATTTGGAATTTTGGGGTTTTAATGATTAAATGTGGTGATAATTTTAAAGGGGTTTAAATGAAGAAATGCATGGGAGATGTGAATAATGGTAATGACCTCAAAAATGGTAGGTGTTTAAGTGAATTATTAGGGTTTATAAATAATGGAAGCCATGGAGGATGATTTAGGGTTTTAAGATTTTAATGGTTAAGTGTAAGTAATTAAGGAAATCATGGAAGGTGGCTAAGTGATTTCAATGGGGACATTGGGATGAATTTGGTGTTTTGGAACCATGAAAAAAATAAATGGGAGTTATGGTTAAACTAATGGACCAAAATGTATTTCATGATGATTAAGGAAGGATGATTTAAATGTATGAGTTAAAATCCCTCATAGTTGGACTTATGTGTGTGTTTAAATTAATGGGGAATAGGTCATGATTAAAGGGGTCATTAATGGACTCAAAAATGTATCAAGTGATGATCAAAATTGATGATTTAAATTGTATGATGTAAACCTCTTCATGGAAGGGCTTGTGATGGGTGCAAATGTGTAAATAGGCCAAAGAAAAAATGGGTGTTTGGTTAAGTAGAAAGGGCTGATTTTTAATGAACCCATGACCCAATGTTAGGTCATGTTATAGGCCAAATTTGGAATTATGCATGTGTTAAATCAATGGAAATGAGGCTAAGTTAAGGGTTGATTTTTAATGATCTTGTAACATGGTTACGGATCATTAATGGACCTAAGTTGTGGATCAATTTTGGGCTTAGGAAGGCATGAATGAATGAGTAATTGTTTATGTAAAAGGGGTAGTGGCAAAAACTGTAATTAGTGGCCAAATTCAAGAATTCCATGGAACTTGATCATGGACTTAGGGGATCTAATGTAATAACCTTATAAGTGATTGATAAAGCCTAGGGTGGCCGAATTTTAAGACTTATGGGATTAAAAGGTTTAATAAATGGTATGGGACCCACAAAACCTAAATAGTCACCGGTTTTTCATATGGGCTTAGAAATGGTTAAAACATGGACTAATGATGAATGCGTAATAAGGTACTGGACATCGCAGGCGGTGCGCGATCGGCAACCGGGTTTATCGAACGGAAAACGAAAAAGGACGCGAGTCGGTATTCGGTAGGATTCCTACCTTTTTGTAAGCCATGGATTTGGGTGATGTTTTCTTTAATCTAGTTTGGAAATCATGTGATTGTCTTTAAGATATGTTATGGATTATGTATCATGTGATGTTTTACTCTAAATTATTTTGGAAATTATGTGAATGCTTATGATGGGTGGGATTCATAACACAGACACCCATGGTATGACATTCATTCTATGGCTTTTCGTTATGTATTATCTATCTGCTTTGTTATCACTAATCCATGTGTTAGCCCTACTCGGAGTCCTACTGGGCGCGTGGTCTAACGCCCTACTTCTACCCTAGCTGATGACGCAGGAAATGCCGGAGCAGGAGGACGAGACGGGAGCCAAGCTTAGGAGCTTTGGAAGGCGGACTAATTATTTTATTTATGTTATTTTGAGAAATGTGTATTTGATGTAGTTTAATTTGTCGGAAATGTAATAATTGAGATTACTTACTATATTTTGGACATTATGGTTTTAAGGATGTTTGGTGATTGAATGAATGTAACTTCCCTGCTATCTAAGAATTTGTAGGTTAGGCTCTTTTATAATTTCCGCAATTAGTTTAAATGTTCCCCGATGCTTACTTCTACGTGTGAACCATTCTCCGTGGACTTCATTCCACGCACACGTAGGGTTGGCCAGTTAAGGGCTGGGCTTTAGAAGCTCGGACTTAACTCGCGTCGTGACGTCCGCGCCCTTTGTCACTTTTATTAAAAAAAAAAAAAATAGACTCTGATATTTCGGTGAAAAGGGGCGGGCGTTACAGTGATTAGGTGGTTTATGAGGGTTTTAAAGAATGGAAGCTATGGAGGATAATTTATGATTTTTAGGGTTATGTGGTAGAAAATTTGAAGGGTGTAAAAATAGGGAGGCATTGTTGAGAATGGGATAGTTTAAAATGGATTTTTAAGTGTGGGAAATAATGTTTTAAAAATTAAACCATGGAGAGGTTTTAGGGATGCAATGTTTTTAAATCCTATGGTAATGTGATGGTGGTTTTTAAATGGGTTTAAAAGGATAGAAAATGTGGAGTAAGGTGTTAATGTGTTGGAGGCTTAAAAAAAAAAAAGGGTCAAGTGTTTGTAAGTTTTAAAGGGATGTTAGTGAAGAAAATGATGGAAGGTGGTTAAGTGATTTCAATGGGGAAGGTTGGTAATGTTGATGAACTCAAAATGATAAACATAATGTTGATTAAAGGGGTTAATGATTTTGAAGGTTTTGAATGAAAGAATAATGATAATTTTAAAAGGGGTTTTTAAATGAGGGAATCCATGGATGAAGGTTAATGTTTTTATGGTCTTAAATGTCACCAAGGAATGATGAACCCATGACCCAATTATATGAACCACTTAATGTGGCTAAGTTAATGGACTTAAATATGATTAAGGAATGATGAATTAAATGTATGGTTTAGGTTCTCTCAATGGAGGGACTTATGATGAATCTAAAGTGTAACCAAAGACCAAGGAAAAATGGGGATTTGGTTAAGTTAATAAGGGCTGATTTTTAATGAACCTAATTGTAGATCATTTTTTGGCCTAAGATTAATGTGCATGTATATATTTAAATGAATGGAGTTTGGGGTTAATTAAATGGTTAAGTTTAATGATCATGTGACATGGTTAATGGGTCATTAACGGACCTAAGTTAGGGATCCAAGTCTATGATCAATTATGGACTTAATCATGCATGGATGAATGAGTGATTAGCCATGGAAAAAGGGGTAGTGGCAAAACCGTAATTAATGGCCAAATTCGATAACTCCATGGAAGATGACCATGGACTTAGGGGCTCTAAGTATCAAAGGTTAAATAAAGCCTAGGGGGTTGATTTTTTAGATTCATGTGATTAAAATAGTTGATGGATTAAATGGGACCCACAAAACCTAGTTAGTGAGGTTCGGCTATGGTGTATGGCTGAACCCCACTAAGGCATGAATTAGGGGTTTAATAATGGTTAAAAATATGGAATGATTTGGTAATGTATAAATAAGGTACCGGACATCGCAAACGGTGCGCGATCGGAGACCGGGTTCGGGAACGGACGAAAATTAAAAAGAACGCTAGTCGGTATTCAGTAGAATTCCTACCTTTTTGTAAACCATGGATTATGTGTGATGTATGGGTTTTTTCCTTGATTTATTTTGGTAAGCATATGATTGTCTTAAGATGGGTTTTAAGGCTATGATGTGTATGTTGAGGCTTTGCTTGATCTATTTTGATAATCAAATTATATGTTTTATTGATGGGATTTTAAATACCATGGTTTGTGCTATCATATATATTACATGGCATATGGCATATGGCATCTACATCTCATGCATGACATGGGAGGGATATGGTATGGGAAGGATGAAATGAAACCGGAGTCTATGCTCCGTCGGGGCGACCGATAAACAGACATGGGGATATTTTGATGTGTTTGATTTATCAGGGATGTTGTATGCAATTATGATACCTTGATGATGGTTCTTCCATCAAGGGGGATGATGTGTGACTGTTTATATCTTGACGAGGCATTGCTGTCAAGGGGGATAATTTGTGATTGGTCATACCTTGACGAGGTTTTTCCGTCAAGGGGGATGATTTGTGATTGTTTATATCTTGACGAGGTTTTGCCGTCAAGGGGGATGATTTGTGATTGTTTATATCTGGACGAGGTTTTGCAGTCCAGGGAGATGATTTGTGATTGTTTTATATCTTGACGAGGTTTTGCCGTCAAGGGGGATGATTTGTGATTGTTTATATCTTGACGAGGTTTTGTCGTCAAGGGGGATATGACAGCATGATGGTATGGATGATGGGTGGGATTCATAACAAGACACCCATGGCATAGCATTCATTTTATGGTTTTTCGTTATAATATTATCTATATGCTTTGTTATCACTAATCCATGTGTTAGCCCTACTCGGAGTCCTACTGGGCGCGTTGTCTAACTCCCTACTTCTACCCTAGCTGATGACGCAGGAGATGGCGCAGCGGAAGGGCGCGACGGAAGCCAAGCTTAGGAGCTTGAGGAGACAGACTACGTAGTTTATTCAAGTTTACTTTGGAAATGTATTTGATAGCTTAGCTCGTCGGAATGTAATATTTTAGATTAATTGCTATGTTTTGGATGTTATTTTGGATATTATGTTGTTGAGGTATTTTGGCAATTAAATGAATGTATCTTCCCTGTTATCTCAAATTTGTAGGATAGTCTCTATTGTTAATTCCGCACTTAGTTTTAATATTCCGCAAGCTTACTTTCTACGTGTGAATTATTCTTCGTGGACTTTGTTCCACGCACACGTAGGGTTGGCCAATTAAAGGCCGGGCTTTAGAAGCTGGGACTTAACTCGCGTCGTGACGTCGACGCCCTTTGTCACTCTTCATTTAAAAAAAAAAAAAATAGACTCTGATTTCGGTGAAAAGGGGCTTTACATGCAGGGTGGGTACAGTTTGAGGTATGGTATTCCAGGTTAGAAAACCTATATGGTGGGGACAGCCTATGGTGTGTTGTGGTAGTGTGTTTACTTGTGTTTATGACTTTGGGGTTCATCGTTGAGACTTGTGTTGTGGGTGTTGACTCACCGGGAATTTATGGTAGCCTAACGAGTGAGTTCGGCCGGCTCACTCTATTGAAGGCCTATAAAATTCCGTTGGGGGTGTTTACGCCGGTTGTGTGGAGACCGGCTAGCGGGACCCGAGGTCACAGGTGTGACTACCGGGGGCCTGGTACTAAGTCGAGGAGACCACGGATGAGTCTGGTTGGCGGTCCGTCGAGGACTAGGGCGGTAGTTACCCCTGTATGATAGTCTGTTTGAGACTCTAATGAGCCCGACTTATGGGTTAGTCGTGGTATGTGTACGGGTTGTCCTGTGAGGGTCATAGGACTGTAGTGGTTGGGCATTTAGAGGAGTTTCCTCAGTGTTGCATTGGGTTGGTTAGAGGATGTGCTGGAGGCCCGGTTGACGTAGGCCTGTGTGCAAGGGGTAGGGCACACGTTTGTATGGTTGTGCATGTAGATATCCTAGACATTGATGTGTCAATATGATTATATGCAGTGTATGCTTGATGACAGATGACGCATGTGTTACCCTCACTAGGCATGTAGAGCTCACCCCTTGCCTCACAGGTACTTAATAGAGGAAGGGTCGGCGGGACCCTCAGTCGGACGTTGGGCGTAAAGTTGCGGCATTGTACTTTGTCATGGTTCCACTCTGCAATTGAGGACTTGCTAATGTATTTGAGATATGTGTACTTTTCATTGAGTTGGATGAATGTAATAATGGAATAAGGTCATTGTTCCTAATTATGATTAATACTTTATTGGTACTATTGGTTATTGGTATAATTGTGGGTTGCCCGTGGTTACTTTGAATTGCGGGAGCATAATCTCCCATTTAAAAAAAAAATACCCTTGAAATAGTAACAGATCGGTTTCGGGACTTTGTATCTGTTTAACGTACTCGTAGCGGGACGGGTCGTTACATCTGACTTGGAAGACACTGTCAAACTGGTATGTTGACAGGATGATACTATCATGGGCACAATCCATAGTATGGGACAAGACCGACCCATTGGGTTCATGATCTATCAGCTGAGATTTTTAATGTTCTGGCTTTAACAAATCCTGTCAAACTCAATTGGTCCCAGGAAAATCCTATCGTCAAGTGGCGGCCCATCGGCACTGGATTTCACGATCCATCATGAAACTCGACCTATCGTGCGTAATTGTTTTCTATCCGTTGGGACTGCATTAAATGTAAGGACCCAGAGTCTTAATTCCCCATTTTATGTAATTTTTTTAAATGAATGAAATACATAATGAGATTTTGGTCCAAATAATGTGAATAAAATGTAGAAGTGAATGTACGTTGAAATAAGTAAAGAAAACTGAAATTCCCCTCAAACGATACATCAACTGGATCGATGTGTCGGCAAACTGAACCTCCTCAGACGATGCATCGACTAGGTCAATGTGTCCGTAAAATTGAACCTCCTAAGACGATGCATCGACTAGGTCGATGTGTCGGTAAAAGCTGAAAAACAAACCCGAAGCGTAAGTTACTAGGAGGATGCATCGGTGGAATAGTCAAAATCAAACCAATCGACACATCGATAAAACTCGATGTGTCGTGGTAGTTCAAGCGCCTCTAACATACGCTCTATCTACCACCAACCGTGCACCACTTTCCATGCATGGGAATCCAACAACGCCTTTCCATTCTTAAAAATACCCATTAAAGAGTCTAGGGCAACCAAAAGAGGAAGATAAAAAGAAAGGGAAAATGAAAAAAATAAGAGAGAAAAAGGAAGAGAATAAAAGAAAAAAAGGAAACAGAGAAAGGGGAACACCCGACCACCCTTCTCACTCCTCAGCTCATTCTCTCACTCACGTCTCACCCCTCAGCTCGACGGTAAAACCCCTCCTCTCTCTACTAACTTCATCCTCTCCAGGAAAAGGAGGAGAAATGAGACAATGAAGAAGGAGAAACCGAGCCGACAAGGAGCAAAGGAAGCAAGGAGCTTGTCCTTCATCCACTCGGGTACACCTACAAATCCTTCGAGGTAGGTGGATTGTATTATGATTTTAAGTAAAATAATCACACTAGGATCATTATAGAATATATGTATGAATAGATTTAGGGGATAAAGGACCAATAATAATGAATATATCATGAGAAAAAAGGCATGGAAGATGAACCCATGATTTTTTACTCAACCCAGTCGACATATCGACTCTCTCGATGTGTCATCTGGAACAAGAAGTCCAGCGGATGGGAAATTCGAAGTATTGAACAGAAGGGACCCAACCCAAGATGACACATCGCCTGTGTCGATGTCTCGGCTTGGCTATGGCCGAAAGGAAAATGAAACGTACAAATGATGAACTAATCTTGGGGTATGTCGGCCTGAGGTACAATAGATATAATATGGAATGAATGGATAATGAATTGATCTCAGCACGACCCATCGACAGAGTCGATGTGTCGGTCTGAGAATGGTAGAACTAGAGATGAAAGAAAACGTGACAAACTAGTCCTAGAACGATGTATCAAACAGGCCGATATGTCGGCCTGGAGACGATCTGAAATTAAAAAAAAAAAAAGGACAAAGGAAGAATGGATCGGTGGACATATCGACTGTGTCGATATGCCCAGGGATCTCTGAGTGATGCATCGACCAGACCAAGATATCGGTTTGGGTATGACTAAATTGAAAAGGAAATAAAGGGTGACAAACTCGTTCTAAGACGATGTATTGATCTGGAAATAACCAGAAAACAATATGAAGTCGACACATCGAATATATGCACCAGTATATGTATGGACTGGATCAATACATATGGGTTGAGAACAAAGAACAAACACAAATGATGATCGATCAAATTCAGAAGAACAGATAGGACCCATGAAACTCTAGATGTATCGGTTGGGTCGATACCTATGGACTGAGAACTACTGGAAAACATGAACATGAACAGATAGAGACAGATGAAATATCAAGAAATATCGATATGTCGGCTATGTCCAGACTTCGATGTATTGACAGTGTTGATATGTCGACCTGAGTCATGGACGGTTTCATAAGAATAATATATTTGATGATACTTGGAGTCTTTTAGACTCTGAAGATCATGCAGATGATCCTTAGGTCGTGATCTAATCTACATATTTGGAATTAGAAAGATTTTACATTTTAATAACATGAAATTATGATTTGAAACATGTACATGGACAGAAGGAACCGAGGGTAATCCCGACGCCGTTCGAGAAACCGCGTGAGTTCCCCTTTAGTAGACCACCCTATATCAGGTAGGATTTCCTACTTTATTGAAGCACACAAGTGTGAAATTGCTATATTTGTATCTTTCTTAAAATTGTGAGCTTTGAATTGTGAAAATGAGACTATTTCAATATGATTTCTATTGAGTTAGAATATATGGTATTTTCATGTATTGCAAAAGTATTAGAACTATATGATGTATGTTTTCTCATCATGATTGCATACATGATCCTCATACATGGTTGCATGGGAGGGATTTACATTACCGAGCCAAGAAGGAAATGTCCGGACCTCGCTTGCTCTCGTGTATATTGATAATACAAGTGTTAGACGTTGACCCTGTCCTTGTGTTTGAATGTTACGACATTTATTGGGCCAAAGAGCTTATGGGTAGGTCTTGAAACCCTGAGCAAAGGGAGGAGGCCACACTCCACCGATAGTCTCGGTTAAATTGTGGATGGTAACAGCACCTTGGTGGTTAACAGCACCTTGGTGGTTGCCGCCTCAAATGTTGTGGACATAAGTGGCCAATATTGAGAACATTGAAATGGAAAGAGAATTATGATTTGATGCATGGGTATGGGATGGCATTTCATTGAGACATGACACCCATGGCATATCATCATGTGATTAATATCAATATGATTTCTAAATTGTGAGATTTTGATATTCCTTATTTGAGAAACATATATTGGACATAACGTGTGATGTTTCTCCAATATTATTTTGTGATATGATATATGATATTACACACGTAGTGCATTTCCTTTATCAGAATTCCTACTGGGCAAGTTGACTAAGCCCGTATATTTTCCCCTAGAGGTTAATACAGACCAACGAAAATGAAAAGAAGCTGGACCCAGCGAAAGTCAAACATTATTAAAGGATGGATTCAGAGATGCTTGGAGATCTATTTAGTTCTTTATTTTGATACTTTATTTGGATATTATGATTCATAGAAGAAAACTTATTGGGAATGTAAAAACTTAAATTTTTCAGTTATATTTTGAGTTGGTAATGTATTTGACTTATGGTTTGATTAATTTCCTATCTTTGCTATAAACTGATTGGTATCATATTTCGAAAATTGTTATTTCTGCAGTGTTGTACTAGCACGTGCACAAATGTTTAGTGGGTTATCCCACGCATGTGCTACACTGGGACAGTCAGGGGTCGGGTCTTCAGACTCGGACTCGGCTCTCGTCGTGACGCCTCTGTCCTTTTTAAAATATATATACATATATATATATATATATATACTATGATTTTAGCATTGAAAAGGGCAGGCCATTACATTAAATGCTAACGGCAACATTGCAACGGCACATTTTTAAGTCACGATCCATCATGGTGCCACGACCCGTCGCCATGTCAGTTCGGGAATTTTTCTGGATGCCTATTTAAACTCCGGATTTTGGAGAAATTTGTTAGACACCTTTGACCCTTCACATAGGAAAATCTTAAAGGCATTCCCAAAGATCTCAACCTCTCCCAACCTCTCTCTATGCACTGTACTTGGAGAATCGTTTGAGAATCCAATCAAACCCTTGATTGTGATTAAGAGAGATAAAAAATAAAGCTAGGATCAATTGGCATAACTATATCCTAAAACCTCTTCCAAAACTTATGGTTGCTCATACATTGGTACATCTTCGTCATCAAGGATATCAAGTAGGAAGAGATCTTCAAGAAACACATCTACATCGAGTGAGCTCAACAAGGTAAGCGCTTCTTAGTGTTTGATTTAATTTCTAAATCATCATTGTACAGTGGATTAAGGTAAGGTGCTTGAACCACTAAAAAAAAATAGAGGGTTAAGGAAGTAGACCAAGGTAGATAGAACCTTTCAAAACATTAGGTGAGTAGGTGAAATTCCCAGTCTATTGTGTAGGTGCAATTCCTACTCTACTCGTGAGGGCGTAAATCCCAACATACTGTATTTGGGATAACCCAAGAGTGGGTGAGTTTAACAGTGGATGTATGAGGGATTTACTCCGAACCACTATACATTGAGTGTTGTGGGTGTTTGGTTTGCTTGTGTGTTTGCTCTATTATTTGTGCACTCTTGTTAGCACACAACACATATTTTTTATTACGTTGTTAATTCCGCTGCATATCATTTTAATTAATCAAGAAATTTGTGAAGGGCACAAAAATTGGGATTATCCTATTCGCACCCCCCTCTCCCTCTTCTAGAGACAATCATGTAATAGCACCGGGAACTTTCACTTTGCAACATTTTTATTGCACAAAATCAAATAAAGTATCACGTAAACAATAAAATATGTGGTGAATTGTCTCCCTCACCTAATACTGAGTGAAATGTACGTGATGAGTCCACAGATATTATAATGATCAAAACTTGAAGTTCACTATTTGGAGATTGAAGGAAGAAGAAGATGACGATCCAAAGAAGAATCACACAATCAAAACATTGTTTGAATACCTGAAGGAGAAATTCACCCAAGCCAATGAGAAGAAGAGTGTCCAATGAATTTTATGAGATGGAGAGGGTGTACGCGCATGGACCTCTTAAATAAGCAAGGAGGAGTCGGTAAGGGTATTCTAAATCAGCTAGGAAAATTTGACCAAGGCAAGAGGGATTCTAGTTGCTTTGCAACTTGATATTCTAGCACTAATTGGATTTCATAGTTATTTTTGGAGTATCTGAAATTAACTCAAGATAAGAATAAATCCCACTTACACAACATGTGCCGAAGGTAACTGTTGTTGTCAAATTTTACATTTATAACTCGAAGGCGCACGAACCATTTATAATATAACAGTTAGAGTGCGAGGTCGAACCCAATGGAAAATCACAAAATACATGCACTGAAATTAGATTAGCATTCCTTTAAAAAGATATATTATCGAGAAATAGAATCCCAATGTTTAAATCAAAGAACTCTAACACTTGGATTTTAATAAATTTTAGATCTAAAAATCAAAATAACATCATTATCTCACTTATACCTAACTTCTAAAATTAGGAAAATAAGATATTTGAATTAAATACAATTTATTGTCAAGAATCAATCCATGTCTTTTTTACTCAAAATAGTGAACTAAAGTGATAATATCCATCCCAATTTAAAATTACATGTCCTAAGATCAAAATAACACATCTTCAACTTTTGTAAATTGAATTTTAAGTGAGAGAGTTTTTGGATACAAATAATTAAATAATGAATGAATAAACATGCAACATTTAAAATAAATAAATTGAACAATTAATGTACAACAAACAAACAAAGTAACTAACATAACAAAATACTAGAAATAAATTGACAAATAAAGTAAATGACAGAATAAATAAATGCATAATTTAAAAGGTAGTTATTGGAATAGACCATTCATCACCCAAAATGAATAAACAAATACAAAATTTAGATCTGAAGTTCGCGTAAAAATCCAAATATCAATTTATGTTCGTCATTAAATTAAAATTTCATAATCTTTAATTTAATTAATCGAACCTTAATAACTTAGATTCAGCATTTAAAACCTAAGTTCTAACTATTTCATGTCCAATTAACTAAACAAAAATTACAAACTTTAAAATTAAATCTAAACAATCATCAAAGAAATCTGAAAATTGGATGTTTCAGGGTTCTAAAAGAATATTTTATATTTATTTCATAGAAGAATTAAAGTACAAGATTTGGAAATACATACAAGAAAGACATATAAAAATAGAAATTACAATTCAATGCTCACTTGTAAATTTAGAATGAAGGTCCTTGTCTTCTTGCTTTCTTCTCCAATCTTCAGTCCTTTTGAGCTCCAGGTCAAATTCGAATTCAATGGAGTACCATAGTGCTCTCTTTATAGGCTCCATGAATGAATGGATGGTTGGGATTAAATCTGGGTTTAACTTATTAATAGAGGGCTAAGATTGGATCTCATTTAAAGGTGGATGGATGGGATTTGAAGTTGCAAACATAGGTGTACACGAATTTAGAGTGGCTTGGATTGAGGTTGGCTTGGTGGCTAATCAATGGTGAAGAAAAGTTTGGTATGTAGGAGAGAAAATAGGTAGGATCGAATTTTACATGTAGGATTAGGGTTTTATGGTTTAATGCATGGATGGTGGAGATCTAAACATGACATAAATGAATGGATGAGACGATAGATGACATGGCCTAGAGTTGACTAGTGATATGCACATGAGGTGTATTTTGATTCATTGGAGATTGATCCTGATGCTAAGAGAAATTGGGATGATTCTGCCAATTAGGATTGTATGTAGCAGAGAACGGCGTTCCTTACTGTCTTCCAAAATTATTGAATGCACTAGCCTGTTCGGTTGAACACTCAGGATTAGATCCTACGGAAAGACAATTTTGGGCAGTGTGTCCTAGGTTAGAACATGTCACACAAAACTTAGCATTCACTACTAGTGATGGATTCATCGCCTGAGTCATCGCTAATGAATCAATTTTTTTTGTTAGGTTTGCGATTTCTAAATTAATGTCAAAGTCACTATTAACTTCATACAAACTCCCGTTCTTTGAGGCTTGAGGTAAATTATCTTTCTTGGAGAAATCCCATCGTTGAGAATTCTCCACCAATGTTTCTAGGGATGTCCATCCATTGTTCTTAGTTAGTTTCAAAAAGTCCCCATTTTTCATGGACTCGACCATTTGACTGTTTAATGTGGTTAAACCATCATAGAAATATTAGACAAGTCTACACGTTTCAAAACCATGGTGGGGGCATTTTGCTAATATATGTAACGACCCGACCCAACTAGCAGGTCATAGTCGAACTAGAGTTTAGTCGGGTGAACCCTAACCCGGTAATCGGTTATTTTAGCAAAATTGTTTGATATAGGTTAAATTGTTTGAACTCTAGACCCTCGACTTGTGTTTATCGTAGTCTAAATTGAAGTTGGGAGATAGAAACAAAATTTTGAAAGAGGGTTCCAAAAACTGCCGGTGTCTGTTTTTGGAAAACTTTTCAAATTTAGAAAATATCAAATTTGATGTACTATCGGGGTCCACAATTGTCAAGAAGGTCTATTTGAATATTATTATTCAAATTTTAATTTTTAGATACCATTTTTGGGAAAAAAAAAAAATTAGCTTCGGTGGGACCCAAGTGAATTTATTTTCGGAAGGGATTGAATAGAGAACTTATTTTAAGATTTTAAATTGAAATAAAAATTTAATTTGGCAAAGGTCCAATTAATCTTGGAAATTTTAAGTTGGAGAGTAAGTGGGCCATGAACTCACATGATTTTTGAGGTTAAACGAGAAATTAAATGCATTGAGAGTGTGGGCCAAGGGGCCCCACACCTTGGGTGCATGCCCAAGAGAGAGAAATAGGAAGGGATTTTTAAAAATCCCTTCGGTGGGTCCCACACCTTGCTATTTTAAAAAGGTCTCCTTTACCCTTAAGATTTGTTATTTTTATTAAGGAGGTGGGGGTATTAAGGTAATAAGTTGAAAGGAGGCCTGTAAATAAGCCACAAGAGGCATACGCGAGTTACATAATTCGTGCAAGACTTGGACGAGTCATTGGAGGGTGCATGCCCAAGAGAGAGAAATAGGAAGGGATTTTTAAAAATCCCTTCGGTGGGTCCCACACCTTGCTATTTTAAAAAGGTCTCCTTTACCCTTAAGATTTGTTATTTTTATTAAGGAGGTGGGGGTATTAAGGTAATAAGTTGAAAGGAGGCCTGTAAATAAGCCACAAGAGGCATACGCGAGTTACATAATTCGTGCAAGACTTGGACGAGTCATTGGAGCTCTCTCTCTCTCTCTCTCTCTCTCTCTCTCTCTCTTTCTATTGGTGTTTTCTCCAAAAAGGTAAGTATTTTTCTGTTCTGCACATCGTCACAAAAAAATTCATAACTGGGGCTTTGGATGGAATTTTTCAACAAAATTTGTTCTTTTGGGTTCCAATTTCATAGATATAGTTTCTTTCCGAATATGGAGTCAAAAGAAGGTGATTTGATGCCCCAGATATGATCTGAAACGTGGACCAAAATCTGGTTCAGATCTAAGTTATAATTTCGTTGGGTTTTACTAAATAATTCATAACTTTTTTTCCGACATAGAAATGATGAAAATTTGTGGTCGATTTCGATCTATATAAAGACACCTATCTCCAGTTAAAATATTATGAATTTTATATGGGTTTTGATTACCCAAACCCTATCTGCAAGTTGGACCTAGTAGCAAACTGTTGAAAATCAAACAGGTTTACAGTGCTAGATTGTAGGATTTTTATCTCAGTCTCTGATTATCAAAATAATGGAAAATTTGTATCTAATTTGGAGCCCATGAAGATATCTATATGCAAAAAAGAAAATATGAGAGGTAGATTCAACGATTTGATGGGTCAATTATGGTCTGGAAGACAGAAACCTCAGATGAGACTGCAAACTGTTTAACAGTGTACATGTCTGAGTATTTTGATCATAACTCGAGTTACGAGTGTCTGTTTTGGACAAACCAAATATTTTTGTAATCCTCTTTCAGATTTCTATCCACTGTATGAATATGAGACCTTGTTTTTATTCGAGTTGAAACCAGAAGATTCTGTAAGATGGGTCAAATTCTGTTTTGTTTAACTCTTATAAACCTTTAAAAAATTGTACTTGTTTAGTACCCCCTTCGACTCAATTTGTTTGGACAGAACCGATTGGGTTTATTTGTCAGAATTATTGATTTATAAAAGGGTTAGATGAGAGAAAATTATAATGGTCCAAAATGCTAATCAATGACAGTAAATTCGAGGACCTAGAACTTGTTGAAACTTGGACTTGATGGTGTGTCTGAACTTGATCAATTACAAACTTTAGGTGAGGCAAATTTAACCTTGTTTATTGAATTATTTTGATTATGTTTTATCGTTCGGAAATCTGATTTGAATGTTTGGATCGTTTGTTGAGATGTTTGTATGGGCATCTTGTGAATTCCTTGGTTGGATATCATATGTATATTGAAATTATCGACACATGTAATATTTATTATTCGTCGTGTGTTCATTGAATTGACTAATACTTGTTATTCTGTAACACCTCGGATTTTTCTTTAGATTATAAATATATTGGATTCGTCCATTTGAATTGCGAATTAATTGAATTTGAGATTAAATGGTTGAAATGGACATTAGATGGGCAAGGAAATGGGTCAATTACCCAATTAAGATCCAATGAGTCA
This sequence comes from Chimonanthus salicifolius, assembly GCA_013350335.1. Classification (NCBI taxonomy): domain Eukaryota; kingdom Viridiplantae; phylum Streptophyta; class Magnoliopsida; order Laurales; family Calycanthaceae; genus Chimonanthus; species Chimonanthus salicifolius. Next base: position 22,585,928 of record CM023541.1, on the reverse strand, counting down.
TGGGTGAACTTGATTTTAAAGTAATTGGGTAAGTTTAAAGTAAATGGGTCAATTACCCAATTAAGACCCAACGCATTAAAGTCCACCTCATCAAGTGAGGTGGCATGTGAGTGATGTGGCATTGCCATGTGGCATGCATGTCACCACATGGAAGCCAACTAAGCAAGGAGGCTGCATCATCAAGTGACATGGCCAAAGTGGGACCCAAGTGTGATGTGGTGACCAAGTCACCACATGCATGGCCGGCCATGACCTGGTTGACTTGGTCAACCACTAGTGAGTTCAAGTTTAATTAAGGTGTTGTTTGAGTTGAGAAGATGAAGGGTTTTCATCTCAAGAGGCATGAAGCCAAGGGACTCATTGGGAAACCAAGTGGTCTCTTTGGTTTAAGCCAAGGGCCTTCCTGGTTAAACAAAGGGCCTCATTGGTTAAACAAACCATGATGAGGGAGAGTGAAGAGTCTAAGGTTGTTACATAAAAACACAAACCAAAGGGGCACTCCACACCCTTGGCCGACTCCTCCTCTTGCACAAAAGTTTCTCTCCACTCTTCTCCTCCCTCTCTCCCACCTCTACCTCTATACTTGGAGACTTTGAAGAGCAAAGAAAGAAGAAAAAGGATTAAGGAAGAAAAGACAGATCAAAAGAAAAGAAGGAGACTGAAGGAATGTATGTCTAAGGCTTGATAACATAGGAATGAATCCAAGGAAACCTTAGGTTTGGCCATGGTGTGGCCGAACCCATGGGTTCCATGATGGGTTGGAATGAATGGCCAAATTGTTATAAGGCCATAGAATTGGAAATCCATCCAAAGGATGGTTATGGATCGAAACAAAACAACTATAGGATTAAATCCAAAACCATGATATAATGGTAAAGGATTGGATAGATCATGAAAAACCCCTAACCTTGGCTAGTGGGTAAGATAAACTTATTAAGTGAAGGGTTGAAGATGAAATCCATGTTAGAAATGATAAAGAATGAATTTTATGGAGAAGGGCTTTACAAGATATGAAAACACAGAGAACTGACAAAAGGTCAGTCGACTGAATCTCAGGATTCAGTCGACTCACAGTGTCCTGGCCGAGCACACAAAGGATATCTGGATGATTCATTCCACTGAATCTTATGATTCAGTCGACTGAAAGTGGACTAGCCAGGCATGAAAAGGAACTGACCCAAAGTCAGTCGACTGAATCTTATGATTCAGTCAACTGAAAGTACACTGGCTAAGCACAGATGGGGTCTGTTGGTATTTCAGCTGACTGAATCTTATGATTCAGTCGACTGAAGGTATACTTGCCAAACACGTAAACTGTTTGTTGGTATTTCAGTCGACTGAATGTATACTGGCCAAACACACAAATGATTTGGCCCAAAGTGTACTGGTCGAGAACACAGAGGATTTGACCCAAAGTCAGTCGACTGAAAGTTTACGGGTCAAGTTTATACAGCATCTGGTTGTATTTTCAGCCGACTGAATCTTATGATTCAGTTGACTGAAAGTTTACAGGTAAAGCACATATGGTATTTAGGTGTGATTCAGTCGACTGAATTAAAAAGTTTGTATTTTGGATTATTTTCCAGATACCTCTGTCTATCTAGAAGGGTGGAAAGGGTAATGAAATTAAAATGGAAAATCAAATTAATATATGTGGTTGATTTTGATAAGGTAAATAGGTCCGCAAAGGTATTGTGATTCGTTTCACGCGATCGTTAGCGCTGTCCTCGCAAGACAAACAAGGATAGTGTATTGGACATTGGTAGGATTCCTACCTTATTGAGAACACTATGGAATATGATATGATACTGGTTTTTATTCCAAATATGATGATTACTTTGGTAAACAAATTGTATATGTTTATGAACTAATTTTCAAACGATGTGATGTATTTTAAATGAAATGGCATTTTTGCATACATTACCTCATGCATGACATGGGAGGGAACATATATGACCAGCAAACCAAGTTCTGAGCAGTCCGGACATAACGTGAGCTTGAGACTAGCTTGTAAGAAGCTATATGAACTATTGAGATTTGGCCTCGTCCAGTTGATAGAAAGGTACGACTTATTGGGCCAAAGAGCTCCTAGGTAGGTAGTCCCAAAACCCTGCGCAGTGGGAGGAGTCCACACTCCATTGGTAATCCCGATTATTTTGTGGATGGGTATATAGTGCCCTGGTGGTTGCCGCCTCAAACATTGTGGATATAATTGGCCAAGGAAACTATTGATATGATTGATGATGTGATTTGATATAGACATTGGGTAAGAGTTCATTTGGCATTGACACCCATGACATGACGCATACACTAGCATAATTATGATATGAACATCATACACTGTTTTTAGTATTTACAAGATATTTTTCAAATATGACATGATGTATATACCATTGATCTAATATTACTCCTATACGTATCCTAACCTTAATTGGAATACCTACTGGGCATGTTGACTAATGCCCTATTTCTATCCTATAGATGATGGAACAGGGAATGATAATGAAAAGGACGATGGACAGGAAGGGAGGCAAGCATAGGAGCTCGGGAAGATTATGTTTAAATTACTCAATTTTAATTTCAATGATGTATTGGGAGGACTACATTTTGGATTGGAATACCTTAGACTTATTTGCTATGGTTTGATAATATTTAAGTTTCATTTTAAGTATATGGTGATTTGCTTTCCTTGCCTAATAATGACAAGTATATGAATAGTATTTTATTCATATAAATAATTCCACAAGTATTCAGAAAAGCGTGTGAAATGTTTTAGTGGATTTAGTCTATGCACACGCGGTGGTGGCTAGTTAAGGGTCGGGTTTTGGAAACTCGTACTTGATTCGCGTCGTGGCGTCCCGCTCTCTCTCACTCATTTATATAAAACAAATATACTCTGATTTGTGGCGAGTGAAAAAGGGTAGGGCGTTACATATTCGTCTTGTGTTCATTGAAATTATTAACACATGTTATATTGGTCATGTGTTTATTGGATTTGTTAACACATGTTATATTGTTAATCGTTTATTATGATCATATTAATGGCATACAAGACATGACATTCATGCATGAGATATTTGTTGACTTGTCATGCATGAGCATCCACGTTTGGGTGGGTGATTTGTATTGTTGGTTCGAGTCATTAACCCTGCACTCCTTTGGGGACATTCGTCGTGCACAATCGTTGGGTTATGACTATTTGTGCACATGTGCTATGCTTAGCTAAGTCGAGTTTTACATGATTCGTTGATTTGATTCATTCGTTGAGATGCATGAGAAGGGGACACATGCATCAAGATTGCATCATAGCATGACATGCATTTTGAAAAATAATATTTGAATTTATTTGGAATTATTGTTGTATGCCTACTTTATTATTATTATATGCACATTATTTGTATGGTTATCTTCCTTCACTAGGCATGCAGTCCATCCCCACTTTTCAGGAAATCCATTGGAAGGAGAAGCCCGTCAGGCAGATCCGTAGGAGGGACTTCGTTGGGAGCGTTGGCTTAAATAGTAGTTGTTACTTTGTTAGGAATTTTCTAGATTTTATTTGAGGAGTGAGACACAACAAGTATCACTTGATTTATTCGTAGCTTGGGATTGAGCTGTGCTTCTGCGAGCTATCCTCAAATTCACTAAGTGGGGACTTACACCCTCACAATTAGAGTAGGGATTCCACTTCACTAATCTGGCTGGGAATTTCTCCCACCACATGTAAAATATGAATTCTGCCTATTTGATTTGGCTCAGAATTCCACCCACCAAGTGTGCTAGAGACGACACTCTAGATTTTTTTAATGTTTCCGGAGCCAAGCCTCCTTAATCCACTTTCACAGGATAAATGTTTTAAAACAAACTTAAAACCAAGAAGTACTTGTCTTGTAGATCTTTCTCAAAGATGTGTGTTTTTCAAAGATCCACCAAATGTGTGCCCGAGTTAATCCCGACACTCCGCCTTGTAGCCGTCGTTGAGCAATCACAATTTCAGGGTGAGTAGGAAACTGATTATGTCCTAGTTTGTATCCTTTCTTTTCTTCTCTCTTTCTTTCTTTCACTAACTCACAATCAATAGATTGCTTGCATTTGACTCGCAGGTGTAGATGCAAAAAAGTTGATCGTTCCTTAGAGTGTGTGAATTTTCTCAGTTCAAGAAAGATGATTAAATGATCACACACCTCTCATATTTATTACCGTTCAACCACCCGATTGTTGCACCTTAAATGTACTCCCAATGACATAATTAATTCCCGATCGACAGGTCGGTGTCACAGATAGTCATGGCACCGAGAGGTCGGTCCATACAAGGGTTCAACATGTCGCCTTTTACCAAAGGGTCGGTCTTAGTACTCACTATCGGTCTTGAATTACCAAGATGTCTGTTTTTTCGAGAGTCCACTTCAGTTCTAAGTTCCATTACTCATAAGTTATCCTCGACGAGTCGTTGACCATGAGGGGTCATTAAGTTCATCACCGAGGAGTCGCTACATAAGAGACTCTCGATCAGAGGCATACCCAGAATCACAATTCTATGATCCAGAACCTTTGTCAATCTGGCCGACTAGTCTATGATCACGATGCGTCGATCCTGTCTCTGCCGAGGGGTTTGTGAGAATGATTAGTCGTGCTGACATTGAACTTAATTCATATTTCCAAAATATGAACTTAATTCATCACCGAGGAGTCGCTGCATACGAGACTCTCGATCAGAGGCATACTCAGAATCACAGTTCTATGATCTAGAACCTTTGTCAATCTGGCCGACTAGTCTATGACCACGATGCGTCGATCCTGTCTCCACCGAGGGGTTTGTGAGAATGATTGGTCGTGCTGACATTGAACTTAATTCATATTTTCAAGATCTACAGCCAAGTTCGAATTGTGCTGTAGGAGAGGTTCTCAAATTATAGCTGTTAGGAGAAGAATTGAAGGATTAGGATCGGATGGAACCATGTAGGGAAGGTGGGAATGAAAGAACAAGATTAATTGGATAAATGAGGAAGGAGGCTCAAGCTAAGGCAAGGATAGAAAGTACCAAAGAGGAACGACACTTCGCAACTAGAGATTGAATTATCTGGATTTGGAGAGGGATAGAAATAGGAAGGAGGTGGCGTACATAAGATCAAGTCTGCCACACCTGCATGGCGCATGTGTGTACATGGGTCGGCCATGGGCCTTCTCTTATTTCTATTTTCTATCTTTTTTTTATTGCAGCATTTGTACACGGTACAACACTTTCTCCACTAATTAGCCAACACTTTCTCCTTACTGCTACACGTTGCTGCCCCATGGTGTTTCATCTTGGTTTCATGGCTACTGTCTCAATTCTTTGCCCTTTGAAAATTTGCTTGGATTGCCCAGTCTTTTGGTTGTTTTATGAACAACCAGTCCCAGAAAAGGGCCCACTCTGTTGTATGAATACAAACTGGCCCTTTGAAAATTTAATTCATTGGATTGCCCTGTCTTTTGGTTGTTTTATGAAAAATGAGTCCTAGAAAAGGGCCCACTCTGCTGTATGAAAACAAACTCGTTGCTGCCTGAACGGTGATTCTTTTATGTTGCTGACTAGCTTCTTAATGCTTGCAGTTTTCTATTGATATCTCTGTCACACGATGGTGTTGACAGTGGCTGCTCCAACACTACCCAACTTGTTGTCCTTAATGCTCTCCACGCTGACTAGTTTTGCAAACAACTGTTGTTGTACCTGCTTTCTGTCTTTCTTTTATTTTAGTCATTGTCCCAAGAAGACCCTCCTTCTTTCATCCTGTTGCTTCTTTTTCTTAATGGGTTGCTGCTCTGTATTGCTACATCCAACATCTCTGTCCATAAGAATGCTGTTGTAACCTTCTAATTCACTGTAGTTTCTTTTCTTTTCTTATTCCTGCTGATACAATGTCTTCCTCCTATTTTCAATCCAGACGTGGAAGCTCTCACTTTCTTCTCTGTATTCTCAATAGCATGCAATTATTTTAAAGAAAATCTTTTAGACCTGCACTCATATCCTTGGGTCATTGAAGTGTGTAACCACAAAGGTAACGAAAGAAATCAGTCCCAGAGATCAAATGAAACCATGTGGGTTCCATTGGCCAAATTAACTTTCTTATGAATCACATATGGAGACCAAACTTCATGTAAATACTCTAATGCCAAACTTTAGCGGTCTTATCTTCAACTTATCTACCTTTGTTGAGTTCAATCAGAACTAGTAATGATTTCAAGACATGGTGGCCCACAATTGAGGATTCACAAAATTCTGAATGTATTGGGCTTCTATCCTGGACTTCAAACATGGGCTTGGATCACGGTCTTTGACTTCAAGCTGGGCCCACTTCTGATCTTGGACTTGACTCAGTGAGTTTACCACATTTAAAATTAAAATCCCCAAAAATTATTATCATAATCCAAACTCTCATAATTGGATTTGAATTTTGACAACTTACAACAAATTCCAAAATTAAGTGGTTAAATTCACACACTTTCCAAAAATAACAAGATGGTTCAAACATACAATTTTTCTTCAAAATTCTCATATTTTCTTGTATTTCTTTATTTTATCTGTAACACTCAGAAATTCCATTAAATAATATTAAAAACACACAAAACAAGAGCTAGCTAGTCCAATATCTAGGGGTAAAATTGTCATTTTCCTACGCACATCAACTGACCAATGCATCAACGATATTCATGGATCTGATGAATTGGATATTCCGCCCATATTAGGATAAGTTTGTGATTGTGTTCATTGATGATATCCTCATCTACTCGACAAGTGAGGAAGAACATGTCGAATATTTGCGAATGGTCTTTGAAACCTTAAGAATAAATAAACTATATACAAAGGTAAGTAAGTGTGAATTCTAGTTGTCAGAGGTGAATTTCTTAGGATACATTGTGACGGACAGACAGGATAATAGTGGACCCAGTGAAGGTAGCAACAGTAAAGGATTGGAAACCCCCTCGGAATGTCACCAAGATCCAAAGCTTTCTAGGACTAGCGGGGTACTACTGAAAGTTCATTATGGATTTCTCCAAGATTGCATCTCCACGGACCCGTTTGACTCAAAAGGGAGTCAAGTTTGAATGGTCGGAAAAGTGTAACAGAAGGTTTGAGGACCTAAAACAACGACTCATCACAGCTCCTATCTTGATACTTCCAGAACAAGGCAAAGGTTATGCCGTGTATTGTGATGGTTCGGGTGAAAGATTGGGATGCTCACTCACCCAAAATACATGGGTAGTGGCTTATGGTTCCTAATAGTTGAAAGTACATGAGCGAAATTATCCTGTCCACGATTTAGAACTAGCAACTGTGGTATTCGCTCTCAAGAGTTGGCAGCACTATCTTTTTGGGCAGAAGTTTGAAGTCTTCTCCAACCATAAAAGTTTGAAGTATTTGTTTGTGCAGAAAGACCTCAACTTGAGATAGAGAAGATGGATGGAGTATCTCCAGGATTATGACTTCACCTTTCATTACCATCCAGGCAAGGCAAACAAGGTTGCGGGTGCACTTAGTCGTAGACCCATGGAACGGTGGCAAGTCTGATTATGCAAGAGTGGGAAATGCTATCAGCAATCGAAACTTGAATTTACACATAACCAACCGAGGGCGTGTATATAATTTGATAGTGCACTCCATCATGACATCAAAGATTGAGCAGGCACAAAAGTCGGATCTAGAAGTGACAGAGATATGGGCCAAGCTATCTGCAGGGGAGACAGTGCAAGATTGGCAACTGTGACCAGAACAGGGTCTCATGTTCAGAGGTAGAGTTTATGTACCAAAAGACTGCAGGGAAGAAATACTGTCAGAAGCCCATAAATCCAAATTCTCAATACACCACAGAATTACGATAATGTACCAAGATCTCAAGAGACAATACTGGTGGTGTGGACTCAAAAAAGACGTGGCAGAGTACGTCTCCAGATGTTTGATGTGTCAAAGAGTAAAAACAGAACATCGAAAGCCACTCGGTTTGCTCAAAACCCTTACCATACCAGAATGGAAGTGGGAGCGCATTGCTATAAAATTCGTGATTGGATTGCCTAGATCTTGTAAGGGAAATAATGCAATTTGGATAGTAATTGACCGTCTCACCAAGTCAACGCATTTTCGACAGATCAAAACAACGGACTCATCAAAGAAATTGGGTAGGCGATACGTGCAAGACATTGTTAGATTGCACAAGGTACCCAAGACTATTGTGTCAGATCGTGTTGGCAGATTCACCAACAGAGTATGGCAGAATTTGCAAATAGCCATGGGCATGGACCTACTGTATAGCACTGCATTCCATCCTCAAATAGATGGACAATCTGAGAAAACTGTACAGACATTGGAAGATATGTTGAGAACTTGCATGCTAGACTTCCAGGGAAGTTGGGAAGATCACTTTCCACTGGTGGAGTTCTCATACAACGACAGTTATCAAACGAGCCTTCAAATGGATCCCTTCGAAGCGTTGTATGGTCGACTTTGTAGATCCCCAGTTTGTTGGATAGAGGCAGGAAATGCAGCACTTGTCGGACTAGATTTGGTTGCATAGACCATAGAACAGATCAAGGTCATCCGACAACACCTATTGACCGCCCAGAGATGACAAAAGAGTTATGCCGATAAAAGACGAAGACCTTTGGCATTCGAAGTGGGAGACCAAGTGTTCCTAAAAGTCTCGCCACACAAGGGTCAGATGAGATTTGGGAGAAAGAGTAAGCTATCTCCAAGATTTGTGGGACCATTCCTAATCCTTGAAAAGAATGGTGAGGTTGCATATCACATAGTACTCCCTCCACCGTTATTGAGCATGCATGATGTGTTCCATGTTGCAGAAGTACAACCCCAATCCATCATATGTTTTGGATGTACAAGAGTTGGATGTAAAAAGTGACGTGTCCTAGGTCGAGAGGCCGATCAAAATCATCGATTCGAAACAGAATGTACTGCTGAATAGAATAATTCCCTTTGTCAAAGTGGTTTCAGAACGACATGGCAATGAAAGCCCAACTGGGAATTAAAATCAGAAATGAGGAAATTCCACCTGGAATTATTTGTTTAGTTTTGTTTTGAACTCAAGTTTCGTCTAATTTTCTGGACGAAAATTCGAAAAAGGTGGTAGTATTGTAAGGACCCGGATTTTCAACTCTTTAAATCCATGTGATTTTCCCTTAATGATTGGAATGAAATATAGTGTTTTGATTTAAAGTTTGAAAATGAATGGAATGAAATGTGAAACCTCGTTTTAAAGAGTTGTGAATGAATGAGATTTGTAGTGTGGATTGAACCAAATAAGGGAAGAAATGAGAAGGCCTGAAATTTCCAAGACGACACATCGAAAGTGTCGATATGTCGGTGAACCTCAGTCGATACATCGGCAGTGTCGATACTATCGATCAGAGAGCAATGGAACAATACAGTCCCTAGCAAATAGAACCCAGGCCATCCGAATTCGACATATCGATGGCGTCGATATGTTGACAAACTCCTCACTCGACATGTCGACCACAACGATGTGTAGAGCATGCCCAGCATCATAAGTCAAATGCACCTACCAACCACCTTCCATGTGTCTCTTCCATGCATTCAATGCATGACTCTTTCCACACACCACCTCCACCTACCCATTCATTTCTTACAAGGGCAACCGAATGAGGAAGAAAAAAGAAGAAAGGAAGAAGAGAAAGCAGAAAAAATGAAGAAAGAAAGGAAGAAGAGAAAATAAAGAGAGAAATGAAGGAAATGAGAGAAGAAAACCGTCCTCTCCTCTCACTCACCCTTCATTCTTCGTTTTCAGTGGTGTGACCTTCCCTCTTCTCTACCTTCATCAACCCGAAATAAGGAGAAAAATATCAAATAGGAAGAAAGAAAACCCCAAATCGGAATTCATAAACCTCTCACCCACGAAATCTTCAGATCTATAGAGGTATGTTGCTCTTATTTTGATTTGGAGTGAAGGAAAACCTCTTATGAATTTGTAGAACTGGTGTAGATATCAATTTGGAGGAAGATAACCAAGAATGAGAGACGTGCAATGGGAAAACCAACGGGTTTCGAACTACCCAGGACTACACGTCGATAGTATTGATGTGTCGGCCTGGGGATAACGAAGAGAAAATAAAGATGAACAGATGATTTTCGGGTCTCCCCAAGATGATACATCAGTATCGTCAATGGGTTGAGCTAGACCACTAGGATGATGCGTCGACGATATCGAAGTATCGGTCTGGGAGTAAAGAAAAATGGAAATGAAAATAAAAATAAATGAATAATATTAAGTGAAATGGATCCCGTTCGACATATTGACTGTATCAACGTGTTGATGAGTCCCTCGATCGATATGTCGATTAGATGGATGTATCAACCTGAGAACGAGAAGAAAATACAGAGTTTCTATCAAACCGAACTCAGGCCGACATTTCGACGTTACCGATGTGTTTACTCTGTACACCTTTGATGTGTCGACGATATCGATACATACGACCAATGAACAAAACAAAAAATATAGACTGTACGGACAGAACCTTAGCTTTGAGATTCGACACATCAGGGTTGTCAACTGTGTCGATTCTGCCATGACTAATGTGTTGACAGAGTCGATGTGTCAACTTTGTCTAGGGATGACATATTGATAGTGTCGATGCGTTGACTTGAGACATAGATAGGTTTACAAAGTTAATACATGTAATGCAAAACACTTATGTGGGGTCACTTAGACTCAATTAATTTTCACCAATTGACCCTTAGACCTTGATTAAGACCTACATAAATCGGAGTAAAGAATTGTTACACTGTAGAGAATCTGTTCCCTTCGTTGATCATCGTTGATCAAGTAGGTTTTTCCTACTTTATTGAAGCACTAGAGTATGATTTAAGTATCTTCTCATTACTTTGAAAATGATAAATTGTTTTTCTTCTATACACATATGGTTCATTTGTGAAATGATGTTTATTTCGTATAACGCCCAACCCAATTGTGGGCCTGGAACACTACTAATTTTTAATTTTTAAATAATAATCTCCAATCATCTAACATTATAACTGACCTGGATCTTCAAGATAAACAGTTAAGCCCAAAAAATATAATGTCACACGTGCTCTTCACACAAAGACTCAAACATGTACCACATATCTACCCATATACCACACATATCATACAAACAAGTATTTCAATAATATGATCAGAACATCATCATTCATATCAGAGTTACATACGGTAACATAGTGGTTTAATACATGCTCATATAATAAGTACCACAGGCGGTACTTAACGAAAATGTAGTTTATAACCAAAATAACATAATGAATGTATTTCCCAGCTGTGGGAGATAAAACCGACAACATTGTCTTTTTCATCCTAAGCCTGCAATGGAGGTTCCTCCTCCTCGGGTACAAATCCTGAAATGTGCGGGTTGTGAGCTACAAGCCCAGTGAAGAGAACTTAACAAATAATCAACATCAGGTTAGAGAATGTAGATTTATCTAAGCATCACAATGGTCTACTTATACCATTTATCATACTTGAAATAAAACATGGTCTACTTTATTAATTTACCAAGTCAGTACCATTGCCATTCCACTATAACACACTAGAAGCACTACACTAGTTATTAAATGCATTAAGTCCCAACACGGTCAAAATGCAGCATCTTGCAAGAGCATAAACAATCCCAATGGTCAGGCCTATTGCCCGACCTATTGCCAATAATATATGACCCTATTGGTCCGACCTATTGCCAATAATATATGACCTCATTGGTTCGGCCTATTGCCAATAATATATGACCTCACTGGTCCAGCCTATTGCTAATAACATATGACCTCAATGGTCTACCATAAACCAACAACTAAGTGTGTGAGAATACAGTATCAACTTCATAGTGCAATCTTTCATCATAACATGATGCTCAGGTTCTCATATTGGAGCATATCATCATCAATATTCCAATACTAAACATGATAAACATCATTAGTATCAATATGAATATCTTTTAGCAATTTATCAAGTCTAGGCATGTATGTGGGTTCATTATTCATTTATAGACTAGTAGACCACGATTCCCTGACATCGTGTTATGCTTCCGTTCTAATAGTTAGAACCAATTTTCATCTCTCACATGGAAGCAGTGTCAAGTCTCATATTCTGGCCCATTCAGTCTTTTTCATATCATGTAAAATCCATGAAACTACTTATTGCTCTAGATTTACATAACCTAATTTACCAACGCTGTATTTTTAAGTCTCCTCACCGAAAAATGTAGGGTATCGTGGGTATCTGTTACACAAATAGAAATACAATGAATATACATTCATAAACAAACATAATACACATTCATAGACTGCAATACCCCGGATTTTCAAGTTATAAATATTTATGGAAATTGCTCATTTAATTTGTGAATTAATGGATATGGACCTTAGATGGGTAAGTGTAGGGTCAATTGCCCAATTAAGACCCAACGGATTGTGGATATGGTTCAATTGAAATAAATGGGTGAGATTTATTTAATTGGGTCAAGATTGTCAATTGGGTCAAATGCCAATTGGGACCCAATGGGTCATGGTTGACTTGGTTGACCACCAAGTGAGTTCAAGCTTCATTAAATAAGGGCTGAATTAAGTTGGAAATGGAATCAAGGAAATGAGTTGATTTTAAGTGAGTAAATGAGTTGAATTAAAGTTATGAGTTCAGTTAAAAATATGAGATGAATGGGAAGTTAATGGGACCTTCATTTTTAAGTGAGTGGAGTGGGAAAATGAAGAGTTTTTGGTTGTTACAAAAAGCATACCATGGGTACACACGTTGGAGACATGGGAGTTTCATCTCATGGGATGAAACTCCAAAGGAAGCATTAAATGGGGAGGTGAATGGTTTTGGTTGTTACACAAAGTCATCCAAGGCATACACGTTGGAAGATGGAGGGGTGTTCCATCTCAAGTGGTGTCTTGGCCAAGCCAAGGGACACTTGGGAAGACACCATCATTATGAGGAAGTTGGAGGGTTTTGGTTGTTACACAAAATCATCCAAGGCTACACGTTGGGAGATGGAAACCCAAGGGACATAAGATTGGGAGTTTCATCTCATGGGATGAAACCCCCAAAGTAAGTATCAATGGGGAGGTGAAGAGTCATGGGAGTTACAAAGGGGGTATCAACCAAAGGATACCACCCTTGGCCGAACTACATTGGGCAGCAAAGAGAATCCTTTGCTTTATCTCACTCTCTCCCTCTCACTCAAGGCCAATCCCCCTCTCAAGACAAAGGACTTAGAGTTTTATCTTAAATCTCCTCTCTCAAACCTACACCTCTTGGCTGAACCACTCCTAGAGATTTTATCAAGATCAATCTCGGCCAAGGATCAAGAAGGAAGGAAGAAGAGTCTAAGGAAGGAAGAAGAGGCTAAGGAAGGAAAAGAATAGAGGAGTAAGTCGGAACGAAGGAAAACCGGAGGAGTTGCGGAATCGGTAAGTACTCATTGAGATTTTATTAAGTAAGATGGTCAAGGAACATGGTTCGGCCATTGCATGGCCAAACCCTAATTTTTATGGCTAAGGACTTTATGCATGAACCATGTATGGAATGGTGAATGACCAAGGATCATGGTTTGGCCCTTGCATGGCCAAACCCTAAGTCTAATGTATGAGCGCCATCAAGGACAAAAGGGGTGGATGAGGTTCGGCCATGATGTATGGCCGAACCTCATCAAAGAATATGATCATAGTTATTTGATTTATGAGAGAAAGTGATGAACCATAGGGTTAATCCATTTTCCATGGCCGAACCCCATGGAAGATTATTAATGATTTTAAAGGATATTAAGGATTTTAAATGGGTTTAAATGATGAATCTATGTGTATGGTTAAACTCCCCATGGAGGGACTTGGGCTATGGATTTAAGTGTTGTACATGATAAACTTGAAATGAGGAAATAAGGAAGAACCATGGACCATAGATTCGGCCATGGTGTATGGCCGAACGCCATGGAGAAATATTGAATTATTTACATGTGATTAGACCATGAAAATAATGGAGTAATGTTAATCATTTTAAATGGTCTCAAAGGTTGTAAATGGATAAGAACCATGGCCCATTTTTAAAGGGTCATTTAGAGATCTATGTATGATTAAATAAATGATTATGCTAGGAGATGAAAGGACTTGATTTATGGACCCAAGGTAGTAAATGATTTAAAGAGAGGATTAAATGGGACACCATGCATGGCCGAACCCCATGAACCATTTTAATGGATTATTTTTTAATCTAGACATGTTTAAATGAATGAAATGTCTAGTCATAGATCTATGTTATGGACTTAAGTATGGGTAAGTAAAGTGATTACCTATGGAAGGAAAGAATGACCAAATGGTGAAGGACCATGTGTTCGGCCATGGTGTGTGGCTGAACCCCATGGATTATGTTCTTGGATATAGATTTGCATAAATGGTCTAAGTGAATGATTGAATCATAGAAAATGTTTTATGGATTTAGGACTTCCATTAATGTAAAACTAATGGGATGATTTTGGGACTTAAGTCATGTATATATAAGCTAAGTGAGTAGCCATGGAAAGATTAATGGCAAATAGGTAAATACGGGTGAAAATGATGGACCATGGGTTCGGCCATGGTGTGTAACGCCTGCCCCTTTTCACCCAAAATCAGAGTCTATTTTTTTTTTTTTTTAAGTAAAGAGTGACAAAGGCGCGGACGTCACGACGCGAGTTAAGTCCGAGCTTCTAAAGCCCGGCCCTTAACTGGCCAATCCTACGTGCGCGTGGAACGAAGTCCACGAGAACGGTTCACACGTAGACGTAAGCTCGCAGAATATAACTTAATGCGGAACATTATAATAGAGACTATCCTACCAGTTTTTAGATAGCAAGGAAGTACGGCGCTTAAATTACTAAAATACCCCTAAATTCATAATTATATCTCAAAGTGATAATGTGCAAAGTAAAGACCAAACCATAGTAAGAAATATAACTTATACAGTCTGACGAGCTAAGCTACTCAATTACATATTCCAAAATAAATTTAAATCAAACTAAGTAGCCCGCTTCCCCAAGCTCCTACGCTTGGCTCCCTTCGTGTCCTTCGTTTCCTCCAAGTCCTGCGTCATCAGCTAGGGTAGAAGTAGGGCGATAGACAACGCGCCCAGTAGGACTCCGAGTAGGGCTAACACATGGATTAGTGATAACAAGCACATAGATAATCATATAATGAAAATTATAAAATGAATGCCATGCCATGGGTGTTTTATGTCGTGTGTCCCACCCATTATCCATACCGTCGTGATGTCATATCCCCCTTGATGGAAAAACCTCATCAAGGTATCCCCATGTTTGTTTCTCGGTCCCCCCGACGTAGCATGGACTCCGGTTATATCTCAACACATTAAAGTATCCCCATGTTTGATTCTCGGTCGCCCCGACGGAGCATGGACTCCGGTTATATCTCACACATTAAAGTATCCCCATGGTTACTTCTCAGTTGCCCCGACGGAGCATGGACTCCGGTTATAGCACATCAGGCTATCCCCATGTTTGCTTCTCGGTCGCCCCGACGGAGCATGGACTCCGGTTTCTTTATTTTCCCGCCCATGCAATGCATGAGATGTAAATGCATTATGCTATGTAATATATATAACTCATAACCTTAATATATCATACATAACCTTAACACATAATGCATAACCTTAAAATATAATTCATAGCATCAACATACAATTCATAGCCTTAAAACCCATCATAAGACAAATTATATAATTATCACAATAAATTAAAGGAACCATCACATATCCATGGCTTACAAAAAGGTAGGAATCCTACCGAATACCGAATACCGATTAACGTCCCTTTACGTTTCCCGTCCGATAATCCGGTCACCGATACGTGCACCGCTTGCAACGTCCGATACCTTATTACATATTAATAATTAGTCCACGTTTTTAACCATTTCTAAGTCTATAAATCATACCTTAGTGGGGTTCGGCCATACCCCATGGCCGAACCTCACTATCTAGGTTTTGTGGGTCCCATTCAGTCCAATAATCCTTTAATTTGTGAGTTTAAAATCTAGCGGCCCTAGGCTTTATAGAACCGCACATAAGGTCATCTTTAAAGCTTTTAAGTCCATGATCATCCCCCATTGGGTTCGGCCATGTATCATGGCCGAACCCATGGTTCTTGAATTTGGCCATTATTTACGATTTTCCCACTCCTCCTTTCCATGACTAATCACTCATTTATCCATGCATACATAAGTCCATAATTGATCCACAAACCTAGATCTATTAATGATCCATCTACCTTGACATGAACACATTAAAATTCAGTCCTTAAGTTAACTTAATTCCCCATTAATTAATCACATACTTAGCTCCATACCTAGCCCATCAAATGGCTTGTAAAATAGGTCATGGGTTCGGCCATACACCATGGCCGAACCCATGATGCCTTTTTCCAATTTTTCTTAGGTCTAATTACCACATTTAGATTCAAAATAAGTCCCTCCATGAGGGAGTTTACATCATGCATTTAAATCATCAACTTTGATCATCACTTGGTACATTTTTGAGTCCATTAATGACCCATTTAATCATGGCCTATTCCCCATTCTTTTTCCATCTTTTACACCCATCATCATTACACATACATAACTATAGGGTTCAAAAACATTCCCTCCATAAAATCTCTCCATGGTTTTATCTTTAAAACCTCATTTACAATGCTTAAAGTCCATTTAAAAATTGTCAATCTTCTCCATTAATTTCCATAACTTCACACCCAAAAATCATTACAATACCTCACCATAGGGTTCGGCCATTCACCATGGCCGAACCCATGGTTCATGATCCATCATTTACTCATGCCTTTTAAGGCCATCAACATCATTCACATCTCCCATGCATTTCCTCATTTACAATCCCTTTAAAAATTACTACATTCAATCATTAAAAACCCTAACAATCATAATCATCCTTCCATGATTTTAAACCTTTAAACCCCATTATAATTCTAATACCATCACCATAGGGTTCATGGTCCATTAATCCCTTCAAAAATTCCATACATCCATTGCTTAAATAATTTAAATACATAATGTCCTTAATCCCTTTATTTTTTCTTAACCTAATTTACCCATTAGGGTTTGTCCATTCTTTACTTCATTTTTGGATGGATTTGAGATCCAAGGCCCATGATAATTTGGCCACCATTAAATCCAAGAACAATGGACCCCAAATCTTAAACCCTAAAAAAAATCTAATCTCTTGTTTAGAAATACTTACAATCCGACGGCTCCTCCGACTTTTCCTTCTCCTCTCGGATTCCTTGGCCTTCTCTTCTCTTCTTCTCCTTAATTGGTCGGCTGAGATGTGCTTGACCCAATGAAAAAAAACTCCAATGCTTGGGTCAGCTAAGATGGAGTAGATTAGAGAGAGAGAGAGGGAGAGGATGATGAGAAAGAATGCCCTAACTCTTGGTCTTGAGGTGGTGGCTTATGCTTACACCTTTTTCCTCTCTTTTCTTCTCTTCTTCTTCCAAGTTTTTCTTCTTCTTTCTCTTGTTGGTGTGGGACGATAATGAGAGAGTAAGAGAGGGAGAGAGTGAAATGAGAGTGAAATGGAAAGATGAGAGGAAAAACCCATCTCATCCCAAGGCTTGCTTAAGTTACACTTAACCATTAATTTTCCCACCAACCACATGGGATATTTTTTATGCTTTATGGTGGTGGTTGGGATAAACCACCACCTAAGCTAACATTTTTGGTGTCTTAGAGATAAGATGGTTTGGGTCTTCCATCTTTTGACCCCTTTTGACCAACTTTTTGGATATTTTAATTATTTAATTAATTAGATAATTAACTTAGGTTAATTAATTCCCACTTAACCTAATTATATTCTCTTAAATTCCCTCCATGTATCCACCCATGGTTGACCAATTCAACCATGGTGGCCGGCCCCACCAATTCTTGGTCCACACGCCACCTCACTTGGTGAGGTGGAGGTGGGTCCCAATCGGCCATGTCACCTTGGTCAATTCATCACCAACTTAGGTGATTTAATTTTAATTAAATCCATTCCTCTTATTGGATCACCATTGGGCCCATGGCCCAATTAAATTCACCCTTACCCATTTACCTTAGAGCTTACATTATCTTGACCCATTGGGTGCCAAATGGGTATTGGGCCCAATTTGACCATCCTTGGCCCCATTGACCATCATTGACCATTTAAATGATTTTAAATCCACTCCATGGTCCATTGGGCCATACTTGCGCCTTTGTCCATATTTTGATCCATTCACCATTTATTCCATCAAATTTCCAATTTCCACCATTAAAATAAAATAATAGCCACATATACATTGATTTAAAAATTCCGGGCTATTACATGGTGTATCACCGAACCCCATGGAGAAAGTTTTGTGGACTTAGGTGTTATTAATGCTAAATCACTAACTCATATATGAGTGATTAAGGAATCAAAAGAGGGACCCAAATCAAGTGAGTGAGGTTCGGCCATGTTGAATGGCCGAACCCCACTAAGATATGTTTATGGACTTAAACATAATTGGAAGTTAAATGGAACATTGGTTTGACTTATTGACATGTAATAAGGTAACGAGACCTCACAAGCGGGTACGATCGGTGAAGCGGTATTCGGACGAAAACGCAAAGACATATTAAGTTGATCATTGGTAGGATTCTTACCTCATTGATACCGTGGGATATGTATGATGGTTTTAATTCATATTTTGATGAGTTATTTTGTATCAAATGTTATGTTTTAAATATGGGATTTTAATGCTATGATTTGTACTATTGTATAGCATGTGTTCATTTGCATCTCATGCATGGCATGGGAGGGATGAAATGTAACCGGAGACCACACTCCGTTGGGGCGTCCATAAGGCAACTGTGGGGATACCTTGATGAGGAGTTTTCCATCAAGAGGTAATCGGAGACCACGCTCCGTCGGGGCGTCCGTAAGGCAAATGTGGGGGATACCTTGATGAGGAGTTTTCCATCAAGAGGTAATCGAAGACCACACTCCGTCGGGGCGTCCGTAAGGCAACTGTGGGGGTTACTTTGATGAGGAGATTCCATCAAGAGGATGTTTTGTGATTGTGATATGGGTGATGGGTGGGACTCATGGCATAAGACACCCATAACATGGCATGGCATTGAATCAACATGATTATGATCTCTATTATCATGCAATGTTTCTGGTTTTTATCTGTATGATTGGATCTCTATTATCATACACTGTTTTGGATACGATGCTTTACAAGTACGGTATGATGTATTATATCTGGATTTTTATACTAACCCATGTGTTTGACCCTATTTGGAATACCTACTGGGCGCGTTGTCTAACGCCCCACTTCTACCCTAATTGATGACACAGGAAATGGACAAAGCGAAGGATGTGATCGGAGCCAAGCTTAGGAGCTTGGATGATTAAGTTCCATTTTGTTTAAGTTACTCATGGAAAATGTATTTGAGTAATTAGTTTGTGGGACTGCAAAAACGTAGATTATTTGCTATGGTTTGGAATGTTAATTTCGGATATTTTAACATATGATATTTATGATTAAGTGATGGATATCCTTGCTATCTAAAATGGAATAGAATGTTATTCTATTATATTTCCGCATTTATATTTTATTCCGCATGTTAACTTGAGTACGTGTGAACCGTTTTAGTGGACTTGGTCCACGTACAGTATGGTTGGCCAGTTAAGGGTCGGGCTTTGGAAGCTCGAACTTAGCTAGCGTCGTGGCGTCCCACTCTCTCTCTCTCCTATTTAAAAGAAAAAAAATAGACTCTAATTTTCGGTAAGTGAAAAAAGGCGGGGCGTTACATAGACAGTGCAATTTACATTCATAGTATTTCAAATCTTTCTAACCTATTTTCGGGAGATTAAAGGGAAATGGCTGTGAGTCCTCATAGTAGGTTACTACTCTTGTTTAAGTTATAATAAAAATAATCAGTCACTCAAGACATCGAATGAACTACTCAGTGCCTAGGCTCATATTAATTCATTGCCAGGGTAGAATATTGAGATTTTGCCCAGAGAGTACCGATAAAGTGCTCATGCTACTACACATATTGTCTTCTAGATATGACCATGGAGATGTATTGAATTAGGCCTAAAGAGATATAGAATGCTTAGGCCATTCTCGTATTATCTTCTCGATTGGGCCATGGAGATATATTGAGTTAGTCCTAGAGAGTACAAAAAGAAATCACTCAGTGCCCAATCCCTTTTTACCAATGAGCGGCATTGTGATGGCCCGACCCTGCCCATCATAATATTTTCCTCTTTGACTTGGGCCTGCACGGCTTTGCATTGGAAGTCGCACCCGAGGAGACACCACAAAAGGCCTTGTGATGGAGAGAGGCTTTGCCTCCTCATATAAAGCCCCCACCACCCAAGCTCCCAACCGATGTGGGACTTTTGGGTTGGGGTGCTACAATCTACCCCCCTTAAGACCAGAACCGTCCTCAGCTCTGTTATGTCACACTGACAGGGGTCCACACACACAGGTAGGCAACATCACGTAAGTAGATTCTACATAGTCCGAGTGTTGAACCGTGCTCTGGTACCATTTGTGACGACCTGAACCTACCCATCACAATATTGTCCGCTTTGGGTCCTGCACCTGGGCCCTCACGGCTTTGCATTTGAGGTACCACCAAAGGAGACACCCAAAAGGCCTTGTGATGGGGAGGAGATGTTCCTTCTCATATAATGACTCCACCACCCAAGCTCCCAACCGATGTGGGACTTTTGGATGGGGGTGCTACAGACGTTTCCGCAGTGCTACTGATGGCTACCGAGTGGCGTTTCTGCTGCACTACAGATAGAGAGTATCAACCTGGAAGTGAGCACACAAGGCAATAATAAATCACAGAAGGGTTAGTATCATTTTTAATTAACATTCAAGTATCAGTAAATTAACATCAAAGGGTAAGATGTAAACACAAAATCCTAATTTAAGCAATCTAAACAAATTTTAAGAATCAGTTCTGGGTTCCTCGGAACATGCCTCGAAACCAAGTATTGTGGCTTCAGAACTTCCGAGCCACTATCTTAAATATTGTGTTTATCAGAACCTTTAGAACTTGATTTCGCTCATTCGAAACTTGGGTTTGATCCTTTGAAACTTCCGAAGTTTAGATCTCAGAACTTCCGAGCCTGTTCCGAACAGAGAACAGTATAGGTAAGAAAACAGTTATTCTCTGTCTGCTTTGGAATTTGCCAAGTCTGCTTGGATCTTCCGAGCGGTTTGAAATGTTTGAAGATATCCTCGGAACATCCGTGGCTGTCTAGCAAAGGCAGAGAAAACAATTCGCCTCTATATCCTTCGGAACACCAAACAGGAGTTCGGAACTTCCAAAAGCTCACGTTCGGAACTTCCAAATACTGATTCTCGGAGCTTACGAGGTAGTTCTGAGTGTCGTCTTCTTCAGCCAGTCAATTGCAGACTGTTGTGACGGGACTGTCCACTTCAAATGCGAATCCAAAAGTAGTGGGATTTCTAGATTCGTTTTTCACACCTATCTGGTTAGAGATGTTCTACTGTGAGTTTAGTATAATTTTGAAATAAATTGGACAATAAATAGGTAAGAAAACACTTTGATTTTACTAATTGAATCATTAAAACACATAAAAATTCCAAGTTTCCACTAACTTTCAAAATCATTTTAAAGACTCAAATCTAAACCGAATTCATCTCTATTTGATTCTAATCATGTTAGAATTTGAAAACGATTACAATGCATGCTTTCGCATTGAAAATCAGTGGATTTTTTGTCTTTTGAATTTTTTTTGCTCAAAGACAGAACCGTTGAACAGAGGGAGAAGTTAGAGGAAAAGCAGCAGGATTTATTTTTAATTTCAGGTAAGATTTTAAACTCTTCATTGGCACCTGTTAATATAGCATTTGGGAAGGTAGACTAGTAGCACTGTCACTGGTGTAGGAGATGCACACGATCAACTGAGGCTATGGGGGTAGGCTACATGAATCATCGATGATTCATGCATACACTACTACTTTGGCGTCACCTGCTAAGCAGGTGTTTTATTTTTTTCGTTTATTTACAGTTTAGTCCATCACAACTTATTTACATTTTAATCCACTTCTATTTATTTCCAATATTTAACTATTCAAAAGATTCAATTAATTTAATCCATCTGATCCAAATTGTTGGGTTTTGAAATCTATAATTACGATTAATATTTGGAGAACCATATTCCTTTAAAATTAATAGATTTAAATTAAAAAATCATATTTCAAACAATTTTCTTAAATCAAATTTCATTTATTAAAAGCGTTTAAAACTTTATTTCCAAAATCTAAAAATATAAAATGATAAGTTTAGACACTGACCTAATGTATTTTCTTAAACTTTTACAACTTCAAAAATTATTTGAAATAATTATGTCTTATAGATCACGACCTTTTCGGGTCAAAACATTTAAAATTTTCAAAATTAAAATATAATTTAAAAGGTCTTATAATTTAGAATTTAAATTCTCATCAGTATATAAATCTTAAAAAAAAAACAATTTAGCCCAAACAATATTCACACAATTAAAATCATTTAATAACATTGTTATTGCCCCTGCTTGGCCAAGTCCCAGTTTGTCAATTCCATGACTCGTGAAGAAGCACTTGCTAAGAAGCTTGAAGACCCAAGATGATCAACAATGAAGATCATGCTCCACCAAGTTCAAAGCTCATCGGTATGGAAATCACGAAAATAGGTAATTGGCCATAGATGACCTTAGGTGGTACCCACACCTTAGAGAGGACTATCTCTAAGCTTAGTTGAACAAATGATAAATCCATAAAGAAGCCTAAGAGAGGATGCTGGACAATGAACTTGGAAATAGGAATTATGTTCACTGTCAGCTCAACCAGTTGTTCTCACTGACCCCTCAGTGGAGACAGGATCGACCCATCGTGGTCAATGACTGGTCGACTAGATTGACAAAGGTTCTAGATTAAAGAACTGTCATTCTAGGTAAGCCTCTAACCGATAGTCTCGTATGCATCGACCCCTCGGTGATGAACTTAAACGGTCCCTCATGGTCGATGACTCACCGATATAGAACTTGTGAGTTCTGGACTGTGAACTCACGAGGGCTCTCGATAAAACAAACATCTCGGTATTTCAAGACCGATCGAGAGTACTAAGACCGACCCCTCTCTAAAGGACAACAAGTTGTTCTGGGTGACAGATTTTTGACTTGAAACTACTGTCAGCATGGTTTGCCCCAGATCGAGACACTTGTATGGATTGACCTCTCGATGCCACAACTATCGACCCATTAGTGACACCGACCTGTCGACCGGGAAGTATTAAAGCGTTGGGAGTGCATTTAATGCTCAACGGTCGGGTGGTTGAACGGTAATAAATATGAACACTGACCCATCGGTGCCACCGACCAGTCGGCTCTGGACAGTCAGAAAGACTGTTAAAACTCCTCTATAATTATGGGTGTTGGGTGATCTTTTCACCATATTCCTTTAGCTGAGAAGAATCATATACTCTAAGGAACAATCAACACTCTTGTGAAAAGAATCATAAACAACCAATCTTTTGATTGTGTTTGAAAGTGAGAAAGAGAGGAGGAAATAAAGATCATAAACAACCAATCTACTGATTGAGTTTGCAGTGAGAAAGACATAAACTAGGAAACCTGAAGCCAGTTTCCTTGTCACCGTGAGATTGTGATTGTTCTGTGAAGGCTACAAGGAGGAGCGTAGGCACTCAGTGGGTGGGATCTTCAAGAAGCACACATCAGCGAGAAACAGCTTTAAGGCAAGTGCTTTTTGGTTTTAATTTGTTTTTAAAACCTTTAACCCGAAAGTGGATTTGCTCCGGAACCACTATAAAAAACTCTAGAGTGTTCTCTCTAGCGCAGTGGTGGGTGGAATTCCCAGCCAATTGAGTGAGGTGGAATTCCTACTTTAATTGTGAGGGTGTAAGTCCCCACATAGTGAATTTGGAGATAGCTCAAGGTTGAGCGAGTCCTAACAGTGGATGTAGGTTGGAGAACCGAACCACTTTGTATCTTTTGTCCTTCCAGTTGTGTTGTTAGAGCTATTTTCTTGTGTTGATTGTTTAATTACATTTACTAACACACACTCACTTGATTGGTATATCCGTTGCACTTAGTTAATCAGTCAAGATAATTTTAAAAAAGACCAACGATATTAGATTGACCTATTCACCCCTCCTCTAGGGTCAATCGTGTTGTTCTAGCTCTCAAGGGAACTTTCAATTGGTATAAGAGCCTAGTACTCTTTACAAGAATTTAACCATTCGAGTAGATCCAAGCTACAACACCATGGGAGACAGTCATGCAATATCCAAACCTCTTTATTTCGGTAGAACAAACTATGCCTCATGGAAGGCCAAAATGAGGAGTTTCTTTATTTCCATCGACTCATCAGTATGGGATATTGTAAGGACTAGATGGGAGGAACACATGGAAAAGAAAATGGTAGCAACCACCACAAACATGTTGCTAACACCAAACCATTTTCCTCTTGGACCCCTGCTGAGAAAGCTGCTCAGACAGCAGATGGGAAAGCCATGAATGCACTAAATTGTGCAGTTTCTGACAGTGAATACAGGCGGATCATGACCTGTAAAACTGCAAAGGATGTATGGGAAGTTCTAGAGAGAACCCATGAAGGGACCTCAATAGTCAAGAGGTCGAAACTTCAGATCCTCCAAAATCAGTTTGACATTGTTAAGATGAGGGAGGTGAAGTCTTCATGGACTTTTATTCCAAAGTTAGGGACATTGTAAATCAAATGTACGTTTTAGGGGAAGGGATACCTGAGGACAAAGTATGTACCAAAATTGTCTGGAATCTTACTGAAAGATTAAAACCCAAAGTAAAGTAGTAGCCATGGAGGACAACAAGGATGTGTTCTTAATGAATATAGGTGATTTGGTTGGTTCATTACAAACCTATGAACTACATTTTAAACAATCAAAAGATAAATCAATTGCCTTGCAGTCTTCCCTAAAACAGAAAAAAATTAAAGAAAATCCATCAGATGATGAACTCTCAAGTGATGAGATGGAAATGTTTGCCAAGAAGTTTTACAAAAAATTTGTAAAAAGAAATAACTTAAAAAGAATGGGTAAAGGTGAAATGAGTAAAATTACCCAAAAAGGCAAGAGGAAAACAGAGGAAAAGGGAAGGAGATAGAGGTGGCTAAGAAGTTGACCTGCTTCAATTGTGGGGGGAGAGGACACTTCATGAATGAATGTCCCTCAGACAAAATAAAGAAGGCTATGAATGTGGGTGTGACCCATGTTGAAACTTCTGTATCAGAAAGTGATTCATATGATGAAACCCAACAAAAGGTTGTAGTATCAAAAGGTCTCATAGCCTGGATCATTTGTGATCAAGAAAATCCCATAATTGTAATAGAGGATGAAAGTGAAGAAGATGAAAATCTTCAAGCCTTCTACAGTGCCTTGTTCCTTGAGAGTGAGAGGTTGGCTAAAAACTCAACAAGGTTAAAAATGAAAACCTTAACCTCTCCAATCAAGTGAAAGAATTGAAAGATGAAAAATCTCTTTTAATTTCTAAGCCTAACCTCTCAGATGTTGAAAACACTAAGCTTAAAGAAGATAATAAAAGACTTCAAGATGAGATAAGTATCCACTGTAAGGATGTCGAAAATTTATTGCATCACAACAAACTTCTTGAAGAAGATGTTAGAAAATTGTCTTTGGAAGTTATGGAATTAACATTTCATGAAGAAAAATTCCAAGACAAGTTTACCCAAGGAGATGAAAGACTCAAAAGACTCTTAGGGGCAGGCAAACAATATGGTGATAGGTCTGGTCTTGGTGCATCATCCACCAAAGAACCTATACATCATGGGGTGTTTAGTAAAACAACTATCTCTCACCCTTCAAAGGGTAAATGCAATTTTTGACACAAGGATAGGCATTTTAAAAGAAGTTGCTATCATCTAAAGAGATACTTTGAAAGGAAAGCACAAAGGCACAATCAAATAAAGCCTATGCTTAAAAGACATCCACCAATACCTAACCTCAAAAGAATCCTAAGGAAGGTTTCAAGGCAAGACTTTTTATTAAGACAAATGAATCATGTCTTAACAGAGTTGATGAATCCCGAGGCTGGTCATCAAAGGTACGGCCGTAGGTGTGTGTATGCAATACCAAATGCCACAATCGTCGTACTAGAAGATAGACCATTAATTATGTTTTGTTTTTGTTTAAGATCATTTGCATATCTTAGACCACTACAAATGAACATAGAAGAGAGAATGTGAGTTCACATAGCAGAAAAATGCTATCACATGAGGAGATAAATTGGCTCACTACAAGTCTAGAATGTACACTTCCTGACTATAGTACATATTCTACTTGGAAAGCCACAAATTCCATTCAAAATATTTTGAATTGTATCTTTTGGAATGTGAACTTTTGTGTATGTGCATATTTATTGATTTGATGAGTCATGTTTGATATGTCTATGCATTGGAATAAATCTGTGTATACCGTGCTTAGAATAACACTCCATCAAGTTGCACAAATCAAGGATGATTGTTCCGCAATCTGAACCTCTCGGTGTAGAAAACATCTCGGTAAATAGACCTATCGGTATGACAGACATGTCGATACTGTGCTAAATCGAGCACTATTGAAAAAGGGAGAAATGTCGAAAAGGTCGACCTGTCGATGGAACCGACATGTTGGTAAGACAGAAAGTTTGATTTAAAAAGGGGACCCTTTCTACGAAAGCAACAATTCATTCAAAATTGTCAACCTCTCTCCCACGAAGGTCTTGTGGTCCCTCTTTCTCCTCCTATGCCCTAGACCAATCGATAGGAACTCTCGGAGCGATTTCTGTGCCAGAAACCATATGCCTTTCATTCCTCCAGTCCTCAGAAGCCAGAAAATCATTGTTTCTATGATTCTCCTAAATCATGTTAGGCTAAGTCTTCATCTCATCAACTTTAAAACTACTGGTTGAGGATCCTTTCAAGGAAAATCCATGCCTAGAAAGATGTCAGCTCAGACACGCCCTAAGATCTCTGTAAAACTAGGAGAATCCAGTTGTGCTGGTCGATGGGCCAAACGAACCAAAAGGTCTGCGTCTCGGTCGTGCTCGGGGTCGAGCTCTGAAATTTCTGAGCATGTTCAAGACTAACAGGAAACCCAACCCGAGGTGGAAGAAGAGCCCATCGCTGACAAAGGTGTCATCTTCGTCGAAGAGAGACGTGAAGAAAGGAGACAAGATGCAGAAGAAGGGATTGATTTTCAAATTGGTAATGAAAACAATGTCAATATCCCTGTTGACACCGGTTAGGTGGAAAGTCACAGTTCTGACGAAGAAGATGTTCAGTGTCCTCAAGAAGATTTCATTCTAGGCAGGAGAGTCTTCAGACTAGAAAGGAGAATACACTACCTAGAAAGAAGTCTATATAGCCTTGTGTTGACTGTCCAGGATTTAGTCTCTGATGACTCCTTCTCAACAGAGTTCTAGACACCCCGTTCCCTCCAACTCCCAGCACCTCCTCAAGATGGCTTTGCTTAGGACCCATGATGTCCCCTTATGAAAAACCATATGTACTGAATGCACATTTTGTTTTAATGAAATGATATGGTTTAGTTTAGTATGATGTGTGTATTGCTGTATTTGAATGCCTTTTCTCCTGTCTATGGTTAACATAGTTTTTGTTAAATAGACTAACATGCATGATTAAATGAGTTGGTTTTGTATTGGCATGTTAGGAAGATAGAGATCGGGATAAGGTGGCACACATCCTGGGAGATTGGAGGAGCACAAAATTTGTGCTTATTAGCAACTGTCACTGGTCATGACAGTGTAGAAAGGAGGATGCAAGCCTGAAAGAAAGCTTGATTGAAAAATGAACTTAGAGGCAGCTAAGTTTACAGGGGAAATGAGTCAAAGAAGCTACAAAAGATAACTTGGAGAAGAGGGAAAAGACTCTTGGGAAGCTAAGTAAATGAGTTTGTCCCGTGGAAGAAATTAGCTAAATTGGATTTTAGCTTGAGAAGGAGAAGCCTTGTTGCACAAGGAAGTACATTAAGCCGTAGGGGAGAACCATGAGTTGCAACGAACTTAATTAATCACTAAGTGCAAAAAACATAGAGAAAGTACTGTTGATATCTACTAAAGCTTTGTTAATTATATGACAAAATGGGGAAGAAATTAGTAGAAGTCGTAAGCATGAGAGAGTGTAAGATAAAGCCGAAGTGCTTGACCTCTAGAAAGAGAGAGCCATAAAGGGGAGGAATATGATGAAACCAATGGACATGAGGAGAATGTCTATGTTTGCTTGGAGTTTGGGAAATCAACTCAAGAAAATTGACCTTTTCAACACTGGGTAGTGTTGTTGGCTAGGAAATCTCGTTTAGTCCCTTGATTTATGTTTTGGACTAACTCCTCTAATGATCTCTCTAGTATTGCTTGCTTATGTCTTTAAACAGGAAATCATGATTTGAAGTAAGCAGAACAAGAATATGTGAAGACCATAGTCTTGTTGTCCATTTGAATATGTACATGTGATGTAATATTTTGTATTCAAATGTGTTGTAATAAGGGTGGATTTGTAAATGGGTTAGCTTCTTGGTTTTGTCATGAATTGACAAAAGGGGAGCTTGTTAGTGCCCCGGCTTGGCCAAGTCCCTGTTTGTCAATTCCATGACTCGGAACGAAGAACTTGCTAAGAAGCTTGAAGACCCAAGATGATCAAGAATGAAGATCATACTCAACCAAGTTCAAAGCTCATTGGTATGGCAATCACAAAAACAGGTAATTGGCCATAGATGACCTTAGGTGATACCCACACCTTAGAGATGACTATCTTTAGGCTTAGTTGAACAGGTGGTAAATCCATAAAGAAGCCTAATAGAGGACGCTGGACAATGAACTTGGAAATATGAATTATATTCACTGTCATCTCGACCAGTCGTTCTCACAGACACC
The DNA here is from genome assembly GCA_013350335.1 of Chimonanthus salicifolius. Lineage (NCBI taxonomy): Eukaryota > Viridiplantae > Streptophyta > Magnoliopsida > Laurales > Calycanthaceae > Chimonanthus > Chimonanthus salicifolius. The sequence goes on along the minus strand of CM023541.1, from coordinate 22,556,910 downwards.
TCAGTGGAGATAGGATCGACCCATCGTGGTCAAGGACTGGTCGACCAGATTGACAGAGGTTATAGATCAAAGAACTGTCATTCTAGGTAAGCCTCTGATCGAGAGTCTCGCATGTACTGACCCCTCGATGATGAACTTAAATGACCCCCTGTGGTCAACGACTCATCGGTGCAAAACTTGTAAGTTCTGGACTGTGAACTCATGAGGGCTCTCGATGAAACGTACATCTTGGTATTTCAAGACCGATTGAGAGTACCAGGACCGGCCCCTAAGTAAAGGGCGACATGTTTCTGATTTGAAACTACTGTCAGCATGGTTTTCCCAAGATCGAGACACTCATATGGACCGACCACTTAGGTGCCATAACTGTCGACCTATTGGCAACACCGATCTGTCGACCGGGACGTATTAATGTCGTTGGGAGTGCATTTAATGAGCAACAGTCGGATGGTTGAACGATAATAAATATGAACACCGACCCATCGGTACCACCGACCAGTCGGTTCTGGACAGTCAGAAAGACTGTTAAAACTCCTCTATAAATATGGGTGTTGGGTGATCGTTTTACCGTCTTCCTTGAGCTGAGAAGAGTTATATACTCTAAGGAACGATCAACACTCTTGTGAGAGCAATCATAGACAACCAATCTTTCGATTGTGTTTGAAAGTGAGAAAGAGAAGAGGAAAGAAAGATCATAAACAACCAATCTACTGATTGAGTTTGCAAGTGAGAAAGACATAAACTAGGAAACCTGAAACCAATTTCCTTGTCACCATAAGATTGTGATTGCTCCACGGCGGCTACAAGGAGGAGCGTCGGCACTCAATGGGTAGGATCATCAAGAAGAACACATCAGCGAGAAAGAGCTTTATTGCAAGTGCTTCTTGGTTTTAATTTGTTTTTAAAACCTTTAACCCCGAAAGTAAGTGGATTAAGGAGGATTTGCTCTGGAACCACTATAAAAAACTCTGGAGCATTGTCTCTGGCACAGTGGTGGGTGGAATTCCTACTTTAAATGTGAGGGTGTAAGTCCCCACATAGTGAATTTGGGGATAGCTTAAGGTTGAGCGAGTCCTAACAGTGGATGTAGGTTGGTGAACCGAACCAATTTATATGTTGTGTCCTTCTGATTGAGGTGTTAGAGCTATTTTCTTGTGTTGATTGTTTAATCACATTTGATAACACACACTCACTTAATTGGTATATCCGTTGCACTTAATTAATCAATCAAGATATGTAATACCCTAGATTTTCAGTATATCAATATTTACGGAAATTGCCATTGAAATTATGAATTAAAAGGTTATGACCATGGATGAGTAAATTGTGGGGCCATTGTTCAATTAAGACCCAATGTACATGTTATAAGGATCAAATTAAATTAAATGGGTAATGTACATCTATTCGGGTCAAGGTGGTTATTTGGGTCAAAAGACCCAATTGGGACCCAATGGGTCGTAATTGACTTGATTGACCATTAGGTGAGCTCAAGCCTAATTGGGTTAAGCTGAATTAAAAGGGAATGCAAACAAGTGTTTAAGTTGATTCAAATTAAATGGTTGAGTTGAATTAAATGATTGAGTTTGGATTGAGTTGAATTAAATGGTTGAGTTGAGTAAGGTAAGTGAAGTGTGAAAGAGAAGGTTTGTTGTTTCAAACCCCAAAAACAAGGGGTACATATTGGATGCATGGGAGATCATTTCATGCATGAAACTCCTAGAAAAATAATGAATGGCAGGTGGCGTTTTGTTGGAGTTACAAAAAGGATTATGGTAATTTAAATTCAAACTATGATACACGTTGGATTGCATGGAGGTTTTATTCTATGCATGAGACTCCAAATGGAGAGCCAATGGGAAGGACGGTTTAGTACATGGGAGTTTCATTTCAAAGATGAAACCCCCACATGAAGATTTAAATGAAGAGAGGAGGAGTTCTTATTTCAAATTAAAATCCAAATAAGAATTAAAGGGGAGTTGGATGGTTGGGTGGTCCAAGGACTAAGACAAAACCGTTGGGCTCAAGGAGTTTCATCTCATGGATGAAACTCCCACATGGGCAACTAATGAAGAGTGGCGGTTACACAAGGCCAACTAAGGCTTAGCCGTTGTAGCCTTTGAGAGTTTCATTTCAATATGAAACTCTCACATGGAACGTTAATGAGAGAAGCATGATGGGAGGAAAGGATACACCAAGATAACCTTTGGAAGTCGTTGGGTGCCTTGGGAGTTTCATCTCAAGGATGAAACTCCCAAGGGAAGCATTAAGGAAGGGAGGTTACACTAAGGCTTCAAATTCAAAAATACATCACACGTTGGAAACATGGGGGTTACCCATCTTAGATGGAAAATCAAGAGCCAAAAACCGTTGGGTGGGTTTCATCTCAAGGATGAAACCCCAAATGGAATAATTGAAGAGATGAATGGGGAGGGGAAGTTACAAGTGGTGCCATAAAAAGACACCACCATGGGCTGAATTTCATTAACCAAAGGATTTTTCATTTTCACACTCTCTCTCTCTCCCTCCCTTGGCCATTTTTCACCTCTCAAGACAAAGAACCATGGCTGGTTGTCTCTCACACAAATCATTCCTTGGCCGATCACTCCACTAAGACAAAGTGGACTTAGAACAAAGGAGTTGCATCTTAAAGTTTTATCATTCACACCCAAGGCTGAAATTCTATCTTTCCTCTCAATGAAAACCTCATTTGGCTGAACCACTCCAAGGGGTTTCCAGCAAGGTTAGGCTCGGCTAAGGATCAAGAATGAAGGAAAGAAGGACTAAGGAAGGAGAAGATCAAGAAGGAGTGAAAGAACCGGAGGAGTCGCGGAATTGGTAAGTGCTCCATAAACATTTGTTAAATAAAATGGATAAGGAAACATGATCTGGCCATTGTGTGGCCGAACCTATCAAGGGTTAAAATCATGGTTAATGATTATTTTTAAAATGAGTAGATGAACCATAATATGGCCGAACCCCATTAAAAGACTTGGTTATTTTTATGTGTTTTTGAGAGATAAAAACCATACAATGCTATGAAGGTTTTAAAGGTGTTTTAAATGGAGATAAGGTTAAGGATCTTGGTCGGCCATTGCGTGGCTGAACCATAATGTTGTTATGGATAAGGTTAAGGTGCTGAGCATAAACCATATATAAAAATTGGAATGTTTGAAACATGAAAACCATAGGGTTCGGCCATTTGTATGGCCGAACCCCATGGACCATTTTTATGGGTTAATTGGAGTTAAGAACATGGTTAGAAATTATTAATGGTTCTATGATTTTGATTAAGGAATCACACATGATTATCTTGGGACTTAGTATTAAGTAAGTAATCAGCCATGATACATGATGGAAAAAAGGACAAAAATCAATATGGTGAGGTTTGGCCATGTGGTATGGCCGAACCTGTAACTCCCCGCCCTTTTCGAGATTCAGAGTCTAATTTTTTTTAATAATATAATAACACCGGAAGAGGGCAGACGACGTCAAGACGCGAGCTAAGTTTGGACTTCCAAATCCGACCCTTAACTGGCCACCCATGTGTGCATGGAGTAAACCATGAATAACAATCCACACATGGAACTAATCAAGTCATGCTAAATAAAACTAGACCAATTGCGGAAATAAACTGAATAGATAGCAAGTACAAGTCTCCCATTAAAACTGCTTAAACCAAGCATCCAATATCAAACCATAAACAAACCATAGCAAAGTTACTAGTTATTACATGTCCATAAAATGTAATTCAAATGACAGTAAGATAGAAGTTCATTCCAACACTCAAGCTCTTAAGCTTGGCTCCCCTCCTAGTCCTCGACCTTCTCTTTCCCTTTTCCTTTTCGTGCATTATCCTCTAAGGATAGAATTAGGGCGTTAGATCAACGCGCCCAGTAGGTTTTCCGATCAAGGCTACCACATAGTTAGTATATAAAACATGCATATACCATAGTATATGATCAACAAAACATCTGAAATCAATGCTATGTATGTAAGTGCAAATGTAATGAGTCCCACCCATCACAAGTATACATAGCTATCACTTGACGGGATTCTCATCGTCAAGGTCAAACACAGTACTCTTTCATTTCTTCTTGATATGACTCTTGTCATCATGATATTCTTCCTGGCGGGACCCTCATCCCATAAGAAGGCCAATGTGACACTTATCATCATGATTTTCCTCTTTGCGGGTCCCTCATCGCCTAAGGAGGCCAATGTGACTCTTATCATCATGATATTCCTCCTGGCGGGACCCTCATCACCTAAGGAGGCCGATGTGGCTCTTATCATGATTAAGTTGTTCCATAATCATCACCGTATGCCATGCATGAGATGTCAATGTATATATATGTCCTTTGTAAATATATATCTCATCAATCAAAACCAATTTGAAACATAATATCAATAACAACATATCGCATAAAAACAGGATAAAACCAAATATAACAGTGGTTACAAGTAGGTATGAAACCTACGGAAACTTCGCTTAAGTGTCCGTTCCTTTTTAAGCTTCACCCGATCACGACTCGCACACCGTTCAACTTCCGTTTCCTTATTTATACAACAGCAAGTCAATATACTATCATTTAGAATTCCATATAGATCTAAGTCCCAAAAACCATCTTGTGGGGTTCGGCCATGCCCCATGGCCGAACCTCACCCACTTTGAATTTGTCCTTCATTTGTTTTGGATCAACACCATCCAAATAACTTTATTTACAAACCTTAATCTACTAACCATAACTTGGTGGGGTTCGGCCATACCACATGGCCGAACCTCACAATTTTGGTTTGTGCCCCTCTTTTAAGTCCTTTAATCCTTTTTATTCATATTTACAATAATGCCACTAGGCTAAGCCTTGTTTATTTTTCCTTAATAACCAAGGTTCATAATAAATCTACCTTGGTGGGGTTCGGCCATATTACTTGGTTGAACCTCACCAATCCAAATTGAGTCTCATTTCAATCCTTCATACTTAACTAGACCATAGTCTTTCATCATCTTTATGGCTTCACAATTACTTAAGTCCATCAAAATTATTTCATGTATGGCCGAACCCTATGGTTCTTTATTTCCATCCATTTTCATACTACAATCCATCTATAATTTCCACTCCAAACAACCCATAAAATGGTCCATGGGGTTTGGCCATACACATGGCCGAACCCTATGGTTCTCTTTGATCAATGACTCCATCCTTTGTACATAACTTAGACTCAATACTTTTAGCCATAATAACCATATGGTTCAGCCATCCCATGGCTAACCCAAAACAGTAAACTTATCTCCATTTAAATCACATAAAAACCCCATAATATTGTATGGTTTTTATCTCTCAAAAACCTTCACAAATTTCCATATACTTATCATATCATTTCATGGGGTTCGGCCATCCCAATTGGTCGTACCCTATGGCCTATAATTTAAACCTTTTTAACATATAATTTGTATCTCATTAAAAACATATAAAACTCCATAGTATTGCATGGTTTTTAGCCTTCAAAAACCATCAAATACCCAAATAACTTCATGGGGTTCGGCCATCCAAAGTGGCCGAACCCAATGATCCATTTTTATCATTTTAAACCACCTTTACCCAAGGTTTAGACCCTTGATGAATTCGGCCACTCCATGGCCAAATCATGACATTCAAATCCATGATTTAAAACCCTTTCAACTTGCATCTTATGTCTAATTAAAACATCTAAAACTGTCCATCATTTTGCATGGTTTTAACTTACAAAAACCATCAACATAACCATATTATTTCATGGGGTTCAGCCATCCAAAGTGGCCAAACCCTATGGTCCATGTTTTCTATCTTTTTAAACATCAATATTCAGACTCTAAACCCTTGGTAGATTCGGCCATCCCATGGCCAAATCATGTTCCATTTGACCCACTTTATTATACAAAATTCCATGGAGTACTTACCAATTTTCTAAGCCTTTCTTCTTGCCTTTGATCCTTGCTTTCTTCCTTCTTGTTCCCTTAGTTCTTAGCTGATTAGAAGCTTGAATCAATGGTGAAAACACCAAAGTATAATTCGGCCAAGGGGGTATGTTCTTGAGAGAGAGGGAGAGATAAGAATTCTATGATTTCATTGAGTGACAATCGGCCAAAGGTGTGGTGTTTTGTTTTTGTTAAGCAGCCCCATATCCTCTCATTACTCCTCATAAAATCTAGATTAAACCAAGGGGTCGCTTGATGCCAACCAATGCATCCCTTGGCACTCTCAACGTTGGAGCTTTGGGTCTCCATATGAGATGGAAACCCTTCAAATTCCCCATGAGATTTTTATCTCATTTCATTAACTTTATGCATGGGAAACACTCCATGCCATCAACGTGTTTGGTGGTGTTTGAGACCAAGACAACTCCTTCATCTCCCATTTGACTCAATGTAAATACAATGTTCCTTTGGTTTCCAACTCAACTCACCCAACTCATTAGCCCAACATGCCACACTTAATGCCATTCATGTAATGCACTTGAGTCAACTCCATTATTTGATTTAATTCCAACTCACTTCAGTCCCAACTCAACCTGATTTAACTCATATTTGAGCTCACTTGAGGGTCTACACGGTCAACCATGGTCAACATGGTCAACTCGACCCATTGGGTCCCCATTTAGCCCATGGATCCAATTTGACGCCATGACCCATTTATGGGTGTTTTAGCCATTTGCATGTGGTTTACATACTTGCATCATGCGTACCCATTTATCCTCTATTTAATTTCCAATCAATTCAGCTTAACCCCATTAAATTTGGGCTCAACCAATGGTCAAACAAGTCCACCATGACCCATTGGGTCCCAATTGGGTCCTTTGACCCAATTAACCATTTTGACCCAATTTGATGTACATTACCCCTTTACTTAAACTTGATCCTTATAATATGTTCATAGGGTCCTAATTTGAACAATGGGCCCCACCATTTTCTCATTTACAATCTTATCTATTAAATTTACCATTCCAGTGGCATTTTCGTAAATATTCATACCATTGAGAAATTGGGGTGTTATAGAACCCCACTAATGGTTATTTGGTGGACTTAATTTCTTTTGAGGTGGTCAACTTGTAATATAATTGGTCAAATTAAAATGGAGTAATGTTTAGTGGACTTAGATTATTAGTTATGTTAAACAATTGGTGCATAAGTAATGAGATTAAGGAATCAAGAGGTCATGATCTTATATCTAAGTTAAAAGAACAAAGGACATGAAAGAGGGACCAAACCCAAAATGGTGAGGTTCGGCCATGTTGTATGGCCGAACCCCACTAAGATGGATTTTTATGGACATTGGTTGTTACCAATATTAAGCAAGGGTTAAACCAATGGCAAAAACCGTAAATACAAGCTAGAATGTAAATATGAGAAATTATTGGATCATGGGTTCGGCCATGATGTATGGCCGAACCCCATGGGTAATATGTTTATGGACCTAGGTTGTTATAAATGTTTGCTGTCTAAGTAAGGAGATTAATGGATTTGAAGGAGGGAATAAATTTAAGATAGTGAGGTTCGGCCATGTAGTATGGCCGAACCCCACAAAGCGGTGTGTTTGGTCTTAGACTTAATTAGAAACCAAATGAGATATGTGTTTGACTTATTGACATGTAACAAGGTAACGGGACTTTTTAAACGGTGCACAATCGCGAACGGATGACGGTTTAAGAAGAGCGGACATTTTAAGTGACCTTTTGTGTAGGTTTCCTACCTTTTTGTAACCATGGTTTATACTTGTTGTTCTAATCTTGATTTTGATGAGATATGTGTTAAATTATTATGTTTCAAAGAGGATTTGAATGCTAAGATTTTATTGCAAATGGCATGTGTTCATTGACATCTCATGTATGGCATGGGGTGATGGTTATGTAACCGGAGGGTCCACACTCCATCGGGGCGACCGAAAAACCTATGTGGTGGTACCTTGATGATGAGAATCCCATCAAGAGGAAACCGGAGGGTCCACACTCCGTCGGGGTGTTCGAGCAACCTATGTGGTGGTACCTTGATGATGAGAATCCCATCAAGAGGATGCTATGTGTACTTGTGATGGGTGGGACTCATTAAATTTGCATACATACATAGCATTGTCTTTGTAAGTTTTTGATGATCATATATTATTATGTTATATGCATGTTTTATACTATCCTTGTAGTAGCCGTAATCGGAACACCTATTGGGCGCGTTGTTCTAACGCCCTATTTCTACCCTAGTGAATGACACAGGAAAGGAAAAGGTCGAGGATCGTGAAAGAAATCAAGCATAGGAGCTTGGTTATTTGAATGGATTTTATTATTGATATTTTGATAAGTTTAAATGGACATGTAATTTGAGTAGTTAGATGTTGGCATGTAATAACTTAGTTAATATTTTCTATGGTTTGGAATGGTTTGACTGAATGATTAAGTTAAGGTAATTTTGGATAAATGACTATGTAGTTTGCTATCTAAAATGGAGTAAACTTAGGTTCTATTATAATCTGCAGTTAGATTAAGTAATATTCCCCAAGAATTATAAAGTACTATGTGTGAGCCGTTCTCATGGACTTAGTCCATGCACACATAGGTTTGTCCAGTTAAGGGTCGGACTTTAGAAGTCCGGACTTAACTCACGTCGTGACACTCCGCTCTTTATCACTTTTCTTTAGTTAAAAAAAAAAATAGATTCTAATTTCGACTGAAAAGGGCAGGGCGTTACAGTTGGTGTCAGAGCGAAATGGAAAGATTGAATCTTTCGAAGTAAGATTAAGACAGTTTCATGTCTCACTGACGGATAAGAATCCCAACTGACCAACTCTTTAGAGTCCGCTGACTGGGGGCCGGATTAATTTACTTCGTTAGACTCAGACTGAACAATCAATCTGAGAACAACAATGAAAGATAGAAAAGTAAGTACAGTCATCATAATTGGATTTGTCAAACATAGAAAAATAGGTTACACTTCCCCAATATCCCCAAATTGAGAAACAAACAATAGGTATTTAGAAATTTCCCCCAAAAACAAAGAAAAACCAAGAGTGTTTATTTGGAAATCTTCCCAAAATAGTGATAACACAAACTGTATGAGGAAACTAAGTCAATGATGTTTTCATGACTTAGGAAAAATGGCTCCAAAGAAAAAGACCCTTCAGAATCAGAAAGGGAAGGAAAATGTGTTACAAATCACTCAACATGAAAAGGTGGTATCTCAACATGACAAAGAGCAATCTCAACATGAGAAGGAGCAATCTCAACATGAAAAATTGCGACATGAGGAAGATGAACGGCACTCATGGCGGGAAGAAGAAGAGCAACACTCTCACTATAGTGAACAAGAGAAAGAGGAGCAAAGCAGCGTGAGTATACCAGTAGTGTCTCCTGAACTACAAAGCTTGGTTCAAGCAGTAGTTACTTCTGTTCTCCAACAACATCTGAATGGAAGTGGAAACACTAGTGACGCCAATGACTGGAATATGGTCAGGGATTTCCAGCAACAACGTCCTCCCTACTTCAAAGGAAATGAAGGGGCTGTAGGAGCAGAACACTGGCTGAAGAAGATCACTCAGATCTTGACCCTACACAAGATCTCGAGTCATGTTGACAAGATTTTGCTGGCTACATCACAACTGATCGAGGATGCCGGTAAATGGTGGGAGGTTATAGAAAAACAGCAAGCACTTGTGCCGGAAAGGGAACGGATTGCAATGACCTTGGAGTAATTCTCAACTACATTTCTGGATCACTATTTCCCCGAGGAGGAGAAGGAACGCCAGACTCAAGCCTTTCTGTCCTTGGTACAAGGCTCCATGTCGGTGGCAGAGTATCACCAGGAATTCCTCAGCCTGTCTTGCTATGCATTTTACATTGTAGATACGGAGTACCGAAGGGCTCGTAAGTTCGAGCGAGGTCTACGGCCAAGCATTAGTGCCAAAGTGACCATATTCAAGGCAGCCACACTGGCAGAGGTGGTCAGCAAGGCCACAATAGCAGAGCAGGAGATGGCTGAGTTGGCGCAATTTGACAACAGCCGAGCTCAGAGTGGGAGGGGCACATTTCAGCCCACTAAGAAGTTCCGACCGAACTTCAGCAGACCCTCACCATCCACTAGGTTAGCGGGGGGCTTCCGTCCCAATTATCCCTCCCCATCTACATCAGTCACTCAGGCTCCCAGAGGGGTGAATAACTGTTTTCATTGTGATCAGCCGGGTCACTTCAAGAGGGATTGCCCAAAGCTTAACAAACTCTCCAATTCCAGAGGATCATTCCGTCCACCAGCTAGGCCAGGTAACTCCCGAGGAGGCAGGACATATAACCAGGCGGGACTGGCGCCTAACCCTACTGGATCTGGATGATTGTTTACTCTAGCTCCTCCAGCAGATATGGATCATTCTGTGATTCAAGGTATGGCAGTAGTCAGTAGTTCCTATGCTTGTGCACTATTTGATTCTAGAGCTTCACATTCTTTCATAACTACTGCATTTATAACTGCTACTGGCACTTTAGTTCAAAAGTTGTCCACATCACTCACAATTGTATCCCCTGTCGGAGACATGTCATTGGGACTCATATGCACGGCAGTAAATACTGAACTCGCTGGACTCAGATTTGAGTTCAATTATCTGGCACTCGATATGACTGTGTACGACATCATCTTCGGCATGGATTGGTTGGCTAGCTTTCAGGCCAACATTGATTGTTACCGTCGCAGAGTAACATTTTGGTCACCTGAGGGAAAACAACATGTGGTGCGAACTGACAAACAAATCATACTGCATGAAGGGTTAAATCATCTGGTACTGAACAGTATCAGAATCAACAAGACATCGGTGGCTAAACTTCCGGTAATAGTGAAAAAATATGCAGACATTTTTCCAAAAGAACTCCCTGGCTTGCCGCCTATGAGGGAGATCAATTTTGAAATCAAACTGTACCCTAGCACTTCACCAGTGTCATTACCCCACTATCGGATGGCACCAGTAGAGATGTCCGAGCTAAAAAAACAGATTGATGAACTGCTTAGACTGGGTTGCATCCGGAACAGCATATCATCTTGGGGAACTCCGGTGTTGTTTGTGAAGAAGAAGGACGGTTCACTCCGAATGTGTGTGGATTACCGGAAATTGAACTAACTAACTGTTAGGAAAATATATCCCCTACCCAGGATCGACGATTTATTGGATCAACTGAGGGGTTCCAGCGATTTCTCTAAGATTGATTTGATGTCCGGATACCACCAAATCTGGGTTAGGGAGGAAGACATAGAGAAGACAGCTTTCAGAACGCGGTATGGATTATATGAGTTTGTAGTCATGCCGTTTGGACTCACCAATGCACCAACTGTGTTTATGGATCTGATGAACAGAATCTTTCGTCCTCATTTGGACCAGTTTGTCATTGTATTTATCGATGACATCCTGATCTATTCCAAAAGTAAGGAAGACCATGCTGAACACCTAAAAATAGTTCTGAACACTTTGAGGAAGAACAAGTTGTATGCCAAGGCAAGCAAATGAGAATTTTGGCTATCTGAGGTCAAATTCTTGGGGCATGTCATAACAACAGACGGTATAGCCGTGGATCTAGCTAAGGTGGCAGTAGTAAGTGAATGGAAAGCCCCAAAGAATGTAACCGAGATCTGCAGTTTCTTGGGATTGGCTGGTTATTACAGGAAGTTCATCATGGACTTTTCCAAAATTGCATCTCCATTGACTCAACTCACTCAGAAAGGAGTCAAATATGAGTGGACAGATGTGTGCAATCAGAGGTTTGAGGAGCTGAAAGATAGACTTACAACTGCTCCTATCTTAATTTTACCGGAAAAAGGCAAGGGTTATGAAGTACAATGCTATGCTTCAAGAGAGGGACTGGGGTGTTCACTCATGTAACGTCATCGTGTGGTGGCTTATGGTTCAAGACAACTAAAGATACATGAACGCCTCTATGCTACACATGATCTAGAACTAGCCGCAGTGGTCTTCGCTCTCAAAAGTTGGAGACACTATCTATATGGCGAGAAATTTGAAGTGTTTTCAGACCATAAGAGCTTGAAGTATTTATTTGATCAGAAAGAGCTCAACTTGAGGCAACGCAGATGGATGGAATATCTGGCAGATTATGAGTTTGCACTTTGATATCATCCTGGCAAGGCAAACAAGGTGGCGGATGCTCTCAGTCGCATATCACATGCATCAGTGGCATGTTTGGGAGATGTTGAATACCATTCGAGAGTTCAATCTGTATATCAACAACCATGGGAGTATGTACAATTTAATCATAAGGTCCAACATGGTTACCAAGATTGAACAAGAGTGACGAGCAGATCCAGAAGTGGAGGAGATATGGGCCAAGATGTCTACTGGCGTGGTCATACTTGAATGGGAGTTACGACCAGAACAAGGTCTTGTATTCTGGGGTAGAATATATATGCCAAAAAGCTGTTAGAAAGGAGTTGTTGATTGAGGCACATCGGACCAAGCTCTCCATTCATCCGAGCAGCACCAAGATGTATCACGACCTGAAGAGACATTACTGGTGGCACGAACTCAAAAGAGATGTTGCAAAATTTGTGGCTCATTGCTTAACTTGTCAGCAAGTTAAGACAGAACATCAGAAGCCACCGGGGTTACTCAAACCCTTACCAGTACCGGAGTGGAAATGGGAACACATTTCCATGGATTTTGTGACAGGGTTGCCAAGGTCTTCAAAGGGCAACTATGCTATATGGGTCGTGGTAGACCGACTGACCAAGTCTGCACATTTTCTTCCTATTAGGATGACAGACTCATCTGAGACTTTGGGTCGGCGGTATATCAGGGATATCATCAGATTGCATGGTATTCCTTGGACTATAGTGTCTGATAGAGATGGCCGTTTCACCGACAGGGTATGGCAGAGTATGCAGTCGGCCATGGGAACAAATCTACTGACTAGCACAGCTTTCCATCCACAGACTGATAGACAGTCGGAAAGAACAATACAAATACTGGAGGATATTTTGGGAGCGTGCATACTAGATTTCAGAGGTGGATGGGAGGATCACTTGCCGCTGGTGGAGTTCTCATATAACAACAGTTACCAGGCAAGCCTTCAGATGGCTCCATTCGAGGTTCTATATGGTAGACCATGTAGGTCACCAGTGTGCTGGACCAAGGCCGGTGAGCCTGCGCTGATTGGACCCGAGCTAGTCGCAGAGACTACAGCACAAATTCAGTTGATACGTCAGCACTTATTGGCTGCACAGAGTCGGCAAAAGAGTTATGCTGACAAGAGGAGGAGGTTCCTTGAATTTGAAGTGGGGGACATGGTATTCTTGAAGGTCTCGCCACGAAAGGGACACATGAGATTTGGAAAGAAGGGGAAACTGTCACCAAGATACGTGGGACCGTTTTGAATCATAAGAAGGATGGGGGATGTAGCTTATCAGTTAGCACTTCCTTCACAATTGGCATCTCTACACGATGTGTTTCATATATCGATGCTGAGGAAGTACAATCCCGATCCGTCTCATGTATTGAATGTACAAGATATAGAAGTGCAAAGTGACGTGACATACGTTGAGAAGCCTGTCAGAATAGTGGAGACTGAACAAAGGGTGTTATGAAACAGAACGATTCAGTTCTTCAAGGTGGTATGGGATAGACATGGTATTGAGGAAGCCACTTGGGAACTTGAATCGGAGATGAGAATAGCTCACCCTGAATTATTTATGTAATTATTTTGGAATCCTACTTCGTTCGATTTTCGGGACGAAAATTTTAAAAAGAGTATTGTATTGTAATACCCCAGATTTTCAGTATATCAATATTTACAGAAATTGCCATTGAAATTATGAATTAAAAGTTTATGACCGTGGATGAGTAAATTGTGGGGCCATTGTTCAATTAAGACCCAATGTACATGTTATAAGGATCAAATTAAATTTAATGGGTAATGTACATCTATTCTGGTCAAGGTGGTTATTTGGGTCAAAAGACCCAATTGGGACCCAATGGGTCGTAATTGACTTGATTGACCATTAGGTGAGCTCAAGCCTAATTGGGTTAAGCTGAATTAAAAGAGAATGCAAACAAGTGTTTAAGTTGATTCAAATTAAATGATTGAGTTTGGATTGAGTTGAATTAAATGGTTGAGTTGAGTAAGGTAAGTGAAGTGTGAAAGAGAAGGTTTGTTGTTTCAAACCCCAAAAACAAGGGGTACACGTTGGATGCATGGGAGGTCATCTCATGCATGAAACTCCTAGAAAAATAATGAATGGGAGGTGGCGTTTTTGTGGAGTTACAAAAAGGATTATGGTAATTTAAATTCAAACTATGATACACGTTGGATTGCATGGAGGTTTTATTCTATGCATGAGACTTCAAATGGAGAGCCAATGGGAAGGACGGTTTAGTACATGGGAGTTTCATTTCAAAGATGAAACCCCGACATGAAGATTTAAATTTAGAGAGGAGTTCTTATTTCAAATTAAAATCCAAATAAGAATTAAAGGGGAGTTGGATGGTTGGGTGGTCCAAGGACTAAGACAAAACCGTTGGGCTCAAGGAGTTTCATCTCATGGATGAAACTCCCACATGGGCAACTAATGAAGAGTGGCAGTTACACAAGGCCAACTAAGGCTTAGCCGTTGTAGCCTTTGGGAGTTTCATTTCAATATGAAACTCTCACAAGGAATGTTAATGAGAGAAGGATGATGGGAGGAAAGGATACACCAAGATAACCTTTGGAAGCCGCTGGGTACCTTGGGAGTTTCATCTCAAGGATGAAACCCCCAAGGGAAGCATTAAGGAAGGGAGGTTACACTAAGGCTTCAAATTCAAAAATACATCACACGTTGGAAACATGGGGGTTACCCATCTTAGATGGAAAATCAAGAGCCAAAAACCATTGGGTGGGTTTCATCTCAAGGATGAAACCCCCAAATGGAATAATTGAAGAGATGAATGGGGACGGGAGTTACAAGTGGTGCCATCAAGAGACACCACCATGGGCTGAATTTCATTAACCAAAGGATTTTTCATTTTCACTCTCTCTCTCTCTCCCTCCCTTGGCCGTTTTTCACCTCTCAAGACAAAGAACCATGGCTGGTTGTCTCTCACACAAATCATTCCTTGGCCGATCACTCCACCAAGACAAAGTGGACTTAGAACAAAGGAGTTGCATCTCAAAGTTTTATCATTCACACCCAAGGCTGAAATTCTATCTTTCCTCTCAATCAAAACCTCATTTGGCTGAACCACTCCAAGGGGTTTCCAGGAAGGCTAGGCTCGGCTAAAGATCAAGAAGGAAGGAAGGAAAGACTAAGGAAGGAGAAGATCAAGAAGGAGGGAAAGAACCGGAGGAGTCGCGGAATTGGTAAGTGCTCCATAAACATTTGTTAAATAAAATGGATAAGGAAACATGATCCGGCCATTGTATGGCCGAACCTATCAAGGGTTAAAATCATGGTCAATGATTATTTTTAAAAGGAGTAGATGAACCATAGGGATCGGCCATATGTATGGCCAAACCCCATGAAAAGACTTGGTTATTTTTATGGGTTTTTGAGAGATAAAAACCATACAATGTTATGAAGGTTTTAAATGTGTTTTAAATGGAGATAAGGTTAAGGTTCTGGGTCAGCCATTGCATGGCTGAACCATAATGTTGTTATGGCTAAGGTGCTGAGCATAAACCATATATAAAAATTGGAATGTTTGAAACATGAAAACCATAGGGCTCGGCCATGTGTATGGCCGAACCCCATGGACCATTTTTATGGGTTAATTGGAGTTAAGAACATGGTTAGAAATTATAAATGGTTCTATGCTGTTGATTAAGGAATCACACATGATTATCTTAGGACTTAGTATTAAGTATGTAATCAGCCATGATAGATGATGGAAAAAGGGACAAAAATCAATATGGTGAGGTTTGGCCATGTGGTATGGCCGAACCCCACTAATGGTTATTTGGTGGACTTAATTTCTTTTGAAGTGGTCAACTTGTAATATAATTGGTCAAATTAAAATGGAGTAATGTTTAGTGGACTTAGATTATTAGTTATGTTAAACAATTGGTGCATAAGTAATGAGATTAAGGAATCAAGCGGTCATGACCTTATATCTAAGTTAAAAGAGCAAAGGACATGAAAGAGGGACCAAACCCAAGATGGTGAGGTTCGGCCATGTTGTATGGCCAAACCCCACTAAGATGGATTTTTATGGACATTGGTTGTTACCAATATTAAGCAAGGGTTAAACCAATGGCAAAAACCGTAAATACAAGCTAGAATGTAAATATGAGAAATTGTTGGATCATGGGTTCGGCCATGATGTATGGCCAAACCCCATGGGTAATATGTTTATGGATCTAGGTTATTATAAATGTTTGCTATCTAAGTAAGGAGATTAATGGATTTGAAGGAGGGATTAAATTTAAGTTAGTGAGGTTCGGCCATGTAGTATGGCTGAACCCCACAAGGTGGTGTGTTTGGTCTTAGACTTAATTAGAAACCAAATGAGAGATGTGTTTGACTTATTGACATGTAACAAGGTAACGGGACTTCTTAAATGGCGCGCAATCGCGAACGGGTAATGGTTTAAGAAGAGCGGACATTTTAAGTGACCTTTTGTGTAGGTTTCCTACCTTTTTGTAACCATGGTTTATACTTGCTGTTTTAATCTTGATTTTGATGAGATATGTGTTAAATTATTATGTTTCAAAGAGGATTTGAATGCTAAGATTTTATTACAAATGGCATGTGCTCATTGATATCTCATGCATGGCATGGGGTGATGGTTATGTAACCGGAGGGTCCACACTCTGTGGGGGCGACCGAAAAACCTATGTGGTGGTACCTTGATGATGAGAATCCCATCAAGAGGAAACCGGAGGGTCCATACTCCGTCGGGGCGTCCGAACAACCTATGTGGTGGTACCTTGATGATGAGAATCCCATCAAGAGGAGGCTATGTGTACTTGTGATGGGTGGGACTCATTACATTTGCATACATACATAGCATTGTCTTTGTAAGTTTTTGATGATCATATATTATTATGTTATATGCATGTTTTATACTAACCTTGTGGTAGCCCTAATCGGAACACCTATTGGGCGCGTTCTTCTTAGCCCTATTTCTACCCTAGTGAATGACACAGGAAAGGAAAAGGTCGAGGATCGTGAAAGAAGTCAAGCATAGGAGCTTGGTTATTTGAATGGATTTTATTATTGATATTTTGATAAGTTTACATGGACATGTAATTTGAGTAGTTAGATGTTGGCATGTAATAACTTAGTTAATATTTGCTATGGTTTGGAATGGTTTGACTGAATGATTAAGTTAAGGTAATTTTGGATACATGACTATGTACTTTGCTATCTAAAATGGAGTAGACTTAGGTTCTATTATAATCCGCAGTTAGATTAAGTAATATTCCGCAAGAATTATAAAGTACTATGTGTGAATCGTTGTCGTGGACTTAGTCCATGCACACATAGGTTTGTCCAGTTAAGGGTCCGACTTTAGAAGTCCGGACTTAACTCACGTCGTGACACTCCGTTCTTTATCACTTTTGTTTAATAAAAAAAAAATAGACTCTGATTTCGAGTGAAAAGGGCGGGGCGTTACAAGATAATTTTTAAAAGGGCCAACGATATTAGATTGACCTATTCAAAATCTTCCCCCCCCCCCCCCCCCCCCCCTTCCCTCTATGGTTAATCGTGTTGTTCTTGCTCCCAAGGGAACTTTCAAACACTATTTATGGTAAATTACCATTTTCCTTTACAACTTAAATGAGTTGGATCAACGAGCTACCAAGCTCCAATTGGGCCGATCCTGGACTTTTTGTAATCTTCATTTATTAATATTGATCACATAATTAAGCTTAAATTCAGGTCACAGTATTACATTTCCAACATGACATATTTCAGATGTTTTGAATATATGATATCTTGTCATATTCTGGAAAGATATTAGATTATATGATAAATGGTTTTATCATCATTGTGAATTCATATACCTCATGCACATGGCATGGGATGAGAATTGCATTGACCGAGCCAAAACTGAGTTGACCAGACTTCTATGGTCTCGTGTACATTTGATATACTTGATACAAATATTATATTTGGCCGCGTACATTGTTATGAAGGTATGACATTGAATTGGGCCAGAAACGCTATTGGGTAACCAGTCCCGAAACCCTCCGCAATGGGAGGAGACCACACTCCACCGATAGTCTCAGTTGTTAAACTTGTTGATGGGGAACAACACCCTTGGTTCACGCCAAAACTGTTGTGGACATAATTGGTAAAGATACAAACCACTAATATGAGAAGATTATGGTTGAGCATGGGGCATGGAAGGGCATACATTCTTTATGACATCCATGGCATATTACATAATACTAAGCGTTGATTATGATTTGATCATGAGGTTTATACAATGTGATAATAATGAAATGAATGTGGTATTTCAGAATGATATGAAAATGCTTTGAGAAATGTATTATTGTGTATCATGTGGATTTCTAACCATGTAAATGCAAGTATATGCTATTTTGATATAATACTCTTTGTGCACCCAATGATCGGAATTCCTACTAGGCGCGTTGACTAAGCCCAAATTTTCCTCCTTTAGATGCTAATGTAGATCATGGCAAAGGAAATGAGGCTGGACCATGAGGTAGCCAAGCTTGAGCAGGGTGGATGCAAAAGAAGAGATTATGCCTAGATAGCATCCTTTAACTTTTTGTGAACAATGTAATTTGTAGGAGTGACATTTGGATATGTAATATTATCGTCTCAACTCGTAAATACTTTATTTGGACAATTGTAATTGACTTATACGAATCCTTATGCTTTTGCTTTGAGATATGAATGGTTATGTTCATCTATTAAAATGTTATAATGCTTCTGCAGGTTTTGTATTAGTTTGTGTAAATATTATCATGGACATGAGTCCAAGCACACCATAGGTCGGGCCAGTAGAGGGCGAGTCTTCGGACTAGGACTCGGACTTAGCTCGCATCGTGGTACTCTGCTTCTCTCCACATAAATGTGCATGTAATACCACTCTGATCTAGGTGGGATAGGGCAGGGAGCTATACATGGAATGTAGGCAAAAGATGTAACATGGTTGGTTTAAGCTCAAAGGTTGCATTGGTTACTGGAACAACTATGTCTGATGGTCTATTGGTTGTGACTTGTGAAAAATAGTCTTTGAGAGTTTTCTCTTCGACTCTTGCTCAGGCCATGGTGGGTGATGATATGGGTGGACTGTCTAAGTCAATGGCTAAGTCTGACTGGGCTCCGGACGCAACGATCAGTGTATTGACGTGCAGTGTAACTCGAACCAAGCAATTGGAGGAGTCATGAGACCAATATAGCATACACAGATACGATCATTGACGCTCAAACAAAAATCACACAAAAATGCCTAGTCTAATTTTTGAATCTTACTAGAGAATTTGAATATTATTGGTGGCTACGGGGACCCTAAAATCTAGACTTGCTCCCAATTTTCTTTCCAAAAATTTTAGCCATCGAGGAGAGTTTAAGTAAAAGATGGCTAGGTAAGTTCCTAGGTAAGTTGGGGAGCACACACGGCATCTACGTCCAAACTTATCCTTATACGTGCTCAACCTCACGTCTTGGTGACAGAACTAGCCTTAGGCACCATTCTTGAAGAAAAGCTATTCATCGGTAATATAAAACTGCATTAAAAATGGTCCTATTGAGCATGAAACCCTAAAATCAAAATAATGGTGCTGCGTGAATTTTATTAAGCAATGCATAAACCAAATTTACTATCTTCTTTTTTTAGATATTGTGAGGATGCAATCCTATTTTACCAATGCATCATGTAAATAATTATAAAAAGCAATTAATCAAACAAACTAATTTAAATGCATGTACTAGCAACCTAGATGCATGTGCATTTTATTAATGCAAGCAATAAAATAAAATAAAATAAACCCTAAGTAATTCTATATGAATGCATGGAGAAGAAAATAAAAATAAATAAATAAAGGAATTCGAACTCACCTTGGCCAGTTGCATATTTTCAAGAAAAAAAAAAATTAGAGCGCGCAATTGAGAATTCACTACAAAATAAAACAAACCTTGGTGAAGATTCTAATTCAAAAAAAAATAGATGAACCTAATCTACATGCAAGTTCCTAAAGTTATAAATAGTGGAGGAGTATAGTATTTGGAATCTAATTAAAAAATTTAAATCAGGTCAAGGCTATGAAAATTGGATTCCACCAAATTAAAACGAACTCCATAATTCCCATGATTTGATATTTTTTTAGAAATCCTATTTTGAAATTTTCCAAAGTTAAATGAAATTTTAAATTTAGAATATTTCTATGTTTGAAAATTATCTAAAATTAAACAGTCTCCAAAGTTAGATAATTTTCCAAAAATATATATTTCTAAAAATAGAAATGTCCAAAAGTAGATTTCTTTCTAAAATAAGACATATTTCCAGGATTAGAAGAATTGCTAAAAGAGGAAACAGAAAAATTATAAACATCCTATAAATAGAAAATTCTAACTACAGCAGTTTCTAAATGTAGCAGACTTCCAAATTTAACTTAATGTCAGAATCATTGATATTTTCAAAAATTTCTAATTTTAGGAAACCTTCTAAAATTACAACTTCTAAAAACAGAAATTTCTAATTTTAACGTGTTACCTAATTTAGAAACTTCTAAAAATGACAATCTTTCCAAAAAACACAAAAATCTAATGACACTCAATTTATTTGCAAGATTTCCCCACAATGAAGCCAAAAACTTGTTGTGTCTTAAATTTACTCACAAGCACAGGAACCATTAATAGTATAGCATATGAGTGCTAGGTCGAGCCCAAGGAAAATCAACAAAATATATATATAAAAATAAATTAGTACCATTAAAAAAATGTGGTTTTAAGAAAATAGAACTATGGAATTAAATCTAAACATGAAGAATTGTCTAAATCTTGGAATGATATTCTTATTTTATCAATTTTCTATTATTAGAGAAATAACATCTAACCTTAAAAATTAACAAGACGTAAGATCTAACTTTTATACAAATCCAATTTATCATATAAGTCATGGAATCATACTATTATCGTACTCAACTTGTCTAAGAGTGAGTCTATCACCTCTAATCATATCTCATCGTCAGTCTAAGCATATCACGTCTTTCAAGCTTTCACGCACAATCTAATCATATCAGATCTTTCAAGTTCTCATGCATAATCCAATCATATGAGATCTTTCAAGCTCTCATGGAACTTCCCCGGCCATCTACAGAGTCAGCCGGCCGGACTGACTCGGTAGATGCCCATAGCCTCCCAATCAAGCTTATATCCATTGACTAAACCACTAATCAAACATTTTCAAAAATTAAGTGCCTATTCTCTGACGTACTAGTCGTAATACGACGAACACCTTTTAGTTTATAACTTATATTGCATATGATATAACCAAAATACACTTCATAATTTACACCACACAACATTCACAATACAATCAACATACATCGGTATTAGCTCAACATTCATTGGTATGCATTAAGTGTTATCATTCCACAGACTATTCGCAGTACAATTATTATACATTAGTCATAACACAACTTTCATTCATATAGAACATACATGATCATTCCACATAATTTGCAAAATCAGTTGGACCCTTATGTAGTAAGTGTAATACATCATATTAAATTTCGGTTCGTCATCATTGCCAAGCTTTGGATCCTCAACGGTTTGGTCAATCTGATGGATTACTAAGGGTCCCAGCTTGGGATGCTTGACTGTGCTGTGTGCAATCCTTCTTGAAGTAACCTATCTGTCCACACTCGTGGCAAGGGAGTGAAGGTTCAAGGAACTGTGCTTGTGGACAATCCCTTCTAAGGTGGCCCGATTGCTTACAAAGGAAACATGAGGAGGTTTTTCCAATAGATTGTAGTGTAGATGTTGAAGCTGAGGAACATTGCGTATTTAACCGGGGCCTATTATGGGGTCGAAAAGAACTTCCATTGCTCTATCTCTTCTCGTGTTCCATGGAATATGTAGATTCCGCTAAGTCCTTCTCAATAGTCATCGCCCTACTCACCTATCTCCATGAATGTCCTTACTACAAGGGATATTACCCTAGATATGATAATGGGTCGGAGACCCCTCTCAAATCTCTGGGTCTTCTTGTACTCTGTGTCTACCATGTATGGGGCATAGTGAGAGAGTCTGATGAACTCTCATTGGTATTCCACCACAGTCATATCCCCTTGGGTCACCTTCATGAATTCATGGGCCTTAGCCTCTTTCTCAATCTCTGAGAAATGATTTTCTAGGAATAGGTCCTTGAAAGCTACCCATTTCATTTCTGTTGTCACATGACTTTACTTAATACTCCTCCATCGTTGGCACGCATCAGTAATGAACTGTGATTCTCAAAAAACTCAAAAATTTGGGTGATGTTTTCAACCCAATTCTCGGCTTCTATGGGTCCCTCAATACCCTTGAAATAGGGGGAACGCTGATGTCGAAAATCTCTCATGAGAGCCCGGTTTCGAGAGTCAATCCTGATGGTCAGGCCAATTCCTATCTGATTAAACTGCCTCGTTGTATCCACTATTACCTGGAGGAGGCCTTGGAGTTCGGGTGATATGAATGCGACGTTACTCCCGTCTTTCCAACATCTTCCTGTTGCGTACGGTTCCTTTGGGAACGTTCTCTTGGTGGCATCTTCCCTATGCCAAAAAAACAATTCAATTAGAATTCTACTCCTCCGATAACTTCGTGCAAATTGTTCATCTAGACAATTATAACATATATCTTGACTAGCCCAACTAGTGTGTGCGTGATAATTTTGCATACACTATCTGATAACCTATGGAAATTTAAAACATTTATCCTTTGCATGAATAGCAAATTCCAACTCAAAACAAAATAAGGAATTCCCAACAATATACATGAGTCAAATACAAAATTTAATTACAAATACCACAATCTCAATTATTGTTACATTCCCTAGAATAAACACCTTTACAATTATTACATTTTTCTCATAATTCTAAAATACAAAACCAAATTAAGCTATCTAAGCTTTTCTTCTAAATTTCCAATTTCCCTCCAACGTCCATTTCAATCACACTCGGCTACCACTTGCTCCACTCTCATCCACATCTGTATAACCTGCATTCACATCTAAGGGGGGAAATTTATGGGCTTAATCAACGCGCCAAGTAGGAATTCCAATCATAGGTATGCACAAGGTGATAATATAGCAAGATACATATACTTTTATCTTCCATCTTAGAAAATCTTACATTGTATCACTATTCATTTTCCAAATTTCTTTCATATCAAAATATAGGATATTTCTTAAAATTTCAAGATATTTCTCAAACTCATTTATATCATAATGTATCACATTTCTCCAAAATTCATTCACACATTATTATCATTCTATGAAAGCTCATTTAAAATTCCATATTCAATTATACATACTGCAAGTCTCATTATACCAAAAAATAATAATTGACATTTCATTTTAACACCCATCATACTTATACCCATTTCATATTCAATTTACTATGAATCTTTTATATCTTTCATACCTTCCTTTGGAATTCATTTCACATTATCATAAAAATTCCTTACTTAAGTATTGTCAAACATTTTCCTTCAACTACCATTATTCTAGGGAAGACTTATACATTTCTCATATCTCATGTATTATAAGGGACTCATGTTCAAATTTCCTTCTAATTACTTCATATCCATTCTCAAATCTTGTCTATCTTCCCATAGAACATTCATGTTCTAAAATCATTGTCAATACTTCTCATCATTTCAAACTCATCTCGTACTACGAGGTCTCTATTTCATTTTGGGTCATTTCTATGCCCATCACATGTGTTCCAACATATGAATCAGAATTTTTGGAGGAGTGTGGCCCCCTATCAACCCAACATATTAACCGGATTTACTGGAGGAGTGTGGCCCCTATCATTCCAACATATTAACCCTATTTACCAGAGGAGTGTGGCCCCCTATACATCTCGTTCCATACTTTTCTCATTCCGTGTTTTATGTGTATTGTATATAGTTGTTCTCAAGTTACCAACCTCGCTTTCTTTTCACATACACCCGTCCCCTTATCATACTTAAGTTTGTATTGCCAAGGTATTCTAAACATCATACAATTCATACATGCTTCTTTATATTCGTTTCATAATTCATAACCTTCTCGTATTTTATGATTTCACATTTCTAACACTATTTCTATTGAATGTATCATAATTCCAAACACGACATAGTTCATAAAATCCCTTTGCATTTTCTTTTCACATCACATGCTCTCAAAATTATCAAAACCTCCATTTTCAATCACCTTTATTACATATACAAAAATACTTCCACCCACCCTAATTAAAATTACCATGAAACTTCATATTACACTAACATCTTATTTATTGGATGAAAAACAACCCAAATAGGTTATTTTCTTATGTTTAAATTCACATAAAATTCCATTCATGTCCCTGTATCATATATTGGAAACACTTTCTCAATTCATATTTCAAGACATGTAGTCCCATTCCTCAATTCATATGCATATAAATACTATATTCATAAAATCAACATTAAAGAGCATTAAGGATATCATAATAGAATAAGGTTGCACCCAAGTGCTTCAACAAAGTAGGAAAACCTACTTGATCCGAAGTGATTGGTGAAGAGAGATAATCTGCGAACTAGCTCGATCAATGCAGGGTTTATCCTTGACCCTTCGATCATTGTACATGCATTAAAACATAAATTTTCAAGTCATTATAATGTAAAACCCCTTAATTGCATGCATGTAGGCCTCCATCAAAGACTAAGGGTTAATTTGTGAAAGCCATTAAAGACTAAGTGAAGCCAACTACATGATTTTCATTTCTTACACTTAACCTTGTGAAACTGTTAACTTTCCTGTATGACATACCGCCCCTGGTCGATATGTCCTATAGGACAAAACTTGTACACATCGACTTTAGTCGATGTGTACCTGTACTGGTTCTTCCTCTGGACGATTTTCTTCCTTATTTATTATCATCAATTCCTAAATCTTTACAGTGTATTCTCAATACCTAATGCCTCATTGGGTCCCATAGGTCATCTGAGTGAAGGCTGATGGAGCCTAAGTTGTCCCACAACACGTTTTGGTTCATTCGAATTATCGTTAAAAACTTGACATTTTCTCTAGTAGACACATCGACCAAAGTCGATGTGTCCTGAATTCATAAATATCGACACCCGTCGATGTGTCCAGTTCCTGGACCATTGCTTAGGTAGGTGTTTTCTTCCCATTTGTTCTCAGGCTATACATTTATTATTTGTTGATATCTTTTATTGGGTTTTGTATTAAAACCCTCTCTTTCATTTCTCAAATTTGTCCATTAGAGAGGCACATCAACATAGTCGGTGTGTATCCTAGAATCGGCCTACCCATCAATCATTTCATTTTCTCTCTTCTTTATTTTTTTTCTTCGCTTTTGCTCACAGGTGTACACATTGACTTCAATCGATGTCTCCACCTGGGTTGGATTCAAAAATCACGTGTTTTCCATTTATTTCCTTCACTTTGATTCCCAGATATACACATCGACATATTTGGGTCGTGCTTGAAAAACAAAGCTTTCTAACTCATTTTGGACATGTATCTAGAGGACAAATCGACCGTAGTCAATGTGTACTCCTGGGTTTTCCTACAACTCTCTACTTTGGTTTGCATGTCCCCCATTTCGATTTCCCTACTTCCAAATTGCTCTTTAGACTAGATTTAAGCATCCTAGCAGTGCTTTTCTAACTCTGAATTACAATAACATTATCATGCCTAGAGATATTTGGGGGGTTTTTGGATCTTCAGCTCAGGCTTCGAGCTCCTTCTTCTTTCTTGCTTCCGTTCCTTCTTTCATTGCTCTCCTTGCTTCTCTTCTCTCGATTTCCTCTTCTTTTTCCAGATTTTTCTTCTCTTTATGGAGCTCACTGATATTTCGTGGGAGAGTATGGAAGAGAAATAAAAGAGGAGAAAATGGAAGTGGCTCGAGCTGCTCTCATTCCCCTTGTCTACTCTTCTTATTCTATTTCTCTTTCTTCTTGCCCTAGCCACCAAATGGAAATGGGGAGAGAGGAATGGGTATCAGCCCTTTTTCCCTCTCCATTGTCTTTTTCCTCTCCTTTAGTCAACAGGTAATCCACGTGGAGAGCATGCATTGGCTCTCAAGGACGGTGGTAGGTGTATGATGGGACAGGAGAAGACAGTTGTGTGTCTCAACTAAACACATTGAACACGTACGATACATGTTTCTGGTTGATACATGATTTTTTGATGGATTTACGTACACATCGACTTCTGTCGATGTATTAATCTTGGAGCTCCTTCTTCCTCTTCAGTCAACACACAATCCATGTGGAGGCCATGCATTGGTCCTCCAGGACGGTGGTAGGTGGGTGATGGGATAGCTACAGTTGTTAGATCTCGGGCTCAAGCTGCTGGGCATTCCCGATATATGGTTGTGGTCGATATGTACCATAATAGTACACATTGACCAAAATCGATATGTTCATCTGGAAATCTTAGCTTTGGGTCAGTTTGCCAAAAAAAAATTCCAAAATCGATACATACACTTGTGAGTTGTCAAGATACATCGACCAGAGTTGATTTCTCCTGGAAATGTCAGGTTTTTCCTTATTTTTTCTCATTTTCATTTATTTTCTCACTTGATTTAATACCCAATCCTATTTCCAATCCATTCTCTTAAGAGGGGATTACATTAATCTACAGGTTTAGAATTTCGGGGTGTTACAGACACGCCCACGACGCTCTGAACAGGAGGGAGACGGTGGAAGCTAATATGAATAATGCAATAGGAAGTAGGGCCGTGAGTAGCAAGCTTGAATCTGAGCAGCATTTGTTTTCTCTTTTCAGGGAGTTGTTTGAGTTACTTTTATTTTTTTTCTTTTGTTATGTATTCTTGTGAGATTTTGGTTATAATTTCTTAAACACTGATTAAGTTTTCCTTTTAAATTTGATTAAGTAGTTTGTTAGCATTTTATCTTTTAGACTATTTAGTCTTTAATTTGTTTTAAAACATTGTTTTATTTTTATTTGAACATTTAATTAATCATTTCAATGTCAGTTATTTTGTTGACTGGTTAAATTTCCAACTAAAGTTAGGGGTGAAGTTTGGTAATTTATGGGGTTACTTTGATTCAACGTTTACACTCTTAATGTAGGTTTGATTAATTGAATGGTTTATTTTATCTTGATTTTTATTACAAATCTATGCATCGTCCTTGATTCAGTGTGATTTTTAGATATACTCAATGCTTGGATAATCATATGATACTAGTGATAAATTTCAGTGATCATCTCCATATTTATATACTTCTCTTGATTTATTGTGATCTCTGGGTACAGTAAATGCTTGAGGAATTCCAGTGACATGAGAGTTGTCCTTAATCGATTCTAACCGCCAATTAATCGAACAAACTTTGTTAAATTTTTATTTGAACTGTCAAATCTTCTAGTGTGATAGAATCATTATTCGAATCTCACTGCAACCAGTTGATGAAAATACCCTATGAGTTATTAAATGGATCCTCGACACCTTAGTGTTTTTATCATTGTATTTTAAATTCATCATCCTTGCTCCATACTTTGCGTGGAAATCAAACATTTTTCTTTCTCCTTAATTACTATTCTTAAAACCTTCACTCTAAGTGGATTTGACCTCAAACTCTCCAAGAAATTTTACTACTTCGCTACCTGCACTTGAATTTACACTTCTAAAGTGGTAGAAGTACTTATGGAAACCAGAGTGCTGCAAGTTTCTTGAGAGAGATAGAACTTGTCCTAAATGGCAAGAAAGAGAAAAATAATTGTATTTAAAAAGCACTAATAGGCCCCCACTCTGAAGAAAGTTAGAAAGTTAGGTTTAGAGTGTGTTAGCCCTTGTTAAAGATAGTAGGGGTGAAACTCGAGTCGGGTTTTGGCCCGAACCCGCATGACCCAACTCGAAAATCATGCGGATCGAGTTATGAAAGTTGGATCAGCTGGTTGGGTCGGGCTGAGAAGTCAGAAACCCGCATTGAATTCGGGTCAGATTGAGTTGAGAGATTTTTAAGTTAACTCGATCTGACCCGATCAAACCCAACCCGACCCGGTAGGTTCAAAATGCAGGTCGGGTTGGGTTTTGGATTGAGTCGGGTTATAATTCGGGTCAAGACGTTCGGGTGAAAAGTTTGGGTCGGGTTGGGTTTTAAAAAATCTGACCGACCTGGCTCGATTTCAGCCCTAAAAGACAGTAAAGTAAACACACATTGCTTAAAATAAACATTCAAGAGGTCAAAAACATGAATCTTCCTAAAAAAAAATATGTTTTCCAACTTTTGAAAACTTTTGTAAAACTTTCCATTTTGTCCCCAACTCTTTCGAAAACATGAATAGTGTGGTGCTTTGTTCAACTGGTCAAAAACGTTCGACCAGTCGAGCCTCCTGCCCATCTTTTCATGGGAATTTTTTTTCTGAGACATCCATCGGGTATTTTTCTCTAACCTCTCCTAAATTTCTTCATTAAGCTAAAGGGAAAGATTAGGTACCTTGGAGATTGAATGTAAAGTCTCTGGAAGCTTCCCTTTCAAAATTTTCCAATGAATACGGAAAAAGAGAAAGAAAGAAAAGCTTATTGGAAGATAGAAGTGGTTGCCGTTGGTGAATGGAGAAGAAGAAGAGAGCAGAGAGCTGAGTATGGAGGGAATGGAGAGTGTAACTAAAGTGGAGGGCAGGGATCAACGAGTGGCATGTGTTTATATAGTCAAATGATCTGTAGGAATGCTGCACAAGCTATGGCTACCTACTGCTACAGTGATTTAAATAATTTTATTTAAAACTTAGGCACTTATAGTTTGGAATGAAATTGAATTCTTTGGTTACAACATGAAAAAATCGGGATATCTCCAGGTAAATATGATTCCGTAGATGAGTCTGGGGTATTAGATATAGACTACTCCACATTGTTTCTTGAAAGAGTCGGTGAAAAAAACCAATCGATTGAAGGCAAAACGTTGATTTAATAAAATCAACAGTTCATACCTCGAAGCTTGGATTGAGTGTCTAAAACCTCAAAACAGTAAACCGGAAACTTGAAATACTTGGTCAAAACACAGATTAAACACACGATATTTTCTTATGAATTTTTTACTTTCAGAGATATTTTAAAATAAAGGTTCTACAAAGAGGGTCGTTTAAAGGAGTTAAAATATCTGAAATCTTGTAATCGGTAAAATGAATGGTGAAGTCCGTTGAATTCATTATTTGAAAATACTGAGTGTGTGTATAAGTTTGAAAACCAAATAGTCCTGAATAAGTGATTTTCACAATGAAATAGTTTTATTATCATTTTTCAAATATAATAAATGAGATATGGATATTTATGATTTTGCCTTTCCAACTTCAACGAGTCAGATCAAAGAATAATTGAGCTTGAATTTGAATTTTTCTTGCCTTAGAGCATGTCTAGGTAGTGTGATGTCTAGCATGGGATGGGATGATGTAGGAGGTGTAGAGTTGATTATACCTTGGGTGGTGTGTGAGTATATGGTTTTGTTCCCTGATCAACATAGTGGACTACCTCCACTCATAGAGAGAATTTGTTATCGACCTACATTATGGAACGTCCCCTATTTCATTATCACCCTACATGATGGCACCGACAAAACAAAGAGAGCTATCTATGCAAGTGAATGAACTTCTCTGTCTTGGGTTTATACGCCTTAGTAGCTCACCTTGGGGTGCTCCAACTGTTTTTTTTAGCAACAAAGATGGATCACTGAGGATGTCTAAAGATTACCAACAATTGAATTGGGTAACTATCAAGAATAAATATCTATTTCCTATAATAAAAGATTTGTTTGACTTGTTGAAAGGATCAACATAACTTTCTAAGATTGACTTGAGGTCATGATACCATCAACTATGGGTTAGGGATGAGGATATTCCAAGAATCGCTTTTTTGGACTCAATATGGCTGTTAGTGACCCGGCTTGCGGAGTCACCTATTTGTCATTTCCATGACTTAGGTGAAACATTTCCTTGAAGAGAGAAGCTCAAGAATCAGGACCCAAATATTGGTTGAAGTTTGAAGAGTGAAGGGATCAACATGTGTATGGTAATCATGGAAGGTAATTGGCCATAGAAGACTTTAGGTGGAACCCACACCTTAGGTTGACCTTGCCTAGGCTTAGAGATCATATCTAGTTAATTAATCAAGCATAGAGAGTGTTTGATACCAAAATCAGAACCAATGGACTTAATTTTCAAACCATTGAAGTTGTTGTCATGGCGACACATTGTGTCGGCAATCTATCACATTGACAGAGGACTATCATTCGTGGTATAGCGATGCATCATCCTGGGAATCGAAGGTTCTGGTTGGAATGGTTTGTCAAACAAGTCTAGTCTCAGGACAATCTATCGTGAATGAGATCTATCACTGAAACGGGGTTGATCAATCGAGGACACGATCAATCGGCTGGACTTAACAAAGTTCTTGTTTGAATGAGACCTGTTAAAACATTTTGGTCTCAAGATGATGCAATCGTTAGGCGGTGACCTTTCATGAGGAACCTATCACGATCGATTGGGCGCACAACCAATCACCAGAGACAGGGCCGAGACATCGTATCCACGACCCATCACCCTGGCGGATGAGGTTTGTCTTGACAAGGCACTGTCAAAACAGGATAGCCTCAGGCCGATACTATCGCCAACACACTATCTATTGTAAAGGGATGATTACGATCAATCATGTAGGTGATCTATCGTGTGTGACCATTTTTGGTCAGGTTGGTGGAAGTCACTTTTGAAAATGGACGATCAATCGCCATTGTACAATCAATCGTGTGTCACAATGACTCAAAAATTCTTTTTACTTCTATAAATACTCCATTGTTTGGAGAGTTTAAGGATCCCTCAGAGAGCATTTATGATCTACATGTACTAGTGTTAAACTCTCAAACACCAAAGACAAATTAGTGGTTTATTCTCTCTTGGAAAACGTCAAGTATCCAATCGATTTAGATTGAGATTAAGAAAGAAGGATTAAATCATTTTCTAGGATAGATATTGGTAACCAGTTTCCTAGATACCCTCCCAAGGATTATGATTGCTCTACAGGGCGCATCAAATGTCTTCATATGACATGACATTGGAATAGATTTAAGAAGCACATCTACACATTGCGAAGCTTCAAAGGCAAGTGCTTCTTAGTTTGATTTTATTTTTAAATAATCTTATCTTGTGAAGTAGACTAAAGAAGGATTTACTCTTGAACCACTATAAAAAATAGAGAGATAAGAATTGGGTGAAATTCCTAATCAATTGGATAGGTGGAAGTCCTATCCTATTTGTGTGGGTGTAATTCCTCACTTAATGAATTTGGAGATAACCCAAGATTGGGTGAGTCTCAACAGTGGACGTAGGTTTGTCTAAATCGAACCGCTATAAATATTGTGTTCATGTTGTTAGAGCTTATTGTGTGATCTTGCTTAATTGTGCATTCTCTTGTTCACACACTAGCACTTGATTAATATTGATTAATTCCACACTTTAAATTGTTGTTAATCAAGTAAAATTTGAAAAGAACACAAATTTGGAGATTATCTTATTCACCCCTGCCCCTTGGTATGATTGGGTTCTAGCACAAGGGAACTTGCAATTGGTATTAGAGCCCTGTGCTCATTTTAAGGATTTAACCATACAAGTGATCCAAGTGCTAGAATCATGTCCATTTGAGAAAGCCATGCCATCTCTAAACCCCCATACTTCGATGGATCAAATTATACTTCTTGGAAAGCAAGAATGAAATTTTTTTTCATATCCATTGATGGTTCTGTATGGGAATCGGTTAGACAAGGTTGGAAAGAACCTACAGAAGAGATAGTGGATGCAACTACTAGTTCCAAAACCGTTGAACTTAAGGAATACTCTGAATAGTCTCAAAATGAAAATGCTATGTACACTGCAAATGGTAGAGCTCATAATGCTTTGAATTGTGCACCCATTGAATACATGAGAATCATGATGTGTAAGATGTTGAGCACTGAAATATTACATTTTTACCTCTGATTATTAGATCAGTTAGCTCTCGTATTAATGTATATTGGTGCATTTAATGTTATTTTCTAGTTTTGTATACTAAAAATGAAGAATTCAGGAAATCAACTCAATCAGTGGATAATTACAAGATTAGAGCTTAAAAGTGAAGACCTGGAAATTTTATGATTAATTTCTCAGCACTTCTAGGATTTTCATGTAAATTGTTTAGTCTAGATCCATCTATGAGAGTCTAGATTAAATCAATATTTAAGATTTCAAAATGGTGAAGTTAACTATTTAATTCTGGAAGAGAAATCATGCAATTCAAGTGCCAAAGCCTGAAATTCAAGATAAATGGGCCAAGATCCAATCCAACAGGGCCAAGCTTATCTCCACAAGCCAGCACTGGGCTAGGCCACAGACAGTCCATGCACATTTCACACAATTGGGCCAGGCCAATGTGCACTCCAAAGTCCACCAAAAGCCCAAGTTCTCAAGCCAAGTTCAAGTCCAAGATAAGTGAGCCTAAGATGAAGTGCATGAGTTGAGGTCCAAGTCCAAAATCCAATTGCTCCGTGGATCATGTTCATATTTCACCTAAGTCCATACCCAATTAACCATGGCCAAAATCCATAACCCTAATTACCTCTCTCCTCCATACCAATTCATATCCACACCATCCAATCTTCATCTTAAATCTTAACCCTCCATCTCATGCATTAAAATTAGGTCAAACCTTAGATCCACCTTCACATCCAATCCATTCATACATTAACATTATATCTAGACCATCCAACCTATCTATCATCTAGATTTACTTTAGGATTACATCCATCCATGCATCACCTGTTCATCTATCCAATTAGATCATCCATCAATCATTTAAGCCATTAGATCTTAGGACATTTCATTACAACCATCCACATCATTAGGAATGCCCTAGAGCCTCCACATCCATCCATCACATGCATAATTTGCACTAGATCTAAGCCATTCATCATATCATCTATCCGTCTCCACCTTTGAATCCAAACCCTCCATTAGATACCTTACCATTTTTATAATCTATTTTAGCCAATTAACCCTAGAACCATTAGATTTAACCCCAACCAATCTTAGCCATTCATTCACCAAACCCTAAGTTAGAACATCTTAGAGATCAAATAAGCCTCCATTCGTCCAAGCCTTGTCACCACCCTATCCATCCAATACACCATCCACATGATTTTAGCACCTAAAACTTCTCCATGCACTTAGACAAAAACACATCTAGATACACTCCTAAGATCCCAACACACCTCATCATCCCAATCTTCCATGTCACACACGATTTTCACAATCCACAAACACTCCATTCGAATTTCACACTAAGTCAACCCTCCACATCATGTCATTATCATTCATCCATCCATTCATCTCACCTCTTTATACCATCTATCCATTTTCCAATGCACAAAACAAACCCTGATCCTACCTAGCCAAACTCGAAAGTCCAATGCCTAATCCAATTCCTATATTCTCTCTCCTTGCTTGCACTTCACTCCAAAGCCACCTATACATAGCCAAATTCGTGTACACCATGTCGAACCCTAACCTTTTGCAACTTTTAATCCCAACCACCCAATTCCAATGAGATCTAATCCAAGCCATTCATTAATCACTCAAACCAAAATTAAATCCCAGTTGTCCATTCCAACTATAAGCCTATAAATACAGCATTAAGCACAACACAAAATTCGAATTTGACCTAGACCTCAAAAGGACCTAAGGCTGGAAATACACAGTGAAGACAAGGAGCATACACGAATTTTGCAAGTGAGGAATTCAGTTTGCAAATTTATTTTATTTACTATCATATTTTTTTATTCCAACTCTTGTATATGAATTCTTTCATTAAATAAATAAGAGACGTCCATTTTAGAATCCTGAAAAGTCCGATTATTCAAGATATCTATCATGCTTTCTTTTAATTTTTAATTTGCATTTTTTGTTTAATTAAAGTCTTAGGTTGTGAATGTTGAACCTAAGATCCAAACTTTAATTAAATAAAAGTTTATGAATTTTAATTAAATGGTGTAAATTGATTTTGAATTCTATGCGTTGAATTTCAAATCTAGGTTTCTTATTTATTTATTCATTTTGGACGATGAGAGAAGAATTCCATAATCACTTTTAAATTATGCATTTATTTATTCTGTCATTTACATTATTTGTCAATTTATTTCCTGTCTTTAATTACATTAGTCACTTTGTATGTATGTTGTATAAAAGATGTTAAATTTTTGTCTTTATTTTATTTCTTGTATGCTCATTTTTTTAATTCTTTAATTCATGTATCAAATCAATCT
Organism: Chimonanthus salicifolius; assembly: GCA_013350335.1. Lineage (NCBI taxonomy): Eukaryota > Viridiplantae > Streptophyta > Magnoliopsida > Laurales > Calycanthaceae > Chimonanthus > Chimonanthus salicifolius. The sequence continues at coordinate 22,522,448 of CM023541.1, read as the reverse complement.
CTTTCTCCAAAAGATTCTTTAACTAGGGTTGGAGTTATGATATTTTGATCTTAAAACATGTGATTTTAAATTAAGACGAGACTAGCATTATTCTTGTTTCACCAATTTAATAAAAATAAGACGGATTTGATTCTCGACTTGTTAAATTCATAAGTTAGATAACGATGGCCTTACTTTGATTTTCTAGATTTAAATTATAATTCTATGAATTTAATTTCTTAAGATTACATATTTTAAAAGGTACCAATTTAATTTAAGCAAATATTTTGTGGATTTCATTTGGGCTCGTGCGCTTGCTAGATTATAAATTTTTAAATTTGCACATCAACATGGACCGCACAAGAAGTATGGGACATTCTTGCGAGAACCCATAAAGGTACCTGTGACGACCTGACCCGATATTTCAGGATTTTTGGGTCTCAATAGCAGTTTGGGGGGTGTGGGGGGGGGGCGCTCGCGGTGGGCCCCAATTTTCCCCGTTTCTAGTTCGGAGACTCGAAGGGCATCTTGGTAATCTGCTTTAATTAATATTCTGTCATTCAAAAGATTTGAAAATCAGACGTATTTCTCTTTGACATTGGACACTCGATTTCTAATGGGTTTTACCAGTTTATTTTAAATATTTAATTTCACGTATCTCGAGGTTTTTATTTTCAATAAAATAAAATAAAATAAATACTATTAATATAACAAAATAAATGAAGATATTTTGTGTTTTTTTTAGGTGGCGTTTTCAGTGCATTTTCACACCTCAAACCCTCAAACCCTTAAAAAACCTTAACCTAATCATAACCCCTTCTTATTCCTTCTCCCGCCGCACTGTAGCAGCACATCTACAATGCAATCCGTGACCCCCCCTCTCATCTTCTCTCTCTAGCCCCTCACTCGGACCCCTCATCTCTCCCTCCGACCTCTTCTTTCTCACTCTCATTCTCTCTGATCTCTCTTTCATTCTCTCTTCCTCCCCCTCTCCTCTTTTAGTTTGCCTTTCTTCACTCTATCTTCCTCCTCCCCTTCTTCTTCCTTCTTTTCCTCTTCTCTTCACTTGCTCCCTACTAGTCAGTCCAGATCCCATTGAGATTTGCAATTTCAGCCTGGATTCGCGGACTTCAGCCTGCAGCAACCTTTCCTCTCCACCTCTAGTCTCCGGATCTGACGTCGTCTAAAGTCGAATTCCCTAATTGTAGCTGAACTCAGGTACCTTCCTTCGATTTTTTTCCCCTCTCTCCATTTCCTCCTTTTTTTCTTCGATTTCCTTCTTTCCCTATTTGATTTACCTTTCTTTTCTCTCTTCTTCCCTCATTTTCCCCCAATTTCCTCCCTTTTTTCCGGCTGGATTGCTGAGTCCACCCAACTGAGTCTAGTTCTGGGCCCTCCTTTTGCAAACAAAACCAACTCAAGCCTAGTTTAATTGAGCCAGCTCAACCCAGTTGAGTCAGCCCATCTCCTTTTGAGACAAGCTTGCCAGGTCTGGCCTAGTTCCCCAGATCCAGCCCTGACTTGCAATTCAGTCTAGCCCAGCTGTCGACCTCAAGCCTGGTTCCCATGCCTAGCCCATTTTCAGACTCAACCGAGTTTCAGGCTCAATTCTCAGTTTTGGCCCGATTTGGATCCAACCTGTTTGTGGGCCCGTTTACAACCTAGGCTTGTTTTAGCCCTTTTTAACTCATTTGTTTATCCTTGTGTTCCTCTTTCTCTAGATGGAGCTTCCTTCAACCCCTCGAACCCACTTTCTTGCTTTGGATTTCAAAGGCACACATAGGTGAGGGGACTCATCACATTTGTTTTAGCATACATGTAAAGCATATAACTTCCCAATAATTGTTTGGACACGTAGTACGAGAAATGTGGGCCTTTTTGTGTTTTGAGTCATTCAGCAAGAGAAACTGTTATGATTGTTGATGTGGCAAGGGACCCATTCGTGCGTACTCATGTCAAAATGCATGTGATGGCATGTTTGTTGAATAATATGATAACATGTGAATGGGATAAGCATGAGAATATGTTGGTTAAATGGTTGGATAACATGTATGTATGATAATTTATTGGTTGAATAACATAATGATGTGTCTATCTCCGATAATATGTTGGTATGCTCTAGATAATCATGTAGTAGAGAGTAGATACATCATGCCTATTATATGTGTTGATTTAGATACATGCATGGTACGATAATGTAATGACTCGCTGTGAGTTTTACCAGATTTCTGGAGAGATTTATGGATCTTCGAGTTGTTTTCGGAACATTGGTAGCTTTAGGGAGAGTGTAGGCTCAGTGGTGGGCCCTAGTTTGCTTGATTCTGAGCTCAGGAGCTCGAAGGGTAACTTGGTAATTTTTTAATTATTGAGTATTCCATCATGAAAAATATTTAAAAAATAGCACATTTTCTCGTTCGACGTTCGGCACTCGAGATTCTTCTGGTTTTTTATTTCATTGTATTTTATTTGTTTCGAAAATAAATTATTTTAAAACCTTGATTTGTAATTAAAAAAAATAACCAAACCCCAAAACCCTAATCTCTTAAAACCCCCCCTTTTCCTGTCGCACTGTAGCATTTCGCTACAGTGCAGTCACACGTCCCCATCCCCTCTCTTTTGCAGTTTTTTCATCTCTCTCTTTCCCTCTTTCTCGGAAACCCTAGGAGACCCCTTCTCCATGTAGCAGCCGTGAGTTTCTCCTCTCTTTTCAATTTCTCTCTCTCACTCCCCTTCGTCTTCTTCTTCCCCTTCCACACGGTGCACCTCCCAGCCTCTGCTGCAACCCCTTGTTTCCCTGACCTCCACTCCCAGCCGTCGGATTTTTGCATCACCTTGCCTATTCCAAGTAACCCTTTTCACCCCATTTCTCTTATCCTCTTCTCTCTCCTCCTTTCTCTATGGATTTCGTTGATTTTCTCGCAATTTCCTTGATTCCTTCTTCACTTTTCCCATTTTCCCTTCTTTCTTTCGATTCTTCATTGATTTTTCTCATTTTTCTTTAAATTTCCTTGATTTTCCTTGTTTTCTACGTTTTTGCCTGTTTTCCTCTGTTTTATTGGGTTTTCCCCAATTCTATTTCGTTTAGTGACCGAGTCTCGAGTCGACTCGGTTGGGCTCTGGGGTTAACCTGACCCTTGGACCTCGCTCATGACCCATCTATTGGGCCCACTGGCCCGGACCCGACAGACCTGATTTGGACCTGGGCCAATCCAGGCAAAGACTCGGTCTCGGCCCAGTCTTGGCCCAAACTTATGTCCAGCCCACTCTCTTGTCCGACCCAACCAGACTTGGCCCAGTCCATTTCTGGTAGGCCCAGTCTTTTTGGTCTGGCCCGTTTCCAGGCCTGGGCCAATCCGACCCATTTTCAGGCTCGGCCCAATCAGACCCATTTTCATGCCTGGCACAATTCAGCCCGTTTTCAAGCTCGGCCCAGTTTTAGACCCGTTTTCAGCCCAGTCTCGTTTTAGCCCTTTTTACTTATTTGCTTATTCGTTATTCCTTGTTTCAACAGATTGAGCTCTCTTCAACCACCAGGTCGTTTGCTCGCTTCAGATTTTCAACTCCACACACAGTGAGGGGACTTATCACTGTTTATCATGCATTCGCTTTCTTAACCCATGACTTTGGACATGGGGTGACCTGAATGAGACCTTTGTTTATTAAGCCACTCGGTGTGGGAAACACTGAAGTGAGTATGTGGCAAGGGATCCGTTCGGGTACACCCACGTTAATTATATGCCATTAATGGAGAATTCTAAATAAATGAATGGCTATTGATGCTTGAAAATTGTTGAAAACATGTGTGTATTCGATCATAACACATATATGATAATATGATGAGAATGAGACAAGTGTTAAATGGATATTGAAAATGATATTTGGAAGATGTCATGATGCGTTGTGTGTTCACGTATAAGATGCAAATGTAATCACTTGTCGGACATAGGGGTGTGTGTTTAAGCACCGTTATGTGTTGTTGGCCGTATGATGAGGTATGTTGTTGATATTGGTGTTATGTCAGAACGTGTCTGTGTTGTCATACATGATCATGATACTGTGTGCATGCATGGAATGATTTGTTTATGTGTATATATTCATGATGATGAGATGAGTTTGATTATTTGGAGGACTTCCAAGTTACGCTCCGGCGGTCGAGATCCCCATACGAGATGTGGTTTCCCTGTTGAGTTCCGGAAGTTGAGGTGCCTGCCTTTGTGATTGGCTTCCCCGTTATGCTCCGGCGGTTCAGACCCCCATAGGAGATGCAGATTTCCCCATTGCATTATGGAGGTTGAGGTGGTTGTGTATTATGTGGTCTCCCGTTTGACTGGTAGGGAGATCAGAGGTTGATGGAGGACCCGATGTGGACTACCAAGATGATGCTCGGATTTGGTCGGTTGGATCATTAGCTGATGGTGTAGTCGGATTTCATGCACATGAGCACCTTTGTTATTATGATGTTCTTGCATTTGCACATATGATATCTATTCATGTTGATGCATTCATTCATATGATATCTATCCATGTTGCTGACTTGTGATAAGCATTATCTCTTCACTAGGCTGGTTAGCTGACCCCTTACCTTTCAAGTACTCCGATTGCAGAGGGCAGGAGGGTCCCTTGAGTAGACTTTCGAGAGGAGTTGTACTAATTTAGAGATTTTATGATCATGCTTATGTTTAGTTTGAAAGATCTTGTTTGGTATGAACCCTTTGTATGATATTTATTTTGGATGACTCTACAACTATGTTTGATCAGTCTGTGGTTGTTTGTTATGTTTCTTAGTATGTTGGACTTGTAGTTATTTTAGTGGGACGTAGTTATCCCGTTTCAAAAAAAAATTAATACTCGATAACCGCCTTTTGTGATGTTTAGACATATTTCGGAGATCACGTGCCTCTAGTGGGACGAGGCTTTATAGTTGGTATTAGAGAACGGTTAAACTCTAGGACAGTGCATGGGACAGAGAGATGTGAAGATGATTAGAGATTGTGTTCACCCCCTGCGTGATAGGGTAGAATGAATTGGATTATGGGGTAGTGCATAGACACCCTAAGTTCGTGTGGTGTGCTTAATACGCTATCTTTCAGCTAGTTTGCGTGAGTCGTATCTAGTAATGATTCTCGCTCGATTTAAGGTTGACCGGCGTTTGATTCGCATGTTAGTCGGGGGACAGGTCGATCACTCGTTTGAATGGGTGGAGGACCGTGACGTGGCCGCGGGAGCTGTCGGATTTGGATCTCTAAGTTAGGAGTCATGTTGGTATTGCTACCTAGAGTGATTAAAGGTGTTCCTCAGTGGGACCCACGTTAGGAGTCTCACCTTGTAGGCACGTCAGTGATATTTTTAGAGTGCCTCGAGTGCTGCAATGGAGTCATGGGGGCTTCAGAATGTGCAGCGTTATCGTTGTTATCTCGTAGTTGCTAAACGGGAGGGAGCACTTGAGGCCACCTATGCATTGGCGGGGAGACCGTGGGTGTTTTAGTGTGGGAGGGGATAATGATGCCTTATTATGACTCACGTGATTGTCTTGGTGGCGTATGGTTGAGGTGGGTTTGTTTAAGGGTCAAGTGTTGAGAGGAGTAGACTGTATTGTGGTAAAACGCAGGAGGCTCTTGTTTAGAGTGCAAGGCCACCATATGTAGGCCTCGCTTGTGGCTATATAGTATGGAGATCGACTCATTGGAAATCTATGGGCGTCTATCGAGTGAGTTCGACCGGCTAACTTCGTAAATAACCTAAGATATTCCATGAGGGGTTAATGGGTTTGGTATGTTTGAGTTGTTAGTTAGGCCCGTTTTGTACTTAAGACTACGGGGAGTGCTTGGGATCCGAGCCAATGGTTGTATGCCTGGCTCTAGGACTCCTGTGGGCTCAGTGTTATGGCTAGAGGTACTTGTGATCTTGCTAAGGGCTCGTTTATGTCATATTGGTAGGGTTGACCATTGAGACTCTAGTGGGTCTGGCGTATGGGACGATCTTAACATATGAGTGAGTTGGGGGCTCAGCGCTTTGAGCGGAGCACGTGGGTGTTTCTTAACTTTTGACTGGTGTGTTGCCCGTTTCCAGTGTTCCCCCTCTGTTTAAGTCTTGAGTTTCGTCAGTTGTGGACCAGATCTGTGGATCATACGTTGTGCCTGTTGGAGTTAGCATTGGAGGTCGGTTTACGAGTTTTGGAGATGTCAGAGTTGGACGTCATCTTGGGATAGATTGGTCGTCCTCCCTTTAGGTTACCTTGGACGTTGTTGTATACGAGTGACAATTCAGTTCATCACGGTGGATGAATTAGTCGAGCGGATTATGGCTTAGAGTCTGGGTGTGGAGGAGTTGTGCAACTTGGTGGCTAGCTTGAGTTAAGGGAGAGTTTGGGGCTGGCTGATGTTGAGATGCCTCACATGGTCTAAGAACTCCCGGATGTCCTTCCGGAGAAGTTCCTTGGATTGTCGCAATGTCAGGAGGTAAGGTTTGTTGTGGATCTACTTCCTAATGCGACACCTATTTTGAGTACTCGATATAGGGTGGTGCCAGTAATGGTACTGGAGCTGAAGGGTTAGCTCGGAGAGTTGGAGTCTTTTGGCTACAATTGACCCAGCGCCTTCCTTAGAGCGCACCAACCTTGTTGACCAAGAAGGGGATAGCTCTATGAGTTTGTGCTTTGATTACCGTCAGAGACTTTGTAGTTGGAGAAACAACTCAGGGAGTTAGAAAGCATTGGCTTCATTCGGCCTAGCACTTCATCTAGGGTGCACCAGCGTTGTTTGCTAAGAATAAAGATGGCTCCATGAGACTATGTATCGACTATCCACTGTTGAACATGATTACAGTGAAGAACAAGTATACATTGCTGAGGATTGATGATCTGTTTGAGCAGTTGAGAGGATCTGAGTGCTTCACAAAAATAGACATTTGTTCGGGTTACCATCAGGTGATGGTGTGGGAGTATGACATTGAGAAGATCGCCTTCCGCACTCATTTTGGACTCTTTGAGTTTGTGATAATGTAGTTTGGGATGACTAATGCCCCGACGACATTCATGGCCTAATGAACAAGATTTTCAGGCCGTACTTGGATCAGTTTGTAGTGGTGCTCATCGACGATACCTTGATATTCAGCATCAGAGAAGGATTATGAGCAGCATCTGACAATTGTACTTCATGTCTTGAGGGATCGTAAGCTTTATGTGAAGTACAAAAAATGAAAATTTTGGTTGCCAGAGGTTTAGTTTCTAGGGCACGTGGTATCAGCTCGCGGTGTGGTCATGTACCCGACTAAGATAGGCTATTCTGAGTTGGGGGCGGCCGCAGAGTGTGACTGAGATTCGTACTTTTTTTTTTTGGTTTGTGCAAGATCGCCACACCCATGACAAGGTTGACCCCCAAGGATGTACAATTCATCTAGGATGAAGATTGTGAGACGACATTTTAAAGGCTGAACGAGAGTTTAACTTTTGCTCCGGTGTTAATGGTACTAGAGTGAGGTCGTGGCTTTGCGGTCTACTATGATACTTGCAGTGATGGTTTGGGTTGTATACTGATTCAGGATGGGAAAGTGGCACCATATGGGTCGAGACAACTTAAGACCTATGAACAAAATTATCCTACACGTGACGTGGAGTTCGTGGCTGTAGCTTTTGCACATAAGTTCTGGAGACATTACTTATACGGTGAGAGGTTCGAAATTTTTCTCAGATCAACATAGCCTCAAGTATCTGTTCACATAAAAGAAGCTGAACATGAAAAATAGACGTTGGGTGGGGAATCTTGGTGACTACGACTTCATGTTGTCCTTTTAACTCAGTAAGGCATGTAACACCCCAATTTCTCAATGAAATGGAAAATTACCAAAATGCCCCTGAGTTGTTAAATTAATTATTTTGTGATGTGAATAAAGGAAATAGTGGGACCCATTGCTCAAATTAAAATCATATGAGCATATTATGAATGTTAAGTTTGACTGGTTGGGTAATTTTCATCATTTGGGTCAAAAATGGCTAAATGGGTCAAAGGGCCCAAATGGGACCTATCGGGTCTTATTGGATTATCTGACTGTTTTGTAAATTTAAATTAAATGGGGTTGAGCCTATTTGATTGGAAATCAAGTGGAGAAGAAATGGGTAGGCTTGATCCATGTGTGAAAACCATTTACAAATGACCAAAATTCCATATTTGGGTCATGGAGTCAAAAACGGGTCAAGAAGCTAAAAGTGGACCCAACGGGTCGAGTTGACTATTGTTGACCGTGTGAACCCTCAAGGGAGCTCAAACACGAGTCAAATCAGTTGAGTGGGACTGAGGTGAGTTGGAATTAAATCAAAAGGTGAGTTAACTCATGTGCATTAAATGAAATGCATTAAATGTGATGAGTTGGGTTGGAATAAAAATACCTTGAGTTGGGTGAGTCGAAATGGAAATTCAAGGGACTGTAAATCAGTGAGTTTAAGGGTAAGTTGAAGAGGTTGGCTGGCCTCAACCCAACCAAAACAAGTCCCACACGTTGGGGACTTGTTTTGGTGAGTTCCATGGTAAATATTAAATATAAGTGCATGGGTTAGAGGTGGGTTGCTTGGGGATTTGAATGGCTGTATTGGTAGCTGCCAAGGGGTGCCTTGGATGGCACCCAATGCCCACCGTTTTGAGCAAGAAGTTATGAGGAATTGAGAGGTTTTTGGGGCTGAACTACAAAAGAACAACAAACACCCATGGTTGGCCGTTTTTGTCAAAGGAAACCCAATTGTTCCCATCTCTTTCTCCCTCTCTTCAATTGGTGTTCTTGGCTGGAACAGCAGAGGCTTTTGGTACCAAATATTCAAGCATACAATCAGCAAGGAGTTAAGGAAACAAGGATTAAAAGTCAAGAGGGAAAGGCAAAGGAAAGTGGTAAGTTTTTCCCATTGATTAATGGTTAATAAAATGGGTAAAATAAGACATGATTTGGCCATGTGATGGTCAAATCTATCAAAGGGTTAAAATATGATTCCTTTATGCTCAATTAGATGGAAAGCATGGACATAGGGTTCGGCCACTTTGGATGGCCGAACCCCATGGAATTTTATGGTTAGTGTTGATGGTTTTGTAAGGATTAAACCATGCAAGAATAGGACCGATTTTAGAGGTCTAAGATACATGCTTTGGAAAGATTGAAAACATGGATTTGCATGTTATAATTTGGCCATACCATGGCCGAATTTGACAAGGGTCTAAACCATAGAAGAAGGTGTCAAAAAGAAATGAAATGAACCATTGGGTTCGGCCACTTTGGGTGGCCGAACCCCATGAAAAGAGTTGGTTAATGGTTATGGTTTTTGAAATTTAAAACCATCCATTTGGGGACTGTTTTTACATATTTTATTAAGATTTAAAATACATGCTTAAAGAGGGTTAAAACATGGGTTTGAATATCAGAAAAGACTGAAGATATGTGGTCTAATCAGTGGAGTAAAATTGGAAAAGATGGACCATGGGGATCGGCCATCTTGGATGGCCGAATCCCATGATATGGTGTTGGTTTTTGGATGATTTCTTTGAGAGTTAAAACCTGATATTAATATACTGTTTATACATGTTTATATGAGGTTTAAAAACAGTAAACATAGCCATTGGGTTCGGCCACCATGGAGGTCCAAACCCCATGTAAAAGAATGTTGGTTTCATGTTGGAAAAACATGTAAACCATAGACTTTTTATAGACTGTTTTGGATGATTTCTTTGAGAGTTAAAACCTGATTTAATATACTGTTTATACATGTTTATATGAGGTTTAAAAACAGTAAACATAGCCATTGGGTTCGGCCACTATCGAGGGCCGAACCCCATGCAAATGATGGTTGGTTTTAAGGTGTTTGAAACATGGGAACCATAGAACTTTGGTGGACTGTTTTGGGTTTTTATTTAAGAATCAAATACATGTTATAGAAGGGATGATAAACATGGATCTGAATGACAAGAAGACTGAAGTTAATATGGGTTTAAACAGTAGATTTAAATTGATATTATGGACCATTTGGATCGGCCATCTTGGATGGCCGAATCCCATAAAATGTTGTGGTCATTCGGACAAAGTGATTAACTTATTTCTATGGTTTTGAGAGGTAAAAATGCAGTAGTAATATACTGATTAATACTTGTCTAAATGAGGATTTAAAACATATACATAAGGACCAAGACATGGACATAGGGTTCGGCCACTTTGGATGGCCGAACCCCATGTTAGTTTTGATGAAGTTGGTGAGTTTTAAACCATATAAAATATGGTGTTTGATGTGATTTATGGAAGTTTAACGTGTTGATTATTGGTTGGCCAACATAGGGCTGAACCATATCATTTTAAAAGGGTTAAGTGTTTAAGAGTTGATTAAATAAAGTAGGAAGTTAAATCCTAAGTTGGTGATGTTCGGCCAAAGGGCATGGTCGAACCCCACATGATGCGGATGGGTCGTAGATGTGATTGAATAAGTAAATGATGTTATGACTTGCTGATTGGTATATGGATAAGGTACCGGAAGTCGAACGACGTGCGAGTTGTGATCGGGTGACGCGAAAGAAAGATCAGTTACTGAAGGGATTCTTCAGTAGGTTTCCTACCTTTATTGTAACCACTATTTAATATGCTGTTTTATGTTGATTTCGATAACTTATATGATTGTAAAGTTATGTTTCTAAATGATATATATGCATAGACATCTCATGCATGGCATGGGATGATGGTGTTGTAACCGGAGGCCACACTCCGTCGGGGCGTCCGAAAGACCACTGTGGGGTACCCTGATGATGAGAATCCCATCAGGAGGAATCCGGAGGCCACACTCCGTCGGGGCGTCCGAAAGACCACTGTGGGTTACCTTGACGATGAGAATTCCGTCAAGTGATGGCTGTGTTGAATGGTGATGGGTGGGACTCATTACATGTTCATTTCATACATAGCATGATTTTATGGAATTTTGTCTCACATGTATTATTATGATATTATTTGCATGTTTTAACTAACCATGTGGTAGCCCTATTCGGAAACACTACTGGGCGCGTTGATCTAACGCCCTATCTATATCCTTAGTAGATGATGCAGGGAAAGGAAAGAACGTGGTTGGAGAAGAGGACCAAGCACGGAAACTTGGCCGGTTTGAATGATTTTGAATGGACTATTCATGGATGTGTTATTTGAATTATGTGGACAATGTAATTTGGTAACTAGATTTGTTGGCATGTAATAAGTAGATAAGTTGATTTTGTGGATTAGTTTATTTTGGATGGTTGGATTGAATAGTAGATTAATATTAGTTAGTAATTTTGGAGAATAAGATTATGTAATTTGCTATCTAATATTGAAAAAAAATGGAATAGTCATAGATTCTATTATAACCTCAGTTAGAATAAGACTAAGTTAATTCCGCAAGTTATATATATACCATGTGCGGATCAGTTTTATGGACTTAGTTCATACGCACATGGGCTTGGCCAGTTAAGGGTCGGATTTAGAGATCCGAAACTTAACTCGCGTCATGACACTCTGCCCCGATCACATGATTATTATATTTAAAAAAATAAAAAATAAACTCTGAAAATTAGAATGAAAAGGGCGGGGTGTTACAAGGCAAACGTAGTTGCGGACGCCTTGAGTCACAAGGAGGGAGTAACCTTATCGAGTTTGAACGGAGGATATAGGGTATCCAGACTTTGCAGCTTGGTTCTTCATCCAGAGATCTACAATACAGTTTTGAGGGCTCAGCAAGCAGATGAGAGGTGCATCGCATTGAGAGATGTTATGGCCAGTGGCAATGGACTATTTGGATGGACTGTCAGACAAGTTGTTGTTTTGGCCTTGAGGACATGATATTTTGTACCCATGTTCGGGCAGTGCTGCAAGGAGGTATTACATCGGTTTCATCACTCCAGGTTCTTTGTGCATCCAGGATGTACAACGATGTATCATAACTTGCATCAGCCGTTTTAGTGGAAAATAATGAGGAAGGGAGTGGCTGAGTTTGTGACCCGATATATAATTTACCAACATGTCGAGATATGGCACTCGAGAACCCCCGGTAGATTGCAGTTTCTTCTGATCCCCGAGTGAAAGTGGAATCACATTATTACGGATTTTGTGATTGACTTGCCAAAGTCATCTTGGGGGCACGATATAGTGTGAGTCTTAGTGGATCAATCGACGAAGTTGGCCCATTTCGTTGGCATGAAGATGATAGATTCTCTTTAGAATTTGAGTCGACTGTAATTGGTGGAGGTAGTCAGACTACTTGGTGTACCCAAGTCAATTATTTCAGAACAAGATCCAAGGTTTGTCTCTTAGTGCTGGCAGAGTTAACAGAAATAGTTGGGCTTATAGTTTTATTTTAGTATGGCTTTCCATCTGTAGACAGAAGACTAATCTGAGCGAACTTTTCGGATCTTAGAGGATATGTCTTAAGCTTGTATTTTGGATCATGGCGGTATTTGGGAGGGTCACTTACATCTGGTTGAGTTTGTTTACAACACAGCTATCAGTCTTGTATCAAGATGGCACCGATGAGGCTTTGTATGGCAAACAGTGTAGATCACCCTTATGTTGGGCGGAGACAAATGACACGGTGATGTCAGGACCAAGTATGGTTAGAGAGACTACTGAGCAGGTGAGATAGACCAGGCAGAGATTGTTGACTGCCTAGAACCGCTAAGAGAGTTATGCTGACCGTCAAAGGAGAGCACTTGAGTTTTCTGTTGGAGAACACATTTTCCTTTGGGTTTCACCCTGTCATGACATCCAGACTTTTGGGCATAGAGAAAAGATATCACCCGGCTTATTGGATAGATTGAAGTACTAGAGAGGATCAGAGAAGTGGTCTACGGGTTTGCATCTCCATTTTCACGTTTCAATGTTTTGGAAGTACCATGATGATCCATCGCATGAGATTAACAAATAGGACAGGAAGCCTAGCGAAGATGTCGCCCATAAGGAGGGACCAGTATATATTGAGGATTTGAGGGTACAGAGGCTTTGTGGCAAGACTATCCGCTTGGTTTTAGTGGGTTGGTAGCACAAAGGTAGGGAAACTTCCATTGAGAACTACTCGTTAGTGGGTCCGTAGGTTTGTGAGTACTTGGTGGGTATTTCCCTCTTGGGTACATGGGCCTTTAGTAGTGTGATGGCCGTGTTAGGGCTACCCTAGTGTGGTTTTGGTACTTATTCTTGTGATTGGTGGATGTGCTCCCTAGTGTGGGTTTGACTATCAGGTCTACCAATGTGATCTTCGGACATGCCTATGGGAGAGGCGTGGTTCAGTTTGGAGGGTGAGGTGCCCGGGGACATGTTGTGAGGTGGTCATGGAAATCTCCAAAAAGCCCTTGGGCCAAGTGTTGGCTCGCCCAAGGCCGACTTAAAGGTCATACCAGAATTAGTACCCGAGTGCATGGTAGATGAGGCATCCATAGTGGTCTAATGGGTCGTGTAGTTCGTCCGCGTGAAGACCAGAGGGTGGGATGATGGTTTATGATCCCCAGATAGCCAAGTGAGTTGAGGGTGTTTCTCCTACACATCGATCGAGGCATGGTGCGGTGGAGGACAACTCCCACTGGTATGGTTTATGATCCCTGGATAGCCAAGTGGGTTGAGGCTGCTTCGCCCACACATTGGTCGAGGGATGGTACAGTGGAGGACGACTCCCGCTGGTATGGTTTATGATCCCCAAATAGCCGAGTGGGTTGAGGGTGTTTCGCAGACATATCGGTTGAGGGATGGTACGGTTGATGATAGCTCCCTTAGGCCTAGTGCCAGGTTATGATTCACAACTCGTGGTACCAATCTGTGGTGTGTGTGGATTCCTATGGAGGTGGTCCTAGAGGTAGGGCGATCATAGAGTAGTACTAGGTCGTTGTGGGAGCCAGGTGGGTTGAGTTTCTGTTCGTCCACATTTTGGCTGAGGGGTGTGGTGTTGTGATTACCCGTGGTTATGACCTTGGACTTCATTGTTGAGACTTACGATGTGGGTTTTGACTCACCGGATGTTTATGGGCGCCTAACGAGTGAGTTCAACAGGCTCACTCAATAGGAGGCCTATGGAATCCCGTGAGGGGTGGGTGTGTCGGTTGTGTCGAGACCACAGGTGGGTCTAGTTGGCAATCCATTCAGGACTGGTGAGGTGGCTACTCCCGTGTGATAGTCTGTTTGGGACTCTATTGAGTCCGATTCACAAGTTGTTGTGGTATGTGTGTGGGTCACGCTGGGAGGGTCATAGGACTAGTTGAGGGGCATGGACCCTGATCTGGATGGGGATCGGTCTGTGTCCTCGTGAGTGGGTGGACCATAGTGGATAGGCATGTGTGGGAGTTGGCCTTAAAATTATATTGAATTGGTTAGAGGATGTGTTGGAGGCCCCATAGGCATGGGCCCGTGTGCTAGGGGTAGGGCATAGGTTCGTATGGTCGTGCATGTAGACATCCCAGACATTTATATGCCTATATGATTATATGCAGTGTATGCTTGATGAGATATCATTCATGTGTTACCCTCACTGGGAAAGTAGAGCTCACCCCTTTTCTTATAAGTACTTTTTAGAGGAGCGGTTGACAGGACCCTCAATCGGGAGTTGGATGTGGAGCTGCCAGTTTATTTTCTGTTATAGTTCCATTTTGTAGTTAGAGCTTGTTAATGTAATTGAAATATATGTTCATGCATGAGTTGGATGAATTTAATTATGGGATGATGTCATTACTTTTAATTATCAGTAATATTTATTGGTACTATTGGTGATTGGTTTAATTGTGGGTTTCCGTTTCAGTAGCGAAGAAGCTTGGAAGACTTTTATCAACAGTAAGCGAGACGTGGTCCCGGTTCACCAGGTTCTATCATTTTTTTCTTGAGCAATCATAGTCGAAAGAAGAGTTGGATTATGTGAAGGCTTGCTCCGAAAGGCTGCCAGGCCTGGCTCAGAATGAACGCTAGCGTAATGCTTAACACATGCAAGTCGAACGCATCTCGGATTTCGAATGCTCAGATTTGGAGTCTCTTATGAAAAAATGGAATCTTCGACGACTTGTTGAAGTTGGATTTGGATGAAGCCTTGTTTCACTTTTTCTTTTGGAGGTGTCACGGTTTCAGCAGATTTTGTTTTCTTTCTATTAGTAAAGCGGAGCTATGCCCTTGACTCTATTCGTTTGAAAAATATGGAATTCTTGGTTGATTTTTGATCTTATCTATTCCCCTTTTAGCTTACTTGTTTGTGCCCTCTACCTCGTTTGAAAAAGAGATGTTTTATTTTTCTACAACGGTTTATTTCTTTTTTTGCCCCAGGTATAATGCCCCGCCCTTTTTCACTCATCGAAAATCAGAGTCTATTTTTCATTTTTGAAATAAAGAGTGAGAGAGAGCGGGACGCCACGACGCGAGCTAAGTGTAACACCCCGCCCTTTTCACTCTAATATTCAGAGTTTATTTTTTTTTTTTAAATATAATAATCATGTGATCGGGGCGGACTGTCACGACGCGAGTTAAGTTCGGACTTCTAAAGTCCGACCCTTAACTGGCCAAGCCCATGTGCGTATGGATTAAGTCCACAAATTGATCCGCACATGGTACAAATACAACTTGCAGAATTATACTTAGTCTTAGTCTAACTGAGGTGATAATAGATCCTAAGACTAATCCATTTTAAAACTTAAGATAGCAAAACACATAGTTTATTCTTCAAAATTACTAATCAACCTTAACTAATCGTTCAATCAAACCATTCAACTTAAGACAAACCATAGCATCTAATTAACTACATTATTACATGCCCACAACATCTAGCTAACAAATTACATTGTCCAAGTACTTAAATAAAACATCCATATATTGTCCATTCATATCCATTCAAATCCATTCCACATGCCCAAGCTCCTATGCTTGGTTTTATTCTCGATCTACGTTCTTCCCTTTCCCTGCGTCATCCACTAAGGATATAGATAGGGCGTTAGATCAACGCGCCCAGTAGTGTTTTCGAATAGGGCTACCACATGGTTAGTTAAAAACATGCAAGTAATATAATAATAAAACATGTGTGACAAAATCCCATAAAATATGCTATGTATGAAATGAACATGTAATGAGTCCCACCCATCACCATTCATCATAGCCATCACTTGACGGAATTCTCATCGTCAAGGTAACCCACAGTGGTCTTTCGGACGCCCCGACGGAGTGTGGCCTCCGGATTCCTCCTTATGGGATTCTCATCATCAGGGTACTCCACAGTGGTCTTTCGGACGCCCCGACGGAGTGTGGCCTCCGGTTACAACACCATCATCCCATGCCATGCATGAGATCTCTATGCAAACATGTCATTTAGAAACATAACTTTACAATCATATAAGATATCAAAATCAACATAAAACAGCATATGAAATAGTGGTTACAATAAAGGTAGGAAACCTACACTTGTTTACTTTGTTCGACCCTTCCTTTGAACCGTCTTCCGATCACGGCTTGTACACCGTTCTAGAAATCCCAAAACCTTATTTACATAACAGCAAGTTAAGCATTCATTCATGTGATTCTAACTTAGTCTAAGTCCCAAAAATCCACTTAAACTTCCATGTCCTATCTTAGCCATAGAACCCCATAGTTCGGCCATGAAATGGCCGACCCATGATTTGTCTAAATGTACACATAGCAATTATTTATTAACCACTCAAGATGTTCCATGATCTTTTAAGTTTGAAACCATTTGATTTAATAAAATAGTCCTCATAAAATGATCCATGTGCATGGCCGAACCCTATGGTTCACTTTGTCCAATCATCACCATGATTACTCATGGTTTTTACATGCTGATTCAACCATGAATAATACATGGTTCAGCCGCTTATTAATCAACCAAAAACAGTACCCAAGTATCCCATTAATTGCCACAAGAACACCATAACTTTATATGGTTTTAATCTCACAAAAACCATTAAATACTTTCATGGAAATGTCATACCATTTCATGGGGTTCGGCCAACCCAATTGGCTGAACCTCATGGCCTATGGTTTAGATCTATTTATCCAATTATAAACTTATCTTATTGTTAAATCAAAGCACATAATGATTACTTAAAATCCATCCTACACTTAACCCAAATAACTATACAAAACAGTCCATGGTTTTGGTTCAAAAAGACCATCCAACTTAATCCAATCTCTTCATGGGGTTCAAATTAATAATAACCCATAACTAAGCATTGGTGTTTCTTGAAACAAGAGCATAAAATAAATCATAGCTTCCCACATGATTTTAAACCCAAATCCATCCTCAAAACAGTCCATGGGGTTCGGCCATACACATGGCCGAACCATATGGTTCTCTTAATGGAAACCCACCAATATTTATCTATGAAATTAATCAGCAAATTAACATAAGATAAATATGGTTCAGTCATGTCATATCTACTCCAAAACAGTAAGCTTAATTCCATATAAAAATCTTTTAAAAGCCCCACTCCAAAATATGGATTTTTGACTTTCAAACACCATAGAATCCACCAATTTTCTCATGGGGTTCGGCCATCCAAAGGGCCGAACCCTATGGTCCATATTTTTCCACTTTTTAACATCACATTCCTATATTTAAACCATTGATGGATCTGGCATACGATGGCTAGATCTCATTTTCTTAACCAATCTATTAAACAAGGGTTCAAAATGCACTTACGAATACCGCATCTCCTTCGGTTCTTTTGACTCCTTCTTTGACCCTTTATTTCCTTGACTTCTCATTCTCTCTTACTGTTCTTTGAACTGAGACTGATCTTGTTGCAAGCTCCTTGAGATAATTCAACCAAATTATATGGATTTGAGGGAGAAAGAGAGAAAACTTTGGCCTTGAATGTATGTGCTAAATCTTGATGCCAAAACCCTTTGGCTGAACTTGTCTTGATGAAAAGAGATCAATCCAAAGACTGATTAAGCAACCAGCTGCTGCTCTTGGTTTTGGAGAGATGATAATAGTCCAAGGAAGAGAGAGATAGAGATAGAGAGTAAAATGAGCCCTCTATGTTTAATCAAAACCAGCTCAAGGGATGGTGTCTCTAAGTGTCAACCTTTGTAACTCCCCTTTGCATTCAACATAAACCTTTATGTTGACTTATGGGTTTCATCCTTGGGATGAAACTCCTAAGACTTCAACGGTTCAGCCAAGGTAATTCAGCCCTTGTGTAACTCCCATCCTTTTGATACTCATCAACGCCAAAGTGGGGGTTTCATTTTTTTTTAACATGAAACTCTTCCATGCTCCAACGTCCCTATGCATATCTTTGTGATTATTTGCATTCTCTCCTTTATTCATCTCTCATTATCCTTGTATTTGTAACTCTCAAAACAACCACCCCTCATATCTCCTTAGTAGCCGTTACATGCATGAAATGTCTCATGCAACCAACGTCCCATGCAACCCATGTAACTTCAAAATGTAACTCCCATTCAAAATGTAACTCCCATTTTATTCATCACATAGATGGGAGTTACATGCATGGTAATGCCTCCCATGCACCAACGTTTTCCTTGCTTAAAATTTGGAATTAAAACACTTCCCCTCTCATTCACACACTTCACTCACTTACAATAAATTTAACTCCCTCAACTCAACTTATTCATTTAATGTAACTCAACTAATAAATTCCACTCAACTCAACTCCAACATTTATTTCAACTCAAACCCAACTCAAACATTTAACTCATCTTAACCCAATTAAGCTTTGAGCTCACCAAATAGTCAAATATGTCAACTACGACCCATTGGGTCCAATTTGGCCATTTTGACCCATTTAACAAAATTTGACCCAATTATGATTTTTGACCCATTTATGTATATCTTAAACATTTATTTGTTTTGCAAACAAAACTACCATCCTTTGGGTCTTGATTGAACCATTGACCCATTTAAATTCAAATCAATTTTATCACAATGGCAATTCTGTAAATATGAATAATTTCATATAAATTGCTAACTTTGAAATTCCAGGGTGTTACACTAAGTCCGAGCTTCCAAAGCCCGGCCCTTAACTGGCCAATCATACGTGTGTGTGGACTAAGTCCACTAAAACGGTTCACACGCAATAAGGCTATACTTACGAAATAAACGTAATGCAGAATTAATATGTGATTAAGATTACTAACCCTATCCATTTTTAAGCAAGGAAGTCCATCACATAAATTAATCTTAAGTTCCAATGTCCAAAAATAAAACCAAACCATAGCAAGATAGTTTTAAGTTATTACAGTTCCAAAATGCGAATAACTCAAATTACATTATCCGAGAATAAAACTTAAATAAAGTAATTCTAAATTATCCCAGCTCCTAAGCTTGGCTCATTTCACGTCCTTCGTTCCATCCATTCCCTGTATCATCAACTAAGGTAGAAGTAAGGCGTTAGTTAACGCGCCCAGTAGGTATTCCGAGTAGGGTCAAACACATGGATTAGTATACAAATCATAATAGATATATAATCTCAAAATCATGCAAGTCAATGCCATGCCATAGGTGTCATATGCCATGATTTCCCACCCATCAACCATATCTCAAATACATAGATAACCCTATTGATGTACAAGCCACATCAAGGTATTCATTGTCATGAATCCACACGTATGCCTTATCGGTCCCACCGAACAGAGCGTGGACTACTCTTTCATTTCAAACATCATAATCGGAATCAATGCGGATTCCTCCTCACGTTTGTTTATTGGATACCCGAATGGAGCGTGGACTCCTCTCATAAGTTCCCTCCCATGCCATGCATGAGATATGAGTGCATCATGCCATTTCATATTAAACATATAGCATTGAAATCCCATCCTTAAAACATAGCATTTTGATAACAAAAATAAACCATCGTACATATAAATAAAAATCATCACATATACATAGTCGAAGGTTTTCAACAAGGCAGGAATCCTACCAACGTCCAAGTATTGTATCCTTGCGTTTTCGTCAAAACCGATCACCGATCGTGTCAAAGCCGATCGTACACCCGTTTGTGAAATCCCGTTAGCTTATTACATTTAACACATAAATAAATCAAATCAATGATCCATTTGATTACCATCATCCCCTACATCATCCCATGTTCACTTTCATTTATGATCATAGTCCTAAACCGGTTAAGTCCCCCAAGGGGGTTCAGCCATACATCATGGCAGAAAAGTGTTTTAAGTCCATGAAAACCCATCAATGAGATTCAGCCATACAACATGGCCGAACCTCATTTTTTTGTTTTCTTGCCCATCTTTTTAGTCCTTGTTTATTTTAACCAATCCAAGTCAATCATCATTCGTTTCTTTATTTCTTAATCTAATATTCCATAGTTAATCATACTTAGGTCCATAAAAATTCATCCATGGGGTTCGGCCATACAACATGGCCGAACCCATGGTTCCTCCTCTTCATCCTCTTTTCATTTTAACCATCATTTCTTTTCCTTTTATTCCTTAACGAGGTAATCCATAGTTAATCATTCAATCTTTTAAACATAGATAGATTCATAAATATCATCCATGGGGTTCGGCCATACAACATGGGCGAACCCATGTTTCTCTCTTTTCATCGTCTTCCCCTCTTATAACACTTTGAAGATGGGTTTTTCTTAAAACATTTACATCCCATATGTTTAGGTCATTTGATGGGGTTCGGCCATACAACATGGCCGAACCTCATCTAGTCCCCTTTGTGTCCTCAAATAATCCCCATAAAAATTAGGTTTTGGCCATGCAAGGGGCCGAACCTTGTTCTTGATCATTCTCTTTATGAAATTTATCCCTTATATTTAACATACATAAGGTCATTCATAAATCATGTATACATAGTTCTTGACCTCATCCATTAATCATATATACAACCATAATCTTCATCATCATCACTTCATTTGTTCAACCTATCTTACCCACCAACAAGGTTAGGGTATTTTCATTCCAAATGCTTAACCATCTTCTTGGATAGATTTTCCTTTTACATTCCATGACCCATAACATTTTGGCCAACCTTTTCAACCCGAAATGGAACTCCATGGTTTCCTTAGTCTCTTTTGATAAATAACCCTTGTTTAAAGAATACATACCTATTCTGCGACTCCTCCGTTTCTTTAGGTCTGATTTTGCTCCTCCGTCCTTCTCCTTTCTTAGTCCTTTCTTCTTCCTCCTTGATCTTTAATGGAGTATTCGGCCAAGGTGTTGATTGAGAGAGGGAGAGGGTTTGAGATGAAAACCACTAATGGAGGGTTCGGCCTAGGTGAAGGTTGAGAGAGGGAGAGAGGGAGAGGATGAGATGAAAATCTCTAACTCTTTTTGTCTAAGAGAGGGGATCGCCTTAGGGTTTGAAGGTTGAGAGAGGGAGAGGAGGAGACGGTGAGATGAAGCAATCTCAACTCTTTTGTCTATGGGAGGATCGGCCAAGGCAGGGTGTGTAAGCCCTAACCTCCCAACCACCCACATTAAGGTGTGGTCTTTCCCATGTGTCCCTTGGCTAACCAAGGAGACACATGGCTTACACTTGGCCTTCTCCCCCTTCCCAACGATTTTTGTGTCTAGGGTTTCCATGCACCTCCCTCTTTGACTCACTTAAGTCTCTTCAACTTCCGTGTGACTCACTTGTGAACTCACTTCCCATTCAACTCAATTTGATTTGAACTCACCTATGTAACTGTTAACTCAACACTTAGAATTTATTTCTTAATTAATTCGTTAATTCAACTCTCTTCACTTAACCCTCTTGAACTCACTCATGAACTCACCCATGGTTGACCAACCATGGTTGCTTGCCCTACATGTGACTTTAGACCACATGCGACCTCACTTGGTGAGGTGGGTTTGGGTCCCACTTGGCTATGCCACTTCCGTGTCCCTCATACACTTACCACCTCACTTGATGAGGTGGATCCCATGCCTTAGGTCTTAATTGGGTACATGACCCGATTAAATCAATTCATCTTGACCCATTGGGTCCCAATTGGGTATTTGACCCAATTAACAATATGTACCCAAATTAATTAAAATCAACTCTATCCATGATCCGTTTGATCATAATTGGGCCATTGCCCCAATTCTTATCCAACATCCATTCCATCTATAGATCTTAAATTTAAAAATTAAAATAGATAATATCCAATATAATAATTGCACTAAAAATCCGGGTTGTTACAATATTACCCTCTTTTGAAATTTTAGTCCCGAAAATCGAGTGAAGTAGGGTTTCAAACAACTCATACAAAAAGCTCAGGATGAGCCGCTCTCATTTCTAATTCAAGTTCCCAGGTGGCTTCCTTATTACCATGTCAATCCCATACCACCTTGACGAACTGAATAGCTTGGTTCCGTATCACTCTCTGTGCTTTCCCAATCACTCTGACCGGCCTTTCCACATAAGTTACGTCGCTTTACACATCAACATCTTACACGTTCAACACGTGTGAAGGATCAGGATTGTATTTCCTCAACATAGAAACATGGAATACATCGTGCAAAGATGACAACTGTGGAGGAAGCGCCAATTGATAAGCCACCTCCCCCACCCTCTTTAGGATTGGAAACGGCCCCACAAATCTAGGTGACAGTTTCCCTTTCTTCCCAAATCGCATGTGTCCCTTTTGTGGCGAGACTTTTAAGAACACTAAGTCTCCCACTTCAAACTCAAGGAACCTCCTTCTCTTGTCAGCGTAGCTCTTCTGACGACTCTGTGCAGTAAGTAGGTGCTGTCGTATCAACTTAATCTGCTCCGTGCTCTCTGCAACTACCTCAGGTCCAATAGGTGCAGTTTCACCGGCCTCTGTCCAACACATTGGTGATCTACAGGGTCTACCATACAACGCCTCGAATGGAGCCATCTGGAGGCTTGCCTGGTAACTATTGTTGTAAAAGAACTCAACCAGCA
Organism: Chimonanthus salicifolius; assembly: GCA_013350335.1. NCBI lineage: Eukaryota > Viridiplantae > Streptophyta > Magnoliopsida > Laurales > Calycanthaceae > Chimonanthus > Chimonanthus salicifolius. The sequence continues at coordinate 22,499,608 of CM023541.1, read as the reverse complement.
GTAAGTGATCCTCCCATCCACCCTTGAAGTCTAACATATATGCTTTCAGCACATCCTCCAACGTCTGTACTGTCCTCTCTAACTGTCCATCAATCTGTGGATGGAACACTATGCTAATCAATAAGTTTGTCCCCATAGCCGACTGCATGCTCTGCCACACCCTGCCGGTGAATCGACCATCTCTGTCGGACACAATAGTCCGGGGGCTACCATGTAGTCTGATGATATCCTTGATGTACCGTCGACCCAAAGTCTCAGATGAATCTGTCATCTTGATGGGAAGAAAGTGTGCAGACTTTGTCAATCGATCTACCACAACACATATTGCATCGTTGCCCTTTGATGACCTTGGCAACCCTGTCACAAAATCCATGGAGATATGTTCCCATTTCCACTCCAGTACTGGTAAGGGTCTGAGTAATCCTGGTGGCTTCTGATGTTCAGTCTTAATTTGCTGACAAGTCAGGCAGTGAGCAACAAACTCTGCCACATCTCTTTTGATTCCATACCACCAATAGTGTCTCTTCAGATCATGTTACATCTTGGTGTTGTCCAAATGAATAAAGAGTTTGGTTTGGTGTGCCTCGATCAATAACTCTTTTCTGCAGTTCTAAGGCACATATGTCCTACCTCAGAATAAAAGACCCTGTCTCAATCGTAACTCCCATTCCGATATAACCTCACCTAGTAAACATTTTAGCCCATATCTCTTCCACTTCCGGATCTGTCCGTTGCTCCTGTTCAATCTTGGAAACCATGTTGGACTGTATGATCAGATTATACATACTCCCATGGGTCTTGATGTACAAATTGAACTCTCGAATTTTATTCAGCATTTCCCATTCCTTCCTAATCAAATTGGCCACTGTTGCATGTCACATGCGGCTGAAGGCATCCGCCACTTTGATCACCTTGCCAGGATGATATCGAATCGCAAACTCATAATCTTGTGCTGCCTCATGTTGAGTTCCTTCTGATCAAACAAATATTTCAAGCTTTTGTGATCTGAAAATACCTCAAACTTCTCGCCGTAAAGATAGTGTCTCCAGCTTTTGAGAGTGAAGACCACTGCTGCTAATTCCAGATCATGCGTGGGATAGTGACGTTCATGAATCTTCAACTGTCTTGAACCATAAACCACCACGTGTTGACTTTGAGTGAGAGAACACCCAAGTCCCCCTCCTGAAGCATCATAATATACTTCATAGCCCTTGCCTCTTTCTCACAAAATCAGAATAGGAGCAGTCGTAAGCCTCTCCTTCATTTCTTCGAATCTTCGATTGCATACATCAAACCATTCAAATTTGACTCCTTTCTGAGTGAGTCGGGTAAGTGGAGATGCAATCTTGGAGAAGTCCATAATAAACTTCCTATAATAACCTGCCAATCCCAGAAAGCTGTGGATTTTGGTTACATTCTTTGGAGCTTTCCATTCTTTAGCCGCCGCCACTTAAGCAGGGTCCACGGCTATACCTTCCACTGATATGACATGCCCCAAGAAGTTAACCTTAGATAGCCAGAATTCGCATTTGCTTGCTTTGGCATACAAGTGGTTCTTCTTCAGGGTATGCAAGACTATCCGTAAATGCTCAACATGCTCTTCTCGACTTTTGGAATAAATCAGGATGTCATCAATGAAAACAATTACAAACTTGTCCAAGTAAGGATGGAAGATCCTGTTCATCAGATCCATGAACACAGCTGGTGCATTGGTAAGTCCAAACGGCATGACCACATACTCATATAGACCATACTGCGTCCTGAAAGCCGTCTTCTCTATGTCTTCATCCCTAACCCGGATTTAATGATAGCCTGACATCAGATCAATCTTGGGGAAGTGACTGGAACCCCTAAGTTGATCGAATAGATCATCAATCCCGGGTAGAGGGTACTTGTTTCTGACTGTCAACTGGTTCAATTTCCTGTAATCTACACACATCCGAAGCGTACCATCCTTCTTCTTCACAAATAATACTGGTGATCCCCAAGATGATGTGCTGTTCCGGATGCATCCCAGTTTGAGCAGTTCATGAATTTGCTTCTTTAACTCTGACATCTCAGCTGGGGCCATCCGGTAATGTGGCAATGACACTGGAGTAGTTCCAGGATACAACTTGATCTCAAAATCAATCTCCCTCTTCGGTGGTAAGCCAGGGAGTTCTGTCAGGAATACCTCCGCGTAGTCTTTCACTACCGCAAGTAATTCAGCCACTGGTGCCTTGTCTAGTCCAATGTTGTTCAATACAAGGTGGTTCAATTCTTCATGTAGACTTTTGGTCATAGGAATGCTCTGTTTGTTGGCATGTACCACGTATCGTTTTCCCTCGGGTGACCAAAATATCTCCCCGCGGAGATGGCAATGAATGCTGCCTGGAAGTTAGCCAACCAATCCATGCCAAAAATGATGTCGTACTCAGTCATCTCGAGTACCAGATAATTGAACTCAAATCTGAATCCAGTAAGTTCAGTGTTTACCACTGTGCATATCAGTCCCAGTGATGTGTCTCCAGTGGGGGATACAATAGTGAGTGCGGTGGACAATTATTGTACTAAGGTACCAGTAGCATATATAAATGCAGTAGATACGAAGGAGTGGGATGCTCCGGAATCAAATAATACGAAAGCATATGAACTACCAACTACTGCCATACCTTGAATCACTGAGTGATCCACCATCTCTTGATGAGGAACCAAAGTATACAGTCGTCCAGATCCTGTCGGATTAGGTGCCCCTCCTGTCTGGTTATATGCCCTGGATACTTGTGAATGAGCTGATCGAGCTGGAGGGCGAAATGAACCCCTAGAATGAGAAGGCCTACTGTTCTGCGGACACTCCCTCTTGAAATGGTCCTGCTGACCACACTGAAAACAGGTGCTCACACCTCGAGGGACCTGAGAGACAGATACTAATGTGGAGGGCTGATTGGGACGAAGGCTCCAATTGACCCAGTAGAAGGTGATGGTCTCCCAAAGTTGGGTCGGAATCTCTTGTTCAGACGAAAAGCACTTCCCCCGCTCTGGCCTCGGCGGTTGTCCACAAACCACACTGTCTCTGTCAGCTCCTGCTCAGCTATGGTAGCTTGACTGACCACTTCCGCCAATGTAGGTGACTTGAAGATAGTCACTTTGACCCTGATGCTTGGTCGAAGGCCCCGCTCAAATTTACGAGCCTTTCTGCATTTTGTGTCCACCATTTATAAAGCATAACATGATAGACGGAGAAACTCCTGATGATATTCAGCCACAGTCATGGTGCCCTGCACCAAAGATATGAACGCTTGTGTTTGGCACTCCTTCTCCTCTTTTGGAAAGTAGTGATCCAGAAACATTGTAGAGAACTGGTCCCATGTCATCTCAGTCCTTTCCCCTACTGGAATCTGTGCCCGCTGTCGTTCAATCACTTCCCACCACTTGTCGGCATCATCGACCAACTGTGAAGTAGCCAGTAGTATTCTATCTTCATTACCGGCGATCTTCAGTAATGTCAAGATCTTGGTGATGTTCCTTAGCTAATTCTCCGCTCCGACAGGTCCTTCTTTCCCTTTGAAGTGAGGGGACGCTGTTGTTGGAAGTCTCTAACCATGCTTTGGTCATGCACCTCGTTGGTGGTCGCACTTCCATTGCCGTTCATATGTTGCTGCAGAACGGAAGTGACCACAGCCTGTACTAAGTTCTGCAGCTTGGGAGGTACCACTGGAATATTCACGTTATTCTGTTCCTCCTCTTGGTGTGGTTGTTGTACCTCTTCCTCCACATGCGGGTTTTGTCAAGTTCTTCTTCTTGAGGCATTTTCCCAAGTCATTGAAACATCGTTTGTCTTAGCTTTCTCGTAAAGTCTTGTGTTTTCATAGTTTGGGGAAATTGCCAAATAAACATCTTGTATTTCTTGTTGTTGGGGAAGTTTTCTATGTATCAAGTATTATTTCTCAATTCGGGGAAATCCTGATGTTTTCTTGTTTTCAGGAAACTTTCCTAAGTATGAAGTATTATTTCTCAATTTGGGGAAATCCTGATGTTTTCTTGTTTTAAGGGGAAATATGTTCCTATTTTGCTATGTTTGATGAATCTATTTTATGGTGATTGTCCTTCCCATGCTATCATTCATTTTTCGTCAAGTGTTGCACTCAGATTGAATGCCTCAGTCTGAGTCTTAACAAATTAAATTAATACGCCCCCCGTGCAGCGGACTCCGAAGAGTCGGTCAGTTGGGATTCTTATCTTGTCAGTGAGACATGATACCGTCTTAATCTTACTTCGAAAGATTCATACTTCTGGTTTCGCTCTAATACCAATTGTAATGCCTGCCCTTTTTCACTCGCCGAAAATTAGAGTCTAGTTTTTTTTTTTTTTTTTTTGAAATAAAGAATGAGAGAGAGCGGGACGCCACGACACGAGCTAAGTCCGAGCTTCCAAAGCCCGGTCCCTTAACTGGCCAACCATACTTGTGCATGGACTAAGTCCACTAAAACGATTCACACACAATAAGGCTATACTTGCGGAATAAACGTAATGCGTAATTAATATGTAATTAAGGTTACTAACACTATCCATTTTTAAGCAAGGAAGTCCATCATATAAGTTAATCTTTAGTTCCAATTTCCAAAAATAAAACCAAACCACACCAAGATAGTTTTAAGTTATTACAGTCCCAAAATGCAAATAACTCAAATTACATTGTCCGAAAATAAAACTTAAATAAAGTAATTCTAAATTATCCAAGCTCCTAAGCTTGGCTCCTTTCGCGTCCTTCATTCCGTCCATTCCCTGTATCATCAACTAAGGTAGAAGTAAGGCGTTAGTCAACGCGCCCAGTAGGTATTCCGAGTAGGGTCAAACACATGGATTAGTATAAAAATCATAATAGATATATAATCTCAAAATCATGCAAGTCAATGCCATGCCATAGGTGTCATATGCCATGATTTCCCACCCATCAACCATATCTCAAATACATAGATAACCCTCTTGATGTACAAGCCACATCAAGGTATTCATTGTCATGACTTCCCACGTATGCCTTATCGGTCCCACCGAACAGAGCGTGGACTACTCTTGCATTTCAAACATCATAATCGGAATCAGTGCGGATTCCTCCTCACGTTTGTTTATTGGATACCCGAATGGAGCGTGGACTCCTCTCATAAGTTCCCTCCCATGCCACGCATGAGATATGAGTGCATCATGCCATTTCATATTAAACATATAGCATTGAAATCCCATCCTTAAAACATAGCATTTTGATAACAAAAATAAACCATCGCACATATAAATAAAAATCATCACATATACATAGTCGAAGGTTTTCAACAAGGTAGGAATCCTACCAACGTCCAAGTATTGTATCCTTGCGTTTTCGTCAAAACCGATCGTACACCCGTCTGTGAAATCCCATTAGCTTATTACATTTAACACATAAATAAATCAAATCGATGATCCATTTGATTACCATCATCCCCTACATCATCCCATGTTCATTTCCATTAACGATCATAGTCCCTAAACCGGTTAACTCCCCCAAGGGGGTTCGGCCATACATCATGGCTGAAAAGTGTTTAAGTCCATGAAAACCCATCAATGGGGTTCGGCCATACAACGTGGCCGAACCTCATTTTTTTGTTTTCTTGCCCCTCTTTTTAGTCCTTGTTTATTTTAACCAATCCAAGTCAATCATAGTTCGTTTCTTTATTTCTTAATCTAATATTCCATAGTTAATCGTACTTAGGTCCATAAAAATTCATCCATGGGGTTCGGCCATACAACATGGCCGAACCCATGGTTCCTCCTCTTCGTCCTCTTTCCATTTTAACCATCATTTATTTTCCTTTTATTCCTTAACTAGGTAATCCATAGTTAATCAATCAATCTTTTAACCATAGCTAGATTCAAAAATATCATCCATGGGAACCGTCCATACAACATGGCCGAACCCATGTTTCTCCATTTTCATCACCTTCCCCTCTTATAACACTTTGAAGATGGGTTTTTCTTAAAACATTTACATCCCACATGTTTAGGTCATTTGATGGGGTTCGGCCATACAACATGGCCGAACCTCATATAATACCCTTTGAGTCCTCAAATAATCCCCATAAAAATTAGGTTTTGGCCATGCAAGGGGCCGAACCTTGTTCTTGATCATTCTCTTTATGAAATTTATCCCTTATATTTAACATACATAAGGTCATTCATAAATCATGTATACATAGTTCTTGACCTCATCCACTAATCATATATATAACCATAATCTTCATCATCATCACTTCATTTGTTCAACCTATATTACCCACCAACAAGGTTAGGGTATTTTCATTCCAAATGCTTAACCATCTTCTTCGATGGATTTTCCTTTTACATTCCATGGCCCATAACATTTTGGCCAACCTTTTTGTCCAAGAGAGAGGGTCGGCCTTAGGGTTTGAAGGCTGAGAGAGGGAGAGGAGGAAAGGGTGATATGAAACAATCTCAACTCTTTTGTCAAAGGGAGGATCGGCCAAGGGAGGGTATGTAAGCCCTAACCTCCCAACCACCCACATTAAGATGTGGTCTTTCCCATGTGTCCCTTGGCTAACCAAGGAGACACATGGCTTACACTTGGCCTTCTTCCCCTTCCCAAAGATTTTTGTGTCTAGGGTTTCCATGAGATGGAAACCCTCCACCTCCCTCTTTGACTCACTTAAGTCTCTTCAACTGCCATGTGACTCACTTGTGAACTCACTTCCCATTCAACTCAATCTTGATTTGAACTCACCTTTGTAACTCTTAACTCAAGACTTAGAATTTATTTCTTAATTAATTCCTTAATTCAACTCTCTTTACTTAACCCTCTTGAACTCAACCATGGTTGACCAGGTCAACCATGGTGGCTGGCCCTATATGTGACCTTAGACCACAAGGCACCTCACTTGACGTGGTGGGTTTGGGTCCCACTTGGCTTTGCCACTCCCTTGTCACCTCATACACTTGCTACCTCACTTGATGAGGTGGATCACATGCCTTAGGTCTTAATTGGGTACATGACCCGATTAAATCAATTCATCTTGACCCACTGAGTCCCAATTGGGTATTTGACCCAATTAACTATATTTACCCAAATTAATTAAAATCAATTCTATCCATGATCCGTCTGATCATAACTGGGCCATTGCCCCAATTCTTATCCATCTAACATCCATTCCATCTATAAATCTTAAATTTAACAATTAAAATAGATAATATCCAATGTAATAATTGCATTAAAAATCCGGGTTGTTACACCAGGCGGATCCAGGTCGTGCCCCTAGGTGAACAGTAATGACCCACCCTTTTTCCATCTATAAAATCAGAGTAATTCTTTTTATAGGAAAAAGACGGAGACGTCACGACGTGAGTCATGTCCGAGCCAGGAAACCCAACCTTGATTGGCCCAACCTAGCACATGCATGGTACAAGCCCACAATTACATTTTGCTAGTGCTAGCATAACGTACGAAATATTTAAGAATTTACATTACATGACTAGCAAATCATGATTCAAGCAAGGACAAGGTAATTCCCAACAATTATATGAGTCAAAGACAAAACAAGAATATTAACTGTCCAAAGTCACAATATTACATTCCCCAAAAAGAAGACTGAAAGTTCCCATTTTAAATGTTCTATAACATTATATTGATCCTAGAGGGAGGGAAGTGAATAGGTCAATCCTATTTTTAATGGTGTTTACAAATTTCTTGATTATTTAAGGTGCAGCGGAAGGTTCATCAAGAGATTTGGTTAGTGTGAAAATTTCATTAAGCAATCGCACTAAGATTATGACTCTTATACATATAGTTTGATTATCGATACTTGGGCGCAATGTGTATAATGAGATAATCAATATGCAAAGTGATGTGTTAAGAAGAGTACTTAAGTACTAAATACAAACAAACATAGATCAAACAACATAAAACCAATTTAAAGTGGTTCAGTTAGCCAACCAACATCACTGTTAGGACTCGCTCAACCTTGAGCTATTCCCAAAATCCAATCGGTGGGGACTTACACCCTCACAACTAGAGTAAGAATTCCACCTCACTCAATCAGCTGGGAATTTCACCCACCACTATCGAATAGGAATTCCACCTATCCATTTGGTCGTGAGTTCCACCCACCTCTATGCCAGAGATAACGCTCTAGAATTTTTTATAGTGGCTTCAGGGTACCTCCCTTAATCCACTTTCGGAACAAAGGTTTTAAAGAAAATTAAAACAAAGAACCACTTGCCATTGAAGCTGTTTCTTCTGATGTGTGCTTCCTCGAGATCCCACCCATGTATGCCGATGCTCCGCCTCATAGCCGTCGTTTAGCAATCACATTCTAGGGTGTCAAGGAAACTAGTTCTACCAAAGGTTTCCTAGCTTATGGTCCTCACCTTCTCACTTTCAAACTTATATCCTCAAATTGGTTGTTTATGAGTTTTCATCCTTCCTCTCTCTCTCACAACTCAATCTATTTGATTGGTTGTATTTGATTCCCCTAGTGTAAGTACGAGAGAGAGAGAGAGAGTGATCCTTGTGTTGGCCCTTGTTTAACCTCACTGGTGAAGATGAGGGTTCAACTGATATGTTCGAAGGATACCAACTGGTTGCATAAAGGTTGGTTTATATAGCGTAGGCTATCAGTTGAAGTAGCAGTAATGTACCGACAGGTCGGTCTCACTAAGGAGTCGGTGACTAGAAATGTTACCGTTACAATTCCAACCGTTGTACATTAAGTGCACTCCCAACGGTAATATTCTTTCCCAGTCGACATGTCGTTGTCACTGATGGGTCGACACTTATGGTACTGAGAGGTCGGTCCATACTAGAGGCTCGTTCTAGTGAAAAAACATGTTTAACAGTAGTTTCCACTTTGGAAACGTGTTATCCAGAACGACCTGTCGCCCATTACCCAGGGGCCGGTCCTAGTACTCTTGATCGGTCTTTGATTGCCTATATGTCTGTCTCTTCGAAGAATCCACATGAGTTAAAGGTTTTAGAACTCAATATCTTGATCGATGAGTCGTTGACCATGATTGGTCATTTCAGCCTTTCACCGAGGGGTCGGTGCATACGAGACTCTCGATCAAAGGTAAACCCAGAATGACAGTTTAATGTTCCTTACAATTCACTTTATTCTCAAAAGATAACAATTTAACTAAGCTATTCAAGTTTCTTTTTGAATCCATCCTTTGATCAGACTTGGCTACCGCTAGGCCCAACCTCTTTTTCTTTGTCATGATCTGCATTAACATCTAAGGGTAAAATGTACGGGCTTAGTTAACTTGCCCAGTAGGAAATTTCGATCACATAGTGCACTGGGTGTGAAATCTCATAATAACAAATATTAGAACTAACAAATGAGGAAAATCACAGGTAATGATCAATACATGTTTTTCAAAATACGATAAGATCATAAAAAAGTCTAATAACTCAAAAATCATAAAAATAAGATGCCATGGGTGCCATGCATCAATGATATGCCCACCCATTTCCATGCATCAGATTATAACTATCACATCAAATAATGATTCTCAATATTGGCCACTTATATCCACAGCATTTGAGGCGGCGACCACCAAGGTGTTGTTACCCATTTACAAATTAATCAAGACTATCGATGGAGTATGGACTCCTCCTTCTGCACAGGGTTTCGGGACTTACTCGGGAGCTCTTTGGCCCAATTGTTGCCGTAGGATTTACACACAAGGACAGGGCCAAAGTCTAATATTTCACTTATTGTACACGAGACCAAGCAAAGTCCGGACAGTTCCTTCTTGGCTCGGTACTGCAAATCACTTTCATGCGAAACCAAACAAGTCCAGACATTTCATTCTTGGCTTGCTAATGTCAACCTTCCCATGCAACCATGAATGAGGTAATGTGTGAAATCATGATGATAAAATCATAAATCAATTAATTTCGCATAAAAAATCATTTCCATGTATATAATAAAATCATAATCTCATAAATCCATATTTAAGTTTTTAAAATATATAACATATAATAAAATCATTCACCTCATTGTGCCTCAATAAAGTCGGAACTCCTACCTGATCGAAAGTAATCAACCAAAGGAAAACTCAAACGTTAGTTCGAATGGCATCGGAATTACCCTCGATTCCTTTTGTCCATGTACATATTTCAAATCACAATTTATAGATTATTAACACCTGAAATCCTTATCTAATCGGTGTAGGTCTAAACTAGACCTAAAGGTCTACTGTATGATTTCCAAGACCTAAAAGATTCCATTCATATTTGATTTTAACAACATATATATTAACATTGTTAAATCGTCTTTGTTTCAGGCCGACATATTGACATTGTCGATACATCGCCACTGGACACAGTCGACACATCGACAATCTCCATATGTCTTCTGGTTTCTGTCTGTTCTAGTGTAAGTTTTCCAGTTTCTCTTCTGGTCATATATGTATATATCGACACAGACGATATATCCAATGGTTCATACAGTCGGTATGTCAAGTCGTTGACATATCCTCCTGATTTGATTTATCAATTTCTTAAGTCGTCCTCTGTTTCCCGATTATATGTATCGATCCACTCGATACATGTATACATGCATATATTCACACGGTGTTCTTCTACTAGGGGTGAAACTTGGGTTGGGTTTTGGCCCGACCCGACCCGAAAATATTGTGGGCTGGGTTGTAGAAATTGTAAACTCGGGTCGGGTTGGGTTAGGAAAAAAAAAACCCAACTGAAATTTTGGTCGGGTTGGGCTGGAGAATTTAAATTTCAACCCGACCCGACCCAAAAAAATCTGACCCGAAAAAATCCGACCCGTATTCATAACTTAAATAAAATCCTAAATACTTTTACCTTAATGAAACCCATTCGGGGTCCCTTCCACTCTTACAATAAATTAGAATACTACAAGTCCCAAATATAAATTGTCATCTAAGGATCTTCTAAAAAAGAAAAAAAAAATCCTTACAATTTATATTTGGGACCTGTAATATTCTATTTTACTTGATGAAATATTTAATATTGAATTGTTAGATTTGAAGACAACAATATGGGTTACTTGGGGGAGTACTGGATAGCTTCTTGAAGTAGGAAGGAAATGCTCACTCGGGCTAAGTCAGGTAGGGTCGGGTCAACTCTCGGGTTGAGGGTATTAGCAATTCGAGTTTGGTTGGGTTGACATACTCGGTTTGCAATTCGGGTCGGGTCGGGTCGGGTTCAAATTTTTTTGACATGGGTTAGGGTTGGATTTGTCAAAACCCGACGCGTCCGACCCGAGTTTCAGCCCTATCTTCTGCCGATACATCGACATAGTCGATGCATAGGTTTTGAATTAGTTCATGGCATTTAATGTAACACCTGGATTTTTCAAATCATAAATATATTGGATTGGTTTACTTAAATTGCTAAATTGGTTGAATTTAAGGTTAGAAATTGAAATGGACCCTAAATGGGTAAAGGAGTTGGGTCAATAACCCAATTAAGACCCAACTGGTCATGGATAAGGTTCAATTTGAAATAATTGGGTAAGCCTTAAATAAATGGGTCAATTGATCAATGGGGACCCAATGGGCTATGATGAGTTTATTTTTAAGTAAATGGGTAAAAGATAATTGGGTCAAATACCCAATTAAGATCCAAGGCATGAGAATCCAACTCATCAAGTGAGGTGGCAAGTAAGTAACATGGCTACGTGGGACCCAAGTGCCATGTGTCATGGTCGACCATGTCATGGTTGACTTGGTCAATATTGGAGAATTCATATGAGTTGAGTTAAAGGAATTAGTCAATTAAATAAGTATAAATGAAATAAGATGTGGTTGAGTTCAAGTGCTTGACTTGAAAAATGAGTTCATTTAAGTTGAGTTGAATTGTTTTAAGTTGAGTTGAGATGGGAAGTGGGAGAGACTTCCATCTCCAGAGGCACAAACCCAAGGGACACGTTGGGAAGCAATGGGTGCTTTGGTTCACCCAAGGGACATGTTGGGGAAGCAATGGGTGCTTTGGTTCAACCAAGGGACTCCTTGGTGAGGGAGAGATAGGGTTTAGTCTTTCACATAAAAGATATCAGCCCAAGGGGCACACTCCACCCCTTAGCCGATTGCATCTCCTTGAAACAAAGAGATTTTCTCTCTTCTATCTCTCTCCCCACCACACCATCGATTGTACTTGGAGAAATCAGTGAAGAACAAGAAAGGAGGGAGAAGGACTGAGGAGTAAAGTTCAGATTTAAAAGAAACAAAGGAGACGGGAAAGAGGTATGTATGGAGTTAGTAGTATGGGATTAAGGTTAAGACCAAGAGAAACCATAGATTTGGCCATGATTTGGCCGAACCTATGGATTCCATATACTGATTTGAAATGGATGGCCGAATTATGTTAAGGCCATGGGATTGGAAAACCATCTAGAGGATGGAAATGGTTGAAACACAAAGAAAGGTGGTGTTCGATTTATAATATGAAACAAGTTTGAAAGGATAAATGGACAAGACCCTAACTTTGATTAGTGGGTAGAGCATGTCCACGGATTTTATGTATAAATGGTTTAATACATGTTTAAAAAGGATAAGGGGAGATTTTATGAAGAAAAGAATGTAAAATCATGCAAACAAAACAGGATTGAACACGGATTGCACTGTCTACAGACTGGTTTCGACCGTCCGCGGACGGGTAACAGACATAGATAGGATGTTGTCTGCGGACGGATTGCACTATCTGCGGACAGGTTTCTATCGTCCGCGAGATGGCTTTCGACCGTCCGCGGACGGATAACAGACATGGATAGGGTGTTGTCTGCAGACGGATTTCACTGTCTGCAAACGGGTTTCTATCGTCCGCGGGACGAGTTTCTACCATCCGTAGGAGGGGCAGCGGAGGGTAACATGCCGGGTTCAGTCGACTGAATTCTTGATTCAATTGACTGAATTTAAAAGTGAAAATTGATTTTAAATAATTTTTTTTTCAGAAATGATAATTGACTCGCATTGTTAAAATAAAATAAGGATTAAAAAAAAAAGGGGTCAAAAACAAAAGAACGAGGTTCGGCCATGTTGTATGGCCGAACCCCATTGATGGATTTTTGTGGACTTGGACACAATTTAGCCATGATGTACGGCCGAACACCCTTGAGGATCTTAACCGGTTTAAGAACTATGATGCATAAATGGAAATGAACATGGGATGATGTAGGGGAGGATGGAAATCAAATGGATCATCAAATTGATTTATTTATGTGCCAAATGTAATAAGGAAAAGGAGATTTGCAAAAGGGGTTTTGCAATTCAGTTTCGACGTGATCATTGAACGTGACCTTCACGAAAACATCAAGGATATCATCTTGGACGTTGGTAGGATTCCTACCTTATTGAAATGCATAGGGATCTACATATGTATGAGTTTATGGTTTGATTTACATACATGATGAATCATTTTGGTTAAAATGAATGGAATATGTTTTGTGAGCTGTTTTTTAATTAAATATGTATTTTGATACAAAAATGACAATTGTGCATTCATGATCTTCCAACGTCCATAATGATGGTGTCTTCCCAAGTGTCCCTTGGCTTGGCCAAGATACCACTTGAGATGGAACACCCCTCTATCTTCCAACGTGTATGCCTTTGGATATGGCTTGTGTAACAACAAAACCATTCAACTTCCTCATAATAATCCCTTTGGAGTTTCATCCCATGAGATGAAACTCCCATCTCACCAACGTGTATGCATGGATAAGCTTTGTGTAAAAATAAAAACCTTTCACCTTCTCATTAATGTTCCTTTTGGAGTTTCATCCGATGAGATGAAACTCCCACCCTTCCCAACGTGTGTCCATTTTGAGTTTGGTCTTATGAGATGTAACTCTCCATCTTCCCACTCCACTCACTTAAAATGAAAGTCCCATTAACTTCCCATTCAACTCATCTCTTTAACTCAACTCATATCTTTAATTCAACTCTATTTAGCTCACTTAAAATCAACTCAATTCCTTGATTCCATTTTGAACTCAATCCAATTTAATTCAGCCATACCTTAATTGAACTTGAACTCATTTGGTGGTCAACCAAGTCAACCATGACCCATTGGGTCCCAATTGGGCATTTGACCCAATTGCCAAACTTGACCCAATTAAATAAATCTTACCCATTTATTTCAATTGACCCTTATCCATAATCCGTTGGGTATTAATTGGGTAATTGACCCAACTCCTTACCCATCTAAGGTCCATCTCCATTAATTTACAAATTAAATGGACAATTTCCATATATATATATATATATATATATATATATATATATATATATATATATATATTCATGTCTTGAAAATCCGGGGTGTTACAAAGAGTCATCGAGCGTCAACAAACACAAATCCCAACGGAGGAAAGGACTGAGATGACATGGGACCAGTTTGTAGGAATGTTTCTGGATCATTATTTTCCAGAGGAGGAGAAGGAGCGCCAAACCCAAGCATTTATTTCTCTGGTTCAGGGCACCATGATGGTTGCGGACTACTATTCGGAGTTTCTCCATTTATCATGTTATGCTCTGTACATAGTAGACACGGAATACAGGAAGGTTCGGAAGTTTGAGCGAGGCTTACGACTAGCCTAAGAGCCAAGGTCACAATAGTCAAAGCAGCAACTTTGGCGGAAGTGGTCAGCTGAGCTAGTATAGTTGAGCAAGAGCTAATGGAAACGGTTAAGTTTGTGGACAGTCGCCAAGGGCCAAGCGGGGGAAATGTTTTTTGCTCGAACAAGAGAATCCGACCCAACTTTGGGAGACCATCACCTTATACTGGGTCAACTGGAGGTTTTCGTTCCAATCAGCCCTCCACATCAGGACCCGTCTCTCAGGTTCCGCGCAGTGTTGACGCATGTTTCCAGTGTAGTCAGCAGGGTCATTTCAAGAGGGACTGCCCACAGATCAGTAGACCTACTTTCTCCAGGGGTTCATTCCGTCCTCCAGCTCGACTAGCTCATTCACATGCATCCAGAGCATATAACTAGACAGGACGGGCATCTATTCTGACAGGATCTGGACGACTGTATACTTTGGCTCCTCCTCAAAAGACGGTGGATCACTCAGTGATTCAAGGTATTGCAGTAGTTGGTAGTTCCTATGTTTTTGTATTATTTGATTCAGGAGCATCCCACTCCTTTGTATCTGCTACTGGTACTCTAGTACAACAACTGTCCACTGCACTTACAATTGTATCCCCTATTGGAGACACATCACTGGGACTGATCTGCACATCGGTAAGCACTAAACTTGCTTGGTTCAGATTTGAGTTCAATTATCTGGTACTCGAGATGACAGAGTACGACATCATATTCGGCATGGATTGGCTGGCTAACTTCCAGGCCGGTATTGACTGCCATCTCCGCAAGTTGATATTCTGGTCACCTGAGGAAAAACGATATGTTGTACATGCCGACAGACAAAGCATACCAATGACCAGAAGATTGTACGAGGAAATGAACTGTCTAGTACTGAACAGCATCAGACTAGACAAGGCGCCAATGGCTGAACTAACTGCAGTAGTGAAAGACTACGCAGAGATATTTCCAACAGAAATCCCTAGTTTGCCTCTAAAGAGGGAGATCGATTTCAAGATCAAGTTGTATCCTGCACTGCTCCAGTGTTATTGCCGCATTACCGGATGGCCCCATCGGAGATGTCGAAGCTAAAGAAACAAATTGATGAACTACTCAGACTAGGATGCATTCGGAACAACACATCATCTTGGGGAGCACCGGTATTATTTGTGAAGAAAAAAGATGGTACACTTCGGATGTGTGTAGATTATCGAAAATTGAATCAGCTGATATCAGAAACAAGTACCCTCTACCCAGAATTGATGATCTATTCAATCAACTCAGAGGTTCCAGTCACTTCTCTAAGATTGATCTGATGTCAGACTATCATCAAATCTGTGTTAGGGATGAAGACATAGAGAAGACGGTTTTCAAAACTCGATATGGACTATATGAGTATGTGATCATGCCATTTGGACTCACCAATGCACCAGTTGTGTTCATGGATCTGATGAATAGGCTCTTTCGTCCTTACTTGGACAAGTTCGTAATTGTTTTCATTGATGACACCCTGAAGAAAAATCAATTATATGCCAAAGAAAGCAAGCGCGAGTTCTGGCAATCAGAGGTCAATTTCTTAGGACATGTCATATCAGCGGAAGGAATAGCTGTGGGCCCAGCTAAAGTGGCAGCAGTTAGAAACTGGAAAGCTCCAAGGAATGTGACCGAAATAAGCAGCTTTCTGGGATTGGCTGGTTATTATCGGAAGTTTATTATGGACTTCTCCAAGATTGCATCTCCACTCACCTTACTCACTCAGAAAGGAGTCAAATTTGAATGGCCTGAGGTGTACAACCGAAGGTTCGAAGACCTGAACGATAGGCTTACGACTGCTCCTATTCTGATTTTGGCGGAAAGAGGTAAGGGCTATGAAGTATATTGTGATGCTTCAAGAGAAGGACTTGGGTGTTCTCTTACTCAAATTCAACACGTAGTGGCTTATGGTTCAAGGCAGTTGAAAATTCATGAACGCCACTATCGCACACATGATCTGGAATTAGCCGCAGTGGTCTTCACCCTCAAAAACTGGAGACACTATCTGTACGGCAAAAAATTTGAGGTATTTTCAGATCCCAAAAGTTTGAAGTACCTGTTTGATCAGAAGGAACTCAACATGAGGTAGCACAGATGGATGGAATATCTGCAAGATTATGAGTTCGCACTTCGATATCATCCTGGCAAAGAAAATAAAGTGGTGGATGCCCTCAGTCGCATGACACATGCAACTGTGGCCAGTTTGATTATGAAGGAATGGGAAATGCTGACAACTATTCAGGAGTTTAATTTGTATATCAAGGTTCATGGGAGTATGTACAATCTGATGGTACGATCCAACATGGTTTCCAAGATTGAGCAAGAACAGAGGACAGATCTAGAAGTGGAAGAAATATGGGTTAAGATGTCTACTGGTGAGGTTGTACCGGAATGGGATTTACGAGCGGGACAAGGTCTTTTATTCCGAGGCAGGACGTATGTGCCTCAAAGCTGCAGAAGAGAGTTGTTGATCGAGGCACACCAAATGAAACTCTCTACTCATCCGGGTAGCACCAAGATGTATCATGATCTGATGAGACACTATTGGTGGCATGGACTTAAAAAGAGGTGTTGCTGACTTTGTTGTCATTGTCTGACTTGTCAGCAAGTCAAGACTGAACATCAGAAACCACTAGGATTACTCAAACACTTACCAATGCCAAAGTGGAAATGGGAACATATTTCCATGGATTTTGTGACGGGATTCCCAAGGTCATCAAAGGGCAATGATGCAATATGGGTCGTAGTAGATCGACTGACCAAGTCTGCACACTTTCTTCCAATCAAGATGATGGATTCATCTGAGACCTTGGGACAACGATATATCAAGGATATCATCAGGCTACATGGAATCCCCAGGACTATCGTCTCTAACAGAGATGGCCGATTCACTTGCAGGGTGTGGCAGAGCATGCAGTCAGCTATGGGGACCAACTTTTTTATTAACACAGCTTTCCATCCACAAACTGACGGTCAGTCAGAGAGGACAATACAAACCTTGGAGGATATGCTGAGAGCTTACATGTTAGACTTCAAGGGTGGCTGGGAAGATCATCTACCACTGGTTGAGTTCTCGTACAACAACAGTTACCAGGCAAGTCATTGCTCCATTTGAGGCGTTGTATGGTAGACCCTGTAGATTACTAGTGTGTTGGACAGAGGCCGGTTAGCCTGCACCTATTGGACCTGATCTAGTAGTAAAGACTACGGAACAGATTAAGGTAATACGACAGCATCTGTTCACTGCACAGAGTCGTCAGAAGACTTACGCTGACAAAAGAAGGAGATTCCTTGAGTTTGAGGTGGGAGACTTAGTGTTCTTGAAGGTCTCGCCATGAAAGGGGCACATGCGATTCGGAAAGAAAGGGAAGCTGTCACCTAAATATGTGGGACCCTTTCCAATTCAAACGAGGGTGGGGGAAATGGCTTATCGTCTGATACTTCCTCCACAGCTGTCATCTTTGCACGATGCATTACATGTTTCTATGTTGAGGAAATACAATCCTGATCCTTCGTACATGCTGAATGTGCAAGACATAGAAGTACAAAATGACGTATCTTATGTCGAAATGCCTGTCAGAGTGATTGAGACAGAACAAAGGGTGTTATGGAACCAAGCAATTTAGTTCGTCAAAGTGGTATGGGACCGAGATGGTACTGAGGAAACCACTTGGGAACTTGAATCGGAAATGAGAACAGTTCATCCTGAGTTATTTATGTAATCCGTTTGAAACCCTACTTCACTCGATTTTCAGGACGAAAATTTCAAAAGAGGGTAATATTGTAACACCCGGATTTTTCAAATAAAAAATATATTGGATTGGTTTACTTAAATTGCTAAATTGGTTAAATTTAAGGTTAGAAATTGAAATGGACCCTAAATGGGTAAAGGAGTTGCGTCAATAACCCAATTAAGACCAACCGGTCATGGGTAAGGTTCAATTTGAAATAATTGGGTGAGCCTTAAATAAATGGGTCAATTGCTCAATGGGGACCCAATGGGTTATGACGAGCTTATTTTTAAGCAAATGGGTAAAAGATAACTAGGTCAAATGCCCAATTAAAATCCAACGCATGAGAATCCACCACATCAAGTGAGGTGGCAAGTGACAT
The DNA here is from genome assembly GCA_013350335.1 of Chimonanthus salicifolius. Lineage (NCBI taxonomy): Eukaryota > Viridiplantae > Streptophyta > Magnoliopsida > Laurales > Calycanthaceae > Chimonanthus > Chimonanthus salicifolius. The sequence continues at coordinate 22,480,883 of CM023541.1, read as the reverse complement.
GGCTACGTGGGACCCCAAGTGCCATGTGTCATGGTCGACCATGTCATGGTTGACTTGGTCAATATTGGAGAATTTATATGAGTTGAGTTAAAGGAATTAGTCAATTAAATAAATTTAAATGAAGTAAGATGTGGTTGAGATCAAGTGCTTGAGTTGAAAAATGAGTTCATTTAAGTTGAGTTGAATTGTTTTAAGTTGAGTTGAGATGGGAAGTGGGAGAGACTTCCATCTCCAGAGGCACAAACCCAAGGGACACGTTGGGAAGCAATGGGTGTTTTGGTTCACCCAAGGGACACGTTGGGGAAGCAATGGGTGCTTTGGTTCAACCAAGGGACTCCTTGGTTGGATACAAATCATTAAGAGAGGGAGAGACAAGGTTTAGTCTTTCACATAAAAGATATCAGCCCAAAGGGCACACTCCACCCCTTGGCCAATTGCATCTCCTTGAAACAAAGAGATTTTCTCTCTTCTATCTCTCTCCCCACCCACACCATCGATTGTACTTGGAGAAATCAGTGAAGAACAAGAAAGGAAGGAGAAAGACTGAGGAGTAAAGTTCAAATTTAAAAGAAACAAAGGAGACGGGAAAGAGGTATGTATGGAGTTAGTAATATGGGATTAAGGTTAAGACCAAGGGAAGCCATAGATTTGGCCATGATTTGGCCGAACCTATGGATTCCATATACTGATTTGAAATGGATGGCCGAATTATGTTAACGCCATGGGATCGGAAAACCATCTAGAGGATGGAAATTCTTGAAACACAAAGAAAGGTGGTGTTCGATTTATAATATGAAACAAGTTTGAAAGGATAGATGGACAAGACCCTAACTTTGATTAGTGGGTAGATCATGTCCACGGATTTTATGTATAAATGGTTTAATACATGTTTAAAAAGGATAAGGGGAGATTTTATGAAGAAAAGAATGTAAAAACATGCAAACAAAAGAGGACTGAACACGGATTTCTGCGGACGAGTTTCTATCATCCGCGGGACGGGTTTCGACCATCCGTGGACGGGTAATAGACATGGATAGGATGTTGTCTGCGGACGGATTGCACTGTCTGCAGACGAATTTCTATTGTCCGCGAGATGGGTTTCGACCATTCGCGGACGGGTAACAGACATGGATAGGGTGTTGTCCGCAGACGGATTTCACTGTCTGCAAACGGGTTTCTATCGACTACGGGAAGGGTTTCTACCATCCGCAGGACAGGCAGCGGAAGGTAATCTGCTGGGTTCAGTCGACTGAATTCTTGATTTAGTCGGCTAAATTTAAAAGTGAAAATTGATTTTTAATAATTTTTTTTTTCAGAAATGATGATTGACTCGCATTGTTAAAATAAAATAAGGATTAAAAAAAAAAAAGGGGGTCAAAAACCAAAGAATGAGGTTCGGCCATGTTGTATGGCCAAACCCCATTGATGAGTTTTCGTGGACTTGAACACAATTTAGCCATGATGTATGGCCGAACCCCCTTGTGGGACTTAACCGGTTTAAGAACTATGATGCATAAATGGAAATGAACATGGGATGATGTAGGGGAGGATGGAAATCAAATGGATCATCAAATTGATTTATTTATGTGCCAAATGTAATAAGGAAAATGAGATCCACAAAAGGGACTTTGTAATTCGGTTTCGACGTGATCGTTGAAAGTGACTGTAATGCCCCGCCCTTTTCCACCCTTCCGAAAATCAGAGTCTATTTTATTTTATTTTTTATAAATAAAGTCAAGTGGAAGAGAGCGGGGAGCGTCATGACGCGAACTAAGTTCGGACTTCCAAAGTCCGACCATTTACTGGCCAACCATGTGTGCATGGACTAAACCATGATAAACAACACACACACGGAACTAAATAAAACTTGCGGAATAAACATAACTGATTGCGGAATAAATCAAATATGTGGAATTATAATCAATCCTCAGACTGCTCCATTCTCAAATAGCAAAGTACAAGTCATAATTACTTAAAACTAAATCTTCATTCAAACTTAAATCAAACCATAGCAGTTATCTCCATTATTACATATCCATGAAGTTTATCCAAATAACAAAAATTAGGAAATCCAATCCAACACCCATACTCTTATGCTTGGCTTCCCTCGCGATCCTCGGCCTTTGCTTTTCCCTTTCCTTTTCCTGCATCATCCTCTAAGGATAGAATTAGGGCGTTAGATCAACGCGCCCGGTAGGATTTCCGATCAGGGCTACCACCTGGTTAGTATATAACATGCATATATCATAGTATATGATCATTAAAAACATCTGAAATCAATGCTATGTATGTAAATGCAAATGTAATGAGTCCCACCCATCACAAGTATACATAGTTATCACTTGACAGGACTCTCATTTCAATGTAATCCATAGTATTCCTCATTTCTTATGGATAGGACTCTCATGACAAGGTAATCCACGGTACTCCTCATTTCCTATGGATAGGACTTTTATCATTAAGTTATTCCTCCTGGCGGGACTCTCATCGCCTAAACAGGCCCCACAGATGCATCACGGGCATACCGACGGAGTGTGGGCTCCGACTTCCATAATCATCACCCCATGCCATGCATGAGATGTCAATGAATATATGTCATTTGTAAATATATATCTCATCATTCAAAACCAATTTGAAACATAAAACAATAACAATATATCTCATAAAATCCATGATAAAACCAATTATAAAAGTAGTTAAAAGTAGGTAGGAAACCTATAGAAAAGTTCACTTAAATGTCCTTCTTCTTAAGCGTCACCCAATCACAACTCGTACGCCGTTCAAGTTCCATTACCTTGTTCATATAACAGCAAGTTAATAACTTAACCTTTTAATTTCTTATCAAGTCTAGATCCCGTAAACCATCTTGTGGGGTTCGGCCATACCCATGGCCGAACCTCACCTTCTTTGGATTTAATCTTTCTTTTCATTTGATAAACACTTAAACACTTCACATTTCAAAACATGTCTTGGTAGGGTTGGGCCATACAACATGGCCGAACCTTATCACTTTGGTTTTGGACCCCTCTTTTCAAGTCCTTTGATCAATCCCTTCATATTACAATTTGACTTGTATTTACGGTTTTACCATTGGCCTAACCAATGTTTAATTTTTGCTAATAATCCAAGTCCATATAACCAATCCACCTTAGTGTGGTTCAGCCATACAACTTGGCCGAACCTCACCAATCCAAATTGGTCTCTTAATCCTTTTAAAATTAAGACTAGTTACCCATCTATGCATGTGATTAACTAGCCCTTAACCTTCCATCATTTTCTTGGTTCCAACATCACTTCCATCCATCAAAACTACTCCATGGGGTTTGGCCATACATATGGCCGAACCCTATGGTTCTTTATTTCCACTTATTAACATGCTAACAATCCATTTAAGATATTCATATCATTCCATAATTTTTATCCTTCAAAACCCTCAAACATGACCTATTTTTCTTTCAATGGGGTTCGGCCATACCCATGGCCGAACCCTATAGATCATCCTTGGTTCTTTTATTCATTCATCATACTTCACCATTTAATCATATTTTTAGACCTTTTGAAAATATTACAAAACCAACAATAATTTCTACCCATATACTTGAATCCAAATACCCATTCAATGGTCCATGGGGTTCGGCCATACACATGGCCGAACCCAATGGTTCTCTTGAGTCAATCCTCCCATCCTTTATGCATGTTCATATTCAACCATTTAACCATAATTATGATATGGTTTAGCTAACCAAAGGCCAACCTAAAACATCAATTTTTTTATTTCAAATAAAACACTTAAAAACTCTCATATATTGGTATGGTTTTATCTCTCCAAAAACCATACACAATTATCAAATCCTTTCATGGGGTTCGGCCATCCTAAGTGGCCGAACCCTATGCTTCAAGTTTCTATCCTTTTTAAACCTCATCATCATAATTTAAACCATTGATTAATTCAGGCCATAACATATATTTTGTGTCTCATTAAAACATGTAAAAATCTCCATGGTTTTGCATGGTTTTTAGCCTTCCAAAAACCATCAACCCAACCAATTCTTTTCATGGGATTCGGCCATCCAAAGTGGCTGAACCCTATGATCCACTTTTTATCCTTTCTATGAAGCACCATCCAAGGTTTAAACCCTTGATGAATTCGGCCATTCCATGGCCAAATCATGCTCCCTTTTACCAATTCATTTAACTAAATTCTTATGTAAACACGTACAAATTTCCTTTGGTTTTCTTCTCTCCTTTTGATCCTTGCTTTCTTCCTTCTTGCTCCTTTAGTCTTTAACTGATTGTAAGCTCGAACAATGGTGAAAACACCAAAGGATAATTCGGCCAAGGAAGTAGGTTCTTGAGAGAGAGGGAGAGAGATGAAGTTCTAAGGTTTTACAATGCATAATTCAGCCAAGTGATGGTGGTGTATTCCTTTTGTTAAACAGCCCCATAACCTCTCATTAATCCTCATCAATCCTTGATCAAACCAAGGAGTCACTTGATGCCAACCAAGGCATCCCTTGGCACTCCCAACGTTGGGTCTTGGGTTTCCATTATGAGATGGAAACCCTCCATATTCCCCATGAGATTTTATCTCATTACATTAAACCTTATGCATGGAAAACACTCCATGCCATCAACGTGTGGGACCTATCTTTGGTGGTGTTTGAGACCAAGGCAACTCCTCACCTCTCCATTTGACTCACTTGACTTCAAGGTCCCTTTGGTTTCCAATTTAACTCACCCAACTCATTAGCTCAACTCACCATATTTAATGCCATTCATTTAATGCACTTGAGTCAACACCATTATTTAATTCAAATCCAACTCACTTCAGCCCCAACTCAACCTGATTTAACTCACATTTGAGCTCACTTGAGGGTCCACACGGTCAACCATGGTCAACTCGACCCATTGGGTCTCAATTGGGTCCTTTGATCCAATTTGACACCATGACCCATTTATGGGTGGTTTACCCATTTGCATCAAGCCTACCCATTTATCCTCCAATTAATTCCAAATCAATTCAGCCTAACCCAATTAAAATTGGGCTCACCCAATGGTCAAATAAGTCCATCTTGACCCATTGGGTCCCAATTGGGTCCTTTGACCCAAACAACCACCTTGACCCACTTAAATGTACATTACCCATTTATTTTAATTTGACCCTTATAATATGTTCATAGGGTCTTAATTTGAACAATGGGCCCCACCATTTTCCCATTTGCGATCACATCTTTTAAATTCACCATTCCAATGGCATTTTCGTAAATATTAATATCTTTAAAAGATCGGGGTGTTACAGTGACCTTCACGAAAACAACAAGGATATCATCTTGGACGTTGGTAGGATTCCTACCTTATTGAAATGCATAGGGATCTACATATGTATGAGTTTATAGTTTGATTTACAAACAGGATGAATCATTTTGGTTAAAATGAATGGAATATGTTTTGTGAACTGTTTTCCAATTAAATATGTATTTTGATACAAAAATGACAATTGCGCATTCATGATCTCATGCATGACATGAGAGGGAACATGGGGGTGGGGGGGGGGGGGGGGGGGGGGGGGGGGGGGGGCAGGGGAGTCCATGCTCCATTAGGTGATTCCGATTAACATACATAGGGAGGAGTTCACGCTCCATCAGTGATTTCGATTAGCATACGTGGGAGGAGTCCATACTGATTCCTAGTGACATATGTGGGAGGAGTCCATGCCCCATTCGGTGATTCCGATTAACATACATGGGGAGGAGTCCATGCTCCATCAGTGATTCCGATTAGCATACATGGGAGGAGTCCACACTAATTCCTAGTGACATATGGGGGAGGAGTCCATGCTCCATTCGGTGGTTTCGATAAACATACATGGGGAGGAGTCCATGCTCCATCGGTGATTTCGATTAGTATACATGGGAGGAGTCTATACTGATTCCTAGTGACATATGTGGGAGTAGTCCATGCTCCATTCGGTAATTCCAATTAACATACATGGGGAGAAGTCCACGCTCCATTCGGAGTTTCCGATCAACATACGTGGGGAGGTATTCAGTGACCTAGTGGTACATCACAAAGCACTGTGGAATTAATTGGCCAAGGAACACTTGATATGACTTGTATGGTGATGATATGGAGATTGGGTGGGGGATCATTGGCATATGACACCCATGGCATTTAGATATACATGAGCATGATTTGGATATGATTATCATGCACTGATTTTAATACTATGATATGTTTATAGTTTTCTAATGTGATACTCTTATTCTAATTTTTATATTGATCCTTTATGTGTATGACCCTATTTGGAATTCCTACTGGGCGCGTTGACTAACGTCCTACTTCTACCCTTAGATGTTGGAACAGGAAATGGAACGGGCGATGGACGTAAAAGAAGCCAAGCTTAGGAGCTTGGATAGCTTATGCTTACTTTATTTAATATTTATTTTGGAACAATGTATTTGAGATAATTGCACTTTGGGACTGTAATAACTTAAATTTATTTTGCTATGGTTTGACAATGTGTTGGATTTTTGAACCTCTGATTGACTTCCTTGCTTAGAATTGATGTTATGTTTATGGATGAAATCTTAATCCATATGTTTATTCCGCAATTGATGTAGCGTGTGAACTGTTTAGTGGACTTGGTCCACGCACACGTATCGTTGGCCAGTTAAGGGTCGAGTTTGGAAACCCAGGACTTAACTCGCGCCGTGATGTTCCCGCTCTTTCTCACTCTTTATTTAAATATATATATATATATATATATATATATACTTTGATTTTCGGTGAGTGAAAAAAGGCGGGGCGTTACATTTAATCTCATTATCAGTTTACTCAGGCCGATATGTTGGCCTTGGTTGATACATCGGTCAGGGATCCATGGGCATATCGACAAGGTCGATATGTCCACAGATTCCTTCTCCATTCGTCTTTTCAATTGTTCATTTTCATCTCCATGCCGACATATCGATCTAGTCCATACATCGTACAAAAATCAGTCCCTTATTTCTTTTTTTTCTTTTATCATACCCAGGCCGATGCATCGATCTGGTCGATATATCGTCCTGGCGTAAGTTCATCATCTTCTTATCTCTTTTGTAGTTCAATCATGCCCAGACCAACACATCGATTTTGTCGATGGGTTGCTCCTGAATCAATTCATCGTCCCCTTGTTCCATTTTTCATTTTTGTCATACCTAAATGGATACAACGACGCAGACAATGTGTCGTCCTAGGTTTTAGTTCCATACTTATCATTTTCTGTTCACTGGATTCTCACCCGAGACAACACATCGACGAAGTCGATATGTCGACTGGGTTGAGTCAGAAGTCATGGACCCATCATCCATGGCTTCCCTTTACTCATGAGTTCATCATTTTTGGATTTTTACTGTCCAAACCCATGCACACATATTTTTTAATTACCCTAGTATTATTATTTTATTGAAAGAGGCCATAGATTCACCTACCTCGAGTGATTCGTAGGTGTATCCAAAATGACTGCTGAGTGATATCCCTTGTGTCCTTGCTTTCCTCCCACCTTGCTTGCTCGATTTCTCTTTCCCATTGCTTTATTTATCATTCCTTTTCTGGAACAGAGGAAGTCTGTGGGGAGGTGAAAAGGTTTCCAGTAAAGTTAAGGGTTGAGATATGAGCAAGAGGGTGCACTCAGATGAGCAAGAAAGGTGGTCAGGACACTCTCCTTCTCTGTTTTCTTCTCTCTATTTTTTCTCTCCTATTCTTTTCTTTCTTTATTTCTTTTCCCTTCGTTCTCTTTTTTTGTTTTATCTCCCTGTTTTCATATCCCTAAACTCTTAATTGAGTCCTTGAAAACGGAAGAGGCATGGTGAATGCCCATGCATAGAAAAACGAAAGGTTTGGACGGTGGTAGACAAAGTGTCTGCTGAAGACGTTCGGGCAACTCAGACACATCGACTTTGTCGATGTGTTGACCAATTTGATTTTCTTCTCCCCGATACATCGACTCAGTCGATGCATCGTCCAGAAATATTCAGCCTTTCCCGCACATCGACATGGTCGATGTGTCGCCTAAGGGAAATTTAGTTTCCCTCATTTCTTTTAATATATACTTACAGTATTTGGACCAAAAATCATATATTTCATTTATATGATAAAGAAATTACATAAAAGAGGGAGTTAAAATTCCGGGTCCTAACATGAACATCCTTTGGGGGAGGACCAATCCTGTTCGGATGAAGAAGATTCTAGAATGGATTCCTCAACAAGCCAGAATCCGGATGAGGAACACAAAGCTTCTTCCTCTGAAGAGGACCCGAGTTATGTGTCCTTGGTCATAGAACAATGGAGAGGCACCCCACCTCAACTGTATAACCAAACGTTGGGGGGGTTCTGGGAATTCTTTTTTGTCAAGAGGGACATTGTTGAATATCTTTGAGACCTCTTGGGAGAAGAAGGGTTTCATCCGTCTCCAAGCAATCTCAACCAAATAACTTCTAAAGTGATTGGAAATGGTTTGGAATGGTGGCATTCCCAAAGTGCCCCCACTCCACAAAGGGAGGAGATCCAAGAAGCCAGGGATATCTTACAGGATCTTCGTGTATTACAACACAATAGTTTGATATACGAAGAAGTCAAAAGGAGGCTTTCGTTAGAAAGAAGAGAAAATCTTCCTTTTTTTGTCCTCAAGATATCTTCTTTTTTCGATGGATGAAGGCATCAGGTTGGTTGGTTCGGGACATGGGACCGGGGGGGAAGGGGAATGGAAGGCGTAAGACTCACACAAGTCAGTGAAGGGCTGCCGTATGGCCTTTATGAAGTGTGGCCCACATGGCCAGGGGAAAAAGAAAAGGCAGGGGGGATAAGGGATGCAGCCGCCCAACTCAACTCATTCTAAACCGGCGTGGCGCTGCTGGATGCTTCTGATCAATAGAACAGGAAGAGGAGGAATCCAAAAATTTGATGAGCATCTATTTGAGTCGATCATTTCCAAGATCTAATTCCAGTTTTTTCTTATGTAGTGGAAACGCCTCACAATCTGCAGTTTTACGATTAAGGGAAAAAATGTTCTTGGTGGATGCAGGACTTGGGACCCTCAGAATTGCATGCAATTGAGCCAACATGGAGTGCCAATCAACTGAGCCAACAAGTTTTAGAATAAGGTGGGATCCTGGATGTAGTGGCCGGAGAATTATTGATGTAACGCCCAACCCTTTTTCACTCACCGAAAATCAGAGTTTTTTTTTTTTAATAAAGAGTGTGAGAGAGAGAGGGAACGTCATGACGCGAGCTAAGTCCGAGCTTCCAAAGCCCGACCTTAACTGGCCAACCATACGTGGGCGTGGACCAAGTCCACTAAAACAGTTCACACATACTCAACTTAAACATGCGGAATAATTCGTACATGCGAAATTATAATAGAATAATAATTCTATTCCATTTTAGATAACAAGGAAGTCCATTACTTAAATGTAATTACCTTAAGTATAATATCCAAAATTAGCATTCCAAACCATAGCAAATAATCTACGTTATCACAGCCCAAAATACTAGCTACTCAAATTACATTGTCCATGCATAATTTGAATAAAATGAAACTAAAACATCCAAGCTGCTAAGCTTGGCTCCGATATTGTTCCTCGTTCCGTCCGTTCCCTGTATCATCAACTAGGGTAGAAGTAGGGCGCTAGACAACGCGCCCAGTAGGTACTCCAAATAGGGTCCACACATGGGTTAGTACCAAAAATCACATAGATTACATAATATCAAAAGCATGCAAGTCAATGCCATGCCATGAATGTCATGTGCCATGAGTCCCACCCATCAGCCATATCACAATCACATACATCACGGTATCCCCTTGATGGAAACTCCTCATCAAGGTATCCGCACGATTGCCTTATGGACGCCCCGACGGAGCGTGGATCTCCGGTTACAAATCAGTCATACATCCCTCTTGATGGATCATGCACATCAAAGTACCCCTCACGAATGCCTTACGAACGCCTCGACAGAGCGTGGGTCTTCGGTTACATTTCATCCCTCCCATGCCATGCATGAGATCTAAATGCCAATATGCTATGTAATAATACAAATCATAGCATTTAAAATTCCATATTTGAAACATATACTTTTGATATAAAATAACTCACCAAAATTTGAATTAAAATCATCATACATGTCCCATGGTTTCAATGAGGTAGGAATCTTACCAATGATCAACTAATATGTCATTACGTTTTCTTCCGAAAACCGCTCACCGATCGTACCCGCTTGTGAGGTCCCGTTACCTTATTACATATCAATAAGTCAAACCAACGTTCCATTTAATTTCCAACTATTTTTAAGTCCATAAACATACCTTAGTGGGGTTCGGCCATACAACATGGCCGAACCTCACTTATTTGGTTTTGGTCCAAGGTCATTCCCTCTTTTGATTCATTAACCAATCACACATGAGTTAGTCTTTTAGCATCAATAAAACCTAAGTCCACAAAAACCTTCTCCATGGGGTTCGGACATACACCATGGCCGAACCCATGGTCCATCATTTTAACCATATTTCTATGATTCCAGCATACACTTTGGTCACTTATACATACCTAGATCAAAAAACATGATCCATGGGGTTCGGCCATACACCATGGCCGAACCCATGGTCCTTTAATTTTACCTTTGGCCATTCTTTCCTTCCATAGGTAATCACTCCTTTTTATTTACACATACCTCGGTCCATAACTGATCCATAAACATAAATCTACAAATGATTCATTAATCATGACACAAATCCATAAATGACCCATTAAAATGGTTCATGGGGTTCTGCCATACAACATGGCCGAACCCATGGCGTCCCATTTTCATGCCCTCCTTTAAATCATTTACAATCTTTGGTTCATCAACAAAAATCTCTCAATGGGGGTTTAACCATACACATAGATTCATCATTTAAAACCCAAAGATCCATTATAAATCCATTAATATTTCTCTATGGGGTTTGGCCATACAACATGGCCGAACCCATGATCCTTGGTTCTTCCTTATTTCCTCATTTCAAGTTTATAATTTACAACCTTTAAACCTTATTTAAATCACTAACATATTTGCATGATTTTCATCCTTTACCACTCATTAACCTTTACTAACATCCTTCCATCACTTTCATGGTCCAAAACATCTAAGTCCATCAATATCTCTCCATGGGGTTCGGCCATACACCATGGCCGAACCCATGGTCCATGGTTCTCCACCCTTTTACAACATTTTAGATCATGCTTAGAATCAACAAAAATCATCCATTTAAACCTTTTAAAATCATTAATACCCTTCCATGGGGTTCGGCCATACAACATGGCCGAACCCTATGGTTCATCACTTCCTCTTAAAAAAATCATATAACCATGTTTATATCCTTTGATGGGGTTCGGCGATACATCATGGCTGAACCTCATCTAAACCTTCCTTTGTCCTTAATGGTCCATGCATATCAACCTTAGGGTTTGGCCATGCAAGGCCAACCCATGATCTTTGATCATAATACCTTATCTTAGACATGCATGAGATATTTTCCATATATACGTAACAATTAGGGTTCTGCCATGCAAGGGCTGAACCATGATCTATGACCATTCTTTTCTTACTTATTGAAACCTCATCAAGTACTTACCGATTCCGCGACTCCTCCAGTTTCCTTTCACTCATTCTTGCTCCTCCGATCTTTTCCCTCCTTATCCTCTTCTTCTGTAACGCCCCGCCCTTTTTCACTAACTTTCCAAAAATCAGAGTCCATTTTTTTTTTTTTAAAAAAAAAAGGTGAACGAGAGCAGGATGTCACGACGCGAGTTAAGTCCGAGCTTCTAAAGCTCGACCCTTAACTGGCCAATCCTATGTGTGTGTGGACTAAGTCCACCAAGATAATTTACACACATAAGTTAACATGTGGATAATATCTTATATTGCGGATTATAGTAGAACCAAACTCTATTCCAATTTATTAGATAACAAAGATGTACGTCCTTTTACAATGTTTATCTTAACTGAAATAATCAAATAAAATCATTCCAAACAATAGCAACATAACTAAGTTATTACATGTCCGACATTCTAAGTTATCTCAAATTACAAGTCCAAATGATAACTTTAAACAACTATTAAGTAAACTCATTCAAGCTTCTAAGCTTGACTCCGTTCACGCTCATCAATCCCTTCGTTTCCTGCGTCATTCACTAGGGTAGAAGTAGGGCGTTAGAACAACACGCCCAGTAAGAATTCTAAATAGGGCTATCACATGGGTTAGTAACAAAATCATATATAATATCATATACTCAAATCCATATGAAGTCATACCATGCCATATGTCTTATGCAATGAATCCCACCCATCACATACGTGTAACCTCTTGATGGAATTCTCCTCATCAAGTATCCCCACAGTGGTCTTTCAGACGCCCCGACGGAGTGTGGCCTCCGGATTCTTCTTGATGGCATTATCCACATCAAGGTCTTCCCACGATTGCCTTACGGATGCCCCGACGGAGCGTCGCCTCCGGTTACCAATTTCCCTCCCATGCCATGCATGAGATGTACAAGTCCATATGCTATGCAATATAATTAACCATAGCATTTAAAAACTTTACTTTTGAAACATAATATAATTACAACATAAACCATCAAATAAGATAAAACCATATACATATCCATGTTTCAATGAGGTAGAATCCTACCCAAGACAGCTAAGGTGTCCTTAAGCTTTAATCCGGCAACCGATCACGATTGTGCCCCCGTTGTGAAGTCTTGTTACCTTATTTACACAACAATCAATCAAACCATGTTCTAATTCCTTAACCCAACTTTGTGGGGTTCGGCCATACACTATGGCCGAACCTCACCTCTTTGGTTTCAATCCCTCCTTTGGGTTCTTGATCTTTTAATTTAAGTCCAATGATGGATAATAAGCTAAGCCCATAAACCAAATATTCCCCATGGGGTTCGGCCATACACCATGGCCGAACCCATGGTCCATCCTTTTCACCTTTAATTACCACTTTGCCATTGGTACAAATCCATAACCAAAGCATCCCTCATCTAAGCGTACATAAGTCTCCATTTTGATCCACAAAAAGTTTCATGGGGTTCGGCCATGGTGATATCTAAAGCCCATTACTCCATGATTTCAATACCATTTTTAAGTCCAACACTTGTGTTCAGGACTAAATAATTCATTAACATGAACAAAACCTTAAATCCACCAAATACTCCTTAGTGGGGTTCGACCATACAACATGGCCGAACCTCACCATTTTGGTTTTGGTCTCTCTTTCAAGTCCTTTGATATTTTCATTCCATATTTACAATATTGCCATTAGCCTAACCCTTGTTTAACCTTTCATTTACTTTAATCCATCATACATAAGTCTCCATTTTGATTTGACCAATGATTTTACAAGTTGACCACTTCAAAAGAAACTAAGTCTACCAAATAACCATTAGTGGGGTTCGGCCATACCACATGGCTGAACCTCACCATATTGATTTTTGTCCCTTTTGTCATCATCTATCATGGCTGATTACTTACTTAATACTAAGTCCCAAGATAATCATATGTGATCCTTAATCAAAGGCATAGAACCATTAATAATTTCTAACCATGTTCTTAACTCCAATTAACCCATAAAAATGGTCCATGGGGTTCGGCCATGTGTTATTTTCATGTTTTGCAAACCTATAAAATAAATCAGTCCATAAAATAACCCTAGTGGGGTTCGGCCATACTTCATGGCCGAACCTCACTTAATTATCTTTGGTCCACCTTTTTAATCCTTGATCTATTATTTCCATCCTTTAATCTGTAACGCCCCGCCCTTTTCGAGAATTCAGAGTCTAATTTTTTTTTTTTTTAATAATAAAACATTGGAAGAGAGCGGGCGGCGTCACGACGCGAGTTAAGTTCAGACTACTCAAGTCTGAACCTTAACTGGCCACTCATGTGTACATGGACTAGACCATGATAATGAATCACACATGGAACTAACATCATCATGCGGAATAACCTAGATTAACTGCGGAATAGAAAGACTAGATAGCAAGTAACAGTCTCAAACATTAATTAACATAAATCAACCATCCAAAGTTATTAACCTAATCAAACCATAGCAAGTAATGACTTATTACATGTCCAACAAAATATAGTTCAAATGACAGTAATAAAAAGAAGTCCAGTCCAACATTCAAGCACTTAGGCTTGGCTCCCCTCCCGGTCAATGACCTTCTCTTTCCCTTTCCTTGTACCTGCATTCTCCTCTGAGGATAGAATTAGGGCGTTAGATCAACGCACCCAGTAGGTTCCCTATCAGGGCTACCACATGATTAGCATATAAAACATGCATATATATCATAATACATGATCATCAAAAACAGATAAAACAATGCTATGAAGTATGCACATGCAATGAGCCTCCCCCATCATGCACATTCATAGCTATCACTTGACGTGCCTTGCACCGACAAGGTAAATCACAATACACTTACATCTCTTCATCATTGACTTGGTTCATATCACGTATTAGTCCTCCTGGCGGGACTCTCTTCGCCTAAGGAGACCAATGTGACTATGACCATCATGTTACTCCTCCTGGCGTGACTTGCACCGCCGAAAGAGGACGTAACTCATAAATTGCAACACTATAGAACCTCATTCATAATCCCATGTCTATGCATGAGATGCCAATTCTTGTATGCCATTTGTTAATGCATAATATATCATTTGAAACACATAAAATAAAACAAGAGTCTCATAAGAAAACTGGGGTAAAACTGTGGTTACAAGTAGGTAGGAAACCTACTGAAAATTCGCTTCGGTGTTTGTTCTTTTTCACTTGATCACGACTTGCCCGCCGTTCACGTTCCGTTACCTTGTCATGTAACAGCAAATCAATATTTAATCTACTTGATTCCTAATCAAGTTTAGGTCTCATATACCATCTTGTGGGGTTTAATCCTTCTTTTTCATTTGATAAACATTTCGTACTTCAAACATGTCTTGGTAGGGTTCGGCCACACAGCATGGTCGAACCATACCACTTGAGCTTTGGCCCACAAATCAATTCCTTTGATCAATCCTTTCATATTGAACTTGACTAGTATTTACGGGTTTGCCATTGACCTTAAGCCATATTGAGACTAACATTCATAACCATTCCACCTTAGTGGGGTTCGGCCTTACTACTTGGCCGAACCACACTAATCCCATTTGGATCTCTTAATCCATTCTAATCACCTTAATCATCCAACCTTTAATCTACCAAAATTGCTCCATGGGGTTCGGCCATACCTTTGGCCGAACCCAATGGTTCCCTTGGTTCAACGTTTCCACCATATGTTCTTAATGTAAGCCCTACTCTTTAATCATAAAAACCATATGGTTCAGCCATCCAATGGCCAACCAAAATCAGTAAACTTATTTCTATTTAACACACATAAGAAAATCATAAACTTGATCCATGCATCCCAAAAATAGCCCCATGGGGTTCGGCCATGCACATGGCCGAACCCAATGGTTCTCTTGATCTGATTGATCCTTCAACGTCCCATGATTATTCATGATTTAACCATGCTAACCCAACCATGAATTACACATGGTTCAACCGCATAAAGATCCACCAAAACAGTAATTTAAACCTCACCAAATCACACCAATTACATACATGGGGTTCGGCCATTCAAGGTGGCCGAACCCTATGTCCATGTTTTGGTCTTTCAAACATGCTTTAGGCATTATTTAAACATGCAATATCAGTATCATATTGCTGCCTTCATACCTCTTAGAAACCATCTAATTAAATTCATCCAAAAACAGTCCATAAAAGTCCATGGTTTCCATGTTTCACAACATGAAAACCAACAATCTTTTACATGGGGTTCGGCCCTCCATGGTGGCCGAACCCAATGGTTATTTTTACTATTTTTAAACCTCCAATAATCATGTAATAAACAGTATATTATTACATGAGTTTTACTAATTAAACATCATCCAATAACTAACCCAATTTCATAGGGTTCGGCCATGCTCATTGGCCGAACACTATGACCTTTGGTTTTGAAACACTTAACCATTTATCTTAGGTCTGAATCAAACATCCACATCCATGTTTTAACCTTCTTAAAACATGCATTTTAATTCTAACATAAACATCTAATAACAGTCCCAATTTTATATGGTTTTGATTTCCAACAAACATCAAAAACAACCACTTGTTTCCATGGGGTTCGGCCATCCCAAGTGGCCGAACCCAATGGTCCATTTCCAACCCTTTTCAGACACCATCTTCCATGGTTTAAACCTATGACAAATTCGGCCATACATGACCAAATTATGTCATCCAAATTCACAACTTAACACTCATATTTAAAACCAAAATCCATAAGAATTCTTACCAAATTTCTCAAGCTTCTTGTCTTGCTTTTTGATCCTTGCTTCCTATCTTTCTTAGCCTCCCTTCCTTTGCTGATTATAAGCTTGATCAATGGTGAAGAAGACCAAGGTAAAACTCGGCCAAGAGAGTGTGTTCTTGAGTGAGGGAAAGAGATGGGAATTCTAAGGCTTTTGCAATGTGAAAATCGGCCAAACATGGGGTTCATTCCTTTTGTATTTCAGCCCCCAAAACCCCTCCACTCCCTCATCAATTCTTGCATAAAACGATGGGTCTTGGGTGCTATTCAAGGGCCCCCTTGACACCTACCCATGCAGCCATTCAGCTTTCCATGCATCTCATCTCAATCCCATCCATTTTGCATTTAAACTTAACATGAAAATCACCAAAACAAGTCCCCAACGTGTGGGACTTGTTTTGGTTGGTTTGAGACCAAGCCACCTCTTCATATTCCCTTTGAACTCAGTGATTTACAGTCCCATTGACTTCCACTTTGACTCACCCCACTCACATATCCAACTCACATGTCCAACTCACCTCATTAATTGACAACCATTTAATGCATTTGAGTCAACTCATTCTTAATTCAAATTAAATAAAATCAGTTCCACTTAACCCGATTTAAGTCACCATTGAACTCATTTGTGGGCCCACACTGGTCGGCTGTGGTCAACAAAGTCAACTCGACCCGTTGGGTCCACCTTTTAGCTCCTTGACCCGTTTTTGACTCCATGACCCAATTATGGGTATTTTAGTCATTTGTAATTGGTTTTTACATATGGGTCAAGCCTACCCATTTTTCCTCCAATTGATTTCCAATGAAATCAGCCTAACCCCATTTAATTTAAGTTCACAAAACAGTCAAATAATCCAGTAAGACCCAATGGGTCCCATTTGATGTAAATTACCCATCCAATCAAACTTAACATTCATAATATGCTCATATGATTTTAATTTGAGCAATGGGCCCCACTAGTTCCTTACTTAATATCACAAAATAATTAATTTAACACCTCAGGGGCATTTTGGTAATTATCCATTTCATTGAGAAATTGGGGTGTTACAATATAACCCTCTTTTTAAAATTTTAGTCCCAAAAATCGAGTGAAGTAGGGTTCTCAAATTAAATTACATAAATAATTCGGGGTGAGCTGTTCTCATCTCCGATTCAAGTTCCCATGTGGCCTCTTCATCACCATGTCGGTCCCATACCACTTTTACGAACTGAATCGCTCTGTTTCGCAACACCCTTTGTTCGGTCTCCACTATCCTGACCGGCTTTTCGACGTATGTCACATCGCTTTGTACTTAAATATCCTGTACATTCAAAACATGCGACGGATCCGGATTATATTTCCTTAACATCGACACGTGAAACACATCGTGTAGAGCTGCTAATTGCGATGGGAGTACTATCTGATAAGCCACCTCGCCCACTCTTCTCACGATGGAAAACAGTCATACAAATCTTGGTGACAGTTTTCCTTTCTTTCCGAACCTCATATGTCCTTTCTGTGGCGAGACTTTTAGAAATACCATGTCTCCCACTTCAAATTCCAGAAATCTTCTTCTTTTATCAGCATATCTCTTCTGCCGACTCTGTGCAGTCAACAAGTGTTGACGTATCATCTTAATTTGTGCAGTAGTCTCTGCGACTAGTTCCTGTCCAATCAATGCAGGCTCTCCAGCCTCTGTCCAACACACTGGCGACCGTACACGGTCTACCATATAACGCCTCGTATGGAGCCATCTGAAGGCTTGCCTGATAGCTATTGTTATACGAGAACTCCACCAGTGGTAAGTGGTCCTCCCATCTACCCTTGAAATCTAACATACATGCTCTCAGCATGTCTTCCAAGGTTTGTATCGTCCTTTCTGACTGTCTGTCAGTCTGTGGATGAAAAGAGGTGCTAATCAATAAATCTGTCCCCATGGCTGACTGCATAGTTTGCCATACTCTGCCGGTAAAACGACCATCTCTGTCCGATACTATCATTCGGGGAATGCCATGTAGCCGAATGATCTCTTTAATATACCGCCGACCTAATGTCTCAGATGAATCTGTCATCTTAATAGGAATGAAATGTGCGGACTTGGTTAGCCGGTCGACTACGACCCATACGGCGTCATTGCCCTTTGAAGACCTCGGCAACCCCATTACAAAGTCCATGGAAATGTGTTCCCATTTCCATTCTGGCACTACTAAGGGTTTGAGTAACCCTGGTGGCTTTTGGTATTCAGTCTTAACTTGCTGACAAGTTAGACAATGTGTCACGAATTCCGCCACATCCCTTTTTAGTCCATGCCACCAATAATGTCTCTTTAGATCATGGTACATTTTGGTGTTGCCCGGATGGATAGAAAGCTTGGATTGATGTGCCTCAATCAGTAGCTCTTTCCTGCAACTCTTTGGCACATATGTTCTTCCTGGAATAAAAGACCTTGCCCCAGTCGTAATTTCCATTCCGGTATGTTTACGCCAGTGGACATCTTCGGCCCATATGTCCTCCACTTCCGGATCCATACGTTGTTCTTGTTCAATCTTGGTGACTATGTTGGATTGCATAACCAGATTGTATATGGTCTCACGGTTGTTGTAGTAGAGTTTAAACTCTTGGATGGTATTCAACATCTCCCATTCCGATCTGATCAAACATGCCACGGATGCATGTGGTATACGGCTGAGGGCATCCGCTACCTTGTTTGCCTTGCCTGGATGATATCTAAGCGCAAACTCATAATCCGCCAGATACTCCATCCATCTTCGTTGCCTGAGGTTGAGCTCCTTCTGATCAAAAAGATATTTTAAGCTCTTATGATCAGAAAATACCTCAAATTTCTCACCGTAGAGGTAGTGTCTCCAACTATTGAGGGCGAAAACCACTGCAGCTAATTCCAAATCATGTGTGGGGTAAAGATGTTCATGTATTTTTAACTACCTTGAACCATACGCCACCACACAATTACTCTGACTGAGTGTACAACCCAGTCCCTCCCCCAAGGCATCGCAATATACCTCGTAACACTTGCCACTTACCGGCAAAACTAAAATTAGGGGCAGTGGTAAATCTTGTCTTCAGCTCTTCAAAGCTTTGATTACATAGATCTGTCCACTCGTACTTGACTCCCTTCTGAGTGAGTTGAGTCAATGGAGATGCAATTTTGGAAAAATCCATAATAAATCTTCTATAATAACCAGCCAATCCCAAGAAGCTATGAATTTCAGTTACATTCTTGGGTGCTTTCCAATCTTTCACTGCTGCCACCTTAGCCGGATCCACGGCTATACCTTCCTCAGATATCACATGTCCCAAGAAATTGACTTCGGATAGCTAGAATTCACATTTACTGGCCTTGTCATATAGCTTATTCTGCCTCAAAATATTCAAAACTATCTGTAAGTGCTCTGCATGTTTTTCCTGACTCTTAGAATATATCAGAATATCATCAATGAATACGATTACAAATTGATCCAAATAGGGACGGAAAATTCTGTTCATCAAATCCATGAACACCGCCGGCGCATTTGTGAGTCCAAATGGCATGACTACAAACTCGTATAGTCCATACCGCGTCCGGAAGGCCGTCTTCTCTATATCTTCCTCCCTAACCCGTATTTGATGATAACCAGACATCAAATCAATCTTTGAAAAATGGCTGGAACCCTTCAATTGATCGAATAAATCATCGATCCTGGGTAGAGGGTACTTGTTCCGGACTGTTAGCTGATTCAGCTTCCAGTAGTCCACGCACATCCGAAGTGAACCATCCTTGTTCTTCACAAACAGTACTGGTGCTCCCCATGATGAGGTACTGTTCCGGATGCAACCCAGCCTAAGCAGTTCGTCAATCTGCTTCTTTAGCTCCGACATCTCTGCTGGTGCCATCCGATAGTGTGGTAACGACACTGGTGCGGTGCCAGGGTACAATTTGATCTCGAAGTTGATCTCCCTCATAGGTGGTAAACCAGGGAGTTCCTTTGGAAATACATCCGCAAATTCTTGTACAATTGCCGGAAGTTCAGTAACTGGAGCTTTATTTATGGTGATATTATTCAATACCACGTGGTTTAACCCTTCCTGCAATCCACTTTGTTTATCTGCACGGACTACGTATTGCTTGCCCTCGGGTGACTTAAATGTCACTCTCTGACGATAACAGTCGATGTTGGCATGAAACTTAGCCAACCAATCCATACCGAATATAATATCATATTCAGACATGTCCAGCACTAGGTAATTGAACTCAAATCTGAGTCCAGCTAATTCAGTGTTAATCGCCGTACATATAAGTCCCAATGCCGAATCTCCGACAGGGGATACAATAGTAAGTGTTGTGGCTAATCTTTGAACTAATGTACCAGTAGCAGTAATAAATGATACAGCTATGAAGGAGTGTGATGCTCTAGAATCAAATAGTGCATATACATACGAACTACTCACTACTGCCATACCTTGTATTACGGCATGCTCCTCTTCCTCTGAAGAAGTTAGAGTAAATAATCGTCCTAAACCAGCAGGGTCAGACCTTCGACCTCCCCGACTCTGCATTCTGCCTCCTCTAGAGTTTCCCGGTCTAGCTGGCGGATGAAATGATCCTCTGGAATATGACAGCTTGTTAAGCTTTGGGCAGTCTTTCTTGTAGTGACCTGGTTGATCACAGTGAAAACCGGTGTTCACTCCTCGAGAAACTTGAGTGACTGCTACAGATTGAGTGGCCTGGTTGGGGCGAAAGCCCCCACTAGATCCAACAGATGGCGAAGGTCTGCCGAAGTTCGATCTGAACCTCTTGTTAGGTTGGTATGGACCCCTCCCACTCAGAGCTCGGCGGTTGTCCACTTTTGCAAATTCCGCCATTTCTTGGTCCACAATGGTTGCCCTGCTGACCACTTCCGCCAGCGTGGCTGCTTTGAACACGGTTACCCTGGCCCTTAGCTTTGGCCGTAACCCACGCTCGAACTTGCGAGCCCTCCGATATTCCGTGTCCACTACATAAAATGCATCGATTGACAAGCTGAGAAACTCTTGGTGATACTCAGCCACCGTCATTGAACCTTGCACTAATGTTATAAAGGCCTGAATTTGACGTTCTCTTTCTTCCTCCGGAAAGTAGCGCTCTAAGCATGTCGCTGAGAATTGCTCCCAGGTCATAGCAATTCTTTCTCTTCTTGGCACAAGTGCCTGCTGTTTCTCCACTACTTTCCACCATTTGGCAGCGTCATCTATTAGCTGTGACGTGGCCAATAAGATTTTGTGTGCATGACTCTTAATATTCAAAAGAGTTAGTATGTGAGAAATCTTCTCCAACCAGTTTTTGGCTCCGACTGGCCTTTCTCTGCCCTTGAAGTAAGGTGGACGCTGCTGTTGAAAATCTCTGACCATGTTACGGTCATTATTTTCACTCGTGCTTCCCCCTCCGTTCATATGTTGTTGGAGGACAGATGTTACTACAGCTTGTACCAAGCTGTGCAGTTAGGAGGCACATAGGGTACAGTCAGGTTACTGTTCTCTTCCTCCTCTTGTCGATATGACGAGTCATATTCCTCCTCGTCCCGTTGATACGTAGGGTCACTATCCCCCTCCTCTCGCTGGGAATGTTGTGACTCTTCCTCATCGCTCGATCGTTCATGAACTGATCTCTCTTCGTCATGAACGGACCGCTCTTCGTCATGTACCGATGGCACCTTCTCATGTACCACCTTCTTGCGTTGGGGTACCACCTTCCCTTGTGGTGTGATTATTAACACCTCATCCTTCTTTTTACTGTCTTGTCGGGTCCTTCTCTTTGATACCCCTCACCTAATCCGATTTGTAAGAACTTTTTCTTTTCCTTTCGGATCCTTTACAACCTTTTTCTGTGGCGCCATTTATTCCTAATTCATGGAAACATCATAGACTTAGTTTCCATTAACAATATGCATTAAATGCCATGAATCCTCATAAAATCATAAAATCACATATTATATATAAATTCAAACTTCATCTTTGTACAAAGGTGGGTAGGGTGAAACAAAACCCTATGTATAACAAAATATGCACCTTTACAAAATAACCCTCTTTTTAATACCCATCATATTACTTCCTATCCTAGTCTTCCGTAGAAGACTCCGCATCAAAAGAGAACTGGAAAAGGTTATCAGGACAGGTCATCGCCGTGTGCCCCAATACTTCACATGTCGTGCAGGGTATTAATCCAGGTCCTCTGATATAAGGACAATTAGTCCTCGCCTCTCCATGCCCATGCAATCCACAGGACGGGCAGATAACACCCAGTGGGTGAGGACAATACGGACAATTGTGCCCATCTTGATTGTACAACTCACACGTGTCATCGGGATCTATCTCCCCAAGGGATTCCAATATAATAGGCACATCAGCAATGGGATCCTCCAGAAAATGTGCTAGATCATCTTCTCCTTCCACAGGAGGTTTCACCATCCCAGGAATGTCATCCATCAATTCCTCTGGAACAGGTGCTAAGTCCATATCATCTTCCTCAGGAGGTCCCTCCTGAAGGTCCACATTAACTTCCATGCTGATACTGTTGGAAGTCGATATCAAATCTACCGGACAACTAGGTGTCCCTTTATCCCATAACTCAGTGTATTCCTCGTTGCTTGACATATCTGTGCCACATCATTTCAAACACAAGAATATTCAACAATAATTCTAAATTAACCACTCTTGGTTTTCAGGGAATTTGATCATGCATAATATCATGTACTTTGTTTGGGAAGATTGCCAAATCAACACTCTTTGTTTTCTTTTGTTTCTGGGGAAATCTCTAAATTCCTGTTGTTTGTTTTTCAGTGTGGGAGTTTCAGGGGAGTGCATCCTACTTTGCTATGTTTGATATGTCCAATTATGATGACTGTACTCTACTTTCCTATCTTTCATTGTCGTTCTCAGATTGATTGTTCAGTCTGAGTCACTCGTAGTAAATTAATCCGGCCCCCAGTCAGCGGACTCCGAAAAGTCGGTCAGTTGGGATTCTTATCCGTCAGTGAGACATGAAACCGTCTTAATCTTACTTCGATGATTCAACTTCCCGTTTCGCTCTGATACCAACTGTAACGCCCCGCCCTTTCCGAGAATTCAGAGTCTAATTTTTTTTTTAATAATAAAACATTGGAAGAGAGCGGGCGGCGTCACGACGCTAGTTAAGTTCAGATTACTCAAGTCTGAACCTTAACTGGCCACCCATGTGTACATGGACTAGACCATGATAATGAATCACACATGGAACTAACATCATCATGCGGTATAACCTAGATTAACTGCGGAATAGAAAGACTAGATAGCAAGTAACAGTCTCAAACATTAATTAACATAAATCAACCATCCAAAGTTATTAACCTAATCAAACCATAGCAAGTAATGACTTATTACATGTCCAACAAAATATAGTTCAAATGACAGTAATAAAAAAAAGTCCAGTCCGACATTCAAGCGCTTAGGCTTGGCTCCCCTCCCGGTCAACGACCTTCTCTTTCCCTTTCCCTTTCCTTATACCCGCATTCTCCTCTGAGGATAGAATTAGGGCGTTAGATCAACGTGCCCAGTAGGTTCCCGATCAGGGCTACCACATGATTAGCATGTAAAACATGCATATATATCATAATACATGATCATCAAAAACAGGTAAAACAATGCTATGAAGTATGCACATGCAATGAGCCTCCCCCATCATGTACATTCATAGCCATCACTTGACGTGCCTTGCACCGACAAGGTAAATCACAATACACTTACATCTCTTCATCATTGACTTGGTTCATATCACGTATTAGCCCTCCTGGCGGGACTCTCATCGCCTAAGGAGACCAATGTGACTATGACCATCATGTTACTCCTCCTGGCGTGACTTGCACCGCCGAAAGAGGACGTAACTCATAAATTGCAACACTGTAGAACCTCATTCATAATCCCATGTCTATGCATGAGATGCCAATTCTTGTATGCCATTTGTTAATGCATAATATATCATTTGAAACACATAAAATAAAACAAGAGTCTCATAAGAAAACTGGGGTAAAACTGTGGTTACAAGTAGGTAGGAAACCTACTGAAAATTCGCTTCGGTGTTTGTTCTTTTTCACTTGATCACGACTTGCCCGCCGTTCACGTTCCGTTACCTGTCATGTAACAGCAAATCAATATTTAATCTACTTGATTCCTAATCAAGTTTAGGTCTCATATACCATCTTGTGGGGTTTAATCCTTCTTTTTCATTTGATAAACATTTCCTACTTCAAACATGTCTTGGTAGGGTTCGGCCACACACCATGGTCGAACCATACCACTTGAGCTTTGGCCCACAAATCAATTCCTTTGATCAATCCTTTCATATTGAACTTGACTAGTATTTACGGTTTTGCCATTGACCTTAAACCATATTGAGACTAACATTCATAACCATTCCACCTTAGTGGGGTTCGGCCATACTACTTGGCCGAACCACACTAATCCCATTTGGATCTCTTAATCCATTCTAATCACCTTAATCATCCAACCTTTAATCTACCAAAATTGCTCCATGGGGTTCGGCCATACCTTTGGCCGAACCCAATGGTTCCCTTGGTTCAACGTTTCCACCATATGTTCTTAATTTAAGCCCTACTCTTTAATCATAAAATCCATATGGTTCAGCCATCCAATGGCCAACCAAAATCAGTAACCTTATTTCTATTTAACACACATAAGAAAATCATAAGCTTGATCCATGCATCCCAAAAATAGCCCCATGGGGTTCGGCCATGCACATGGCCGAACCCAATGGTTCTCTTGATCTGATTGATCCTTCAACTTCCCATGATTATTCATGATTTAACCATGCTAACCCAACCATGAAGTACACATGGTTCAACCGCATAAAGATCCACCAAAACAGTAATTTAAACCTCACCAAATCACACCAATTACTTACATGGGTTCGGCCATTCAAGGTGGCCGAACCCTATGTCCATGTTTTGGTCTTTCAAACATGCTTTAGGCATTATTTAAACATGCAATATCAGTATCATATTGCTGCCTTCATACCTCTTAGAAACCATCTAATTAAATTCATCCAAAAACAGTCCATAAAAGTCCATGGTTTCCATGTTTCACAACATGAAAACCAACAATCTTTTACATGGGGTTCGGCCCTCCATGGTGGCCGAACCCAATGGTTATTTTTACTATTTTTAAACCTCCAATAATCATGTAATAAACAGTATATTATTACCGAGTTTTACTAATTAAACATCATCCAATAACTAACCCAATTTCATAGGGTTCGGCCATGCTCATTGGCCGAACACTATGACCTTTGGTTTTGAAACACTTAACCATTTATCTTAGGTCTGAATCAAACATCCACATCCATCTTTTAACCTTCTTAAAACATGCATTTTAATTCTAACATAGACATCTAATAACAGTCCCAATTTTATATGGTTTTGATTTCCAACAAACATCAAAAACAACCACTTGTTTCCATGGGGTTCGGCCATCCCAAGTGGCCGAACCCAATGGTCCATTTCCAACCCTTTTTAGACACCATCTTCCATGGTTTAAACCTATGACAAATTCAGCCATACATGACCAAATTATGTCATCCAAATTCACAACTTAACACTCATATTTAAAACCAAAATCCATAAGAATTCTTACCAAATTTCTCAAGCTTCTTGTCTTGCTTTTTGATCCTTGCTTCCTATCTTTCTTAGCCTCCCTTCCTTTGCTGATTATAAGCTTGATCAATGGTGAAAAAGACCAAGGTAAAACTCGGCCAAGAGAGTGTGTTCTTGAGTGAGGGAAAGAGATGGGAATTCTAAGGCTTTTGCAATGTGAAAATCGGCCAAACATGGGGTTCATTCCTTTTGTATTTCAGCCCCCAAAACCCCTCCACTCCCTCATCAATTCTTGCATAAAACGATGGGTCTTGGGTGCTATTCAAGGTACCCCTTGGCACCTACCCATGCAGCCATTCAGCTTTCCATGCATCTCATCTCAATCCCATCCATTTTGCATTTAAACTTAACATGAAAATCACCAAAACAAGTCCCCAACGTGTGGGACTTGTTTTGGTTGGTTTGAGACCAAGCCACCTCTTCATATTCCCTTTGAACTCAGTGATTTACAGTCCCATTGACTTCCAATTTGACTCACCCGACTCACACGTCAACTCACATGTCCAACTCACCTCATTAATTGACAACCATTTAATGCATTTGAGTCAACTCATTTTTAATTCAAATTAAATAAAATCAGTTCCACTTAACCTGATTTAAGTCACCATTGAACTCATTTGTGGGCCCACACGGTCGGCTGTGGTCAACAAACTCAACCCGACCCGTTGGGTCCACCTTTTAGCTCCTTGACCCATTTTTGACTCCATGACCCAATTATGGGTATTTTAGTCATTTGTAATTTGTTTTTACATATGGGTCAGGCCTACCCATTTTTCCTCCACTTGATTTCCAATCAAATCAGCCTAAGCCCATTTAATTTAAGTTCACAAAACAGTAAATAATCCAGTAAGACCCGATGGGTCCCATTTGGGCCCTTTGACCCATTTAGCCATTTTTGACCCAATTGATGTAAATTACCCATCCAATCAAACTTAACATTCATAATATGCTCATATGATTTTAATTTGAGCAATGGGCCCCACTATTTCCTTACTTAACATCACAAAATAATTAATTTAACACCTCAGGGGCATTTTGGTAATTATCCATTTCATTGAGAAATTGGGGTGTTACATAATCATCCAAAATGTGTTATCCATTTACTTAATCCTTATTTCCATTACATACAAACAATTATCTTTTCATGGGGTTCGGCCATATGTATGGCCGAACCCTATGGTTCATCTACTTCTTTCAAAAATAATCATAGATTCCTTAATTTTCCTCCATGGGGTTCGGCCATACCCTTGGCCGAACCCTATGGTTCTTATTTTAAATACAATCCATCAAGAAAACCTACCGGTTCCACGACTCCTCCGGTTATTCTTTTGCTCCGGCTGGTTCCTTTCCTTTCCTTAGCCTCTCCTTCCTTCCTTCTTGTCCTTTAGCCGAGACTGACCTTCCTGGGAACTCCTTGAAATGATTCGGCCAAGAGGAGGTTTGAGAGAGAGAGAGAGAGAGAGAGAGAGAAACTTGGCCTTGGGTGAGAGTGATAAAACCTTGAGATGCAAACTCCTTTGTTCTAAATCCACTTGTTCTTGGTGGAGTGATCAGCCAAGAAGTGTTTTGAGAAGAAGCAACTAGCCAAGGTTCTTGTCTAAAGAGGTGGGAAGGCCAAGGGAGAGAGAGTGAGTGAGAGAATGAATGGAAAACAAGTATGAGGGTTGACCAAATGTGGTGTCCCTTGATGGCACCCCTTTGTAACTCCCCTCCCCATTCATCTCCTTCACTTATTCCATTTGGGGGTTTCATACATAGAATAAAACTTCCATGCAATTCAACGTGTATAATGTTTGAACTTTGAATTACCATAACCCTTTTTGTAACTCCACAAAACGCCACCTCCCAATCATTATTTATCTAGGAGTTTCATGCACGAGATGACCTCCCATGCATCCAACGTGTAACCCTTGTTTTTGGGGTTTGAAACAACAACCCTTCCCCTTCACACTTCATTTACATTACTCAACTCAACCTTTTAGTTCAACTCTATCATTTAATCGAACTCAATCATTTAGTTCAACTCAACCAATAAATTCAACTCCACCATTAAACTCAACTCATCCATTTAATTTGAGTTAACTTAAACACTTGTTTGCATTCCCATTTAATTCAGCCTTAACCAAACTAAGCTTGAGCTCACCTAATGGTCGACCAAGTCAACTACGACCCATTGGGTCCCAATTGGGTCTTTTGACCCAAATAACCACCTTGACCCAATTAGATGCACATTACCCATTTACTTTAATTTGATTCCTTTAACATGTACATTGGGTCTTAATTGAACAATGGGCCCCACAACTTACTCATCTACGATCATAACCTTTTAACTCATAATTTCAATGGCAATTTCCATAAATATTGATAAACTAAAAATCTGGGGTATTACATCTTCCTCCTTGATCTTTGGCCGAGAGTGAGATTGATAGGTCTTGAGATGAAAACCCAAAGAGAGGGTTCAGCCAAAGAGTGTAGGTTTGAGAGAGGGAGAGGAGCTTGAGATAGAAAACTCTAAGTCCTTTCTCCTTTGTCTTTGAGAGGGGGATCGGCCAAGAGTGAGAGCTTGAGAGAGAGAGAGTCTAAGATGAAACCCCTTAGTCTTTTCTTGTTCAATGAGGGTCGGCCTTGAGTGGTGTCTTTTGGTTGATGCCCTTTTATAACTACTATGACTCTCCACCTCCCTCATTAATATTTACTTTGGAGGTTTCATCCCATGAGATGAAACCTCAACCGTTTGGCCCCTGAGTTTCCATCATGAGATGGAAACCCCCCATCTCCCCCAACGTGTATCATGGGTATGCCTTGTTTAATAACCAAAAACCCTTCACCTCCTCATTAATGATCCCTTTGGAGTTTCATCCCATGAGATGAAACTCCCACCTCCCCAACGTGTGTACATGATGGTGTCCCTTGAGATGAAACTCTCCATCTTCTTATTCAACTCATCTCTTTAACTCAACTCATATCTTTAATTCAACTCTATTCAACTCACTTAAAATCAACTCAACTCCTTGATTCCATTTTGAACTTATTCAATTGAACTTAATCCCATTCAATTCAGCCACACCTTAATTAAATTTGAACCCATTTGGTGGTCGACCAAGTCAACCATGACCCATTGGGTCCCAATTGGCATTTGACCCAATTGACAACCTTGACCCAATTAAATAAATCTTACCCATTTATTTCAATTGAATCTTATCCATAATCCGTTGGATCTTAATTGGGCAATTGACCCAACACCTTACTCATCTGAGGTCTATCCCCATTAATTCACAAATTAAATGGACAATTTTCATATATATTCATGAATTGAAAATCCGGGGTGTTACAATACAACCCTCTTTTGAAAATTTTCATCCCGAAAATCGAACGAAGTAGGGTTTCAAACAGATTACATAAATAGCTCAAGGTGAGCTGTTCTCATTTCCGATTCAAGTTCCCAAGTGGCTTCCTCATTACCATGTCAATTCCACACCACTTTGACGAACTGAATCGCTCTGTTCTGTAACACCCTTTGTTCTGTCTCCACCACTCTGACAGGTTTTTCAACGTATGTCACGTCGCTTTACACCTCTATGTCTTGTACCTTCAGTAAATGTGAGGGATCAGGATTGTACTTCCTCAACATAGATATATGCAATACATCGTGCAAAGATGACAATTGTGGAGGAAGTGCCAATTGGTAAGCTACCTCCCCCACCCTCTTTAGGATTGGAAACGGCCCCACAAATCTAGGTGATGGTTTCCCCTTCTTTCCAAATCTCATGTGTCCCTTTTGTAACACCTCGGATTTTCAATTTATTATTTTTTATGAAATTATCCATTTTAATTGTGAATTTTAGATTGGATCTTATATGGATAAAGAATTGGGCCATGACCCAATTAGGACCCAATTGATTGTGAAATTGGTTTTAGTAAAATTAAATGGAGTTGAATTAATTTAGTGATGCATTATATCTAAATTTAAATAAGATTGCATGGCCGAATTTTAGATGTAAAAATCTAGGATTATGCGCATGAGATAATTAAAGAAGGGAGCAAGGGCGCATAGCACATCCTAAATAGGGATTAAGGAAGGATTTTAATTAAGGAGAGCAAGGGAAGGTCGGCCATTCCAATTTAGATACAAGGAAGGGACGCACGGCCTAAGGGGGGGGAGTAGCTATCTTAAGCACTTCCTAAATATGGACCAAGGAAAGATTATAAAAGGAGAGAAGGATTAGGGGCGCATGGTTTACACACCATAGCCAAATTTTATCTCCCTTTCCCTCTTAATCTCTCACTCACGGCAAAGACCAAGAGGAAGAAAAGGCAGCAACAAGAAGGTGATCACGGCTTGAGAAAGATCAAGAAGAAGAAGAAAGAGGCAAAGGAGAAAAAGATTGGAAGAGAAAGATTAAGCGAGGGAAGAACAAGAAATCGGAAAAGGTTGGTATTCTTATTTGATAATTATGTTTGAAATAAAAAACCATAGGGTTCAGCCATGGTGTGTGGCCGAACCCCATGGAAGAAGATTAGAGATGGGTTTAATGATTTGAATGGAAAGAAAAAACCATAGGGTTCGGCCATAGTGCATGATCGAACCCCATGGAAAGATTTGATTTATTTTATTGGGTTATTAAGAATGAAAACCATGGAGATTGTTAAATAAGTATTTGGTGTTAATGATATGTGATTTTGAGGGGATTAAATGGAAGATCCATGATTGTTAATTTTAAAGAGAGGATCTTGAACCATAAGGTTCGGCCATGGTGTATGGCCGAACCCCATGAAGTTGTGTAGGTATTATTGATGAATTTTAATGAACTAAATTAATGGTCAAGATCATGAACCATAGGTTTCGGCCATACACCCTGGCCGAACCCCATGGGGTTGTTTTGGAATGGAGATAGATTTTGGTTGCTAAATTTGGAAAGCATCCAATTATGGAAAGATGGTTTGTAATTTAGGAAACTATCTAATTTTGGATTTTGGTTGCTAATTTGGAAAGCATCCAATTATTAAAAGATGGTTTCTAATTTAGGAAACTATCTAATTTTGGGATTTTGGTTGCTTAATTTGGAAAGCATCCAATTATGGAAAGATGGTTTCTAATTTAGGAAACTATCTAATTTTGGATTTTGGTTCCTAAATTTGGAAAGCATCCAATTATGGAAAGATGGTTTCTAATTTAGGAAACTATCTAATTTTGGGATTTTGGTTGCTAAATTTGGAAAGCATCCAATTATGGAAAGATGGTTTCTAATTGAGGAAACTATCTAAGTTTGGAAAGAGGTTGCCAAATTGGAAAGCATCTATTTATGGGAAGTAATATGATTAGAAAGTTGGACATCATGGGTTCGGCCATGTGCATTGCCGAACCCCATGAATTAATTCTATGGGTTAGGTTTATGCTGTTAATGAATCAAGGGGAATGGAAGGTGGAGATTATTTATAGAAACCTTCCAATTATGGAAAGGTGGAGATTATTTATGGAAACATAGGCATCATGGGTTCGGCCATACACATGGCTGAACCCCATGAATCAAATTTATGGTTTATGTTTAATGAGTTATGATTTTTAATGTTTGCAAGGATCAGATTATTGGTTATGTAAGCCATGGATGGCAAAGTTGTAATTACATGCCAAAGTGGAGGATCATGGGTTCGGCCATGGTGTATGGCCGAACCCCATGGAGTTTTGTTTATGGACTTAGAACCTTGTAAGTCAAGTGGGACTTGGTGTTGATTTATTATTATATTATAAGGTAACGGGATCTCGCAAGCGGTGCGCGATCGGTGATCGATTCTTGGACGAAAGACACAAGCACACGTTAACGGTCTTTGGTAGGATTCCACCTCTTTGAAAACCATGGATTTATGTACATTTGTTTTATCTTATGTTTGATGAAAATATGTTTCAAAGGATATGCTTTATTATTGAATTTCAAATGCTATGTTTAATTGTATAAATAACATGTGTTGATTATGTTTCAAAAGGTGATTTTAGATGCTATGCTTATGTTATAAAATAGCATGTGTCTCATTGGCATCTCATGCATGGCATGGGGTGGAGGATTTGTAGCTGGAGGGGTCACACTCTGTCGGGGCGTCTGAAAAACCTATGTGCGGTACTTTGATCTGATTTCCATCAAGAAGATTTCGGAGGGTCCACACTCCGCTGGGCGTCTGGAAGACCTATGTGGTGGGTACTTTTATGTATATGTGATGGGTGGGACTCATTGCATTTGTCATCATTGCATGGCATGGTTTTACATGGTTTTATACATTATGTTATACTATATGTTTTGCACTAACCATGTGTTAGCCGTAACTAGAATACCTACTGGGCGCGTTGTTCTAACGCTCTGCTTCTGCCGTAGTTGATGATACAGGAAATCAGAGGAATGACGAACGTAAGACAGGCCAGGCATAGGAGCTTGGAAGACTTATTTTATATGTTTTGAATAAAGTTACTCATAAACTTGTATTTGAGTATTTAGATTTCGGAATGTAATAACTTAGATGGATGGATGTTAATTTTGATAATTATGGTATTTGAATGATGATTAAGGACTTCACGTACTTTGCTATCTGAATGGAATAGAACTTGGCTCTATTATGATTCCGCAAAATGATGTTATGATTCTGCAGGTTATGATTTTTATTCCGCAAGTTTGATATTGCTATGTGTGAACCATTTTTCATGGACTTGGTCCATGCACACATAGGGTTGGCCAATTAAGGGTCGGACTTTGGAAGTTCGGACTTAGCTCACGTCGTGACGTCCCGGTCTCTATCACTTTACTCTGTTATAAAAAAAAAATAGACTCTGAATTTACGAGAAGAAGTGAGTGAAAAAGGGAGGGGCGTTACATTTTTCGTGGCGAGACTTTCAAGAACACTAAGTCTCCCACCTCAAACTCAAGGAACCTCCTCCTCTTGTCAGCGTAGCTCTTCTTACGACTCTGTGCAGCAAGTAGGTGCTGCCGTATCAACTGAATCTACGCTGTAGTTTCTGCAACTAAATCGGGTCCAAATAAGTGCAGGCTCACCGGCCTCTGTCTAGCCCACTAGTGACCTACATGGACTACCATATAAAGCCTCGAATGGAGCCATCTGGAGGCTTGCCTGGTAACTGTTGTTGTAAGGGAACTCCACCAACGGCAAGTGATCGTCCCATCCACCCTTGAAGTCTAGCATACACACTCTCAGCATATCCTCCAATGTGTGCATCGTCCTCTCCGACTGTCCATCAGTTTGTCGATGGAATGTTGTGCTAGTCAATAGATCTGTCCCCATAGCCGACTGCATGCTCTGCCACACTCTGCCGGTGAATCGGCCATCTCTGTCGAACACAATAGTCTGGGGAATACCATGTAGTCTAATGATATCCCTGATGTACCGTCGACCCAAGGTCTCAGATGAATTTGTCATCTTGATGGGAAGAAAGTGTGCAGACTTGGTCAATCGATCTACCATGACCCATATCGCATCGTTGCCCTTTGATGACCTTGGCAACCCTGTCACAAAATCCATGGAGATATGTTCCCATTTCCACTCCGGCACTGGTAAGGGTTTGAGTAACCCCGGTGGCTTTTGATGTTCAGTCTTAACCTGCTGACAAGTTAAGCAGTGGGCAACAAACTCTGCCACATCCCTCTTGAGTCCATGCCACCAATAGTGTCTCTTCAGGTCGTGATACATCTTGGTGCTGCCCGGATGAATAGAGAGTTTGGTTTGGTGTGCCTCGATCAATAACTCTCTTCTACAGCTCTTAGGCACATATGTCCTACCTCGGAATACAAGGCCCTATCCTGGTCGTAACTCCCATTCTGGTATAACTTCACCAGTAGACATCTTGGCCCATATCTCTTCCACTTACGGATCTGTCCGTTGTTCCTATTCAATCTTGGAGACCATGTTGGACCGTATGATCAGATTATACATAGTCCCCTAGTTATTGATATACAGATTGAACTCTCAAATGATATTCAGCATCTTCCATTCCATCCTGATCAGACTGGCCATTGATGCATGTGATATGCGGCTGAGGGCATCCGCCACTTTGTTCGCCTTGCCAGGATGATATCGAATTGTGAACTCATAATCTTGCAGATATTCCATCCACCTGCGCTGCCTCAAGTTGAATTCTTTCTAATCAAACAAGTATTTTAAACTCCTATGATCTGAAAACACTTAAACTTCTCGCCATAAAGATAGTGTCTCCAGTTTTTTAGAGCGAAGACCACTGCGGCTAGTTCCAGATCATGAGTGGGATAGAGGCGTTCGTGAATTTTCAACTGTCTAAAACCATAAGTCACCACATGTTGACTTTGAGTGAGAGAACACCCAAGTCTCTGTTCCGAAGCATCACAAAATACTTCATATCCCTTGCCCCTTTTCGGCAAAATCAGAATAGGAGCAGTTGTAAGCCTCTCCTTTAATTCCTCGAATCTCTAGTTGCATACATCCGACCATTCAAACTTGACTCCTTTCTGAGTGAGTCGAGTAAGTGGAGATGCAATCTTGAAGAAGTCCATGATAAACTTCCTATAGTAACCAGCCAATCCCAGGAAGCTACGGATCTCGGTCACATTCTTCGGTGCTCTCCATTCTCTCACTGATGCCACCTTAGCCTGGTCCACTGCTATACCTTCTGCTGATATAACATGCCCCAAGAAGTTAATCTCAGATAGCCAAAATTCACATTTGCTTGCTTTGGCATACAACTGGTTCTTCCTCAGGGTGTCCAATACTATTCTTAGGTGCTCAGCATGTTCCTCCTGTCTTTTCGAATAGATTAGGATGTCATCAATAAAAACAATCACAAACTTGTCCAAGAAATGACGAAAGATCCTGTTCATTAGATCCATGAACACAGCCGGTGCATTGGTGAGTCCAAACGGCATGACTACATACTCATATAGTCCATACCGAGTCCTGAAGCTTGTCTTCTCTATGTCCTCATCCCTAACCCGAATTTGATGGTAGCAGGACATCAGATCAATCTTTGAGAAGTGGCTGGAACCCCAAAGTTGATCGAATAGATCATCGATCCTAGGTAAAGTGTACTTGTTCCTGACAGTCAGCTGGTTCAATTTTCGGTAATTCACACACATCCGAAGTGTATCGTCCTTCTTCTTCACAAATAATACTGGGGCTCCCCAAGACGATGTGCTGGTCCAGATGCATCCCAGTCTGAGCAGTTCACCAATCTGCTTATTTAGCTTAGACATCTCAGCTGGTGTCATCCGATAATGTGGCAATGACACTGGAACAGTGCTCAGATACAGTTTGATCTCAAAATTAATCTCCCTTATGGGTGGTAAGCCTGGGAGTTCTGTTGGGAATACCTCCTCGTAGTCTTTCACTACCGCCTGATGTTCAGCCACCGATGCCTTGTCTAATCTAATACTGTTCAATACCAAGTGGTTCAACTCTTCATGCAGTCTTCTTGTTATAGGGATGCTTTATTTTTCAGCATGTACCACATATCATTTTCCCTCGATGACCAAAATATCACCCTGCGGCGATGGCAATCAATGTTGGCCTGAAAGCTAGCCAACCAGTCCATGCCAAAGATGATGTCGTACTCAGTCATATCGAGTACCAGATAATTGAACTCAAATCTGAGTCCAGCGAGTTCAGTGTTCACTACTGTGCATATGAGCCCCAATGATGTGTCTCCGACGGGGGATACAATAATAAGTGATGTGGATAGGTTTTGTACTAATGTGCTAGTGGTGGATATGAATGCAGCAGATACAAAGGAATGGGATGCTCCAGAATCAAATAATGCAAAGGCATAGGAACTACCAATTACTGCCATACCTTGAATCAGGAGTGATCCACTGCCGCTGGAGGAGCTAAAGTATACTGGCTGTCCAGATCCTGTAGGGTTAGACGCCCGTCCTGCCTGGTTGTATGCCCTGGTTCCTCGTAAATGAGCTGGTCTGACTTGTGGGCGAAAGGAACCCCTAGAATGAGAGGGTCTGCTAAGCTGTGGACATTCCCTCTTGAAATGGCCCTGCTGGCCACAATGGAAACAGGTGTTCACACCTCGAGCAACCTCAAAGACTGATGCTGATGGGAAATGCTGATTGGGACGAAAGCCCCCTGTTGACCTAGTGGAAGGTGAGGGTCTCCCAAAGTTAGGTCGAAACATCTTGTTGGGACGAAATGTACCTCCCCCACTCTGACTTCGGCGGTTATCGACAAACCGTACTGCCTCGGCCATCTCCTGTTCCTCTATAGTGGCCCTGCTGACCACCTCTGCCAGTGTAGGTGCCTTGAAGATGGTCACCTTGGCCTTAATGCTCGGTCGAAGGCCCCGCTCAAACTTGCGAGCCCTTGGGTACTCTGTATCCACCATATATAGGGCATAACAGGACAGACAGAGGAACTCCTGATGGTACTCTGCCATCGTCATGGTGCCTTGCACCAAATATAGGAACGCTTGGGTGTGGCGCTCATTCTCCTCTTCGGGGAAGTAGTGGTCCAAAAACGTAGCTGAGAACTGCTCCACATCATTGCAGTCCTTTCCCCTTCCGGAATGAGCACTCGCTGTCGCTCTATCACCTCCCACCATTTACCGGCATCATCAATCAGTTGTGATCTAGCCAGCAATATCTTGTCTTCATGACTCGAGATCTTTAGTAAGGTCAGGATCTGAGTAATTTTCTTCAACCAGTTTTCTGCTCCTACAGGTTTTTCTTTCCCTTTGAAGTAAGGGGGCGCTGCTGTTGGAAATCCCTGATCATCCTCCGGTCATTGGCGTCGCTGGTGGTCGCATTTCCGTTTAGGTGCTGTTGAAAAACAGAAGTGACCACCGCTTGGACCAAGTTTTGTAGTTCGGGAGGCACCACGGGTATATTCACGCTATTTTGTTCCTCCTCCTGATGAGATTGTTGCACCTCCTCTTGGTGGGGTGGTTGCTCCTCGTCATCATCCCCATGTGGGTTTTGTCTGGTTCTTCTCCTCAGAGGCATTTTCCTAAGTCATTGAAAAACATCGTTGACTATGTTTCTGCAACGCCCGCCCCTTTTCACCGAAATCAGAGTCTATTTTTTTTTTTTTTGAAATAAAAGTGACAAAGGGCGCGAGACGTCACGACGTGAGTTAAGTCCGAGCTTCTAAAACTCGGCCCTTAACTGGCCAACCCTACGTGTGCGTGGGACTAAGTCCACAAGTACGGTTCACACGTAGAAGTAAGCTCGAGGAATATTAAACTAAAATGCGGAATTATAATAGAGACTATCCTACCAATTTTTAGATAGTAGGGAAGATACATCATTTAAATTACTAAAATACCCCTAAATTCATAATTATGTCTCAAAATGATAATGACCAAAGTAAAGACCAAACCATAGGAAGAAATCTACATTATTACAGTCCGACGAGCTACATTACACAAATTACATTTCCAAAATAAATCTTAAATAAACTAAGTAGTCCGCCTTCCCAAACTCCTAAGCTTGGCCTACTTCTAGTCCTTCGTGTCCGCCATCTCCTGCGTCATCAGCTAGGGTAGAAGTAGGGCGTTAGACAACGCACCAGTAGGACTCCGAGTAGGGCTAACACATGGATTAGTGATAACAAGCACATAGGTATAATATAATAAAAACCATAAAATGAATGCCATGCCATGGGTGTTTTATGTCATGTGTCCCACCTATCATCCATACCATCATGATGCCATATCCCCCCTTGATGGAAAAACCTCATCAAGATATAAGTCAGCACAAGTATCCCCCTTGATGGCAAAGCCTCATCAAGGTCTAAGTCAACACAAGTATCCCCCTGATGGCAAAGCCTCATCAAGGTCTAAGTCAACACAAGTATCCCCCTTGATAGAAAGACCATCATCAAGGTATAATAAACACATAATAACATTCTTATCTACATAACCTCATCAACATATCATAAAACCCATAGTAACCTAACTCTGTGCAGTAAGTAGGTGCTGTTGTATCAACTTAATCTGCGCCGTAGTCTCTGCAACTAGCTTGGGTCCAATAAGTGCAGGCTCACCAGCCTCTGTCCAGTACACTGGTGATTTACACGGTCTACCATACAATGCCTTGAATGGAGTCATCTGGAGGCTTGCCTGGTAACTGTTGTTGTAAGAAAACTCCACCAGCGGCAAGTGATCCTCCCATCCACCCTTGAAGTCTAGCATACATGCTCTCAGCATATCCTCCAATGTCTGTATCGTCCTCTCCGACTGTCCATCAGTTTGTGGATGGAATGTTGTGCTAGTCAATAGATTTGTCCCCATAGCCGACTACATGCTCTGCCACACCCTTCCGGTGAATCGGCCATCTCTGTCGGACACAATAGTCCGGAGAATACCATGTGGCCTGATGATATCCCGGACGCATCGTCGACCCAAGGTCTTAGATGAATCTGTCATCTGGATGCGAAGGAAGTGTGCGGACTCGGTCAATCGATCTACCACGACCCATATTGCATCGTTGCATGTGACATGTCCTAAGCAATTGACCTCAGATAGCCAGAACTAGCACTTGCCTGCTGCATTTCAATGATTTTTCTTCAAGGTGTCCAAGACTATCCTTAGATGTTTTGTATGTTCCTCGCGATTGCTGGAATCAATCAGGAGATTGTTAATGAAGATGATTACAAACTTGTCCAATTAGGGACGAAAGATTTTGTCCATCGGATCCATGAATATAACCCCTCCATGAGTATAATCATTCATGGGCATAACTAATACCTTCGTAGGACTAATATGTCTATCATAGGACTAACAGGTCTAACATATGACCAATACGTCGACTATGGAATCAAGATGTCTATCATAAGACCAATATGTCAACTATGGGACCAAAATGTCCCTTCCACGACCGATACATCTCTAATGCCACTATCCGGCATCAATCCAAACCACCATGGAAAACCCCATCCACTGGAAGATAATATCTATACATCGCACCATCATATCTACCATGGGACCACTGTATCTATCATGGGACCGATATACCCACCAATTGTCGTCATCGTCTACCAATAGAGGATACTATAGTAAATGCAGTGGACATTTGTTGTACTAAAGTGCTAGTAACAGATGTGAAGGCAGTAGATACAAGAGAGTGAAATGCTCCCAAATTAAATAACGCATAAGCATATGAAATACAAACTACTGCCATACCTTGAATCACCGAATGATCCACTGTCTCTGAAGGAGAAACCAAAGCATTCAGTCGTCCAGATCCCGTCAGAGTAGGTGCCCGTCCTGTTGGGTCATGTGCTCTAGGTCCTTGTGACTGAGTTGGTCGAGCTGGACGGCGGAAAGAACCCCTGAAGTGCGAAGATTTATAGTTCTGTGGACACTCTCTTTTGAAATGGCCCTGCTGACCACACTGGAAACAAAAACTTCTAGTAGAGGCTGAAGGTCTCCCAAAGTTGTGTTTGAATCTCTTGTGAGGGCGAAAGGTATTTCCCCCACCCTGACCTCTTCGGTCATGTGTTTCATTAGAGGTTGTGTCTCCATTTCTGTTCAAGAGTTGTTGTAAAACGGAAGTGACTACAGCTTGTACTAAGTTCTGTAGCTCGGGAGGTACCACAGGATTATTTACTCCATTCTGCTCCTCTTCTTGGCGTGGCTATTGTACCTCTTCCTCCTGATGAGGTTGTTGTACCTCTTCCTCCACACGTGGGTTTTGTCGGGTTATTCTCCTTGGAGGTATTTTCCCAACTCATTGAAACATCGTCGACTTAGTTTCTTCGTAAAGTTTGTGTTTTCATTTTTTGGGGGAATTGCCAAATAAGCACCCTTATTTTTGGGGAATACTTCCCAAGTATCACATAATGTCTCTTGTTTGGGGAATTGCCAAATAAGCACCTTGCATTTCTTGTCTTTGGGGAAATTTTCCTAAGTCTCAAGTATCATTTCTCAATTTGGAGAAATCCTGATGTTTTCTTGTTTTCGGGGAAAAACCTCCTTAAGTATCAAGTGTCATTTCTCAATTTGGAGAAATCCTGATGTTTTCTTGTTTTTAGGGAAAAACCTTCCTAAGTATCAAGTATCATTTCTCAATTTGGGGGAATCATGATGTTTCACATTTTCGGGGAAATTTGCCTATGTATCAAGTGTTGTTTCTCAATTTGGGGGCAAAATCCTAATGTTTTTCTTTTCCAGGGAAATATGTCCTATTTTGTTATGTTTGATAAATCCAACTTATAATGATTGTTCTTCCCTTGTTATCATTCCTCTTTCGTCAAGTGTTGCTCTTAAATTGAATGCTTTAGTTTGAGTCTAACGAAGTAAATTAATTCGGTCCCCGTGCAGCGGACTCCGAAGAGTCGGTCAGTTGGGATTCTTATCTTGTCAGTGAGACATGATACCGTCTTAATCTTAGTTCGAAAGATTCATCCTTCCGGTTTCGCTCGGATACCAATTGTAACACCCCGCCCTTTTTCACTCGTAAAAAATCAGAGTCTATTTTTTTTTTTGAAATAAA
Organism: Chimonanthus salicifolius; assembly: GCA_013350335.1. Taxonomy (NCBI): domain Eukaryota; kingdom Viridiplantae; phylum Streptophyta; class Magnoliopsida; order Laurales; family Calycanthaceae; genus Chimonanthus; species Chimonanthus salicifolius. The sequence goes on along the minus strand of CM023541.1, from coordinate 22,440,340 downwards.
AGAGAGAGAGCGGGACATCACGACATGAGCTAAGTCCGAGCTTCCAACGCCCGCCCCTTAACTGGCCAACGCTACGTGTGCGTGGACTAAGTCCACGAGAACGGTTCACACGGGATAAGTTAGGCTTGCGGAATTAAACTTAATCTAGAATTATAATATAGTCTATCCTATCCAATTTTGGATAGCAAAGAAATCCAACACTTAATAATAAATACCTTAAATTAAAATGTCCAAATAAAAATCCAAACCATAGCAATTAGTCTAAGTTATTACAGTCACAAATACTAGCTACTCAAATTACATTGTCCATAATGCAACTTAAAATAAAATAAATCTAATCATCCAAGCTCCTAAGCTTGGCTCCGATCACGTCCTTCGGTTCTTCCGTTTCTTGTGTCATCATCTAAGGTAGAACTAGGGCGTTAGACAACGCGCCCAGTAGATACTCCGAGTAGGGTCAACACATGGATTAGTATAACAAAAACACAGAGATATGAATAATATCAAAACCATGCAAGTCAATGCCATGCCATGGGTGTCATATGCCATGAGTCCCACCCATCAACCATATCACAATCACATAGTATCCCTCTTGATGGAAAATCCTCAACAAGGTATCACAATCATATAGTATCCCTCTTGATGGAAAATTCTCATCAAGGTATCACAATCACATAGTATCCCTCTTGATGGAAAATCCTCATCAAGGTATTGTCATGACTCCTCACGAATGCCTTATCGGTCGCCCTGAACGGAGCGCGGACTCCGGTTACATTTCAAATATAGTATCCCTCTTGATGGAAAATCCTCATCAAGGTATCCCCATGAATGTCTTATCGGACGCCCCGAATGGAGCGTGGACTCCGGTTACATTTCAATCATACATCCCTTGGAATCGGTATGGATTCCTCCCCACAGTTGTTTATCGGACATCTGAATGGAGCGTGGACTCCCCTCATTTGATCCCTCGCATGTCATGCATGAGATGCAAGTGCAAACATGCTATGTAACAATAACAAACATCATAGCATTAAAATCACATCATTAAGACATATCATTTGATACCAAAATAATTCAAGTAAAAACATCACATATACATATTCCATGGTTTTCAATGAGGTAGGAATCCTACCAACGACCAATTATCGTTGCCTTAATAATCCTCATTTACATAGCCCATCTCACCCCTTAGCAAGATTAGGGTTTTGTCCACTTTTCCATCTTATTCCTTGGACGGATTTTAAATCCATGGCACATAATATTTTGTCCATCTCTCCAATCCAAATGGAATTCCATGGTTTCCTTTAGCTTCCTTGTAATTTATAAACCATACTAAACCATACGTATGATTCCGCAACTCCTTCATTTTCTTTCACTCCTTCTTGCTCCTCCAATCTTCTCCTTCCTTAGTCTCTTCTTTCTTTCTCCTTGTTCTTCAGCTAAGAGTGAGCTTGATTAAGATAAAAACCCTAAGAGTGGTTCAGCCAAGAAGTGTAGGTTCGGGAGAGGGAGAGGAGGAGAGAATGGAACTCTAAGTCTTTTTCCTTTGTCTTTGTGAAAGGGGTCGGCCCTAGGGTTTCTTTGTGAGAACCCTTTCTATCTTGCCTTAGGATTTTGGAGAGGGAGAGGAGCTTGAGATGGAAAATACTCTAAGCGTTTCTTTGTCTTGTGAGGGTCGGCCTTGAGTAGGAGGGAGAGAGTGAGAGAGTGAATGAGATGGAAATCTTCTTTCCATCTTGTCTAGGGTTTCCTTGGGTTAGACTCCACCCTCATCAATGTGGAGTCTTCCCCATGAGTCCTTTGACCAAACAAGGGAGTGCATGCCCTCCACGTGGCACATACCACCCACATCCAACGGTTTTGGCTTGTGGTTTCCTTTTGGTGGCTAGTGGTTTGCATGAGATAGAACCACCACCTCTCCTTTGACCAATCCATGATCTTGCATGCCTCCACATGGCACACACCACCCTTCCTGTAACGCCCCGCCCTTTTTCACTAGCCGAAAATCAGAGTCTAATTTTTTTTTTGAATAAAAGAGTGAGAGAGAGCCGGACGCCACGACGAGAGCTAAGTCCGAGCTTCCAAAGCCCGACCCTTAACTGGCCAACCATACGTGTGCGTGGACCAAGTCCACTAAAAATGGTTCACACGTACTCAAGTTAAACATGCGAAATAAATCATAGATGCGGAATTACAATAGAATAACAATTCTATTCCATTTTAGATAACAAGGATGTCCATCACTTAATCATAAATATCATACGTTAAAATATCCAAAATTAACATTGCAAACCATAGCAAATAATCTACGTTATTACAGGTACACGAACTAATTGCTCAAATACATTATCCATGAGTAACTTAAATAAAATGGAACTTAATCATCCAAGCTCCTAAGCTTGGCTCCGATCTCATTCCTCGTTCCGTCCATTTCCCCACTTGTGCCATAGTCCACATGCCACCTCACTTGATGAGGTGGAGTGGGACCCAACTTGGTTATGCCACTTGGATATTACCTCATACCTTTGCCACCTCACTTGATGAGGTGGACCCCAAGCCTTTGATCTTAATTGGGTCCATGACCCGATTAAATTCATTTCTTACCCATTTACCCTAATGCTCAATTCATCTTGACCCATTGGGTCCCAATTGGGCATTTGTAACGCCCGCCCCTTTTCACCGTACAATCAGAGTACATTTTTTTTTTTAAATAAAAGTGACAAAGGGCGCGGACGTCACGACGCGAGTTAAGTTCCGAGCTTCTAAAGCCCGGCCCTTAACTGGCCAACCCTACGAGTGAGTGGAACTAAGTCCGCGAGTACGGTTCATGCGTGGAAAGTAAGCTCGCGGAATATAAACTTAAATGCGGAATGAAAATAGAGACAGTCCTACCAATTTTCAGATAGCAGGGAAGAAACATCCATTTAATTACTAAAATGCCATTAAACTGTACTGTCCAAAATAAACTCTAAAACATAGCAAGCCATCTAAGTTATTACATTCCAACAAGCTAATTTACTCAATTTACATTTCCACAATAAAATAATTAAACTAAGTAGCCGCCTCCCCAAACTTCTAAGCTTGGCTCCCGTCTCGCCCTTCCGTTCCGCCATCTCATGCATCGTCAGCTAGGGTAGAAGTAGGGCGTTAGAACACGCGCCCAGTAGGACTCCGAGTAGGGCTAGCACATGGATTAGTAATAACAGCATACAGATAATACCCATGAAAGCTGATAAACCATCATATAATGAAATTATAAAGTAAATGCCATGTCATGGGTGTCTATGTTATGCATCCCACCCATCATCCAAACCATATAATATCATATCCCTCTTGACGGAACAAAACCTCGTCAAGGTGTCCCCATGCCTGTTCTCGGTCACCCCGACGGAGCATGGACTCCGGTTATCAAAATATCCCCATGCCTGCTTTTCGGTCGCCCCGACGGAGCATGGACTCCGGTTCCATTATTTTCCCGCCCATGCCATGCATGAGATGTAATGCATTATGCTATGTAATATATATATCTCATAACTCTAGTATATCATACATAGCCTTGGCATATAATGCATCATCTTAAAATATAAATCATAGTATTAAACATAACATTCATAATCGTGAAAACCCATCATAAAATAAATCCCATAGTCCACAAAATAAGATAAAGATACCATCACATATCCATGGCTTACAAGGAGGTAGGAATCCTACCGAATACCGATTCACGTCCTTTTACGGTTTCGTCCGATAATCTGGCTACCGACACGCGTACTGCTCGCGATATGCGATACCCTATTACATACACATAATCAGTTCACATTTTGACTATTTCTAAGTCCATTCACATTTCCAAGTCCATATGAAAAACCGGTCCCTATTTAGGTTTTGTGGGTCCCATTTCATCTACTAAAACTTTTAATCCCATAAGTCTTAAAAATTGGCCACCTTAGGCTTTATCAATCACTTATAAGGTTATTACATTAAAGCCCCTAAGTCCACGATCAATCGCCATGGAATTCTTGAATTTGGCCATTAATTACAGTTTTGCCACTACTTCATTTTCCATGATTAATCACTCATTTATCCAAGCATGATTAAATCCCTAATTGATTATAAACTTAGATCCCTAACTTAGGTCCATTAATGACCCATTGAACCATGTCATAACATCATTAAAATTAGTCTTTTTATTAACCTAACCCTTATTCATTTAAACCCATACAAAACCCCACATTTAACCCTTTAGATGGGTAATGGATCATGGTTTTAAAATACCTCATTCATCAACTCTTCCCATGGGATTTACTTCATACATTTAAACTACAATGAGTCCATTACCCAGTCATACCCTTTGGAAACCATAAACATCACTCATCCTCCAATTTAACCCATCAAAATGGATCACAATTGGGCCATGGGTTCGGCCATACACCATGGCCGAACCCATGGTGTCCTTTCCCCATTTTTTTCTTGGATCTAATTACACCATTTAGATCCAAAATAAATCCTTCCTTGAGGTGGTTTAAATCACACTTTTAAACCACTACTCTTAGCCCCATTTGGATCATTACATTTGTTCATTTAAAACCCTAAATTCATCAACACATTATCCTTTAAACCCACCATTTCATCACCATAGGGTTCGGCCATATACCATGGCCGAACCCATGGTTCATAGTTCATTCCATCCATGCATTTCAAAGCCATAAAACTCCATTACATTTTTATCATAAAATCATTTTTAAACTTACCCACACTCACTCATTTAAAGCCCTAATTTTCATTAGCTACAAACCCTCATTGTCTTCCATCCATAAAACCCTAACCAATTAAACCAACCACCGAATCACCCACCATGGGGTTCGGCCATACTACATGGCCGAACCCTATGGCCCATGATTCTTATTCCAAGCACCCCATTCCATGCTCAATTCCATAAATTATACAATGCACATACTACATTTACTTGCACCCCATTCCATGCTCAATTCCATAAATTATACAATGCACATACTACATTTACTTATTTCTTTTCCCTAACCCTAATTCACCCATTTAGGGTTTTCTCCATCTTCCACCCTTCCATTTGATGGATCTAAATTCCATAGCATAAAATTATCTATCCACCATTTATTTCGCAAAAATAAATTCCAATTCTTAAACCCTAAAAATCCAAAATTTCTTGTTTAAGAAACACTTACAATCCGTCGTCTCCTCCGATTTCCGTCACTCCCGTCGGTCTCCGTAGCCTCCTCTCTCCTTCCTCTTGATCTTTGATAGGTCAAGATTCTTGATTAATGGTGGCAATCCCCAACCCTAGAATCGGCCAAGGTAAGTTTAAATTGAAAGAGGGAAGAGGAAAGGATGATGAGAGGGGAGATAATCACCTTGACCTTAGAGTGATTTTGTGTAAATTTCCACTTCTTTCTTCTCTCCTTCTCTTCTTAGCTTCCTTTCCTTAATTTTTTTTCCTTCTCTTCTCCTTCCTAGTGTGGGACGGCCATGGAGAGAGTTGAAAAGAGGATAAGAAAATGGAAAAGAACTCAAGACTTACCCCCCATTTGGTGACTTAAACTTACCCTTTACATTAACTACTCTCACCAACCAAAGCAAGATATTTTAAAGATCTATTATTTGCTTTATGGTGGTGGTTATCTAAACCACCACCAAGCCCAACGTGTTTAACCTTGGAGGTGGGGTAGCTTGGTCTCCATTTTACTAATTTTAACCCATTTAGCCACCAATTCAATAATTTAATTATTTAATTAGTTTGATAATGTCCTTAAGTTAATTCATTTGTACTTAACCTAATTCCCATTATTCCACCCATGGTTGACCAAATCAACCATGGTGGCTTGCCCCACCAATCATTGGCCCACACGGCACCTCACTTGATGAGGTGGAGGTGGGTCCCACTTGGCCACATCAACTTGGTTTAATTCCAAATAACTTAGGTGATTTAAATTTCATTCCATTCATTCTAAATGGATCACCATTAGGCCCATGGCCCAATTACATTTCCATCTTACCCATTTAACCCTCATTGACCATTTAAATAAATTTAACTCCAAACCATAGTCTATTGGGCCATACTTGGGCCTTTGTCCAAATTTTGGCCCATTTACCATTCATTCCACCAATTTTCTAATTTCCATCCTTAAAATAAATAATATTCACCTATATATTAATTTAAAAATTCCGAGCCATTACAGCATTTAACCCAATTGACCATCATTGACCCAATTGAATGGAATTAATCCTATCCATGGTCCATTGGACCATACTTGGGCCATTGCCCAACGTTGATCCATCTAACATCCACTCCATCTATGAATCTTAATTTTTAACAATTAAAAATAAATAATAGCCAATGTATTTATTGAATTGAAAATCCATGCCATTACACTTTCAGCAAGATTCAGGACAATTTTGGTACATACTTTGTCCTTGGGTATCCCTTCCCCTAAAGCGTACATCTGATTTACAATGTTGCCTATCTTGGAATAGAAATCCATGAAGACTTCATCATTCCTCATCCTGAGTGTATCAAACTGATTCTAGAGGATTTGAACTTTCGACCTTTTCTCTATTGAGGTCCCTTCACAATTCTCTTTAGAACTTCCCATGCCTCCTTTGCAGTTTTACAGGTCATGATCCGCCTATATTCACTGTCAGAAACTACACAATTTAGTGTTTTCATGGCTTTCCCATCTGCTGTTAGAGCAGCTTTCTCAGTTGGGGTTCAGGAGGCAAAAGGTTTTGGTACCTTGGATATGGAGGTTCCCTTGATTTTTTCTTCCATGGTTTGCTCCCATCATATCCTTTCCCATCCAGTCTTTACAATATCGTATACTGATGAGTCAATGGAAACAAAGAAACTCCTCATTTTGGCCTTCCATGAGGCATATTTTGTTCCAATGAAATAGGGAGGTTTGGATATTGCATGACTATCTCTCATGGTGTTCTAGCTTGGATCTACACAGATGGTTAAATCCTTGTAACGAGCACTAGGCTCTGATACCAATTGAAAGTTCCCTTGGGAGCTAGAACAACATGATTGACCCTAGACGCGGGGGGGTGGGTTGGGGGGGGGGTGTGAATAGCTCAATCTAGTATCTTGGTCCTTGTTAGAATTATCTTGATTGATTAATAAAGTGCAGCAGATATACCAATCAAGTGAGTGTGTATTAGCAAATGTAATTAACCAATCAACACAAGAAAATAACTTTAACACCACAAACAAAAGAACGCAACATATAAAGTGCTTCGGTTCGCCAACCTACATCCACTGTTAGGACTTGCTCAACCCTGAGTTATCTCCAAATTCACTATGTGGGGACTTACACCCTCACAATTAGAGTAGGAATTCCAGCTCACTCAATCGGCTGGGAATTCCACCCACCACTGTGCCAGAGACGACGCTCTAGAGTTTTTAATAGTGGTTCCGGAGCAAATCCCCCTTAATCCACTTCCGGGTCAAAGGTTTTAAAATAAAATAAAGCCAAGAAGCACTTGCCTTGGAGCTCTTTTTTCGAAGATGTGTGTTTCTTGAAGATTCCACCCACTGAGTGTTGACGCCCCTTCTTGCAGCTGTCATATAGCAATCACTAATTCAGGGTGACAAGGAAACTTGGTTGAACCAAAGCTTTCCTAAATTAAGTCCTTTCTTTCTCTTTTCCTCACTAACAAGCTCAATCAATAGATTGCTTGATAAAGGCTTTTCTTTCCTCCTCTCTTTCTCACTTTCAAAGGCAATCAATAGATTAGTTGTTTATGATTCTTCTTATAAGAGTGTTGATCGTTCCTTAGAGTGTATAACTCTTTTTAGCTCAAAGAAGATAGTAAAACGATCACCCAACACTCATATTTATAGAGGATTCTTAACGGTCTTTCTGACTATCTAGGACCGACAAGTTGGTGGCACTGATGGGTTGGTGTTCATATTTATTGTCGTTCAACCACCGGACCGTTGAGCATTAAATGCACTCCTAACGACATAACTACTTCCCGGTCGACATGCCGATGTCGCCGATGCGTTGACAGTTATGGCACCGACAGATTTTCATCACTTATAAATATATTAGATTGGTCTATTTCAATTGTGAATGAATGTAATTTGAGATTTAAATAGTTGAAATGGACCTTAGATGGGTAAGGAATTAGGTCAATTACCCAACTAAGACCCAATGGATCATTAGTAGGTTTGATTTTAAGTAATTGGGTAAATGTAAAGAAATGGGTCAATTACGCAATTGAGACCCATTGGGTCATGGGTAAGTCTGATTTTAAAGTAAATGGGTAAGGTTAAATTAATTGGGTCAGCTACCTAATTAAGATCCAAATACATTAAATCCACCTCATCAAGTGAGGTGGCAAGTGAGTGAGGTGGCATTACCATGTGGCATGCATGGAATCCAACAAGGCAAGGTGCCACATCATCAAGTGATATGGCAAGGATGGGACCCATGTGCCATGTGGTGACCATGTCATCACCTGCATGGTCGGCTAAGTCATGGTTGACTTGGTCAACCATGAGTGAACTCAATTGAGTCCAAGACTAAATCGAATTAAGTGAGTTGGGAAGATGGAAAGTTTCCATCTCATGGGGATGAAACCCAAGGAAAATCATTGGAAGGCAATGAGGCTTAAGCTAAGAGTCTCCTTGGTTAAAACCAAGGGACTCCTTGGTTGGACAAAACATAAATGAGGAATTGGAAATGATTGGGCTGGTATAGAAAGGGCCACACCACACCTCTTGGTCGGCTCCCACACTTTGAAACAAAGGATTCGTTTCCTCTCCTCTTCTCTCTCTCTCGATTCTATCTTTATACTTGGTGAATAATCGAAGAGCAAGGAAGGAAAAAGAAAGCTTAAGGAAGGAATGGACCGATCAAAAAGAAACGAAGGAGACGGGGAAAGAAGGTATGGTTTTAAGTTTAATAACATAGGATTAAGATTAAGAGTAAGCCATAGTTTTGGCCATGTTGTGGCCGAACCTATAGGTTCCAGATTGGTTGGAAGGACTGGCCAAACTATCATAGGGCCATGGAATTGGAAGTCCATTTCAGGAATGGATATGTGCTGGAAACCAACAACCAAAGGATTGAATTCAGAATCATGTCTTAATGGTTCAAATGTTGGAATGATTATGAACAAATCCTAGCTTTGACTAGTGAGAAGTGTAAATCCAATTAAGAGTTATATGATGATGATAACTATGTTTAAGAATGATAAGGAGTGGATTTCATGAAGAAAGGATTTACAAAATAATTAAACAAAAGAGACTGACAAATAGTCAGTCGACTGAATCCCAGATTCAGTCGACTGAACTGGCACTGGCCGAAGCAGATAAAGGTTTTCTAGGAGTTTCAGCCGACTGAATTTGGGATTTAGTTGACTGAACTGGAGTTGGACGAAACAGAAATGATTTCTGGGAGTTTCAGCCGACTCACTCTTGTGATTTAGTAGACTGAACATGGACTGGATTAAAATATATAAGATTTATTGGTGGTTCAGCCGATTGAATCTAGGATTCAGTCGACTGAACATAGACGTATCAAGTAAGAAAGAGGTCTGGTGAGTTTCAGCCGACTGAATTTATGATTCAGTCGACTGAAGGGATGCTTATTGAACACGTATAGGGTTGGTTGATAATTCAGCCGATTGAATCTTTGATTCAGTCGACTGAATGTGAACTGGCTGAACAAACAAATAATCTGATCCAAAGTCAGCGATTGAATCTATGATTTAGTTGACTGAACTGGCATTGACAGAGAATACAGGGTGTTTGACTCAGAGTCAGCTGACTGAATCTATGATTCAGTCGACTGAAAGGTTACGAGTCAAGGTTATATAGTGCCGAGTCATGTTTCAGCCGACCGAATATGTATTTCAGTCGACTGAAAGTCTGCGGGTAAGGTAGAGAATAGTATTAGAGCATGATTCATTCGACTGAATTGAAAAGTTGAAATTTTAAATACATTACCAGATGTTTTTGTTTATCTGGTAGGATGTAAGGGATGATGAAAAATTAAATGGATAGCCAGATTGATTTATTTATATGATTAAATGTAATAAGGTAAGGAGATTCGTAAAGGGTTTGCGATTTGTTTCGTCGTGATCGTTAAACGTTACCTTCACAAAACAATAATGACAGTATACTGGACTTTGGTAGGATTCCTACCTTATTGAGACAATGTGGATTATATATATGTACTGGTTTTATTTCCATATATGATGATTTACTTTGGTTAAACAAATGGTTATATTTTATGAACTGAATTTCAAGGATATTATATAATTTGATATGAAATGGCATTCTTGCACTCATTGTCTCATGCATGGCATGGGAAGAAACACAAGGGAGGAGTCCATACTCCATTCGGTAATTCCGATTAACATATGTGGGGAGGAATCCACACTCCATTCAATAATTCCGTTTAACATATGTGGGGAGGTATAACAATGACCTGGTGGTACATCACAAAACACTGTGGAAGTATTGGGTGAGGGATCATTTGGCATTAACACCCATGGCATGATGCATAAATAAGCATGATTATGTTTTGGAAATCATGCATTGTATATTATTACTTATGAAATGGTTTAAAAACATGATATGACGTTTTCTATATTGATTTCTTTTATTGATCCTATATGTATATAATCCTATTTGGAATTCCTATTGGGCACGTTGACTAACGCCCTACTTTTACCCTTTATATGATGGAACAGGGAATGAAAAGGACATGGGACGTGAAGGAAGTCAAGCGTAGGAGCTTGGACAGTTTATGTTATAATACTTAGTTTGATTTTGGATTGATGTATTGGGAGAACTAATATTTTGGGATTGTAATAACTTAGATTTATTTAATTGGCTTCCTTGCTTATTAATGACATGGATATGGATTAGTATATTTTATTCATATAATAATTCCGCAAGTATTCTTTGGCGTGTGAAATGTTTTGGTGGCCTTAGTCCACGCACACGTAAAGGTGGCCAATTAAGGGTCGAGTTTTGGAAACTCGGACTTATCTCGAGTCGTGATGTTCCCGCTCTTTCTCACTAATTTATAAAAAATATATACTCTGATTTTCAATGAGTGAAAAAAGGCAGGGCATGACAACTCATAAGTTTTTTACTGACGATTCGTTGACCACTAGGGGTCGTTAAGTTCATCACCGAGGGGTCAATGCATACAAGACTATCGGTTAGAGGCTTACCTTGAATGACAATTCTTTGATCCAGAACCTCTGTCAATCTGGCCGACCAGTCCTTGACCACTGTGGGTCGATCCTATCTCCACCGAGGGGTCAGTGAGAATGACTGGTCGAGCTGACAGTGAACATATTTCATATTTCCATGTTCACTGTCCAACATCCTCTCTTAGGATTCTTTATGGATTTACCATTTGTTCAACTAAGCCTAGGAATAGTCCGTTCTAAGGTGTGGGTACCACCTAAGGTCATCTATGACCAATTACATGCGTTTGTGATTGCCATACCGATGAGCTTTGAACATGGTGGAGCATGATCTTCACTATTGATCATCTTGGGTCTTCGAGTTTCTTAACAAGTGCTTCTTCCCAAGTTATGGAATTGGCAAACAGGGACTAAGCAAGGCTGGAGCACTGACACCTTGTCCTCGGGTATCCCTTCCCCTAAAGCGTACATTTGATTTACAATGTCGCTTACCTTGGAGTAAAAATCCAAGAAGACTTCATTCTCCTTCCTCTTAAGAGTATAAAACTGATTCTAGAGGATCTGAAGTTTGGACCTCCTAACTGTGGAGGTGCCCTCATGGTTTCTCTCAAGAACTTCCCATGCTTCCTTTGCAGTTTTACAGTTCATAATTCGCTTGTACTCACTATCAGAGACTACACAGTTAAGGGCATTCATGGCTTTGCCATCAGCTGTCTGAGAAGCTTTCTTAACAGGGCACCAAGAACTATAAGGTTTGGGTATCATCACTATGGTTGATGTGGTTCCTATCGTCTTTTCTTACATGAGTTGTTGCCATCCAGTCTTAAAAATATCCCATATCGACGAATCTATGGAAACAAAAAAACTTCTCATTTTAGCCTTCCATGAGGCAAAGTTTATTCCATCGAGATAAGGAGGTTTCGATATTGTATGATTGTCTCCCATGGTGTTCTAGCTTGGATATAATCGGATGATTAAATCCTTGTAACGAGCACTAGGCCCTGATACCAATTGAAAGTTCCCTCGGGAGCTAGTCTAATTAACTAAAACCATGCCGATACAAAACCTTATCCCGAGCTCTATCTTCCAAACATGCCAATACAAAACCAACTCATTTAATCTTGCATGTTAGTCTATTTAACAAAAACGATGTTAACCATAGACAAAAGATATAAGGCATTCAAATAAAGCAATACACACATCATACTAAACCAAACCATATCATTTCATTAAAACAAAATGTGCATTCAGTACATATGGTATAGGTGGGACATCATGGGTGCTTAGTGAAAATATCAAAAGTATAGTTTTTCAAAAACAGAGAACATGAAAAAAAAAAAACTACCTTAAGCAGAGCCATCTTGAGGAGGTGCTGGAGGAGGAGGGGATGGGGTGTCTGGAGCTCTATTTGAGAGGGAGACAGCAGAGACTACATGCAGAACAGTCAGCACAAGACTATCTATACTTCTTTCTAGGTAGTCTATTCTCCTTTATAGTATGAAGACTCTCCTACCTAGAGTGACATTTTCTTGAGCAAGATCTAAAATTCTTCTTCCTCATAACTGTGACTTTCCTCCTCACTAGAGTCATCAGGGATATTGACATGGTTTTCATTACCAGTTTGAAAACCAATCCCTTTTTCTACATCTTGTCTCATTTCTTCACGTCTCTCTTTGACGAAGATGACACCTTTGTCAACGATGGGTTTTTCTTCCACCTTGGGTTGGTTTTCCTGTTGTCCTGAACATGCTCAGGTATTTCAGAGCTTGACCCCCGACACAACAGAGAGGCTGACCTTTTGGTTCGTTTGGCCTATCGACTAGTACGACTGGATTCTCCTAATTCTCCAGAGATCTTAGGGCGTGTTTGTGCTAACATCTTTCTAGGCATGGACTTTCCTAGAGGGGATCGTCAACCAGTACTTCGAAAGAGAATGAGATGAAGACTGAGCCTAACTTGATTTAGAAGAATCACAGAAACAGTGATTTTCTAGCTTCTGAGTGTTGAAGGAACGAAAGCCCTATGGTTTCCTACATGAAAATCATTCCGAGATGTCCTATCGACTGGTCTAGGGCACTGGAGGAAAATGAGTGACCACGAGACCTTCGCGGGAGAGGGGATGACAATTTCTAATGAATTGTCGCTTTTGCAAAAAAGGTCCCCTTTTAATTCAAACTTCCTGTTTTACCGACATGTCGATTCCATCGATAGGTTGGCCTTTTCGACAATTCTCCCATTTTTCAGCAGTGCTCAATTTAGCACAGTATCAACATGTCTGTCACACCGACTGATCTTATTCACCAAAATGTCGATTATACCAAGAGGTTCCAGATTGCAGTGCAATCAACCTTTGATAAGTGCAACTTGGTGGAGTCCTATTCAAAGCACGGTATACACAAATTTATTTCAATGCATAAACATATCAAACATGATTCATCAAATCAATAAATATGCACATACACAAAAATTAATAATCCAAAATGAAATATCCGTTTTTCAATGTGCTAGAACAACATGATTGATGCCAGAGGGGGGTGAATAGGTCAATCCCATTTTTAATGGTATTTACAAATTTCTTAATTGTTTTAAGTGTAGCGAAACATTAATAAAGAGATTTGTTTAGTGTGATGTTTTCATTAAGTGATCACACTAAGATTATGACCCTTTACATATTGTTTGATTGTCGATGCTTGTGCACATTGTATAAAATAAAATAATCAATGTGCAAAGTGATGTGTGTTAAGAAGAGCTCTTAAATAATAAATACAAACACACAAGGATCAAACACCACAAGACAAATTTAAAGTGGATCGATTCCCCAAGTATAAGCACGAGAGAGAGAGCAATCCTTCTGTTAGCCCTTGTTTAAGCTTACTGATATTGATGAGGGCCCAACTGATCCTTCCGAAGGATACCAACTGGTTGTATAAAGATTAGTTTATATATAGAAGGCAACTAGTTGTTGTAACAGTAATGTACTGACAGGTCAGGAGCACCAAGGGGTCGGTAACTTGAAATGTTACTGTTCAACAACTCGATCGTTGCGCAATAATGCACTCCCAACAGTAATATTCTTTCTCGGTCGACAAGTCGTTGTCGTCAATGGGTCAACAGTAATGGTACTGAGGGCTCGGTGCATACGAGAGGCTCGGTCTAGAGAAAAAACATGCTGGCAATAGTTTCTTGTTTAGAAACCAATTACCCAGACCGACCTGTTGCTCTTAATCGAGGGGTCGGTCTTGGCTACTCTCGATCGATCTTGAACTGCCAATATGTCTTTTTTCTCGAGAGCCCACCTGAGTTCTAAGTTTCATAATTCATAAATCTTGATCGAGGAGTCGTTGACCACGAGAGGTCGTTTTAGCCTTTCAACTAGGAGTCGATGCATACGAGACTCTAGATCAGAGGCTTTCCCAGAATGACAGTTCTATGATCCAGAACCTATGTCAATCTGGTCAACCATTCTTTGACCATGATGGGTCGATCCTATCTCTACCGAGGGGTCGGTGAGAATGACTGGTCAAGCTGACAGTGAAACCAAATACATATTTCCAAGTTGGGTTCCAATTCACTATCAAGCTTCCTCTCTAGGTTTTTTATGATTTAACCATTTGTTCATTAAGCATAGGGATAGTCCTCTCTAAGATGTGGGTACCACCTAAAGTCATTTATGGCCATATTACATGTTTTGTGATTTCCATAACGATGAGCTTCAATCCGGTGGAGCGTGATCTTCATTCTTGATCATATTGGGTATTTAAGATTTTGGCAAGTGCTTCTTTCCGAGACATGAAATTGATAAACATAAGGACTTGGCCAAGCCGAGGCACTAACAATCTCCCCCTTTGTCAATTTCATGACAAAACCTAGAAGCTGACCCATTTACAATCTCACCCTTATTACATCTCATTTGAATACAAAATATTACATTGATCACATGTACATATTCAATTGAAAAACAAGATTATGATCTCTGCATATTCTTGTTCAGCTTGGTTCATATCATTTTTCCTATTCAAGCACATAAGCATGCAATACTAGAAAATCATTAGAGGGGTTAGTCCCAAAACATAAATATGCATTCATGGACTAAGCAAGATTTGTATTTAAGTTCCCTCATACTTCTTGATTTCCTATTGACCAACACTACCCATAGCTTATCCAAGCTATCAGTATTGAGAAGATTTCTCCCCCAATTTTCTTGAGTTTGATCTCCCAAACTCAAAGCATAGACATATTCTTATGTCTAGCACTAAGATTACTTCTAGCTTCTACTAAGTTCTCCCCCATTGTATCATATAATTGAGAAAGATTAGTAGGCAGACATCGATTTTTAAGCATTTCCCCATGCTTCTTGCATTTAGTGCTTAACTAAATTCTACTCTAACTCATGGTTCTTCCCAATGGTTCAATGCACAATTTTCGTGCATTAAGGTTTGGTTTCCCCTTCACAAGCTATGTTCCAGCTTAGCTGATTTCTTCCATGAGTCAGGCTAGTTGCCTAGCTTCCCTAAAGTCTTCTCCCCATTCTTCAAGCTACCTTCTATAGCTTCTCCAGATTTTCCCCCCATAAACTTAGCTGCTTCTAAGTTTATTTTTCTCCAAGCTCCCTTTCAAGCTTGCTTCAGCCGTCCTCCGTATACTGTCATGACCAGTGATAGTAGCTAATTTAGTACATATTTTGTGCTTCCATTGTAATAGCCCGGAATTTTTAAATCAATATATATGTGGCTATTAATTGTCTTAATGATGGAAATTGGGAAATTTAATGGAATAAATGGTGAATGGATCAAAATATGGACAAAGGCCCAAGTATGGCCCAATGGACCATGGATTGGATTTAAATTCATTTAAAGGGTCAATGATGGTCAATTGGGCCAAGGATGGTCAAATTGGGCCCAATACCCATTTGGGACCCAATGGATCAAGATGAGGTAAGCTCTAAGGTAAATGGGTAGGAGGTGAATGTAATTGGGCCATGGGCCCAATGGTGATCCAAGTAGTTGAAGTGGGTTTTAATTAAATTTAAATCACCTAAGTTGGTGATGGAATGATCAAGGTAGCATGGCCGAATGGGACCCACCTCCACCTCACCAAGTGAGGTGCTGTGTGGACCAAGGATTGGTGGGGCCGACCACCATGGTTGAATTGGTCAACCATGGGTGGATACATGGAGGGAAATTAAGAAATGAAATTAGGTTAAGTGGGAATTAATTAACCTAAGGTAATTATCTAATTAATTAAATGATTAAAATTATCCAAAGGGTGGTCAAATGTTCAAAGGTGGGAGACCAAACCACCTTATCTCTAACACCAAAAACGTTGGCTTAGGTGGTGGTTTATCCCAACCACCACCATAAAGCATAAAAAATATCCCATGTGGTTGGTGGGAAAATTAACGGTTGAGTATAACTTAAGCAACCAAAAGGAGATGGTTTTCATCTCATCTCTCAAATCCCATTCTCATTTTCACTCTCTCCCTCTCTTACTCTCTCATTGCCGTCCCTCACCTCCAAGAAGAAGAAAAGAAGAAAACTTAGAAGAGAAGAAGAGAAGAAAGGAAAGATCAAGCTTGGCCAACCATCACCACCTCAAGACCAAGGAGACTAGGCATTTTTCTTATCCTCTCCTCCTTTCCCTCTCTCAAATCTAACCCTACCTTAGCTGAACCCAAACCTTGGAGACTCCATCTTGATTAAGCATCTTGACCCAAAAATCAAGGAGAAGAAGAGAAGAGAAGGCCAAGCAATCTGAGAGGAGGAAGAAAAGTGGGAGGAGCCGTCGGATTGTAAGTATTTCTAAACAAGAGATTAGAATTTTTTTAGGGTTTAAGATTTGGGGTCCATTCTTCTTGGATTTAATGGTGGGCAAATTATCATGGGCCTTGGATCTCAAATCCATCCAAAAATGAAGTAAGGAATGGACAAACCCTAATGGGTAAATTAGGTTAAGAAAAAATAAATGGATTAAGGACATTATGTATTTAAATTATTTAAGCAATGGATGTATGGAATTTTTGAAGGGATTAATGGACCATAGGGTTCGGCCATGTAGTATGGCCGAACCCCATGGTAGGTAATTAGGGGCAATTTTAATGGGGTTTAAAGGTTTAAAATCATGGAAGGATGATTATGATTGTTAGGGTTTTTAATGATTGAATGTAGTAATTTTTAAAGGGATTGTAAATGATGAAATGCATGGGAGATGTGAATGATGTTGATGGTCTTAAAAGGCATGAGTAAATGATGGATCATGAACCATGGGTTCGGCCATGGTGAATGGCCGAACCCCATGGTGAGGTATTGTAATGATTTTTGGGTGTGAAGTTATGGAAATTAATGGAGAAGATTGACAATTTTTAAATGGACTTGAAGCATTGTAAATGAGGTTTTAAAAATAAAACCATGGAGAGATTTAATGGAGGGAATGTTTTTGAACCCTATAGTGATGTATGTGTAATGATGATGGGTGTCAAAGATGGAAAAAGAATGGGGAATAGGCCATGATTAAATGGGTCATTAATAGACTAAAAAATGTACCAAGTGATGATCAAAGTTGATGATTTAAATGCATGATGTAAACTCCCTCATGGAGGGACTTATTTTGAATCTAAATCTGGTAATTAGACCTAAGAAATTGGAAAAAGGCATCATGGGTTCGGCCATGGTGTATGGCCGAACCCATGACCTATTTTACAAGCCATTTGATGGGTTAAGTTGGAGTTGTGTATATGCTTTAATCAATGGGGATTAGGTTAAGTTGGTGGCTGATTTTAAATGGTTGTATCTCATGATTGGTGGGTCATTAATGGATCCAAGATTATGGATCAATTATGGACCTAAAAATGGAAAAGAATGAAGTAAGGATTTAACCATGGAGGAAGAGTGGCAAAATGGTAAATAAAGGCCAAAAGGAAGAACCATGGGTTCGGCCATGGTACATGGCTGAATCCCATGGAGATTAATCATGGACTTAGGTGTTTTAAAAATGACCTTATGTATGGCTAAATAAAGCCTAGGGTGGCTGGTTTATAGACTCATGTAATTAAAATAATTAAGGGATTAAATGGGACCCACAAACCTAGTTAGTGAGGTTCGGCCATGGTGTATGGCCGAACCCCGCTAAGGTATGATTAATGGACTTGGACATGATTAAAACATGAGTCTAATTGGTAGTGTATAATAAGGTACTGGACATTGCAAGCGGTACGCGTATCGGTGACGGGAATATCGGACGGAAACGTAAAGGGACGCTAGTCGGTAATTGGTAGGATTCCTACCTTTTTGTAATCCATGGATATGTGATGGTTCCTTTAATTTATTTTGATAATTATATAATTTGCCTTATGATGGGTTTTAAGGCTATGAATTTTATGTTAATGCTATGAATTATATTTTTAGGTTATGCATTATATGTTAAAGCTATGTATGATATATTAAGGTTATGAGTTATATATATTACATAGCATAATGTATTTACATCTCATGCATGGCATGGGCGGCAAAATAAAGAAACCGGAGTCCATGCTCCATCGGGGCGACCGAGACGCAGACATGGGGATAGCCTGATGCGCTATAACCGGAGTCCATGCTCCGTCGGGGCGACCTGAGAAGCAGATATGGGGATAGCCTGATGCGCTATAACCGGAGTCCATGCTCCATCGGGGCAACCGAGAAGCAAACATGGGGTAGCCTGATGTGCTATAACCGGAGTCCATGCTCCGTCTGGGCGACCAAGAAGCAGACATGGGGATATCTTGATATGTGGAGATATAACCGGAGTCCATGCTTCGTCGGGGCGACCGAGAAGCAAACATGGGGATATCATGATGGTATGGGTGATGGGTGGGACACATGACATAAGGCACCCATGGCGTTGCATTCATTTTATGGTTTTTCATTACATTATTACCTATGTGCCTGTTATCACTAATCCATGTGTTAGCCCTACTCGGAGTCCTACTGGGCGAGTTGTCTAACGCCATACTTCCACCTTAGCTGATGACGCAGGAGATGGCGGAATCGAAGGACGAGACGGGAGCCAGGCGTAGGAGCTTGGGGAAGCGAGCTACTTAGTTTATTTTGGAAATGTAAATTGAGTAGCTTAACTTGTCGGAATGTAATAATTTAAATTACTTGCTATGTTTTGGATTTTATTTTGGACACTGTGATTTTGAGGTATTTTAGTAATTAAATGAATGTATCTTCCCTACTATCTAAACATTTGTAGGACAGTCTCTATTATAATTCCGCACTTAATTTAATATTCCGCAAGCTTACTTCTACGTGTGAACCGTTCTTCATGGACTTAGTTCCACGCACACGTAGGGTTGGCCAGTTAAGGGCCGGCCTTTAGAAGCTCGGACTTAACTCACGTTGTGAAGTCCGCGCCCTTTGTCACTCTTTATTTCAAAAAAAAAATAGACTCTGATTTCGGTGAAAAGGGGCGGGCTTTACAGTTGGTATCAGAGCGAAATTGGAAGAATGAATCTCTCGAAGTAAGATTAAGACGGTCTCACGTCTCACTAACGGATAAGAATCCCAACTGACCGACTCTTCGGAGTCCGCTACACGGGGGCCGGGTTAATTTACTTGGATTGACTCAGACTGAAACATTCAATCTAAGAACAACATTTGACGGAAAGGAATGATAGCAAAGGAAGAACAATCAATCTAAGTTGGAATCATCAAACATAGCAAAGTAGAATGTACTTCCCCGGTATCCCCAAATTGAACAACAAACAATAGGAATTTAGAGATCCCCCCCCCCCCCCGAAACAAAGGAAAACCAAGTGTGCTTATTTGGCAATTTCCCCAACAAAGTATACTTAGTTGGTAATTCTCCCCCAAATTGAAGAAAATATTTGATATTTACGAAAAAAAATCCCCCAAAAAATATGAACACGACAATTTTATGAAGGAACTAAGTCGATAAATGTTTTTCAATGACTTAGGAAAATGCCTTCGAGGAGAAGAACCCGACAAAACCCACGGGTAGAGGAAGAGGTGCCACCACCTCGTCAGGAAGAGGAGGTATAGCCGCCTCATCAATAGGAGGGACAAAATAGTGTGAACCTACCTGTTGTGCCTCCCGAGTTGAAAGAATTGGTTCAAGCAGTGGTCACCTTTGTCCTGTAACAGCATTTGAATGGGAATACGACCACCAGCGACTCTAATAACCGGAACATGGTTAGAGATTTCCATCAATAGCTCCCTCCCTACTTCAGGGGAAAATAAGGGGCTGTCGGAGCAGAGCACTGGTTGAAAAAGATCACTCAGATCTTGAATCTGCTTCAGATTTCCGGTCATGCTGATAGGTTCTTACTGGCTACATCTCAACTGATCGAGGATGCCGGTAATTGGTGGGAGGTTGTAGAAAAGCAGCAAGAACTTGTGCCGGAAGGGCAAAGGATTGCCATGACATGGGAAGGGTTCTCACCTACCTTTCTAGAGCAGTATTTTCCGGAGGAGGAAAGAGAACACCAGACTCAAGCCTTTCTATCATTGGTATAAGGCAATATGACGGTGGCAGAATATCACAGGGAATTCCTTAGGCTATCCGTCTATGCATATTATATGGTGGATACCGAGCATCGGAGGGCCCGTAAGTTTGAACGGGGACTTCGGCCAAGTATCAGGGCCAAGGTGACAATATTCAAGGTAGCCACACTGGCTGAGGTGGTCAGCAGGGCCACTATAGCGGAGCGAGAGTTGAATGAGATGGTACGGTTTGACAACCGCCGAGGGCAGAGTGGGCGGGGTGCATTTCAACCCAACAAGAAGTTCCGCCCGAACTTTAGCAGACCCTCACCCTCCACTGGATCTACAGGAGGCTTTCGCCACAATCAGCCCTCCCCATCAGCATCAGTCACTCAGGTTCCACGGGGTGAGAACACTTGTTATCAGTGTGGCCAACAGGGTTACTTCAATAGAGAGTATCCACAGATCAGCCGACCCTCTCACTTCAGGGGTTCCTTCCGCCCTCCAGCTAGACCAGCTCAGTCACGAGGAGGCAGGACCTACAATCAGAGGGGACGGGTGCCAAACCCTACAGGATCGGGACAACTTTTACAATAGCTCCTCCAGCAGCGGTGGATCACTCGGTGATTCAAGGTATGGCCGTAGTTGGTAGTTCCTACGCTGTTGCATTATTTGATTCTGGAGCTTCCCATTCATTTATATCTGCTGCATTCATATCTGCCACGGGCACATTAGTACAAAACCTGTCCACATCACTTACCATTGTATCCCCCGTCGGAGACACATCTTTGGGACTCATATGTACGGCATTGAACACTAAACTCGCAGGATTCAGATTCGAGTTCAACTATTTGGTAATCGATATGGCTGAGTACGATGTTATGTTTGGCATGGACTGGTTGGCTACATTTTGGGACCCATATTGATTGCCATCTTCGTAGGGTGATATTTTGGTCACCCGAGGGAAAGCGGTATATAGTACGTGCTGACAGACAAGGCATCCCTAGAAGGCTGCAAGAGGAATTGAACCACCTTGTCTTGAACGACCTCAGATTAGATATGGCACCAGTGGCTGAACTTCCGACGGTAGTAGCAGATTATGCCGAGGTATTCCCAATAGAGCTCCCTGGTTTGCCACCCAAGAGGGAGATAGACTTTGAGATCAAGTTATATCCCGGTGCTGCTCCAGTATCATTGCCCCATTAAAGGATTGCACCAACTGAGATGACCGAGTTGAAGAAGCAGATTGATGAACTGCTTAGACTGGGTTTTATTAGGAACAACACATCCGCATAGGGAGCCCCGGTATTATTTGTGAAGAAGAAGGACGGTACCCTTCGGATGTGTGTGGATTATAGAAAGTTGAACCAGCTGACTGTCAGGAACAAGTATCCCCTACCCAGGATTGACGATCTATTTGATCAACTTAGGGTTCTTCTCACTCCTCCAAGATTGATCTGATGTCCAGGTAACATCAAATCCGGGTTAGGGAGGATGATATAGAGAAGACAACTTTCAGGACACGGTATGGCTTATATGAGTATGTGGTCATGCCATTTGGACTTACTAATACACCGTCTGTGTTCATGGACCTGATGAATACGATATTCCGTCCTTAGTTGGACCAGTTTGTGATCGTATTTATTGATGACATCCTGATCTATTCCAAAAGTTAGGAGGAACATGCCAAGCACCTACAGATAGTCCTGAACACCTTGAAGAAGAACCAGTTGTATGCCAAAGCCGGTAAGTGTGAGTTCTGGCTATCTCAGGTCAACTTCTTGGGGCACGTTATATCGGAGGAAGGTATAGCCGTGGACCCTGCTAAAGTAGCGGCAGTGAAGGAGTGGAAAGCGCCGACGAATGTGACGGAGATCCGCAATTTTCTGGGATTGGCCGGTTACTACAGGAAATTCATCATGGACTTCTCCAAGATTGCAGCTCCACTTACCTGACTCACTCAAAAAGGAGTTAAATTTGAGTGGTCAGATCTGTGCAACCGGAGATTTGAGGAACTAAAGGAGAGGCTTACAACCGCTCCTATTCTGATCTTGCCGGAAAAAGGCAGAAATTATGAGGTGTACTGTGATGCCTCAAGTGAGGGGCTGGGGTGCACACTCAGTCAAGGTAATCATGCGGTGTCGTACGGATCAAGACAGTTAAAAATTCATGAACGCCATTATCCCACACATGATCTGGAACTAGCAGCAGTGGTCTTCGCTCTCAAAAGCTGGAGACACTACCTTTATGGTGAGAAGTTTGAGGTGTTCTCCGATCACAAGAGCATGAAGTACTTATTTGATCAGAAGGAACTCAACATGAGATAGCGCAGATGGATGGAATACCTGACCGATTATGAGTTCGTACTTCGGTATCATCCGGGCAAGGCGAACAAGGTGGCGGATGCCCTCAGCCGCATGTCACATGCGACAGTAGCCAACTTAATCAGGACAGAATGGGAGGTATTGAATACCATTAGAGAGTTTAAACTCTACCTCAATAATCATGGGTATATAACCTGATCATACGATCCAACATGGTCTCCGAGATTGAACGGGAACAACGGACAGATCCAGAGGTGGAGGAGATATGGACTAAGATGTCTACCGGTGAGGTTGTACCGGAGTGGGAATTACGACCAGGACATGGTCTTGTGTTCCGAGGCAGGACATATGTACCTAAGAGCTGCAGAAGAGAGTTGTTGGTTGAAGCACACCAAACGAAGCTCTCTATCCATCCGGGCAGCACCAAGATGTATCATGATCTTAAGAGGCACTATTGGTGGCGGGGACTCAAGAGAGATGTGGCAGAGTTTGTTGCTCATTGCCTAACTTGTCAGCAGGTTAAGGCGGAACATCAGAAACCACCGGGTTTATTTGCACCCTTGCTAGTGCCAGAGTGGAAATGGGAGCACATATCCATGGACTTTGTAACAGGGTTACCAAGGTCATCAAAGGGCAACGATGCGATATGGGTCGTGGTAGACCGGTTGACTAAGTCTGCGCATTTCCTTCCCATCAAGAAGATGGATTCATCGGAGACCTTGGGTCGACGGTACATCCGGGATATCATCAGACTACATGGTATTCCCCGGACTATTGTGTCCGACAGAGATGGCCGATTCACCTGTAGAGTATGGCAGGGCATGCAGTCGGCTATGGGGATCGACATATTGACTAGCACAGCATTTCATCCACAGACTGATGGACAGTCAGAGAGGACGATACAAACTCTGGAAGATATGTTGAGAGCATGTATGCTAGACTTCAAGGGCGGATGGAGGATCATTTACCACTGGTGGAGTTCTCTGACAATAACAGTTACCAGGCAAGCCTCCAGATGGCTCCATTTGAGGCCTTGTATGGTAGGCCGTGTAGATCGCCAGTGTGTTGGACAGAGGCCGGTGAGCCTGCACTGATTGGACCGAAGTTGGTTGCGGAGACTACTGTGCAGAGCCATCAGAAGAGCTATGCCGACAAGAGGAGAAAGTTCCTTGAGTTTGAGGTGGAAGACTTAGTGTTCTTGAAAGTCTTACCAAGGAAAGGACACATGAGAGTCGGGAAGAAGGGGAAGCTGTCGCCTAGATTTGTGGGACCATTTCCAATCCTGAAGAGGGTGGGGGGGGGTGTAGCCTATCAGTTAGCGCTCCCTCCACAACTATCATCTCTACATGATGTATTCCATGTGTCCATGTTGAGGAAGTACAACCCTGATCCTTCACATGTCTTGAGCGTGCAAGACGTCGATGTGCAAAGCGAGGTGACGTATATGGAGAAGCCAATCAGAGTGATCGGGAGAGAACAAAGAGTGTTGCGGAACCGCGTTATTCAGTTGGTCAAGGTGGTATGGGAACGACATGGCAATGAGGAAGCCACCTGGGAACTTGAATCCGAAATGAGAGCCGCTCATCCAGAGCTCTTTGTATGAGTTGTTTTGAACCTCTGCTTCGCTCGAATTTTCGGAACGAAAATTTCAAAAGAGGATTGTATTGTAATAGCCCAGAATTTTTAAATCAATATATACGTGGCTATTATTTGTCTTAATGATGGAAATTGGGAAATTTAATGGAATAAATGGTGAATGGATCAAAATATAGACAAAGGCCCAAGTATGGCCCAATGGACCATGGATTGGATTTAAATTCATTTAAAGGGTCAATGATGGTCAATTGGGCCAAGGATGGTCAAATTGGGCCCAATACCCATTTGGGACCCAATGGATCAAGATGAGATAAGCTCTAAGGTAAATGGGTAGGAGGTGAATGTAATTGGGCCATGGGCCCAATGGTGATCCAAGTAGTTGAAGTGGTTTTTAATTAAATTTAAATCACCTAAGTTGGTGATGGAATGATCAAGGTAGCATGGCCGAATGGGACCCACCTCCACCTCACCAAGTGAGGTGGCGTGTGGACCAAGGATTGGTGGGGCCGGCCACCATGGTTGAATTGGTCAACCATGGGTGGATACATGGAGGGAAATTAAGAAATGGAATTAGGTTAAGTGGGAATTAATTAACCTAAGGTAATTATCTAATTAATTAAATGACTAAAATTATCCAAAAGGTGGTCAAATGGTCAAAGGTGAGTTGAATGGGTGGTGAGTCACTTGAAAGATGAAAGGATTTAAGCGAGTCAAAGGGGAGGTGGA
Source organism: Chimonanthus salicifolius (assembly GCA_013350335.1). Taxonomy (NCBI): domain Eukaryota; kingdom Viridiplantae; phylum Streptophyta; class Magnoliopsida; order Laurales; family Calycanthaceae; genus Chimonanthus; species Chimonanthus salicifolius. The sequence continues at coordinate 22,415,013 of CM023541.1, read as the reverse complement.
GGGTTTCCATCTCACGGAAACCCTAGACCACAAAATCGTTGGGTAGTGGGAGAGTGCCTTGTGTAAGCCATGTGCCCTCTTGGTTAGCCAAGGGACACATGGGAAAGACCCCATCTTGATGAGGGTGGTTGGGGAGATTAGGGTCAGCATCAACCAAAACCCTAGGGCTCTCATCTCATTCACTCTCTCCCTCTCACCACACTCTTGGCCGATCCACCCTTTGGAGGAAAAGATAGAAAACTTTCCATCTTGTCATCTCCTCCTCTCCCTCTCTCAATCTTCAAACCCTAAGGCCGACTCCCTCTCCCTGAGACAAAGAGAACTTAGAGTTTCTTCTCATTCTCTCTCTCTCTCTCTCTCTCCCTCTCTCAAACCTTCACTCCTTGGCCGAACCACTCTTGTAGGGTTTCATCTCAAACCCTCTCCCTCTCAAGCAACACTCTTTGGCCAAAGATCAAGGAGGAAGAAGAAAAGACTAAGGAAGAAGAAGAACGGAGGAGCAAGACGGAACGAAAGAAAACAGAGGAGTCGCGAAATAGGTATGTTTTGCTTAACAAGATTTATTAATTAGAAAGAGGCTAAGGGAACCATGGTTTCGGCTATGGAATGGCCGAAACCATGGGGTTCCTTATGGGATTGAAAGTGGTTGGCCAAAATGTTATGGGCCATGGATTTAAAATCCATCCAAGGAATGAGATGAACATAAAAGTGAAGTATGGTTTAGAATCTGAAATGTGGTTTGTTTGAGACTGAAAAATGGACAAAACCCTAATGGGTAAGATAAGTTATATAAATGAAATTGTTAAGGACTATATGTATATATGATTTGTGGAGGACCTTATGCATGTTCAATATGAGGGACAAAACTTCATAGGAGAATGATCAAAGATCATGGTTTAGCCCTGGCATGGCCGAACCCTAGATTTTATGTATAAGGATCATTGAGGACAAAAAGGGATTGGATGAGGTTCAGTCATGTTGTATGGCCGAGCCCAATCAAATGATTTAAACATGTGCATGTAATTTTTAAGAGAAAATAATGGACAATGGGTTCGACCATGATGTATGGCCGAACCCCATGGAGGAAGTTTTATGAATCTAGGTATATTTATGGTTTTTATGGACTACCTAGTTAAGGAATAAAAGGAAAGGAATGATGATTTAAAATGAAGAAAGGATGGAAAACAATGGACCATTGGTTCGGCCATGATGTACGGCCGAACCCCATGGAGAAATGCTGATGGATTTAAATGTGGTTAGACCATGAGAAGATGGAAATAAGGAACCATGGGTTCGGCCATGTTGTATGGCCGAACCACATGAATCATTTATGGACCTAAGTTATGCGTAAAAAAATTAAGTGATTATCTATGGAAAGAATTGATGGCTAAGATGGGAATATGGTGAAAATAACGGACTATGGGTTCGGTCATGTTGTATGGCCGAACCCCATGGATAATATTTTATGGACTTAGGTTGTTTCTATCAAATTAAATGATTAACTAGGATTAAGAAATAAAAGAATGAATGAGGATTGACTTGCATGGTTTAAAATAAGCAAGGATTAAAAGAAGGTGGTCAAAAATCAAGAGAGTGAGGTTCGGCCATGTTGTATGGCCAAACCCCACTAATGAGTTTGCTATGGACTTAAAACATTTTCAGCCCTAAGGTATGGCCGAAACCCCTTGGGGGTCTTAATCGGGCTAAGGACTATAATCATAGGTGGAAATGAACATGGAATGATGGGAATCAAATGGGTCAACGTTTTAATCTATTTATGTGTAATAAGTTAACAAATTTCACAAACGGACGTACGATCGGCTTGACACGATCGGTGATCGATTTTTGGATGAAAACGCAAAGACATGATATTTGGGCGTTGGTAGGATTCCTACCTCATTGATACACTTGGATCTATGTATATGAATGGTTGTTTTAACTTCATGTTTTGATGATTTATTTTGGTATCAAAGTGCTCTATTTTAATAATGGTATTTCTATTATGAAGTGGCATGTGTACATCTCATGCATGGCATGGGAGGGATCACATGAGGGGAGTCCACGCTCCATTCGGATATCCGATAAACAAACGTGGGGAGGGATCCATACTGATTCCGGATATGAGGTTTGAAATGAAAAGAGGAGTCCACGCTCCGTTCGGTGGGACCGATAAGGCATACATGGGGAGTCATGACAATACCTTGGTGTGGCTTGTACATCAAGAGGAATACTATGTGATTGTGATATGGTTGATGGGTGGGATTCATGGCATTTGGCACACATGGCATGGCATTGATTTGCATGGTTTTGACATTATATATTTATCTATGTGATTTTTTCACTAATCCATGTGTTTGACCCTACTCGGAGTACCTACTGAGCGCGTTGTCTAACGCCTTACTTCTACCTTAGATGATGACACAGGGAATGGACGGAACGAAGGACGCGATCGGAGCCAAGCTTAGGAGCTTGGATAATCTAGTTTCATTTTATTTAAGTTTTTATTATGGACAATGTAATTTGAGTAATTAGTATTTGGGACTGTAATAACTTAGACTATTTGCTATGGTTTGGATTTTAATTTTGGACATTTTAACTTAAGATGATTATTATTAAGTGATGGACTTCCTTGCTATTTAAAATTAGATAAGATAGTAGTTCTATTATAATTCCGCATGTTTAGCCTTTTTATTTTTGAACCGTTTTAGTGGACTTAGGCCACGCACACGTATGGTTGTCCAGTTAAGGTGCGGGCTTTGGAAGCTCGGACTTACCTCACGTCGTGACATCCCGCTCTCTCTCACTCTTTTATTTCAAAAAAAAAAAAATAGACTCTGATTTTCGGCGAGTGAAAAGGGCAGGGCGTTACAGTTGGTATTAGAGCGAAACCGGAAGAATGAATCTTTCGAAGTAAGATTAAGACGGTATCATGTCTCACTAACAAGATAAGATTCCCAACTAACCGACTCTTCGGAGTCTGCTGCACGGGGGCTGGATTAATTTACTTTGTTAAGACTCAGACTGAAGCATTCAATCTGAGAGCAACACTTGACGAAAAAGGAATGATAGCAAGGGAAGGACAATCACTATAAAATGGATTTATCAAACATAGTAAATAGGAGATATTTCCCTAAAACAAGAAAACAACATAATTTCGCCAAATTGAAAAACAATGTTGGATTTATCAAACATAGCAAAATATGAGATATTTCCCCGAAAATGAGAAACATCAGGATTTCCCCAAATTGAGAAATAATACTTGATACTTAGGAAGTTTCCCCAAAAACAATGAAATACAAAGATTCTTATTTGGCAATTTCTCCAAAATACATAAACACGAAACTTTACGAAGAAGTTAAGCCAACGATATTTCAATGATTTAGGAAAATGCCTCTAAGAAGAAGAACCCGACAAAGCCCGCATGTGGATGAAGAGGTGCAGCAACCACATCAGAAGGAAGTGCAGAATAGCATGAACATTCCCGTGGTACCTCCCGAGCTGCAGAACTTGGTACAAGCTGTGGTCACTTTTGTTCTTTAGCAACATATGAACGGCAATGGAAGTGCGACCACCAACGAGGCACATGATTGGAGGATGCTTAGAGATTTCCAACGCAGCGTCCCCCTACTTCAAAGGGAAGGAGGGACCTGCCGGAGCGGAGAATTGGTTGAGGAACATTACCCAGATCTTGACATTACTGAAGATCACCGGTAACAAAGATAGGATATTTCTGGCTACTTCACAATTGATTGATGATGCTGGCAAATGATGGGAAGTGATTGAACGACAGCGGGCACTGATTCCGAAAGGGGAAAAAACTGAGATGACATGGGACCAGTTCTCGCCTATGTTTCTGAATCACTACTTTCCAGAGGAGGAGAAGGAGAGCCACACACAAGCGTTCATATCTTTAGAGTAAGGCACCATGACTGTGGAGGACTATCATCAGGAGTTCCTCCATCTATCATGTTATGCCTTATATATGGTGGACACGGAGTACAGAAGAGCTCGCAAATTTGAGCAGGGCCTTCGACCAAGCATCGGGGCGAAAGTGACTATCTTCAAGTCACCTACGCTGGCGGAGGTGATCAGTAAAGCTACCATAGCGGAGCAAGAAATGACAGAGATAGTACGGTTTGTGGACAACCGCCGAGGCCAGAGCGGGGGAAGTGTCTTTTGTCCCAACAAGAGTTCCGACCCAACTCTGGGAGACGCTCACCTTCCACTGGGTCGACTGGAGGTTTTCGTCCCAATCAGCCCTCCTCATCAGTATCAGTCTCTCAGGTCCCTCGAGGTGTGAGCACCTGTTTCCAGTGTGGCCAGCAGGGCCATTTCAAGAGGGAATATCCGTAGAATGGTAGACACTCTCACTCCAGGGGTTCGTTTCATCCTCTAGCCCGATCAACTCATTCACAAGGATCCAGTGCATACAACCAGACAGGACGGGCACCTAACCCGACCGGATCTGGACGATTGTACACTTTAGCTCCTCATCCGGAGATAGTGGATCACTTCGTGATTCAAGGTATGGCAGTAGTTGGTAGTTCCTATACTTTCGCATTATTTGATTCTGGAGCATCCCACTCTTTTGTATCTGCTGCATTTATATCTGCTACTGGCACCCTAGTACAAAAATTGTCCACTGCACTCACTATTGTATCCCCCATTGGAGACACATCACTGGGACTTATATGCACAGCGGTAAACACTGAACTCGCTGGATTTAGATTTGAGTTCAATTATCTAGTATCGAGATGAATGAGTACGACATCATCTTTGGCATGGATTGGTTGGCTAACTTCTAGGCCAGCATTGACTGCCATCTTCGCAGGGTGATATTTTGGTCACCCGAGGGAAAGCGATACGTGGTACATGCTGACAAACAGAACATCCCTATGACCAGAAGATTGCATGAAGAATTGAACCAACTTGTATTGAACAAAATCAGATTAGACAAGGCATCGGTGGCTGAACTTCCAGCGATAGTGAAAGACTACGCGAAGGTATTACCGACAGAACTCCCTAGCTTGTCACCCAAGAAGGAGATTGATTTTGAGAACAGGTTGTATCCTGGCACTACTTTAGTGTCATTACCGTATTGCCGGATGGCCCCAGCTGAGATGTCAGAGTTAAAGAAGCAAATTGATGAACTACTCAGACTAGGATGCATCCAAAACAACACATCATCTTGGGGAGCACCAGTATTATTTGTAAAGAAGAAGGATGGTACACTTCGGATGTGTGTAGATTACAGAAAATTGAACCAGCTGACAGTCAGAAACAAGTACCCTCTACCCAAGATTGATGATTTATTCGATCAACTCAGGGGTTCCAGTCACTTCTCCAAGATTGATCTAATGTCAGGCTACCATCAAATCTGGGTTAGGGATGAAGACATAGAGAAGACGTCTTTCAGGAATCAGTATGGACTATATGAGTATGTGGTCATGCCGTTTGGACTTACCAATGCACCAGCTGTGTTCATGGATCTCATGAACAGGATCTTCCGTCCTTACTGGGACAAGTTTGTAATTGTCTTCATTGATGACATCCTGATGTATTCCAAAAGTCAAGAGGAACATGCTGAGCATTTGTGGATAGTCCTGGACACCCTGAAGAAGAACCAGTTGTACGCCAAAGCAAGCAAGTGTGAATTCTGGCTATCCGAGGTTAACTTCTTGGGACATGTCATATCAACGGAAGATATAGCTGTGGACCCGGCTAAAGTGGAGGCAGTCAGAGAATGGAAAGCACCAAAGAATGTGACCTAAATCAACAGCTTTCTGGGATTGGCAGGTTACTATAGGAAGTTTATCATGGATTTCTCCAAGATTGCATCTCCACTTACCCGACTCACTCAGAAAGGAGTCAAATTTGAATGGTCTGATGTATGTAACTGGAGATTCGAGGAACTGAAGGAGAGGCTCACGACTGCTCCTATTCTGATTTTGCCGGAAAGAGGCAAGGGCTATGAAGTATATTGTGATGCTTCAGGAGAGGGACTTGGGTGTTCTCTCACTCAAAGTCAACACGTGGTGGCTTATGGTTCAAGACAGTTGAAGATTCATAAACGCCACTATCCCACGCATGATCTGGAATTTACCGTAATGGTTTTCGCTCTCAAAAGCTGGAGACACTATCTTTATGGCGAGAAGTTTGAGGTATTTTCAGATCACAAGAGCCTGAAATATTTGTTTGATCAGAAGGAACTCAACATGAGGCAGCGCAGATGGATGGAATATCTACAAGATTATAAGTTTGCACTTCGATATCATCCTGGCAAGGCGAACAAAGTGGCAGATGCCCTCAGCCGCATGTCACATGCAACAGCGGCCAGTTTGATCATGAAGGAATGGGAAATACTGAATACCATCCGAGAGTTCAACTTATATATCAAGAACCATGGGAGTATGTATAATCTGATCATACGGTCCAACATGGTTTCAGAGATTGAACAGGAACAACGGACAGATCCGGAAGTGGAAGAGGTATGGGCAAAAATGTCTGCATGTGAGGTTATACCGAAATGGGAGTTATGACCGGGACATGGTCTTTTATTCTGAGGCAGAACATATGTACCTTAGAGCTGCAGAAGGGAGTTATTGATCGTGGCACATCAAACCAAACTCTCTATTCATCTCGGTAGCACCAAGATGTATCATGATTTGAAGAGACATTATTGGTGGCATGGACTCAAAAGAGATGTGACAGAGTTTGTTGCTCACTGCCTAACTTGTCAGCAAGTTAAGACTGAACATCAGAAGCCACCATGATTATTCAAACCCTTACCAGTGCTGGAGTGGAAATGGGAACATATTTCCATGGATTTTGTGACAGGGTTGCCAAGGTCATCAAAGGGCAACGATGCAATATGGGTCGTGGTAGATCGATTGACCAAGTCTGCACATTTTCTTCCCATCAAGATGACAGATTCATCTGAGAATTTGGGTCGACGGTACACCAAGGACATCATCAGACTACATGGTATCCCTTAGACGATTGTGTCCGACAAAGATGGCCAATTCACCGACAGGGTGTGGCAGAGCATGCAGTCAGTTATGGGGACAGATCTATTGATTAGTACAGCATTCCATCCACAGACTGATGGATAGTCAGAGAGGACAATACATACATTGGAGGATATACTCAGAGCATGTATGTTAGACTTCAAGGGCAGATGGGAGGATCACTTACCGCTGATTGAGTTCTCTTACAACAACAGTTACCAGGCAAGCCTCCAGATGGCTCCATTTGAGGCGTTATATGGTAGACCATGTAGATCACCAATGTGTTGGACAGAGGCCGGTGAGCCTGAACTCATTGGACCCGAGCTAGTTGTAGAGACCACGGAACATATTAAGTTGATACGACAGCATCTACTTACTGTATAGAGTCGTTGGAAGAGCTACGCCGACAAGAGAAGGAGGTTCCTTGACTTTGAAGTGGGAGACTTAGTGTTCTTGAAAGTCTCGCCACGAAAGGGACACATGCGATTCGGGAAGAAAGGGAAACTGTCGCCTAGATTTGTGGGGCCGTTTCCAATCCTAAAGAGGGTGGGGGAGGTGGCTTATCAATTGACATTTCCTCCACTGTTGTCATCTTTGCACGATGTGTTCCATGTTTCCATGTTGAGGAAATACAACCCTGATCCTTCACACATGTTGAACGTGCAAGATGTTGATGTGCAAAGCGACGTGACTTATGTGGAAAAGCCGGTCAGAGTAATCGGAAAAGAACAGAGGGTACTACGGAACCGAGCCATTCAGTTCGTCAAGGTGGTATGGGATTGACATGGTAATGAGGAAGCCACCTGGAAACTCGAATCAGAAATGAGAGCAGCTCACTCGGATCTTTTTGTATGAGTTGTATGAAACCCTACTTCGCTCGATTTTTGGGACGAAAATTTCAAAAGAAGGTAATATTGTAATGGCCCGGATTTTCAATGTAAAAGTTATAGTGGTTATTATCTATTTTAATTGTTAAATTAAAGATTGATAGATGAGATAAATGCTAGATGAATAAGAATTGGGGCAATGGCCCAAGTAAGGTCCAATGGATCATGGATAGGGTTAATTCTAATTAATTGGGTAAATGTGGTCAATTGGGTCAAATGCCCAATTGGGACCCAATGGGTCAAGATGAATTGATGATTTGGGTAAATGGGTCAAGGAGAATTGATTTAATCGGGTCATGTACCCAATTAGGACCCAAGACATGGGACCCATCTCATCAAGTGAGGTGGCAAGTGTAGGAGTTGACATCAAAGTGGCATAGCCTAGTGGGACCCAACTCCACCTCATCAAGTGAGGTCGTGTGGTCTAAGGCCACATGTAGGGCCAGCCACCATGGTTGACTTGGTCAACCATGGGTGAGTTCATGGGTGAATCCAAGTGGATCAAATGAAGTGAGTTGAATTAAATTATCTAATTTAAATCACTTGAGCTAGGTGGAAATAAATCCAAGTGCTTGAGTTAGGAGATTGAGTTCATTTAAGTGAGGTGAGTTGAATGGGTGGTGAGTCACTTGAAAGATGAAAGGATTTAAGTGAGTCAAAGGGGAGGTGGATGGTTTCCATCTCATGGAAACCCTGGACGACAAAACCGTTGGGAAGTGGGAGAGTGCCATGTGTAAGCCATGTGCCCTCTTGGTTAGCCAAGGGACACATGGGAAAGACCCCATCTTGATGAAGGTGGTTGGGGAGATTAGGGTCAGCATCAACCAAAACCCTAGGGCTCTCATCTCATTCACTCTCTCCCTCTCACTACACTCTTGGCCGATCCACCCTTTGGAGGAAAAGATAGAACACTTTCCATCTTATCATCTCCTCCTCTCCCTCTTTCAATCTTCAAATCCTAAGGCCGACCCCCTCTCCTTGAGACAAAGAGAACTTAGAGTTTCCTCTCATTCTCTCTCTCTCCCTCTCTCAAACCTTCACTCCTTGGCCGAACCCTCTCTTAGGGTTTCATCTCAAACCCCCTCCCTCTCAAGCAACACTCTTTGGCCGAGATCAAGGAGAAAGAAGAAAAGACTAAGGAAGTAGAAGAACGGAGGAGTAAGACGGAACGAAAGAAAACGGATGAGTCATAGAATCGATATGTTTTGCTTAACAAGATTTATTAATTAGAAAGAGGCTAAGTGAACCATGGTTTCGGCTATGGAATGGCCGAAACCATAGGGTTCCTTATGGGATTGAAAGTGGTTGGCCAAAATCCGAAATGTGGTTTGTTTCAGATTGAAAAATGGACAAAACCCTAATGGGTAAGATCGGTTATATAAATGACATTGTTAAGGACTATATGTATACATGATTTGTGGAGGACCTTATGCATGTTCAATATAAGGGACAAAACTTCATAGCAGAATGATCAAAGATCATGGTTTGGCCCTTGCATGGCCGAACCATTGATTTTATGTATAAGGATCATTGAGGACAAAAAGGATTGGATGAGGTTCGACCATGTTGTATGGCTGAACCCCATCAAAAGATTTAAACATGTGTATGTAATTTTTAAGAGAAAATAATGGACCATGGGTTCGGCCATAATGTATGGCTGAACCCTATGGAGGAAGTTTTATGAATCTAGGTATATTTATGATTTTTCTGGACTACCTAGTTAAGGAATAAAAGGAAAGGAATGATGATTTAAAATGAAGAGAGGATGGAAAACAATGGACCATGGGTTCGGCCATGATATATGGTCGAACCCCATGGAGAAATGTTGATGGATTTAAATTTGGTTAGACCATGAGAAGATGGAAATAAGGAACCAACATGGCCGAACCCCATTAATCATTTCTGGACCTAAGTTATGTGTAAAAAAATTAAGTGATTATCTATGGAAAGAATTGATGGCTAAGATGGGAATATGGTGAAAATAAAGGACCATGGGTTCAGCCATACAATATGGCCGAACCCCATGGATAATATTTTATGGACTTAGGTTGTTTTTATCAAGTTAAATGATTAACTAGGATTAAGAAACAAAAGAATGAATGAGGACTGACTTGCATGGTTTAAAATAAGCATGGATTAAAAGAAGGTGGTCAAAATTCAAGAGAGTGAGGTTCGGCCATGTTGTATGGCTGAACCCCACTGATGAGTTTGTTATAGACTTAAAACATTTTCAACCCTAAGGTATGGCCGAAACCCCTTGGGGGTCTTAATCGGGCTAAGGACTATAATCATAGGTGGAAATGAACATGGAATAATCGGAATCAATTGGGTCATCATTTTAATCTAAATATGTGTAATAAGGTAACGGGATTTCACAAACGGACGTATGATCGGCTTGACGCGATCGGTGATCGGTTTTTGGACGAAAACGCAAGGACACGATATTTGGGCGTTGGTAGGATTCCTACCTCATTGATACACTTGGATCTATGTATATGAATGGTTGTTTTAACTTCATGTTTTGATGATTTATTTTGGTATCAAAGTGCTATATTTTAATAATGGGATTTCTATTATGAAATAGCATGTGTACACTTGCATCTCATGCATGGCATGAGAGGGATCACATGAGGGGAGTCCTTGTTGCATTCGGATATCCGATAAACAAACGTGGGGAGGATCCATACTGATTCCGGATATGAGGTTTGAAATGAAAAGAGGAGTCCACGCTCCGTTCGGTGGGACCGATAAGGCATACGTGGGGAGTCATGACAATACCTTGGTGTGGCTTGTACATTAAGAGGAATACTATGTGATTGTGATATGGTTGATGGGTGGGATTCATGGGATATGACACCCATGGCATGGCATTGATTTGCATGGTTTTGACATTATATATTTATCTATGTGATTTTTATACTAATCCATGTGTTTGACCCTACTCGGAGTACCTATTGGGCGTGTTGTCTAACGCCCTACTTCTACCTTAGATGATGACATAGGGAATGGACGGAGCGAAGGACGAGATTGGAGCACGCGATCGGAGCCAAGCCTAGGAGCTTGGATAATCTAGTTTCATTTTATTTAAGTTTTTATTATGGACAATTAATTTGAGTAATTAGTATTTGGGACTGTAATAACTTAGACTCTTTGCTATGGTTTGGATTTTAATTTTGGACATTTTAACTTAAGATGATTATTATTAAGTGATGGACTTCCTTGCTACTTAAAATTAGATAGGCTAGTAACCCTATTATAATTCTGCAATATGTTTAAGTCCACATGTTAAGCCTTATTACGTGTGAACCGTTTTAGTGGACTTAGTCCATGCACACATATGGTTGGCCAGTTAAGGGTCGGGCTTTGGAAGCTCGGATTTCGCTCGCGTCGTGACGTGCCGCTCTCTCACTCTTTTATTTCAAAAAAAGACAAATAGACTCTGATTTTCGCGAGTGAAAAAGGGCGGGGCGTTACACCCAAAGTTGGGTCGAAATCTCTTGTTTGGGCGGAAAACATTTCGCCTGCTTTGATCTCGGCGGTTGTCCACAAACTGAACTGTCTCTGTCAGCTCTTGCTCAGCTATGGTAGCTCGACTATCTACTTCCACCAATGTAGATGACTTGAAACTTTGGCCCTGATGTTTGGTCGAAGGCCTCGCTCAAACTTACAAGCCTTCTTGTATTCTGTGTCCACCATGTATAAAGCATAACATGATAGACAGAGGAACTCCTGATGATACTCTGCCACAGTCATGGTGCCCTGAACCAAATATATGAACGCTTGTGTCTGGCGCTCCTTCTCCTCTTCTGGAAAATAGTGATCCACGAACATTCCAGAGAATTGGTCCCATGTCATTTCAGTCCATTCCCCCGCTGGAATCTGTGCTCGTTGACGTTCAGTTACCTCCCACCACTTGCCGGCATCATCAATCAATTGTGAAGTAGACAACAATATTCTATCTTCATTACTGGTAATCCTCAATAATGTCAAGATCTTGGTGATATTTCTTAGCCAATTCTCCGCTCCTGCAGGTCCTTCTTTCCCTTTGAAATAAGGGGGATGCTGTTGTTGGAAGTCTCGAACCATGCTTCGATCTTGTGCCTCATTGGAGGTTACCCCTCCAGTACCGTTCAAATGTTGCTGTAGAACTAAAGTGACCACTGCCTGCACTAGTTTTTGCAACTCAAGAGGTACTTCAGGAATATTCACGCTATTCTGCTCCTCTTCCAAGGGTGGGTGTTGTACCTCTTCCTCTAGATGCTGGTTTTGTCGAGTTTTTCTTCTTCTCGGAGGCATTTTCCTAAGTCATTGAAACATCGTTTGACTTAGCTTTCTCATAAAGTTCTGTGTTTTCACAGTTTGGGGAGTTGCCAAATCAGCATCTTGTACTTCTTGTTTTGGGGAACTTTCCTATGTATCAAGTATTGTTTCTCAAATTAGGGAAATCCTAATGTTTTCTTGTTTCAGGGAAATATGTCCTACTTTGCTATGTTTGATAACACCATACTTATAGTGATTGTCCTTCCCTTGCTATTATTACTTATAGTGTTGCTCTCAGATTAAATGCTTTAGTCTAATTCTCAACAAAATAAATTAATCCGGCCCTCGTGCAGCAGACTCCTAAGAGTCGGTCAGTTGGGATTCTTATCTTGTCAGTGAGAAATGATACCGTATTAATCTTAATTTGAAAGATTCACACTTCCGGTTTCGCTCTGATACCAACTGTAACGCCCTACCCTTTTTCACTCGCCGAAAATCAGAGTCTATTTTTTTTTTTTATAAATAAAGAGTGAGAGTGTGCGGGGACATCACAACGTGAGCTACGTCCGGGTTTCCAAACCTGACCCTTAACTGGCCAACGATACGTGTGCGTGGACCAAGTCCACTAAACAGTTCACACATTACAACAATTGAGGAATAAACATATGGATTAAGCTTTCATCCATAAACATAACATCAACTCTAAGCAAGGAAGTCAATCACATAAAATTAACTGAGGTTCAAAAATCCAATACATTGTCAAACCATAGCAAAATAAATGTAAGTTATTACAGTCCCAACGTGTAATTATCTCAAATACATTGTTCCAAAATAAATATTAAATAAAGTAAGCATAAGCTATCCAGGCTCCTAAGCTTGGCTTCTTTCACGTCCATCGCCCGTTCCATTCCCTGTACCATCATCTAAAGGTAGAAGTAGGGCATTAGTCAACGCGCCCAGTAGGAATTCCAAAGGGGGTTATACTCATAGGATTAGTATAAAATCACAATCAGTACATCATATCAAAAACTGTAAACAACTTGTAGTACTAAAATCAGCGCATGATACTCATAACAAAATCATGCTAATTTAATGCCATGTCATGGGTGTCATATGCCAATGATTTCCCACCCAACAACCATATCATAATCACATTGCTAATTTTCTTGATGAACAAGCCACATCAAAGTATTCATTGTTATGCCTCCCCACATATGTTAATCGGTAACACCGAATGGAGCGTAGACTCCTCCCCACGTATGTTTATCGAAAACGCCGAATGGAGCGTGGACTCCTTCCCACATAGGTTAATCAGAATCAGTGTGGATTCCTTTCCACGTTTGTTTATCAGAAACACCGAATGGAGCATGGACTCCTCCCTTGTGTTCCCTCCCATGCCATGCATGAGGTAATGAGTGCAATGATGCCATTTCATATCAAAGTACATAATAGTTGTAACGCCCCGCCCTTTTTCACCAGTTTTCGGAAAATCAGAGTCTATTTTTTTTTTTTTTTGAAATAAAAGAGTGAGAGAGGGCGCGGACGCTACGACGCGAGTTAAGTCCGAGCTTCTAAAGCCCGACCCTTAACTGGCCATCCCCACCCGTGCGCGGAGCTAAGTCCACGAGAACGGTTCACGCGTAGGAAGTAAGCTCGTGGATTATGATTATTGCGGAACATGATAATAGAGTCTATCCTACCGATTTTTAGATAGAAGGGAATATACAACATTGAATTACCAAAATGCCCCTATGTTCATATTTATATCACAAAATATAATCGTCCATAAGTAACGTCCAAACCATCGCAAGAAATGTAAACTTATACAACCCGACAAGCTAAGTTACTTTAAAATTACATCTCCAAAATGTAAACGTAAATAAACTAAGACTGCACTGCCCAAGCCCCTAAGCTTGGCCTCCGGTATGTCCAACGCTTCCTGCCTCTCCTGCGTCATCAGCTAGGGTAGAAGTAGGGCGTTAGTCAACGCGCCCAGTAGGACTCCGAGTAGGGCTAGCACATGGATTAGTGATAACACACATACCGATAAAATAACATATAACAAAATAAGCATGTAATGAATGCTATGCCATGGGTGCTTATGTCATGTGTCCCACCCATCATCCGTATGATCATACAATGTATTATCCCCATGTCTGCTTCTCGGTCGCCCTGACGGAGCATTGACTCCGGTTATAGCATAAGAGCTATCCCCATGTCTGATTCTCGGTTGCCCCGACGGAGCATGTGTAACGCCCCGCCCTTTTTCACTCGTTTTCCGAAAATCAGAGTCTATTTTTTTTTTTTTAAATAGAAGAGTGAGAGAGGGCGCGGACGCCAAGACGCGAATTAAGTCCGAGCTTCTAAAGCCTGACCCTTAACTGGCCAACCCCACGCGTGCGCGGAACTAAGTCCACGAGAATGGTTCACGCGTAGGAAGTAAGCTCGTGGATTATGATTATTACGGAACATGATAATGGAGTCTATCCTACCGGTTTTTAGATAGAAGGGAAGATACAACATTGAATTTACCAAAATGCCCCTATGTTCATGATTATATCACAAAATGTATCGTCCATAAGTAACGTCCAAAACCATCATAAGAAACGTAAATTTATACAACCCGACAAGCTAAGTTACTTTAAAATTACATCTCCAAAATGTAAACATAATATAAACTAGGACTGCACTTTCCAAGCTCCTAAGCTTGGCCTCCGGTATGTCCACCGCTTCCTGCCTCTCCTGCGTCATCAGCTAGGGTAGAAGTAGGGCGTTAGTCAACGCGCCCAGTAGGACTCCAAGTAGGGCTAGCACATGGATTAGTGATACACACATATCGATAACATAAAATACAACAAAATAAGTATGTGATGAATGCTATGTCATGGGTGCTTATGTCATGTGTCCCACCCATTATCCGTATGATCATACAATATCTTGTTCCCCATGTTTGCTTCTCGGTTGCCCCGACGGAGCATGGACTCCGGTTATCGAACTACCCCCATGTGTGATTCTCGGTCGCCCCGACGGAGCATGGACTCCGGTCATAGCCCTCAGGCTATCCCCATGTCTGATTCTCGGTCGCCCCGACGGAGCATGGACTCCGGTTTGTTTATTTTTTTCCGCCCATGCCATGCATGAGATGTAGTGCATTATGCTATGTAATATATATATGTAATCCATATACTCAACATATCATACATAGCCATATAATGTATAATATTAAAATATAATCCATATGATTCATAACTTAAAACTCATCATAAGATAAATCATAATCATAAATCTATCATAAACCAAATCAAAATAATTTAAAACACCATCACATATCCATCGCTTACAAAGAGGTAGGAATCCTAACGAATACCGTGTCGCGTTCCGTTACGCTTCCCGTTCGATAATCCGGTCGCCGATCGCGTACCGTTTGCGATGTCCGATACCTTATTACATTTACCGAATTAGTCCCTACGTTATCCACGATTAAGTTCATAATTGATCCATCTACTTAGACTCAATAATGGCCATTAATTTAGGTTACAAATTTATCGAAAATCAGCCCTTTAACTTAGACTCATTTTTCGTGGTTTAAAACTCGATTTTTGGCCAATTTAGATATTCCAATTTAGCGGCCTACAACGCAGCAACTAATCGCTTTACTTAACCATTCACAAAATATCCAATTTTTATGTCTAATCCCTATAGGGTTCTTCAATGTGGCACTTATTTACCGTTTTGCCACTTTCTCTTCCATGTTTAATATTTCACCCCTTCATGTATATTTTAAGTCTAGATTTCATCCCTAAGTTAGACCTATTTATGATTCCATATCATATCCAAATTCAGCCACCCATTATTTAATTTTTGAAAAACATTTAACCCCATATAACCTTTCACATTTGGCCCTAAAGGTGGCCCACAATCATGACCTCCAAATGGGTCATGGGTTCGGCCATACACCATGGCCGAACCCATGATGCTTATTTTCCATTCCCTTGGGTCCATATTACTCCCTTCAATCCAATCTCCAATGAATTTTAAATTATCCATTCAAGTCCCCATTTTCATTCCATTTAAACCCTCACATATCATTTTTATAAATCCATTAAAATCTAGCATTCTTCTACATTATTTTCCATTTATTAAATCCACTAATCACTACCCTAAGGTTCACCTTTATGGATACCATTTTCAAAGACTAAGTTTTGTCCCAAAATAATCCAATTTAAAATCACAAAACTTTAATCATTTTGGCCCTTTAAATCAAACTCCTAAGCATTGATACATGCATTTAATCTTAGCCTAAAATTGATCAAAATTTGGGTCATGGGTTCGGCCATACACCATGGCCGAACCCATGATGTTTCTTTCCCCATTTTTCTTGGTTTCATTTACCCTTTTAAACATACCTCTAATTAAATCATCCATTTAAATCACCAACATCACATATCATACTTGAACCATCCATACAATCCATCCATTTTTCTTAACCATTTTCTATATTTTTCCATCATAAAGAGAATTATTAAATACCACCAAGGGTTCACACCAGGGCCGAACCCATGGTTCATGGCTCATCATCCATTGATGCCATCCTTAGACCAATGTTTTTGTCCAAAAGAAATCCCTTTTTAAAATCAATAATCCTCATTCATTTTGGCCCTCTAAAATATATATCATTCACTTTGAAAATCCATTTAAATTTCATCATTAACTTAACCTAATTTCTTCATTATCTTCAAACCTAATAATCTTAATAAATCACTCATTATTCATCATGGGGTTCGGCCATGCTACATGGCCGAACCCTATGATCATTCATCCATTCCATTCTATGCCTTTAAATCCTCTTTAAAATCACTATTAAAATCACTTGAAAACTAATTATCATACATCATTCTCCACCATTTCAAACCTTCAAACCTTAATTAAAAATCATCCCACATTGGCCATGGGGTTCGGCCATGCTACATGGCCGAACCCTAAGGTCCATTCAATCCATTAAAACTTCCATCTTTTCCATACTTAATCCATTCATTTCATTTTTTCCTTAGACCATCTCTTCCATTTCTTTGTCTTCCATTTGATGGATTTTAGATCCATTCCATAGCCTAAAATAATTTGGCTACCATCATATGGCAAGGATGGATTTCAAAATTTAAAAACCCTAAATAATAAATTTCTTGTTTAGAACATACTTACTATCCGACGACTCCTCCGGTCTTTGTCGCTCCCGTCAACTTCCTTGGCCTCTTTTCTCCTTCCTTTCCTTGTTTGATTGGCTAGATGAGCTTGATCAATGGTGGGACATGCTTGGATTGGCTAAGGTAAATGAGGTTAGGTTAAGAGAGAAAGAGAGTATGGATATGAGGGAGAGATCTTCAAGGTTCTTGATCTTGGGGTGGCCCAAGACTTATCTTTTTCTTCTCTTTTCTTCCTCTTTCTTTCTAAGTTTTTCTTCTAAGTTTTCTTTTCTCCTCTCTTGCAAGGTGAGGGACGAATTTCATGTGTGTGTGGGGAGAGCTAGGGTGAAATCGTTAGTTTGACATGAGATGGAGGTGGTTGGAGTGGTCTTCACTCAAGCATTAACTTTCTCACCAACCAAGCATGGGTTGGCTTGACTTTGGTGGTGGTGGTTGAGACCCAACCACCATTCAAGCACATGGTTTTAATTTGTGTTTTCTGGAGGTGGTTTGTGTTTGTTGGAGTGGTTTTGACCATTTAACCATTTGACCATTTTAATCTTAGGTTGATTAATTTAGATCACCTTGATCCCTTGATTAATTTGATTAATCACCTTCTATATAATTTAATCCCATTAATTTCCCTCTATGATCCACCCATGGTTGACCAAGTCAACCATGGTGGTCGGCCCCACTACTCTTGGGTCCACACGCCACCTCAATGGGTGAGGTGGAGGTGGGCCCCATTGGCCATGTTGCCTTGGTCCATTTATCACCTAATTTAGGTGATTTAAATTTTATTAATTATATCCCTTTTATTGGATCATCATTGGGCCCATGGCCCAATTTGATTCTTGTCTTACCCATTTATCTTAGGGCTTAGTTACCTTGGCCCATTGGGTCCCACATGGCTCTTTGACCCAAATTGACCAATTACATGTATCAATTTCAATTCAAGGTTTATTGGGTAACCATTGGGCCCATGGCCCAATTAGATTCCCTCATTTTCCACTTACCTTAGGATTTGAACCGATTTTGATCCATTGGGCCCCACATGGCTATCGGGCCCACTTTGACCATCATTGACCCGATTAGTCCTCATTGACCCATTTAATGGATTTCATCCAACCCATGGCCCAATTGGGCCATCCTTGGGCCATTGTCCCAAAATTTGGTCCATTTGGCATTTTATTACATCAAACTTTAAAATGAATAAATGCCAATATATATATTTATCAAAAATTCGGGTTATTACAGCATGGACTCCGGTTATAGCACAAGAGCTATCCCCATGTTTGATTCTCGGTCGCCCCGACGGAGCATGGACTCCGGTTTGTTTATTTTTTTCTGCCCATGCCATGCATGAGATGTACGTGCATTATGCTATGTAGTATATAAATAAACCATAATTTTGATATCCCATACATAGCCATATAATGCATACTATTAAATATAATCCATATGATTCATAACTTAAAATTCATCATAAGATAAATCATAATCATAAATCCATCATAAACCAAATCAAAATAATTTAAAACACCATCACATATCCATCGCTTACAAAGAGGTAGGAATCCTACCGAATATCGTGTCGCGTTCCGTTACGCTTCCGGTTCGATAATCCGGTCGCCGATCGCGTACCGTTTGCGACGTCCGATACCTTATTACATTTACCGAATTAGTCCCTACGTTATCCATGATTAAGTTCATAATTGATCCATCTACTTAGACTCATTAATGGTCATTAATTATGTTACAAATTTATCGAAAATCAGCCCTTTAACTTAGCCTCATTTTTCGTGGTTTAAAACACATACATAAACCCGATTTTTGGCCAATTTAGATATTTCCAATTTGCGGCCTAAAATGCAGCAACTAATCGCTTCACTTAACCATTCACAAAATATCCGATTTTTATGTCTAATCCCTATAGGGTTCGGCCATGTACCATGGCCGAACCCATGGTTCTTCAATGTGGCCACTTATTACCGTTTTGCCACTCTTCTTCCATGGTAAATCATCCATTCATTTATGTGCATTCTAAGTCCAAGATTCATTCATACTTAGGTCCATTCAATCATGACCTAGCATCATAAAATCAACCACCTAATATTTAATTTTGAAAAACATTTACTCCCACACCTAATTCCACATTTTGGCCTAAGGTGTGGCCCACATATCATGGCCTCCAAATGGGTCATGGGTTTGGCCATACACCATGGCCGAACCCATGGTGCCTACTTTCCATTCCCTTGGGTCCATTTTACTCCCTTTAATCCAATCTCAAATGAATTTAATTTATCCATTCAAGTCCCCATTTTCATTCCATTTAAAACCTCACATATCATTTTTATAAATCCATTAAAATCTAGCATTCTTCTACCTCATTTTCCATTTATTAAAACCACTAATCACTACCCTAAGGTTCTCCTTTATGGATACTATTTTCAAGGACTAAGTTTTGTCCCAAAACAATCCAATTTAAAACCACTAATCTTCATTTGTTTTGGCCCTTTAAAAAAAAACATATCATACACTTTGTAAATCCATTTAAATTTACCCTTTACTTACCCAAATTTCCATTCGCTTAACCATATGTATAAATTATAATTTAGTCCACAAATGACTTAAAAACATTGGTCATGGGTTCGGCCATACACCATGGCCGAACCCATGATGTCTTTTCCTCATTTATGGCCGAACCCATGATGTCTTTTCCTCATTTTTTGTAACGCCCCGCCCTCTTCGAGAATTTCAGAGTCTAATTTTTTTTTTTTTATAAACAACGGAAGAGAGCGGGCGGCGTCACGACGCGAGTTAAGTTCAGACTACCCAAGTCTGAACCTTAACTGGCCACCCATGTGTACATGGAATAGACCATGATAGTGAATCACACATGGAACTAACATCAACATGCGGAATAATCTAGATAATTGCGGAATAGAAAGACGAGATAGCAAGTAATAGTCTTAAATATTAAATAACATAGATCAACCATCCATAGGTTATTATCCTAATCAAACCATAGCAAATAACGAATTATTACATGTCCAACAATAGTATTCAAATGACAGTAATATAACGTAATCCAAATCCATCATTAAAGCACTTAGGCTCAGCTCCCCTCCCGGTCAATGACCTTTCCTTTCCCCTTGCTTGTACCTGCAATCTCCTCTGAGGATAGAATTAGGGCGTTAGATCAACGCGCCCAGTAGGTTCCCGAATCAGGGCTACCACATGTTAGCATATAAAACATGCATATACATATCATAATACATGATCATCAAAACAGGTAAAACAATGCTATGAAATATGCACATGCAATGAGCATCCCCCATCATGTACTTTCATAGCCATCACTTGACGTGCTTTGCACCGACAAGGTAAATTACAACACACCTTCATCTCTTCTATAAGCGATGTACATGTAATGAGCAACCCCCATCATGTACCATCGTAGCCATCACTTGACGTGCCTTGCACCGACAAGGTAAATTACAACAACATTCATCTCTTCTATACAATATGTACATGCAATGGGCAACCCCCATCATGTACAATCGTAGCCATCACTGTAGAACTTCATTCATTATCCCATGACTATGCATGAGATGCCAATGCCTGTATGCCATTTGTTAATGCATAATATATCATTTGAAACACATATATTAAAACAAGAGTATCATAAGAAAAACTGGGTAAAAACCGTGGTTACAAGTAGGTAGGAAACCTACAGAAGAATCCCTTCAGTAACTGATCTTTCTTTCGCGTCACCCGGTCACGACTCGCACGTCGTTCGACTTCCGGTACCTTATCCATATATCAATCAATAAGTCACAACATCATTCACTTATTTAATCACATTATAGACCCATCCACATCATGTGCGGTTCGTGTCCGTACATCCAACCCTATGATCACTTCCATCATTGATCATTCGACTGGTATTTACAGTTTTTGCCATTGACCTTAAACCATATTGAAACCAACATTCATAACCATTCCACCATAGTGGGGTTCTATTACCCATTACCATATGGTTCTCCATTAAGATCTTTTTAAACCTTTTAATTCAACATGGAACCATTAACAATTACGACTCATAAGCTTAGCCTATTTAACCCATGCCATGGTCCATAATTATCATGAATGATCCCCTAATTAAAACAGTCATAAGCTCCCATTTAAAACAGCCCATTACTTATCAAAACAGCCCCATGGGGTTCGGCCATACTCATAGCCGAACCCTAGGGTTCACTTGATCCAATCAACACCATGATCACTCATGGTTTAATCATGCTAACTCAACCATGAATTAAACATGGTTCAGCCGCATATTAACCCACCAAAACAGTAACATATTAATCTATTTATTACCATAAGAACACCATATCTTCATATGGTTTTTAACTCACCAAAAACATGAAAGACTTACATGGGGTTCGGCCATCCAAGGTGGCCGAACCCTAGGTCCATGTTTTGGTCTCTCATACATATTTTTGGTGTCACTTATTCATATAAAAATCAGCACATCATTGCTGTACTTTAACCTCTCAAAACCATCTAATAAATTCATTATTTTGTCCAAATAACCATAACACCTCATGGGATTCGGCCATCCAAGATGGCCAATCCCCATGGTCCATTTTTCCAGTTTTAATCCACTGTTTTAGATCAGTAACTTAACCATAACATTACCATGGTTCAGCCATATATTGGCCAACCAAAATCAGTAAATAATCTTCATGTAAATCACATAAAAACCCCATGGTAATGTATGGTTTTTATCTCTCAAAACCATCACCATTAACCATAAAATGATCACACCATTTCATGGGGTTCGGCCATGCTCATTGGCTGAACCCTATGGCCTTTGGTTTGAACCACTTAAACATGTCATCTTATGTCTAATCTAATCATCCAAAACAGTAAGACATTTGCATGGTTTTATCTTACAAAAATCATCAAGATTTCAACATCAATTCATGGTGTTCGGCCATCCAAGATGGCCGAACCCAATGAACCCTTTCATCATTTGATACCCAAGGTCTTAGACCCATGATACATTCAGCCATTCATGACATCCGAATCCATGTTTTAAACCTTTCTAAAACATGCATTTGAATCTTAAATCAAACCCAAAAACAGTTCATAAAACCCATGGTTTTCATGTTTCAAAACATGAAAACCAAGCCATCTCTCACATGGGGTTCGGCCCTCTATGGTGGCTGAACCCAATGGTTATTTTTACCATTTTAAATCCTCCACTAATCAAGGTTAAAACCTTGGTGTATTCGGCCATAACCATGGCCAATACACACCACATTTGCTCCATGTTATTATACCAAAATAACAAATAAATACTTACCAAACTTCCAATCTTTCTCTTTGCCTTTGGTCCTTGGTTTCTCCCTTTTATTTCTTCCTTTCTTTTGCTGTTTTGTGCTTGATCTACTGGTACAAACACCTCTGCTATTCCAGTTAGGAAAAACGAATTTGAGAGAGGGAGAGAGAGATGGGAATTCTTGGATTCCTTGGTGTGAAAAATGGCCAACCTTGTGTGCTTATTGTTTTTGTACTTCAGCCCCAAAAACCTCTCAATTCCTCATAATTTCTTGCTCAAAACGGTGGGCATTGGGTGCCATCCAAGGCACCCCTTGGCAGCTACCAATGCAGCCATTCAAATCCCCAAGCATCTCATCCAATTTCCATGTATTCTCATTTAAAACCCATCATGAAAATCACCAAAACAAGTCCCCAACGTGTGGGACTTGTTTTGGTTGGTTTAAGACCAGCCAATCTCTTCAAATTCCCTCTCAACTCACTGATTTTACAGCCCCTTGAATTTCCATTTTGACTCACCCAACTCAAGGTATTTTTATTCCAACCCAACTCATCACATTTAATGCATTTCATTTAATGCATATGAGTTAACTCACCTTTTGATTTAATTCCAACTCACCTCCATCCCACTCAACTGATTTGAATCGTGTTTGAGCTCCCTTGAGGGTTCACACGGTCAACAATAGTCAACTCGACCCGTTGGGTCCACTTTTAGCTCCTTGACCCGTTTTGACAACATGACCCATTTATGGTATTTTGGTCATTTCTAATTGGTTTTTACATATGGATCAAGCCTACCCATTTTTCCTCCACTTGATTTCCAATCAAATAGGGTTAACCCTTTTTAATTTCAAATCACAAAACGGTCAAATAACCGAGCAAGACCCGATGGGCCCCATTTGGGCCCTTTGACCCATTTAGCCATTTTTGACCCAATTGATGTAAATTGCCCAACCAATCACACTTAACGTTCATAATGTACTCATATGATCTTAATTTGAGCAATGGGCCCCACCATTTCCTTACTTAACATCACAAAATAATTAATTTAATACATCAGGGGCATTTTCGTAATAATCCACTTCATTGAGAAATTACCCATCCAATCAAACTTGACAATCATAATGTGCTCATATGATCTTAATTTGAGCAATGGACCCCACTATGTTCTCATTTAACATCATAATTATTACATTCACCAAATCCAGGGGCATTTTCGTAATTATCCATTTCATTGAGAAATCGAGGTGTTACATTTTTAACTTGGGTCCTTTATCACATTTAGGTCCATTAAAAGGTCCCTCCATGAGGGGATTTCATCATACATTTAGATCACTTCTTTTCAATCAATACTAACTTTATTTAAAGTCTATTAAAATCACCAACATTATCTCATGATTTTCTCATTTTAACAATCCTTTAAAATCATCCATTTTTTTATCATTTGAGGCCTAACTTCCATTAGCCACTCTCCATATTTCCATTCTTAT
The DNA here is from genome assembly GCA_013350335.1 of Chimonanthus salicifolius. Lineage (NCBI taxonomy): Eukaryota > Viridiplantae > Streptophyta > Magnoliopsida > Laurales > Calycanthaceae > Chimonanthus > Chimonanthus salicifolius. The sequence continues at coordinate 22,390,843 of CM023541.1, read as the reverse complement.
AACAACTCCAATAATTCACAATCACTAACCATGGGGTTCGGCCACCTTGTATGGCCGAACCCTATAGTCCTTGATTTCTTTTTAAAACATCACAACTCCATTCGAATTAAATCATCCATTTACATTACCCTTTTCACCCCATTTAAACATCACATTCTATGCCTTTAAATCCTCTTTAAGAATCACTATTTAAACCACTTGTAAACTAGTTATCATAAATCATTCTCCACCATTTTTAAACCTTCAAACCATGATTAAAAATCATCTACATTTACCATGGGGTTCGGCCATGCTACATGGCCGAACCCTATGGTCCATTCAATCATTAAAAATTCCATATTCTCCATGCTTCCAATTTTTTATACAACCCCATGCTTAAAAAAAATTTGAATATAAAGAATCCCTAATCCTTTTTCTTAGCCTTCCATTTGATGGATTTTAGATCCATTCCATAGCCTAAAATAATTTGGCCACCATCATATGGCAAGGATGGATTCCAAAACTTAAACCCTAAATAATAAATTTCTTGTTTAGAACATACTTACGATTCGACGACTCCTCCGGTCTTTGTTCCTCCACTTGATTTCCTTAGCTTCTTCTCTCCTTCTTCTTGGTCTTTGATCGGCTAGATGTGCTTGATCAATGGTGGGACATGCTTGGATTGGCTAAGGTAAATGAGGTTGGGTTAAGGGAGAAAGAGAATATGGAGATGAGGGAGAGATCTTCAAGGTTCTTGATCTTGGGGTGGCCCAAGACTTATCCTTTCCTTTTCTTTTCTTCCTCTTTTTTTTTTTTTCTAAGTTTTTCTTCTAAGTTTTCTTCACTCTCTCCTTTGCAAGGTGGGGGACGAATTTTCTTGTGTGTGTGGGGAGTGCTAGAGTGAAATGAGTTAGTTTGAAATGGGATGGAGGTGGGTGGAGTGGCCTAGACTCCACATTAATTTCCCCACCCACCAAGCATGGGCTAGCTTGACTTGGGTGGTGGTGGTTGAGACCCAACCACCAAGCATGGCTCCCATGTCCTCTTTGACTTATTTATGTTGACCCTAATTAATCAACATAATTAATTAAGTTAAGCCCTCACTTAGGTTAATTAATTTCCATGTAATTTAATTCCATTAAATTATCTATCTAATAAATCCACCCATGGTTGACCAAGTCAACCATGGTGGACGGCCCCCACCTATACCTACCCCACCCGCCACCTCACTTGATGAGGTGGAGGTGGGCCCCAATTGGTCATGTTATTTTAATTCCATTGATTTTAACTTAGGTAATTTTACAATAATTTTAATCCATTTAATTTACCTTAATCCACCTTAGTCTTCTTAAATTTATCCATGGTTGACCAAGTCAACCATGATGGTTGGCCCCACTTTTTCCTTGGTCCACACGCCACCTCAATTGGTGAGGTGGAGGTGGGCCCCATTTGGCCATATCACTTAATCTTGATACATCTTAACTTAGATAATTTTATAATTATCTAATCCATTTAATTTATCTTAATTGGATTACCATTGGGTCCATGACCAAATTATATTCTTGTCTTACCCATTTATCTTAGGGTTTGGACCAATTTTGATCCATTGGGTCCCACATGGTGATCGGGCCCACTTTGACTCAAATTGACTATCTTTGACCCAATTACTTCTCATTGACCCATTAAATGGATTTCATCCCATTTGTGGCCCAATTGGCCATTCTTGGACCCTTGTCCCAACTTTTGATCCATTTGGTATTCTATCATGTCAAAATTCAATTTAAAATCAATAAATGCCTAAATATATATTGATTCGAAAATTCGGGCTATTACAATAGCATTGAAACTCAGTTCTTAAAAACATAATCATTTGATGCCCAAAGTACATCATCATATATGGAAATAAAACCAGTACATGTATAAAATCCACAGTGTCTCAACAAGGTAGGAATCCTACCAAATTTTAGTTTACTATCCTTGTTGTTCCGTGAAGCTACCGTTCACCGATCACGTTAAAACCGAACTGCAAACACTTTGAGAATCTCCTTTTCCTTATTACATTTAGCACATATATAAATCAATTTGATGATCTATTTGATTTCCATCATCCCCTATATCATTCCAGATAAACTGAACCTCTGAAAAAATTACTTAAAATTTTCACTTTCAAATTCAGTCAACTGAATCCTGCTCATTTACTGTTAACTGCATTACCCGCAGACTTTCTGCCCACTGAAATATACTTTCAGTCAGCTGAACTCCAACTTGGAACTATTCTTACCCTGACTCGTAACCTTTCAGTCGACTGAATCACAGATTCAGTTGGCTAATTCTGAGTCAAACCCTTCATAACCCTGGTCAATCCTCTTTTAGTCTACTGAATCAGAGATTCAGTCGGTTGACTTTGGACCAGATAAACTGTTTGTTCAACCATTCCACATTCAGTCAGCTGAATCTCCAACTGACCTTTTACGTGATCAACAAGTCTACATTCAGTCAACTGTCAGTCGGTTGATATTCAATATATATGTTATATTTAAATCCAGTTCATGTTCAGTCGATTGAATCACATGATTCAGTCGACTGAAACTCCCAGAACTCTTTTTCTTATTTGTTACGTTTCCTTTCAGTCAACTGAATCACCAGATTCAGTCGGTTGAAACTCCCAGAAACTATATTCTGATTCGTCCAACACCAGTTCAGTCGACTGAATCTGGGATTCAGTCGACTGACTGTTTGTCAGTCTCTTTCGCTTGATCCATTGACTAGTTCTTTCTTCATGGAATTCATCCCTTATTAATTTAAAACACATTAAACCTCATTCATACAACTTCTCAGTTGGTTTACTCTACCCTCTAACCAGAGTTAGAGTCTTTTCCCATAATTCTTTCAACAAATCGGACATTACCTTTCCTTTTCTTTCAATCATTTAACCATTCCATGAATGGATTTCAAAGTCCATGGTCATATAACATTTTGACCATTATCCTAACCATGCTTGAAGCCCATGGATTCGGCCACCCATGGCCAACTCCATGACTTCTTAATCACATTCCCATCTAAACAAATATGAAATATACCTTTACCCGTCTCCTTCGTTTCTTTCGTTCTGTCTTTATTCCTCAGCCCTTCTCCTTCCTTAATCCTTGTTCTTCAGTTTCTCCAAGGTAATCGTGTAGAGATGGAGAGAAAGAGATGAGAAGAGGAGATGCAAATCTCTTGCTCAAGAGAGAGAGAGAGAATCGACCAAGTGTAGTTAAGAGAGGGAGAGAGAGAGAGAGATGAAATTCTCTTTGTTTCAAAGAGAGAGGATCGACCCCAAGGGGTGGAGTGTACCCCTTAGTAAACCAGCCCCACAACCCTCTCAATTTCCCTCATTAATATTTGTCTAACCAAGGAGTCCCTTGGCATAACCAAGGGGACACTTGACTTAAGCTCAAGAAGCCTTTACATCTCCCAACGTTGGCACCTTGGGTTCCATCCTTTGAGATGGAAACACTCCATCTCCCACTTGACTTACTTCAAATGGGAGTCTCCTCAACTTCCCTTTCAACTCAACTCAACTCATCTTAATTATTTGAACTTATTTCCCACTTAAGTGAATTTAATTTCCAACTCAACCTTTGAGCTCACCCATGGTTGACCAAGTCAACCATGGCTTAGCCGACCATGCAACTCATAGCACTCGAGTCCCACCTTGGTCTTGTCACTAGATGAAGTGGCACTTGTCTTAGTTGGCCTCCATGCATGCCACACGGCGATGACACTTCGCATACATGCCACCTCACTTGATGAGGTGGATTTATGTATGGGGTCTTAATTAGGTATTTGACTCAATTAAATTAATCTTTTACCCATTTACTTTCATAATCCATTCACCTTGACCCATTGGGTTCCAATTGGGTAGTTGACCCATTTAATCACTCGTACCCAATTATTTCCAAATCAAATTCCATCCTTGATCCATTGGATCATAATTGGGCTATTGTCCCAATTCTTACCCACCTAAAGTCCATTCCATCCATAAATCTTAAATTTAACAATTAAAATAGACAAAATCCAATGTATTTATGCATTGAAAAATCTGGGGTGTAACAAAATCTAACAATTCAAGATTCATAAGCAAATATGCAAACAAATAAGCAAACAATCTAATCTAATGCATGAAACTGACAACCTAGATGCATGAGTAAATCAAATATGCAATATTTTCTTAAATGCAAATTAATAAATGAGAGCACTCTAAAATAAAATTCTATAGGCGTGCATGAAAAAGATAAAATCAAAATAAAGTAGTTAGGCACTTACCTTAGCCTATGGCCATATTTTCCAGCAATCTTAACTCGAGATTTTTAATATTTTTGTAAATTACAATACACGAACATAGGTGAAGATTCTAACTAAAAAAATGCATGACCTAACTATATGCAATTTCTTAAAGTTATAATTGGGGGAGGATTAAAATATTCGAAACCTAATTAAGACTTAAAATTGATTAGAGGCTATAAATAAAATTCTAGATCCAAAAGAATAAAACACCATAATTAGAGACGTTCTAAATTTAAATGAAGTTCTAAAATTAGAAATATTTCTAATTTTAGAAATTGTCCAAAATTAAACGTCTCCAAAAATAGACAATTTTCTAATAATATAAATTTTCTAAAATTAGATGATTTTATAACTTTCCATAGATAGGTTTTAAAATTTCCTTTCCAAAATTTCCTAAAATAATGCATCTTTCAATGATTAGAATAATTCTAAAAATAGAAACTAGCTGAATTTTGAAAAAATTTAAAAATAGAAATTTCTAAGAAAAATAGAAATTCCTAAGTTCAACAAGGTTCTAGATTTAGCAAAAAGATTCAAGTTTAGACAAAAATTCTAAGATTTCTGCTATTTAAAAAAAAAAAATCTAATATTAGGTAACCTTCTAAAATTAGAATCTCTAGAAACTTCCAATTTTAAAGAGTTGCCAAAATTAGAAAATTCTAAAAATAACAGTATTTTCTTAGACCACAAAATTTCAAACATATATTTTGCATTATTCCCTGGCAACGGTGCCAAAAACTTGTTGTACAAATTTAAATAGTTGCAAGGTGCGAACCATTTAATAGTATAACATATGAGTGCGAGGTCAATCTCACAAAAAAATTCAAAATATATGAAATTACAAATACATGTGAGGAATTGTATAGTTTAAGAAAAATAAATCCTTGAAATAATCTAAGCATGAAAATCAAGTTTAATCATTAGAAAATTACATTAGTTTATAAACTCTCTAATTTCTTAAAATCAATCAAACATGGAGTTGTCATCTAAAATTAAAATTTAACCATTATGAATTTTAACTTTCTGATTAAAACATAAATAACCACCTCTCAATTTAAAAGAACAAAATTAGGATTTAAAATAAAATAACTCTAACCTAGTTCAAAGAATTTAAAGAATTGATTGAATAAAATAAATAACACACACAAACAAATAAGTAAAATAATCAAGTAAATAAACAAACAAAATATTTTACAAGTGGATTAGGAAAATCATAGCCATCGAACATCATACCCAAAGAAATTAATCAACATGAGATCTAGATCATGGAATTCACGTAAAAATCCTAACTTTAATTCATGCCTCTCATTGAAATTGAAATCCATATTCCTTAATTTAATTAAGTGAACCTTAGATCTTAGATTCAGACAATTAAATTCAAGATCTAAAATATTTCACGTGTCCCAAAGGAACCTTAGATCTAAAATTAAAGGAACCAGAATCTCTAAAATATTTCAGATGTCCAATCAATTAATTAAAGAACATAAACTCAACATTAAATCAAAACATTCATCATTAAATTTTGAATTTTAGACTTTCCAACATATCTAAAAGTATATCTCATATTTATTTAATTGAAAATATTACACATGCTAAAAGTCCTCGGTGTGCTAGAACATGGTCCAAGATTGTCCCTAGAAGGGGGGGTGAATAGGACACCCAATTTTTATGGTATTATCGAATTACTTGATTAATGAAAAAGATTTGCAACAGATAGAACAAATTAATCAAGAGACATGTGTTGTGTGAAAAAGAGAGTGCTCAAATAACAAATTCACACAAAATGCTCAACACCATAAGACCGATGTGTAGTGGCTCAGAGTAAACTCCTCTTACATCCACTGTTGATATTCACCCAACCTTGGGATCCCCAAGTTCACCAAGTGAGGAATTACACCCTCACTAATAGAATAGGACTTCCACCTATCCATTTGATTGGAAAATCCAATCGCCTAAGGTTTTGAAAGGTTCGACCTACCCCGATCTATGTCCTTATCCCTCTATTTTTATAGTGGTTCAAGCCCTTGTTTTAATCCACTTCACAAGATGATGAAATTAAAAACACAAAGAAACATTTGCCTTTGAAGCTCAACCTTGGTGACGTGTGTTTTTTGAAGAGTCCTCTCTTTGATCTTGTTGATGATGAAGATATACCTTTGTATGGAGCAATCACAAGATATGGAAAGGTTTCTAGCATGTATGATTTTCCAATGTAAATCCTAGACTAGATTTTACTCTCACTCAATCTCAATCAAGGGTGTGATTGGATTCTCAAATGATTCACCTATGTGAAGTGCATGCAGAGTGTTAGAAAGAGATTGGGATATCTGGGAATGCCTTAGTTTTTTCAAGTTAAAAGTTCCAACATTTTTCTCCAAAATCCTGAAGTTATATAGTTAACCAGAAAAACACCAAAACGAATCGTCGACATATCGGCATTGTCTATGTGTCGATTTCCAAATATTACCATTTTAATATGACCATTGCGATTCCAACGTAACAATCACAAACACACTCGATACATCGACATCCTAGATGTATCGATGAGCCATTGCTCGATATGTTCGCAAATACGATTGTATCGATTTGAGGCTTAAGGCATTTTACAGTATTTTCTTCCAGAATCTTTGCCATTCGATTTCAACAAATCAAAGACCACGATGTCGACCCTGTCCATGTAGACATATCAACACTGACGATGTGTCGACCTAGTAATTTTCCAGAGGGTCGGCCCTATACTCAGACGAAGTATCGTCTACACAATTGGTTGTCCAGAGACATGACTGTAAATGACAGTCCAGATTCAATCCTAAGCCCTGCTGATGGATCGTAATGCATGATTAGATCGGCCCTTTCCTAGCAATGCATTGCCTGCACCAATGCATTTTCCTGGGACCTTAGGTGTTTGACAAACCATTTCCAACCAGAATCATTGTTTTCCACGACGATTGGTTGTATGACCGAGATAGATCATCCACTGTCAAAGGCGATTGATCACCAGACACAATGTGTTGTCCTGATAGTAAAATCAATGATTTTCATATTAAGTTCATGTTTTGGTTATGGGTCAAACACTTACTAGGCTACTTAAATTTTCCAGATGTGATCTCTAAGCCTAGGCAAGGTCATCCTAAGGTGTGGGGTACACCTAGAGTCTTCTATGGCCAATAATACCTTGAGTGATTGCCATACACATGATGATCTTGAGGCGTGAACTTGATCTTCTTGTCTTCAATTCACTTGAGTCTTGATCACTGTCTTTAGTCTTCTTAGGTGCTACTTCACACGAGTCATGGATTTGACAAACAAGGGACTCGGCAAGCCGAGGCACTAATGATCTCCCCCTTTGTCAAATTCATGACAAAACGTAGAAGCTAAGAATTATAGACTCGATAACCCATCCCTTACACATTTGAAAATACATAATACACAAATTATATTTCAATTTCAAATGAAAACATAAACTGCACTAACAATGTCCCCCTTTTTCAAATTCATGACAAAACCTAGAAGCTAAGAATTACAGACTCAATAACCCAACCCTTACACATTTGAAAATAGATAATACATAAATTACATTTCAATTTCGAATGAAAATATAAACTCTAAACTTAATTCAATTCTTGCTCAGAATGCTTCAATCTCAAAGTGTACATGTATACAAACACTATGAAGCAAGATGGAAGCTAGAGTTTTCCATTAATATGTTAGTCCATAATAGAAAGTAAAATATCTCCCCCACAATATATGGACTAAAACACATCATACTCCCCCACAATATAGGTCTCCCCCATAGCTCAAGCTTACCAAGCTACTAATTTTTCTCCTTCATAAGTACTTAGCTTCACCAGATTTCTCCCCCATTTTGTCATAAGTTGACAAAGGATCTTTGAGCACAAATTTTATGCTCCCCAAACTTCATAAAGGTCTCCATAGAATATAAAGAACCAAGAGCCAATAACAAGACATCCCAACCAAACATCCATACATCCATGCATATAATAATATTCCAAAAAAGATTCAAAGCATGAGAATGACATTGGCATAAACACATAAAAAAATCATGTAAACCAAACCATTTGCATTGATATTCAAACCATTCAAAGTACAAAAATGGTAATGCACTCAAGGTGCCCAGTTTACAACCCAAAATCACAGTTTTTCAAAACCCAAGACTTATGAAAACAAGGAAAAAACTAGGTTTTTGTACTATCTGGAGGAGGTGGAGGAGGAGATCAACAACGAGGTGTTGTGTCATCTTTCTTACTGGTTATGAGTGAGAGGATGCTCTGAACTGATGTCTTCACAAATTCAGATAGTTCATCGAGCCTTCTCTCAATTGAAGAAATCCTTTCTTCAAAATACTATCGACTGACAGTCTCTACAATTGGAGGAGAACCCAATTCCTCTTTTGTTTCTTCTTCCTCGAACACTTGAACTGAAAGTAAGGACGTCATGTGGAGGCAATTGGTCCAAAGATGGATTCAAACATCACTTTCCCCAAACATTTCTCCATGCCAGCTGTTTAGGAGGCTTGACACCAAAGTGTAGTGTAAGGCAATACATCAGATAGCATAATGGAGGATGGCTTAACCTTGCTGATTTGCAGTACTTGGTTATTGTAGTAAATATCCAAGTAGGGAGACAAAATTTCTTGCTTGTAGCCATATTGTAGAGTAGATAAACCATGGGGATAATTAGATCAACTCTATTGCCATGTCGAGGATAGATATTGTGGTAGAAAAACAGATGGAATACCTTGTACTTAGGGACCATATCTCCACTCATCAGCCACTTTTGTTCCATCCATTCACCCTCCTTCCCACACAGTTTCTTTGCAATATTTTTCATATCCTTAATATCAACCATTGGAATCCCCATGATTTCTGACACAACCTGAGGGGTAACCAATTTAGTTGTCCCATCTTGGAATTCAATCAGAATGTGATTCACCTTTTGACTGAACAGTACATTCTTCTAGCCATTGAGGGAATCAGTTTTCCACCCCAATCCAATAATTTGAGCCACCCCACTCTCTTCAACTGCCGAAGGGCTTTGATAGTTTGAAAATCCTCAACACACCCTTTTCCTTTCCATGTTTAATTTCTTAAATGCTGTATACTGAACTAAGGACTTTAGATGACGTCCTTCATCATCATCCAATTCTTCTTCAATGTTCCCCATACTAGTTTCTTCTGCCTCAAAGGTCTCTTCTTCTCCATCCTCATTGCCAGATGGGTATTTCTCATCATGCTCAAATAGATTTTCCTCACCAATGTCTTCTTCTTCTACCCTAATTTTTTTCTCAGGTTGAGGTTGTGGAGGCATTTCCACTTGGAGTGGTAGTTCTTCCAACATTTCCTCAGAGGGTTTCCTTTTCTTAGAAATTTTCTTCCCTGATTGAGAGGAATGAAAATTGGCAGTTGATTTTTCCCTTTTAGGAGGTGGAGAAGAAGGAGAGACATCCTCTGGGTTTCTACTTCCCTTTAATCCTTGAGTACTAAGGAATGTATTTCTTTGGGGGGTTGAGCTGTGGAGGTATTCTTAGTTTTCATCTTTAGACCTCTTCCCAAAACTAAGTTCCTAGAAATTCCAAGATTTTTACAACAAATTCCTCGAAAGTTCAACCTAAAATCAAGGAAAATTGAAAAAGGGAAAATGTGGCTTACTCGACCGAGATTTCTTCTCAAATCCGTGAGGGGAAGGGTTGTACACGTTGGAGACACCTTTTCTTTGGATTATTTCTTGAAGAAATTGGTTTAAAATCCATGAATTGATAAAAAGGGCACGAGACATCGGAAGGACGAGATGAGAGGGAGGAAGAACGTATGAAACCCTATATTGATTTGGGACAAAACAAATTTCGAAAGGGCATTTTGTAACTTAAGTTATCCCGCACGCTCAATGCATCGACTATATCGATGTGTCAATACATAGACACTGACGACGTGTCGCCATGACAGAGGTGATTTTGCCATTTTTAAGCACTCCTCAATTTTGAAAATATTACACATTAGATTTTCAAAAACACATGGCTTACACAATTTATACACATATTCATAAAGCAAAAATAAGCCACATAATCATCTTAAAAGCATCAATATGCAAAGTATATTGAAATAAACATGCAAGATACCATCCATGATTTCAAAAATAAATTCCAAATGTGTAAACCAACCAAGCATTTTTAACACATTGAAAAATACATGTATGACTTGAAATTCAAGAATGTACGACTTTCCAAGCAAGACTAGTGTTATAGCCAGGAATAGCACAGTCAAAACTTGTAGTTAGCCAAATTTTCATTGCCATAGCTCAACAGCTATTTGAACTCACTTAAATGAAGATTGAGTTCAACTACACTTGGTCTAGAGATACTCCAATGATGCATAATTCGTAGACCAACGTAGGACATGAGCAAGGTCCTATCTCTTAGGGATCAATTTGAAGTTTTGATCCGGACCTTTCCTCTCAAATCCTTGAAACTTGGGCATTTTAATCCTCTCACTTGGAGCATTTGCCCCAAGTCCACAAGATTGAGACAAAAACCTCATTCTCATATTCCTATCCAAGGTATGTGGAGGTCTTTGACTATCCCTATAAGATTTTACAATGTAAGGATGATATAAGTGGTGAGGTGCAAAGTGTTTTCTAAGAACATTCACATACTTAAATTAATATACCTTACTAGGCTACTTAAATTTTCCAGATGTGATCTCTAAGCCCAGGCAAGGTCATCCTAAGGTGTGGGGTCCACTTAAAGTCTTCTATGTCCAATATTACCTTGAGTGATTGCCATACACATGATGATCTTGAGGCATGAACTTGATCTTTCTATCTTCAGTTCACTTGAGTCTTGATCACTGTCTTTAGTCTTCTTTGGCACTGCTTCACACGACTCATGGATTTGACAAATAATGGACTTGGCAAGCCAGGGCACTAACACATACGTTGGAAAATACATTAGAATTAAATACAATTTACAAGACTCACATGGAAAATTCGAATTCAGCTCTATGTCTTCTGTGTATTCCAAGGTGCAATGTTCTTCTGGCTCCTGTCCCAGTCGAAATTTACCGTGCCTTAACCTCTGTATTTATAGGCTTCAGGTTATAATGGATGGCTAAGATTTAATCTTGGTTTAGATGTTGGGTGAAGGGCTAAGATGAAATCTCGTTAAATAAGAATGGATGGGATTAAAGATTAAAGAGATTAGGGTTTCATAGGGTCGACTATGGTGGCTTGGAGAACAAGTTGGCTTGGGATTCAAGAAAGGAGTTTCGAATAGATAGGGATTTGTATTGGGTTTGGGTGAAATTTGCACACGTGGTTTAAGGTTTTGTGTTATGCAATGCATGATATGAATGGTTAGGATTTAATAATGCGTGATGACATAGAGGGTTATTATGCATAATTCGAATGGAATAACTGGGATCTACAAAAATTGTGTGGAGTCTTGGTTGGATAGGTTATGAGGTGTACTAGATCTAGGTTTCTTAGGATCTAAGTTAAACTAAATCTAGGGTTTTTAAGGATGAATGGCTTCGATTAAAAAGAGTTGAAATCTAATGGTCCTTGTGATGGATGGTTGAGATCGATTGTATAAAAAGTAAGGTTTCATATGGAGGACTAATATGCTAAGGTTGATCTAGATGCATGATCAATTGAATAACCTAGATCTAAGATGATAAATGTATGCAATGGATTAAGAAAGGTGGCTCTAGGGTTTACCCAATTTCATGTATGCAATGAATGGTTTGGATTAAAAGATGACTAAATGGATGGTGGATATGATATGTGTTAGTGCCCTGGCTTTGCCGAGTCCCTATGTTTGTCAATTCCATAACTCGAGAAGAAGAACTTGCTAGAAGCTTGAAGACTCAATGTGATCAAGAGTGAAGATCATGCTCCACCTGATTAAAGCTCATCGTTATGGCAATCACAAAACAAGTATTTGGCCATAGATGACTTTAGGTGGAACCCACACCTTAGGAGGACCATCCCTACGCTTAGTTGCATATGTTGATAATGGACATAACAAGCCTAGAGAAAAAGCTTAACAATGAATTGGAAGCGAACTTGGAAATATGAATTAAGTTCACTGTCAGCTCGACCAGTCGTTCTCACCAACCCCTCAATGGAGACAAGATCGACCCATTGTGGTCATAGACTGGTCGGCCAGATTGAGAAAGATTCTGGATCATAAAGTTGTCATTCTGGGTATGTCTCTGATCGAGAGTCTCATATGCACCGACCCCTCGGTGATGAACTTAATGACCCTTCATGGTCAATGACTCGTCGATGATAACATATGAGTTCTAGAACTTAGAACTCAAGTGGACTCTTGAGAAAACAGACATTTCGATAACTCAAGACCGATCGAGAGTACCAGGATCGATCCCTCGGTAAAGGACGACATGTCGTTCTGGACAGAACAAGTTTCGGGACATGAAACTCTGTCTGCATGGTGTTGCCCAAGATCGAGACCCTCGTATGGACCAACCACTCGGTGCCATGACTGTCGAACCATCGGCGACACTGACCTGTCGATCGGGAAAAATTATAACGTTGGGAGTGCATTTAATGCTCAATGGTCACCGACCCCTTGGTGCGCCCGACCTATCGGTACATGACCGTTTATGAAACAGGTTGCCTTCTCTATAAATACCAATCCTTGTGCAACTGTTTCATATCCTTTGACAAATCTGTTGGACCCTCATCATTATCAGTGAGCTTACACAAAGGCCAATAAAATGATCACTCTCTCTCTTGTGCCTACACTTGGGAAATCAAATACAACCAATCATATGGATTGAGTTTGTGAGAGAGAGATGGGAAAAGATAATCAACTAGGAAAGATATTGGTAGAACCAAATTCTTAGTCACCCTGTCATTGTGATTACTCAACGACGACTACAGGGCGGAGCGTCGGGATTAACTCGGGCACACATTGGGTGGATCTTGGAGAAGCACACATCAACGAGATAGAGCTATAAAGGCAAGTGCTTCTTTGTTTTAATTTTATTTAAAACCTTTGTCTTGTGAACGTGGATTAAGGAGGCTTGGCTCCGGAACCACTATATAAAATCTAGAGCATTGTCTCTGGCACATGTGGTGGGTGGAATTCCCAGCCAAATGAATATGTGGAATTCATATTCTACATGTGGTGGATGAAATTCCAAGCCAAATGAGTGAGGTGGAATTCCTACTCTAATTGTGAGGGTGTAAGTCCCCACTTACTGGATTTAGGGATAGCTCAAAGTTGAGCTAGTCCTAACAGTGGATGTAAGTTGGCTAACCGAACCACTATAAATTTGGTCTTATGGTGTTTTGATCACTGTGTATTTGTGCTTTAGTATTTAAGCACTCTTCTCAACACACAAGCATTGATAATCAAGCAATATGCAAAGGGTTTAAACTTAGTGTGATCATTTAAGTAATTAAAAACAATTTATCACACTAAACAAATCTTTTGGTCAATATTGTCATTCCGTTGCACTTAAACTTTAAACAATCCAGAAATTTGTGAACACAATGGAAACTGGGATTCACTTATTCAACCCCCCCCCCCCCCCCCCCCCTCCTTCCCCCTCTTTCTTTCGGGTCAATCGTGTTCTTGCACCAAAGGGAGAACTTTCAATTGGTATCAGAGCCTCGTGCTCTACATAAAGGATTTAACCATTCGAGTTGATCCGTGCTAGAACAATGGCTATGAGAGAAAAGCCATGATATTTACAAACCACAATCTCTGATTAAAAATGCAAAGAAATCATGAAGAACTTTAAATATTCTCATCAATAAATATATTTAGAAATAGATGAATAGAAAGTGGTATAAGCCTATGGAAGAAGTATTTGACAAACCTTCAACTTCCATGACCACTCAGCCCAAAGACCAAATAGCTTGGACTAGTGATGAAATGACTATGCACTTTAATCGAACACTAGTAGCGTTCACCAGTGTTGTTTCATAATACGTTTTTAAGATATTTAAAAAGATATGAAACAACAAAAGAGGCTGAAAGAATCCACGAAAAGTTGTCTATTCTAGCCCAATAGATGACATCACTTACCATGACCAATGTGTATAGATGATTGCCTAAGTTCATCCATTGAAAAAGTCCAAGTTGAATCCTCTAGAAAAGAAGATGATGGAGTAAAGGAACTTGATGAAGGTACTGACCTCCAAGTATCCTATGAGGCCATGTACCAAGATGTTTGCCTCTCATCTTAGGTCAACATCATGGTACAAAATCTGGAGTTTTGATTTACAAAGTCAAATGGGAAGGCACCCAAGATTAAAACTAGATTTGATAAGAGGCCATCATTAGATTGTGGACTTAGATTCCAAGTCTCATAATGTTATGTTCAAATGTGTAAAGGGATACCACTGTGAGTATCACATTTGAAACATGCATTTGGAATCACATGTGTATCTTACCTTCAATTCATGTTCTTGTTTGATTGTTGGATTGATATAGTGTAAGATATTCGTATGTACATGTAGGTTTGCACCCTAGTATTAGAAGATACTTATCTCATTTCATTTCATATGCCATGTGATTTGTGCATCTTTAGGAAATGAATGTAGTTTGTGCATTTCCTCATGTATAGGGTGTGGATGGTACACATACACAGTGTCATTTCATTCCAAGTTCTTAAACTTGAGAATCCCTTGTGGAATGAAACATGCTCTATGTCTTTAAATGGATTTTTGGTTTGGTATGAATTACCAAAAGTGTTGATTAAAATGATCAAATATAATCCATTTATGTACCAGCTCTTTCCAAGGAATGAACCTCATTGGAGTATGCTTGAAAGAATGGTAAAAGTGTTTATCATGTTTTTTGTAATAACATGATAACAAGCATGAGAGTTGTGTGGGTAGCATCATGCTTCATTTCCATATGCATGGTAATCGTATTCAAAACGGGAAATGAATGGACGGTTTGTGTGTTTGGTGTCTCATTTGAATATCCGTTATTTTACACACTATGTGGAATGAGTTATGTTTATAGACACCTTGTCTTTGTTGAAACCTGGAGATGCTGCATCTCATGACATCACACACTTGGGCAATATGTTTGAATTGGTAAATTCAAACATAGGTACATGGGTCTCAGGATTTGAGCAGATGGACCTCAGATGAATACTTTGGACTTTGAGCACATGGACTTAAACTTTAGCCTGTTAGACTTGGACTTACACATTGGCCTGGCCCACTTGTTAAATGCACATGGGATACTTGAGCATGTCCCAATGTCTAGCATGTGAAGCATAGCTTGGCCCGATGGGAATGGATCTCTTACCCATGTATTTGGAATCTAGACTCTGGCTTCTTGAATTGCAGTTTCTCTTTAGAATTAAAATAATTAATTCACCACTTAAAATCTAAAAATATTGAATTAATCTAGACTCTCATAATTGGATCCAAATTAATCAATTTACAATGAAAATCCTAAAAGTGGTCTGAAATTAATTATTAAAAATTCTGGGTCTTCCAATTTAAGCACAAATCTTGCAATTTTCCACTGATTTTTTATTTATTTGCTGTACTTTCCATTTTTGTCTACAAACTGACTAACAACATTAAATGTACCTAATATACACAAAGTTGAAAGCTAACTAGTCCAATAATCAGGGGTAAAATAGACATTTTTCATGTCTCAACAGATAGCATGTCTAGGACTCGAGCCCGACCCAAGGGTTGGTTGTGGTATGCTTGCGGATTGTTTTGGGAGAGTTATAGGACTAGTTGAGAGCCACGGACCCTATTTTGGTTGGGGATCGGTCTGTGTCAGGGGTGGGGGAACCATAGTAGATGGACATATGAAGGAGTTTCCTTAGAGTTGCATTGGCTTGGTTAGAGGATGTG
Source organism: Chimonanthus salicifolius (assembly GCA_013350335.1). Taxonomy (NCBI): domain Eukaryota; kingdom Viridiplantae; phylum Streptophyta; class Magnoliopsida; order Laurales; family Calycanthaceae; genus Chimonanthus; species Chimonanthus salicifolius. The sequence continues at coordinate 22,374,661 of CM023541.1, read as the reverse complement.
CTGGGGGCCCGGTGGATGTGGGTCCGTGTGCTAGCGGTAGGGCACACACTTCCCTAGTCATGCATGTAGACGTCCTAAGCATTGATGTGTTCACATGATTATATGCAATGTGTGCTTGATGACATATGATGCAGGTGATACCCTCATTGAGCATGTGCAGCTCATCCCCTTACCTTATAGTTACTGTTTAGAGGAGGGATCAGCGGGCCCCTCGATCAGGCGTTGGGCGTGGAGCTGCAGCTTTATTTTCTATCATAGTTCATTTTGTAGATGAGAGCTTGTCATGTATTTGAGATTTGTGTTCATGCATGAGTTAGATGAATGTACTAATGGGATGATGTTACTGTTCATAATTATGGTTAATGTTTATTGGTACTTTTGGTCACTGGTCTGCTTGTGGGTTACTCATGGTTAGTGTGGGTTACGGGAGCAGTGTCTCCCTTTAAAAAAAAATGAACTTGAAATACTATTAGCTCAGTTTTGGAAGTTTGTATCGACTTTATGATGCCCGTAGCGGGAGGGTCGTTACAGTTGGTATTAGAGCACAGTTCAACTCGTGTGTGGGAGATGTAGTGAGACTATGTAATATAAATTAAATTCATCCCCTTTGTGATAGGGTAGTGGAACCGGGTTCTTTGAGTAGTGTCTGGACTTCCCTAGGTTGCTGTGGTGAGCCCGATGGAGGTCCTTTGAGCTTGAGTGCTAGGGATGCACTTTGCTTTGGGTTCTCATCTAGTATTGAGTTTGGTCAAATTTTCGCTTTGTGGATTGTACAATGGTAAGAATGAGCACTTGTTAGAGTAGGAGAACTCGTACCGGGGACAGTAACCCGGAAACCTTAGAGATTCCCCGTCCATTATAGAGATTTTTGGGAGCAAAGTATTGGTGAACAGATTTTTTGTCCCCACGATTAGTATGTGTGTTCAAGACTTGAGGTATCTTGCTTGAGGTATCTTGCTTGAAAGGGGGGGTGAATAAGGCAATCTACAAATTTGTCAGTCCTTTAAAAAAATCCTTAATTAATTAATCAATTTGCAGCGCATACAAGTCAATCAAGTGTGTGTGCGTGTTAGCAATTGTGATTAAACAAGAATTAAGAACAATTATCTCTAACACCACAAGACCAATATAAAGTGGTTCGGAGTAAACCCTCCTACTTCCACTGATGGAGTCACCCAACCTTGGGCTATCCCAAATTCATTAAGTAGGGAATTAGACCCACACTAATAGTGTAGGAGTTTCACCTACACAATCCTAATTTTGAATGGTTCGACCAACTCCAGTCTACGTCCTTATCCCTCTATTTTTTATAGTGATTCAAGAGTACACCTTCTTTAATCCACTTCACAAGTTTGATTTATAAAAATAAAGTCAAGGAGAAGCACTTGCCTTTCAAGCTTTGCAAATATGAAGATGTGCTTCTCAAATCTCCTTCCCAATGTGATCTCGTAAGTTAACGAAGATACGCCAAGTTTAGAGCAATCACAAGAACTTGGGAAGCATCTAGGAAATTGGGTCACTAATGTCTATCCTAGAGTGTATACCTCACCTCTCTCTCTCTCTCTCTCTCTCAGTCTTAATCTATGAAGATTGAATTTCTTGAATGATTCACCAAGTGTATGCTTGAGAGATTTGATCCACTAACTTAAGGGTATTAATTCACCAATGAATTCTGGTAGATCATGGTCATCAATGCTCAAGAGAGATCTAGAGATACAGTGCTAAATAGTTTCATATTTATAGAGAGGCAAAGTTGTTTTTTGAAATTGTTCATCACCGACAGGTCGACAAGACCGATGGGTCGGTGAACTTAAATGTGACCTTTCAACCACTCGACCGTTGTGCATTAAATGCACCTCAACGGTACAGTAACGGGAGTCACCAATGGGTCGACAACCTTAAATTTGATATATCGTTCTTGTTGATCTTATCGACCTGAGGCAAAATCATGCAGACAGAGTTTCAAGTCCAGAAACTTGTCAAACCCAGGTCGACATGTCGGTCCATCGATGGGTAGGTCCTGGTACGCTCGATGGGTCTGTTACATTGATGTGTCAGTTATGAGAGTACCCAGAGTTCTAAGTTACAGAACTCATACTCAACCTAGGTCGATGTATCGATGACCATGATGGGTCGGTTCTGTATCATTGAGGGGTTGGTGAACTCGATAAACTCAATTTGAGAGTAACCCTCAATGGCAGTGAGTCCATTCCAGAACCTTTGTCAATTTGGTTGATGTGTCGAAGACTACGATGGGTCTGTCCTGTCTCACAGATGGGTCAGTGGACTCGACGTGTCGACCTGACAGTTTACCAGATTTTCAATGTTTGGCCCATCTGGTTCTATCACTGTCCACTAAAGCTTGTTTATGTTCTTACCAACATGTTCCACTAAGCCTAGGCAAGGTCCACCTAAGGGTGTGGGGTCCACCTATTGTCATCTATGGCCACTTTACTTGTGTGATTGCCATACACCGATAAGCTTGGAATCATAGACTTGATCTTCAATCTTCTGGTTACTTTGAGTCTTCAAATCTTCTAGCAAGTACTTTTCCCAGGTCATGGAATTGACAAACACCTGAGACCTTAGAGATTCCCCGACTTGATAGAGATTTTTGGGAAGCAGAGTATTGGTGAGCAGATTGTCTGTCCCCACGGTTAGTATGTGTGTTCAAGACCCAAGGTATCTTTCTTGATGGAAGTCGGGGAATTTGTTGTGCAATAAAAAGTTTTATATTCATTTTACTCGCAAGCGCACGAACCATTAAATAGTATAGCGATTGAGTGCAAGGTCAAACCCAAGGGAATTACAGAAAATATATCTTGAGCATTTACAATTATTAACCAATTATTTAAACTAAAATTCCAACTTGAAACTTGTATTGCTGAATTGAATGGAAAATCAAAGATAACTTAGATCTAACTTAGATTTAATTAAAAATCAGTTTATTTAATTTCAATCCTAGTTTATTATTCAGATCTGGAGTTGGAAAAGAATAAATAAATCAAAGAATTAATGAATCAATGAATTAAATAAAACAAACTAAATCTAATAAATTAAATATGATACAATGGAATTTACATCAGAAATCAAGATAGCATTATTTATCCAAGTTTTAATAACAAAATTAAAGCCTAGAGTGCAGAGCTCGGGTAAACTGAATAATAAATCATTGATGTTTTCATTCCTAATTATTTCAAGAATTAAGTCCATGGAGTTCATTAAAATGCATATCACAAAATAGACCTTAGACTTGAATGAAGAAGATAGGCCCCCCTTTCAGCACTAAATTTTCATTGCACTCTTACGGATAAGAGCCTTAGAACCCAAAACTGGGGTTCACCCAAGTTAAGTTTTCATTGCATCTAATCTTGTAATCAACATATTAAATTCAACCATAAAGTTAACTCTTGAAAGTAAAAATAAATTCAAAGCAATCATAATAGAAGCATTATTCAATTGGAAAACCAGAAACTAAATATTTCATTGAACTTTGAATCTTATTATCAAACGTGGAATTCGAAATACATAACTTTGAAATTCAAATAAAGAATGACAAGGTTTAAACAATTAGAAAATAAAAAAAATAAATCAAACCAATGGATCCTTTAGTGTACATGATTTTTCCAAGTTGTCTTGTCTTTTTCTCTTTCTCTTCCTCTGGTCCACGCCAATGTCTTGATTCCTCTAAGTCCAATTCGAAAATTCTAGGTCGCCCTAGTGTTCTTATTTGTAAGCTTTGAATGGTGGTGAATGGCTAGGATTTATCAAGGTTTAGGATGGGTAAATGAATGGCTTGGATTAAATTATCTTAAGTGAGGAGAGTTAGGGTTTAAAGTGACTAGACATAGGCATGGACGGCTAGGGTTGCTTGGAGAAGGAGGTATCTTGTGTGGCAAGAAGGAAAATTCGAATGGGAGAGAGATATTAGGATGGTGGCCGGTTGAGTGTGGAGGGGCTAGGGCTTTTGTGTGTTAATGGAATGCATGAATGAATGGATTAGATTTAAAGTTGGTCTAAATGGATGGATGGATATGCATGGTTGAATGTATGTGTGCTTAGGGTTTGGTTGAGGTGGCAAATTCGAATGGATCTAGGAGGATATTAGTGCCCCGGCTTGCTGAGTCCCTTGCTTGTCAAATCCATGACTCGTGTGAAACATTGCCTTGAATATAGAAGCTCAAGAATCAAGAATCAAGTGGTGATTGAATCAAGATCAAGTATGGAAGACCAATCAAGATTCAACGGATCATCAAAGTGTATGACAATCACTCAAGGTAATTTGGCCATAAAAGACTCTAGGTGGATCACACACCTTAGGATGACCATGCCTAGGCTTAGATCTCAGATCTGGATAATTATCAAAGCATAGTATGTGTTTGACACCAAATCAGAACATGGACTTAATGTTGAAAACCATTGATTTTACTGTCAGGCACATCGTGTCGGCATTCATTCGCCTATGACAGAGGATGACCATTCGTGGTGTAACGATGCATCGTCCTTTAAAACGAAGGTTTTGATTAGTTTGGTCAGTCAAACAAACTCTGGTCTTTGGACAAATTATTGTCAAGACGATATATCGTCTGAGATAGGGCCTATCAATCGGGCAAACAATCTATCACCCTGGGTTACAAAGGTTTTGGCTTAAACGAGGCATGTAAAAACAGTTTGATCTCAGGATGATACATTAGTCAGGCGAAGACGCTTCGTGTGGTACAGAATACGAAAAATCGGGCGCACGACCAATCGCCAGAGACAGGGCGAGACACCGGGTCCACGACCCATCGCCACGGTTTCAGATGAGGCTTGTCTTGACAAGCGACTGTCAAAACAGGATAGCCTTAGGCTGATACTATCGCCAACTCACAATCCATCTCCGATGGATGTAGACGATCAATCGTATGTTACCATTTTTGTGCCGTCACTATGTATTTATTGTGAAACGATCGAGTTGGTGGAACGGATCGACGATCGATTGCTAGGCCGCGATCAATCGTGGGTCTCTGTGTTTTTGAAATTTTAGGCTTGTTTATTTAAGCTCCGGATTTTCTCTTGTAAGGGCAGAGCTTTTGAAATTGAAAATCTGAGGCAAACATTTGAGACTCATATACTCTCTCCCTCACTCTCTATCTAACACTCTTATGTGGTAAATCATTTGGCAAATCCAATCTTGTTTAGAGTCTGATCAAAAGAAAGAAAAAGGAATTTAGAACTAGGATTCGAACTTGCACATCTAGAATCCTAGGAGCCCTCTCCCTATATTGTAATTGGTATATACAAAGGTACATCTTCATCATCAACAAGATCAAAGGGAAAGCTCTTCAAAAAACACAACTTCATCAAAGCTTGAGCTTCAAATGCAAGTGTTTCTTTGCATTTTATTTTCAATCATCTTGTGAAGTGTGCTAAAGCAAGGAAGCTTGAACCACTATAAAAAAAAATAGAGGGATATGGAAGTAGATTGGGGTTGGTCGAACATTTCAAAATTACAATTGAATATGTAATACCCTAGATTTTTCAATATATCAATATTTACGAAAATGCCATTGGATTTATGAATTGAAGGGTTATGATCATAGATGAGAAAAATGGTGGGACCCGTTGCTCAAGTAAAACTCAATGTACTTGTATAAGGTTTAAATTAAGTTAAATGGGTAAGGTACATTTATTTGGGTCAAAGTGGTTAAATGGGTCAAAGGACCCAATTGGGACCTAATGGGTCGTTGTGGACATGATTGATCAATGGGAGCTCAAAGCTTAATTGGTTTAAGTTTCATTAAATATTTGAGTTGGTTTAAGTTGAAATAAATGATGGAGTTTAGTTGAGTTGAATTTATGAGTTGAGTTACATTAAATTGATGAGTTAAATGGGCTGAGTTGAGAGAGTTAAATTATTGTAAATGAGTGAAGTGTGTGAATGAGATTGGAGTGTTTTAAATTCCAATTCTAAACAAAGAAAACGTTGGCTGCATGGAGAGGCTTTACCATGCATGTAACTCTTAGACAAATGACGAATGATAATGGCGTTTAAGGGAGTTACATGTGGTGAGGGGTTATGTTTTAAATTTAAGATGTTATACACGTTGGAAATTGCATGGGATAGTTGGATGGTCAATGGGGTGGCTATTTTAGGAGTTACATAAGCTGTGAATTGTATTTCAAGTGTAAATTCATATACACGTTGGAAATTGCATGGGATAGTTGGATGGTCCAAGGGTTAAGACATAAAAACCGTTGGCATGTAGGAGTTTCATTTCATAGATGAAAATCCCACATGGGTAAAAGATGGAAGATAAAGTGTTACTCAAGGCCAACCAAAAGTTAGCCGTTGGAGCCTATGAGAGTTTCATTTCAAAATGAAACTCTCACATGCAAGGTTAATGAGGGATGAATGATGAAAGAATGTATACAACAAGACATGCATGGGAGCCGTTGGACACCTTGGGAGTTTCATCTCAAGGATGAAACCCCAAGGGAGGTATTAAACAAATGAGAGTTACATATGGGTTCACACTTGGAGAGGTGATGGAGAAGGGTTGTATCTAGGGCAGCCAAGAGCCAAAACCGTTGGAGGGTTTCATCTCAAGGATGAAACCCCCACATGAAATAAATTATGGAAATAAATGGGAGGAGAGTTACATTTGGTGCCACCATGGGCTGAAGTTCATTAGTCAAAAAGGGTTTTCATTTGCACTCTCTCTCTCTTTCTCTCCCTCTCTTGGACGTCTTCACCTCTCAAGATCAAGAGCATTAGCTGATTACCTATCTTCAATCGGTCCTTGACCGATCCCTTCACCAAGACAAGTAGACTTAGAGAAAAGGAGTTGCACCTCTAGGTTTATTATTTCCATCCAAGGTGAAGTTCCTATCTCTCTCCCTCTCTCAAATCAATACTTTGGCTGATCAACTTCAAGGAGTTTCCAGCAAGATTAAGCTTGGTAAAAGGACAGGAAGGAAGAAGGAAGGCTAAGGATCTAAGAGGAGCAAAAGGAACGGAAGAACAAGCAAAGATCAAATCGGTGGAGTCACGGAAACGGTAGGTGCTCTATAACTTTTATTTAGTAAGATAACCAAAGAATCATGATCAGTCCATTGTATGTCCAAATCTTAAAAAGGGATGTACAAAAACCATTGAGTATGAAAAGGAGGTGATTAGGGCCGGACCTATCAAAGGGTATGATCATGGCTATGAAGTTTAAATGAAGAGGTAAAGGAACCATAGGGTTCGGCCATGAGTATGGTTGAACCCCATGGAAGAAAATGAATGGATAATGCTGTGTAAAAAGGATAAGAAATGGATCATAGGGTTCGGCCACTTGGGATGGCCGAACCCCATGAAAAGACTTGGTGAACTTTTAGGGTTTTTGAGAGATAAAATCCATATTATGTAATGAAAGTTTTAAAGGGGTTTTTGAATGAAGATAAGTGCAATATGTTGGTCGGCCATTAGATGGCTGAACCATATGGTTCTTATGGCTAAAAGTGTTGAGCCAAAATTATGCTAAATGATGGAATCATTGAGTTAAGAGGACCATAGGGTTCGGCCATGTGTATGGCCGAACCCCATGGACTGTTTTGATGCGATAATTGGATTAAAATCATGTTGGAAATTATGATTTGTTTTATGCTTTCGATTTAAGAATCACCTAGGCTCAGTTATGGATTTAATATTAAATTGATCAACCATGATAAATGATGGAACATGAGGTAAAAATCCAAAGGGTGAGGTTCGGCCATGTAGTATGGCCGAACCCCACTAATGATCATTTGGTGGATTTAGGGTTAATTCATAATGTAATTGGAGAAGGGTGAATGAAGGATTTAAAGGACCAAATCATGTGGTGAGGTTCGGCCATGTTGTATGGCCGAACCCCACTAAGGAGGATTTGTTATGGACTTTGGTTTTTAAGAAAAATTAGACAAAGATTAGTATAGTGGCATTATTGTAAATATGGATGAAATGGTCAAAGGTGAAATGATCAAAGATGAAATGACCAAAGGATTTGAAATATGGTCCAAAACCAAAGTGGTAAGGTTCGGCCATGTTGTATGGCCGAACCCTACCAAGGTTCATTTGGAAGTTTGAGTTAATTGAATGGTTTTAGTTAAATAAAAGAGAGACCAAAATTTAAATGGGTGAGGTTCGGCCATGGGGTATGGCCGAACCCCACAAAGTGGATTTTGGGACTTAGACTAAGTTGGAAATTATATGGACATATGATTGATTTGCTGCTATATAAATAGGGTAACGGGACTTGCTTGAACGGTGTACAAGTCGTGAACGAGCAACGGTTCAAAAGAACAGTTAATCTAAGTGACATTTGTGTAGGTTTCCTACCTTTTTGAACCACACATTATATTTGATGTTTTATCTTAATTTGATGAAAAATGTGTTAAGTTATTATGTTTCAAAGTGGTTTTGTATGTTAGGATGTATTTCCATATGGCATGACACATTGACATCTCATGCATGGCATGGGGTCGTAATTATGGAAACCGGAGGCCACACTCCGTCGGAGCGTCCAAAAGACCACTGTGGGGTACCTTGATGATGAGAATCCCATCAAGAGGAATCCGGAGGCGACACTTCGTCGGGGCGTCCGAAAGACCATTGTGGGGTAACTTGACGATGAGAATCCCGTCAAGAGGAGGCTATGTATATTTATGATGGGTGGGACTCATTACATGTGCATTACATACATAGCATTGTTTTTATGAGATTTTGATGAACATGTATTATTATACTATTTGCATGTTTTTATACTAACCTTGTGGTAGCCCTATTCGGAATCACCTACTGGACGCGTTGATCCAACGCCCTATCTCTATCCTTAGTGGATGACACTGGAAAGGGGAAGAACGAGGATCGTGAAGGGAACCAAGCCTAGGAGCTTGGGCTTTGAATGGACTTTTAATGGATTGACTTATGGACTTTTATATGGACAATCTAATTTGATAGTTAGATGATGTCGGCATGTAATAATGTAGTTAAATAGCTACTATGGTTTGGTTTATTTTGGATGGTTTGGAATGAATGTTAGTCTAAGGTTATTTTAGTAATTTGGAGAATATGATTATGTACTTTTCTATTTAAAGATGTAAAATGGAGTAGTCTTAGGATCTATTATAACCATCAGTTAGACTAAGATTAAGTTTATTCCGAAAGTCTTATTGGTACCATGTGTGGATCAGTTCTTATGGACTTAATTCATACGTACATAGGCTTGGCCAGTTAAGGATCAGACTTTAGAAGTCCGAACTTAACTCGCGTCGTGACATCCCGCCCCAATAACATGTTTATTATTATTAAAAAATAAATAGACTCTGATTATTAGAGTGAAAAGGGCGGGGTGTTACAGAATAGGTGAAAGTCCTATTCTATTATGAGGGTGTAATTCCCCACTTAGTGATTTGGGATAACCCAAGATTGGGTGACTCCACAAGTGGATGTAGGTTTGATTAAACCGAACCACTATATATCGGGTGTCTACATGTTTGATTAAATGTGTGTGTGTGTGATTGTTAATCTAAATTTGTACATCTCTTGCTCACACAACACCACTACATCTTGATTAAATTATTATTCCGCATCATTAAGATTTTGTCAATCAAGAAAAAATGATCAAAATTTGGGGAATGTCCTATTCACCCCCCTCTAGACAATCGATTTTTAGCATCTGGGAACTTTCAACGTAGGATATGATAAAATCATGTGGGCTTAGTGTGAGGTGAATGGATATATGATGAAATTTATATGAGGTGTAAAAAATGTGTGAGGTATCTAGGGTTACTTGGGATGCAAGTTGGATTGGAGATGAGGTAAGATAAGATAAGATTTGATGAGGTGGAGGCTTGGTCGAATGAAGTGGAAGTGGATTAGGGTTTGTGTACAAGTGTATGGTTGAGATTAAATGAAGGTCTAGATGACTGGTTAGATGGGTATGAAAGTCCCTTTCTTGGTGCTAGAACAACATGATTGACCCTAGAGGGGAGGGGGTGAATAGGTCAATCCCACTTTCCATGGTGTTTACAAATTCCATGATTGTTTAAAGTTTACGTGCAGCGGAATATCAATCAAGAGACTTGTTCAGTGTGATAACTTGTTGGTACTTACTTAATCGATCACAGTGAGTTGAGAACCCTTTACATATTGCTTGATTATCAAAGTTTGTACCCATTATATAGATGGAGATAATCAAATGCAAAGTGATGTGTGTTGAGAAGAGTGTTAAAATACGAAACACGAACACACAAAGTTCGAACACCATAAGACCAATTTAAAGTGGCTCGATTAGCCAACCTACATCCACTATTAGGACTCGCTCAACCTTGAGCTATCTCAAAATCCACTAAGTGGAGACTTACACCCTCACAATTAGAGTAGGAATTCGACCTCACTCAATCGGTTGAGAATTTCACCCACCACTGTCGAATAGGAATTCCACCTATCCATTTGGCTGGGAATTCCACCCACCACAGTGCCAGAGACGATGCTCCAGATTTTTTATAGTGGTTCCGAAACCAATCTTTCTTAATCCACTTTCGGAACAAAGGTTTTAAGATAAAATTAAAACCAAGAAGCACTTGCCTTTAAAGCTATTTCTCTTGATGTGTGCTTCAATATCCCACCCAATGTGTGCCGACACTTCTCTTTGTAGCCGCCGTAAAGCAATCATAATCCATAGTGACAAGGAGACTGGTTTTACCACAGATTTTCCTAGTTTATTATCCTTTCCTTCCTCTCTCTCTCTCACAAACTCAATCCATATGATTGGGTGTATTAGATTCCCCAAGTTCAAGCATAAGAGAGAGAGTGATCCTTTTGTTGGCCCTTGTATAAGCTCACTGATAATGATGAAGGTCAACGGATTTGCCAAAGGATGCTAACTGTTTGCATAAAGATCGGTATTTATAAAGAAGGCAACCAGTTGTAGTAACGGTAGTGTACCGACAGGTTGGTCGCATCGAGGGGTTGGTGACTAGAAATGTTACTGTTAAAACCCCAACCGTTGTGCATTAAGTGCACTCCCAACGGTAATATTCCTTCCCAGTCAACATGTCGATGTCGCCGATGGGTTTACAGTTATGGCACCAAGAGGTCGGTCCATACAAGTGGATCTGTCTGGGGCAAAACCATGTTCACAGTAGCTTCAAGTCTAGAAACCTATCTTACCCAGAATGACCTGTCGCCTTTTAGTGAAGGGTCGGTCTTGGTACTCTCGGTCGGTCTTAATATACCGAGATGTCTATTATTTCGAGAGCCCACTTGAGCTCACAATCCAGAACTCATACCTCTTTATCGAAGAGTCGTTGACCACGAGGGGTCGTTTCAGTTTTTCACCGAGGGGTCAGTGCATACGAGACTCTCGATCAGATGCATACCCAGAATGACAGTTCTATGATCCAGAACATCTGTCAATCTGGCCGACTAGTCCTTGATCAAGATGGGTCGATCCTGTCTCTACCGAGGGGTTGGTGAGAACAAGTGGTCGAGCTGACAGTGAAACCAAATTCATATTTCCAAGTTGGGTTCCAACTCACTTTCAAGCTTCCTCTCTAGGCTTTTTATGATTTAACCATATGTTCTACTAAGCCTAGGAATGTTCCTCTCTTAGGTGTGGGTGCCACCTAAAGTCATCTATGGCCATAATACATGTTTTGTGATTGCCATAACGATGAGCTTCAACCGGTGGAGCATGATCTTCACTTTCGATCACCTTGGGTCTTCAAGATTTTCAGCAAGTGCTTCTTTCCAAGTCATGGAATTGACAAACAGGGACTCGGTAAAGCCGGGACACTTACAATCTCCCCCTTTGTCAATTTCACGACAAAACCTAAAAGCTAACCCAGTTACAATCACCCTTATTACATCACATTTGAATACAAAAATGTTACATCATATACATGTAGATATTCAAATGGAAAACAAGGCTATGATCTTTGCATATTCTAGTTCAGCTTGTTTCTTTTCATGTTTACCTATTCAAGCACATAAGCAAGCACACAGTAGGAAATCATTAGAGGAGTTAGTCCCAAAACATAAATATGCATCCATGGACTGAACAAGATTAGTATCCGGCTCCCCCATACGTCATATCCTAGCGACCAACACTACCCATAGCTTAGCGTTGAGAAGATTTTTCCCCAACCTTCTTGAATTTGATCTCCCAAACTCCAAGCATAGACATTCTCCACATGTCCATTGGCTTCTTCATCTTCTTCCCCTTTTTGTGGCTCTCTCTTTCAAGAGGCCCGAGCGCTTCGACTTAACCAATTTCTTTCCATAATTGGTTTTGATGTCTTATAGCTTCTATTAATTTCTCTCCCATTTTGTCATACAATTGACAAATATTAGTAGGCAAACATCGAGTTTAAGCACTCCCCCATGCTTCTTGCATTTAGTGCTTCTATGAGTTTTTCTTCCAACTCATTTTATTTTCAAGTTTGCATCAATCGTCCTCCTTACACTGTCATGACCAGTGACAGTAGCTAATCAGCACATATTTTGTGCTCCCCCACACTTCAAAGGTGTGTGCAGTGTCACTACCCGATCCTTATCTTCTTAACATGCCAATACAAAACCACCTCCTGCATGTTAGTCTATTTAACAAAATCCATGTTAACAGTAGACAAAGATAGAAGGCATTCAAACAAATCAGCACACACAATAAATCAAACCATATCATTTCATTGATAAACAAATTAGTACATATGGTTTTGAGGAGGGGCATCATGGATGCTTAGACAAAAATATATATAGCTTTTCCAAAATCTAAAATTTAGAGTATAAAAACTATTGTAAGCAGAGCCATCCGGAGGAGGTGATGCTGGAGGGGAAGGATCAATACGTCGGGAGAGATTAATAGTCGATTGACGTATTGTAGAGAGTTCTTCATGAGCACTCTGAGTGAATCTTTGCATGAAGTCATCTAGCTCATCTGGATGCGCCTCGATTTGAGAGACATGAGCTTCGATTTTGTAGATAAATCGAATTAGGGGTTGTGCCTCAGCTCGTTTAGATTCACCTTCTCTTGACCTTCAGGAGGATTACCCAAGTTGTTGATGTCGTTCGACACATGGGTGTCTGCATGTTCCTCCACTTCTCCTTTCTCATCAGAACTGTCCAGCACTGAAATCACTCCTGTTTCGCTTCTCAGGTTTCATCCAGATTGAGACCTGAGAAAATACCTGCGAGGGGTACTCTTAGGGCCTGGATTTTTCTTGCGAGGGGTACTCTTAGGAGCAGAGCTTGATTCGGGTGTATCTTATACGAACCTGGTTGATCTCCTGAGGAAATGGGAGCTTGACTCAGGAATTATTCCAGAGGTCGAAGACCGAGATTTAGCAGTCTCCCTTTTGACATGGTTGCTTTGGAAGAGCTGACCAAGGCTTACTGGACCACTAAATCTCACCAACACCGTGACACCCTTGCTTTTAGAAGTGAGAGAAGCAAAAACCCTATGTTTTCCCAGCTTGATTTCACTTCAGGATGTCCTATTGACTGGTCTAGGGCACAGAAGGAGAAAAGGAAATTGCCAAAGCTCAGCGGAAGGAGGAACGATGATTTTGAAATAATCTGTCATTTTCGCAGAAAGACACCTTTTAACTTACTCTTTCTGACTCACCTACAGGTCGTGACTAACGACCAGTCTGTGTCGATATGTCGATAAGTATCGACCTGTCTCCCTTTTTTATTTTTCCCCCTTTCAGACTGTTCTGATTTCCAACAGTGCCGACCTGTCTGATCCTCCGACTAGTTTATCACTCGACCTGGGTTTTACAATAAAGGATGACTGGGTATATGTGTATGTGTGTGTGTGCGCTTTTGATGTTCATTTTTCATCAAGCTTTGCTTATATACCCTTCAATGCTAGTGATGATATACACATTCACACTGCTTTTGTGCCATTTGAAGATTCAATTCACCCTTCTGAAGATAGGCACAAACCATGGATTACAGATCTCTTTTCCTGGATCCAAACCAATCCAAGTTCCTTGGACACAATTAATTCACCAATTCAAACATATTGTCCAAGTGTGTGATGTCATGTGATGCGGCATTTCCAAGCTTTAGCAAAGACAAGGTGTCTATGAACATGAGTCATTCCACATAATGTATAAATTGACAAAAATTGGAATGAGACACAAAGCACACAATTCATACATTCATTTCACATTTTTTATTACATTAATCATTCATAGAGAAATGAAGTATGATGCTACCCGCATAGCTCTCATGCCTATTATCATGTTATTACCCAAAACTTGATAAACACTTTTACAATTCTTTCAAGTGTACCCCACATCCTTGAAAGAAGCTGGTACATAAATGGATTATAGTTAAGCATATTTGATCTTTTTTATCAACACTTTTGGTAGTTCATACCAAACAAAAATCCATTTAACGGCATAGAGCATGTTTCATTCTACAATGGTTTCACAAGTTTAGGAACTTGGAATGAAGCAACATAGTGTATGTGTACGTACCATACACACCTTATACATGAGGTAATGCACATACTACATTCATTTCCTTGAGATGCACACATCACATGGCATATGAAATAAAATGAGATAAGTATACTCCAATACTAGAGTACAAACCTGCATGTACACACGAGTATCTTGCTATAAGATCAATCCAACAATCAAATAAGAACATGGATTGAAGGCAAGATGCAAGATGATTCCCAAAAATATTTCAAATGTGACACCAACAATGGTAGCCTTTTACACATTTGAACATAACATTGTGAGACTTGGAATCTAAATCCACAATCCAGTGATTTATCTAATCTGGTTTTAATCATGAGTGCCTTCCCATTTGATTTTATGAATCAAAACTCCAGATTTTGTACCATGATGTTGGTCTTAACACAGGCAAACATCTCGGTACATGGCCTTATACTTGGAGGTCACTACCTTCATCAAGTTCCTTTACTCCATCCTCTTCTTCTCTTAGAGGATTAGCTTGAACTATTTCAATGGATGAATTTAGTCAATCACCTATACTCTCAGCACACAAGTTGGTCATTATAGGTGATGTCATCCATTTGGCTAGAAGATTTTTCCGTGGATTCTTTCAGCCTCTTTTGTTGTTTCATATCTTTTAGATATTTCAAAAACATATTATGAAACAACACTAATGAATGCTACAAGTGTTTGATTTAAAGAGATAGTCAATTCATCACTAGTCCAAGCTATTTGGTCTTTGGGCTGAGTGGTCATGGAAGTTGAAGGTTTATCCAATATCTCTTCCATAGACTTAGACAGCTTTCTGTTCATCTATTTCCAAACATATTCAATGATGAAAACATTTAAAGTTTTTTATTCCATTTTTCATCACAAATGGATGTTTGGAAATATCATGTCTTTCTCTCATGGCCATTGTTCTAGCACGAATCAGTTCGGATGGTTAGAACCCTTTATGTAGAGCACGAGGCTCTAATACCAATTGAAAGTCCCTTTCTTGGTGCTAGAACAACATGATTGACCCTAGAGGGGAGGGTGTGAATAGGTCAATCCTATTTTCCATGATGTTTACAAATTTCTTGATTGTTTAAAGTTTACATGCTGGGGAATATCAATCAAGAGACTTGTTCAGTGTGATAACTTGTTGGTACTTACTTAATCGATCACAGTGAGTTGAGAACCCTTTACATATTGCTTGATTATCAAAGTTTGTACACATTGTATAGATGGAGCTAATCAAATGCAAAGTGATGTGTGTTGAGAAGAGTGTTAAAATACGAAACACGAACACAGAAAGTTCGAACACCATAAGACCAATTTAAAGTGGTTCGGTTAGCCAGCCTACATCCACTATTAGGACTCGCTAACCTTGAGCTATCCCCAAATCCATTAAGTGTGGACTTACACCCTCACAATTAGAATAGGAATTCTACCTCACTCAATTGGCCGGGAATTTCACCACCGCTGTTGAATAAGAATTCCACATATCCATTTGGCTAGGAATTCCACCCACCACTGTGCCTGAGATGATGCACTAGATTTTTTAAAGTGGTTCCAGAACCAAGCTTCCTTAATCCACTTTTGGAATAAAGGATTAAGATAAAATTAAAACCAAGAAGCACTTGCCTTTGAGGCCCTTTTTCTTGATGTGTACTTCTTCAATATCCCACCCAATCTGTGTCCACGCTCCACCTTGTAGCCTCCGTAAACCAATCACAATCCAGGGTGACAAGGAGACTGGTTTTACCACAGCTTTCCTAGTTTATTATCCTTTCCTTCCTCTCTCTCTTTCACAAACTCAATCCATATGATTGGTTGTATTAGATTCCCCAAGTTCAAGCACAAGTGAGAGAGTGATCCTTTTGTTGGCCCTTATTTAATCTCACTGATAATGATAAGGGTCCAACGAATTTGCCAAAGGACGATAACTGGTTGTATAAAGATCGGTATTTATAGAGAAGGCAACAAATTGCATTAACGGTAATGTACCGACAGGTCGATCATACAGAGGAGTCGGTGACGTGAAATGTTACCGTTAAAAACCCGACCGTTGTGCATTAAGTGCACTCCCAATGGTAATATTCTTTCACGGTTGACATGTTGATGTCGCCGATGGGTTGACAGTTATGGCACCGAGAGGTCGGTCCATATGAGAGGCTCTGTCTGGGGTAAAACCATGCTGACAGTAGTTTCAAGTCTAGAAACCTATCTTACCCATAACGACCTGTCGCCCTTTAGCGAAGGGTCGGTCCTGGTACTCTCGATCGGTTTTAATATACTGAAATGTCTGTTTATTCGAGAGCCCACTTGAGTTCACAGTCCAGAACTCATACCTCTTTATCGAAGAGTCATTTACCACGAGGAGTCGTTTCAGTTTTTTACCGAGGGATCGGTGCATGCGAGACTCTCGATCAAAGGCATACCTTGAATGATAGTTCTATGATCCAGAACATCTGTTAATCTCACAGGCCAGTCCTTGATCATGATGGATAGATCCTGTCTCTACCGAGGGGTCGGTGAAAACTACTGATCTAGCTAATAGTGAAACCAAATTCATATTTCCAAGTTGGGTTCCAACTCACTGTCAAGCTTCCTCTCCAGGCTTTTTATGATTTAACCATTTGTTCTACTAAACCTATTAATGGTCCTCTCTAATGTGTGGGTCTTCAAGCTTTCCAGCAAGTGCTTCTTTCCGAGTCATAGAATTGACAAACAGGGACTCGACAAAACTAGGGCACTAACACGATATTTTAGGGTCTACATTAAATTCGAATGAGTCTAGTGTTTATCTATGTTGTATGCATGAAATGAAGGGCTTGGATTGAAAGTTGATGAAATGGATGGTTGGATGTGCATGGATGACATGGAGAGGGGCGTGTGAAGGCTTAGGGTTTAGGTAAAATTTGAATGCAGTGTTTTGGATCTCAGGCCTTGAGCAATTGAGCTTCCATTGGACTTTGTGCACATGGACTTGGACTCTCATGCTTGTTGGACTTTGGCCTGCTAGACATTGACTTTTACACTGGCTTGACCCATTTATGAAATGCGCAGAGCCTAGGCACAGTGTATGGCATGGAGCTAAGTATGATGGGCTTTGCTTCTGGTTCATGAACTTCTGACCCATGGACTTCAAATTTCAGACTCTTGTTCTTCATTGGCCTCTTGATTTTTAGTTTTTCTCTTTCAGAATTAAAATAATTAATTCACGACTTAAATATAAAATTATTAAAATAAGCTAGACTCTCATAATACGATCCAGATTAATTCAATTTACAATTGTATTCCTAGAAGTGGCCAAAAAATAATTATTAAAAATTTTGGGTCTTCCATTTTATCACAGACCTTTGCAATTATTCCCGGTTTCTGACTGATTTACTATGTTTTCCAAATTTTCTTATAAAACTAACAAACATTATTAAATGCTCCTAATATATACACAATTGAATGCTAATTGGTCTAATAATTAGGGGTAAAATAGTCATTTTTACTGCTCAACGATATTTGACTAGAGTTTGACTTTGGTGCAATGATCAGAGTGTGGTGGTAGTACCCCGTGTTGTTTGATACATTATATGGATGTGATTGATCTGATGGTGCTCCTTGCTTTGGTTCTGAGATTTGACTTATTCCAGATACGTCCCTCCCTCACTAACTTTGAGCTTCACCATGGTTTGAGTTTGGTAATGGAAGTTATGAACACGCCTTGTTCATCATGTCTCTGTTGGAGTGAATGGCTGATATTGTGCAGGGTTACAAGTAGCATAGTATGAACGATGGAAAATCTTTTACCCGTTGGAGCGGTTTGATTGAGAGGCAAGGATTCACTTTCAGGCAGGATGTTGAGGGATCTAATTACAGTCTGGAGCGGTGTGGCTTGTCGGTCCTTTTGAGTGAGGACACTGGGGTTCCAGGCACTGGAGTAATCGACGCAGTATATGAAATTCTAGGTGTTCTCTTTGGGAGGTTGACAAAGTTGCAGCCATGTTGAGGTTTAAGTCCACTATTGATTTGTTCCCAGGTGCTGCCGCACCTACCTAAACTACCTTCTATTGGATGACACTATCAAGGGTGTCGAACTTTGAGACCAGTCACGTGAGCTAGAGTCGGTGAGACCTATTCTCTTAGGTGTTGCATCTGGCGACGCACCGACTTTGTTGACCAAGAAAAAATATGACAAGGTGAGATTTTGTATTAGCAGCCGTCGACTGTGCAGAGTTACAGAACGGGGCGAGGATCTTCTACCGAGGATTGATGACTTGTTGAGATAGTTGAGAGGATCCTTGTTGCCTCTCGAGGATGTGTCCTCATTTGGAGCTTGGCACGATGCACGTTTTGGCCCAGAGGCACAGCTACCTGGCCATGTGGTTTCAACTAGCAGTGTGGCGAGTTTATCAGGTTAAGGTTGAGCTCCTGTTGGGCGGTTTGTTCTGATTACTCCAGGTGGTTGCACTAACAGCAAGATTGACCAGAGGGCGGTCAGTTCTTGGTACGATGACCATGAGGCAACTTTTCTTGAATGGATGAAGACGACCACTCCAATGATGGTCGTACCGGAGACAGAGAAGGGCCGTAAGTACGCAGTTTGTTGTGGGGTTTCCAGGGATGTAAAGGAGCCGTGCTGATGCAGGATGGATCATCGGTGACCCTTGGTTCCAAAAAACTCAAGTTTGATAAACAGATTTTTTCCACTCATGAGTCAGAATTGGCAACGGTGGTGTTCGAATGTAGATTTTAGTGGTGTTCTCTACAGTTGAGAGGAGTTCTAGGTATCCTCCATTACTGTGGTTTCGAGCATTTGTTTTTTCATAAGAGGCCGAGCATGAAACAAACATGATAATGAAACTTCATTAGGTGTGATGGTCGATCAGGTGTAGGGACAGTTAAACTGTGGAATTTTGTGGCTTGTGGCGGTGGGCAAGAAAGCTAGAGTATGGAACCAGATGGTGACTTGACTCTCCAGAGCATATTGGTGGTTGCTCAGCTTGAGCAGTTTCCGATAGGGATACTTTGACTCCTTCACCATGGATTAGTAGTGTGGGTGGTAGTGGATAGATTGGTATAACTCACTTATCATTTTAGGGTGAGGATGACTGATTTCTTGGAGCTTTTGGACCGATTTAAGTTAAACAGGTGCTTAGTTTGTGCGAGATCCCAGAGTTAACAGTGTCAGATCAATGTTTCTGCCCATCCTATCAGACAGTGTTTTAGAGAAAGATAGTTGTATGCTCAGCCATGTTTCAGCTCAACGAACTATCTATGGATAGACAGCTGGTTAGGACAGACCATGCAGGTCTCAGAGGACATCTCTTATAATTTGCGCTTTGGTTTTGAGGAGAGTTAGGAGGATTGCTGGTTCCTGATGAAGCTTGAGTACGACAACAACTGCATATTAGTGTTCTGGTAGTTCAGCGTGAGGTGTCGTGTGGCCGACAGTGTAGATTACCCTTGTATTGGGTGGAGATATTAGCACAGTTCTGCTGAGGACCCGGTGTGGTCAGAGGGACTACCGAGCAAATGAGATTAGTCAGGTAGAGGTCATTGGTTTCAAGAGTGGTACAGACTATTGTTCAAGTTGTTGGGTCAACCGAGGTGCTTCGTGGCAAGACTGTTTCATTGGATCAGGTGTTACGGCATCATTTTTTGGTGAGAAGATTGACTAGAGAGTGAGTTCACCTGTACGAAGGCAGTTTCTACCAGGATTTTTACTTGTGACATATGAGTTCGGTTTAAATTTCAAGGACGAAATTCCTTAAACAGGGTAGTGTTGTAATGACTCAACCTGATTTTTCAGGATTTTAGGGTTTTGGTAGTAGTTGGGAGAATATGGGCTCCGTGGTGGACACCCGTTTGCCCAGTTTTAAGTTCGGAGACTCAAAGGGCACTTTGGTAATTTTGAATTATTGAATATTTTCTCATGCAAAATGTTTGAAAAATCACAATTTATCCTCTGATGTTCGGCATCTGTTTTTTTACTAGTTTAAAACGTATTTTGAAAAACTCATAGTCAATTTTTGAAATTTTAGTTTTATGGGTTTTAAATTTGAAAATAAATAAATAAAATAAAATAAGCAACCCTAACCCTAAGGAAACCTTAGACCCCTAACCAGCCTTTTTTAGATCCTTCTTTTTGTCGCACTGTAGTTGTAACGCCCGCCCCTTTTCACCGAAATCAGAGTCTATGTTTTTTTTTTTTGGAAAGTCTCACCACGGAAGGGGCACATGAGATTCGGGAAGAAGGGGAACTTTCGCCTAGATTTGTGGGGCCGTTTCCAATCCTAAAGAGGGTGGGGGAGGTGGCCTATCAGCTAGAACTTCCTCCACAATTATCATCTTTACATGATGTGTTCCATGTGTCCATGTTGAAGAAATACAACCCCGATCCTTCACATGTATTGAACGTTCAAAAAGTAGATGTACAAAGCGACGTGATGTATGTGGAGAAGCCGATCAGAGTGATCGAGAGCGAACAAAGGGTGTTGCGGAACCGTGCCATTCAGTTCATCAAGGTGGTATGGGAACGACATGGCAATAAAGAAACCACTTGGGAACTTGAGTCAGAGATGAGAACCGCTCATCCGGAGCTCTTTGTATGAGATGTTTTGAACCTCTACTTCGTTCGAATTTTCGGGACGAAAATTTCAAAAGAGGATTGTATTGTAATGACCCGGAATTTGTGAATCAATATATCTGTGGTTATTATTTATTTTAATGATGGAAATTGAGAATTTTAAATGGAATAAATGTTAAGTGAATCAAAATTTGGGCAAAGGCCAAAGTATGGTCCAATGGACCATGGGTTGGATGAAATTCATTTAATTGGTCAATAATGATTAATGTAATGGCCCGGAATTTGTAAATCAATATATATGTGGTTATTATTTGTTTTAATAGTGGAAAATGGAAATTTGATGGAATAAATGGTGAATGGATCAAAATATGGACAAAGGCCCAAGTATGGCCCAATGGACTATGGATTGGGTTTAAATTCATTTAAAGGGTCAAAATGGTCAATTGGGCCAAGGGTGGTCAAATTGGGCCCAATACCCATCCGGGACCCAATGGGTCAAAATGATTTAAGCTATAAGGTAAATGGGTAAGAGGAAAATGTAATTGGGCCGTGGGCCCAATGGTGATCCAATTAGTTAGAGTGGGTTAAATTAAATCACCTCAGTTAGTGATGAGTTGACCAAGGTGACATGGTCCAATGGGACCCACCTCCACCTCACCAAGTGAGGTGGCGTATGGACCCAGAGATTGGTGGGGCCGGCAACCATGGTTGAATTGGTCAACCATGGGTGTATGTATGAAGGCAAATTAAGCAAATGAAGTTAAATTCAAGTGGGAATTAATTAACTTAACCTAATGATCCAATTAAATAGTTAATTAACCTAAAAAAAAAAATGGTCAAAGAGGGGAGACAAAAACACCTCATTCCAAGCTTAAGAGAAGAAAAAATGTTGGCTAGTGGTGTTGGGTCAAAAAGCATATAAAATATCTTATGGGTTGGTGGGAGAAATTAATGGTAAAGTTATCTTAACCAACCAAAAGGAGATGACTTCATCTCATCTCTCAAATTCCATCCTCATTTCACTCACTTCATCTCTTTCACTCTCAAAACCGTCCCACACCCAAGGGAGAAGAAGAATAAAACTAAGGAAGATGAAGGAGAAGAGCTTAGGGAGAGGAAGAAAGGCCCAAGTGTTGGCCCACCACCTCAAGGTAAAAACCTTGAGACACTTTTCTCATCTCCATTTCTTCCCCTCTCTCTCTCAAATCTAACCTTACCTTGGCCGAACTCAAGCGTTGAGGTTTTCACCATGGATCAAGCATCTTAGCTGATCAAACAAGGAGAAGAAGAAGAAAGAAGGCCAAGGAGTCCGGCGGGAGCAAAGAAAGTCGGAGGAGACGACGGATTGTAAGTATTTTCTAAAACAAGAGATTTGGATTTTTCTTAGGGTTTTAAGAGGCTATGAAATCCATTTCTTGGATTTAGAGGTGGCCAAATCATGGCCTTGGATCTCAAATCCATCAAATGGAAGGATGGAAAGATGGGCAAACCCTAAATGGGTAAATTAGGGTTAAGGAAAAATAAATGGATTAAGGATGTAATGTATTTAAATTATTTAAGCATGGAATTATGTAAATTTGGAAGAAAATTATAGGCCATAGGGTTCGAACATGTAGTATGGCCGAACCCCATGGTGGGTGATAGGTATGTATGATTTTTTTTAGGGTTTTAAGGAATGGAGGATGATTAGGGTTTGTATGTGTTTATTGATTAAATGTGGTAATTCTTTTTAAAGGGATATTGAATGAAAATCATGGAAAAATGGTTTATGCCTTTTTTTAGGTGCTAATGATTAAATATGGTAATGTAATGGTGGTTTTTAAATGGGTTTAAAAGGATAGAAAATGTGGAATAAGGTGTTAATGTATTGGAGGCTTAAAGAGGGTCAAGTGTTTGTAAGTTTTAAAGGGATGTTAGTGAAGAAAAGCATGGAAGGTGGTTAAGTGATTTCAATGGGGAAGGTTGGTAATGTTGATGAACTCAAAATGATAAACATAATGTTGATCAAAAGGGTTAATGATTTTGAAGGTTTTGAATGAAAAAATAATGGTAATTTTAAAAGGGGTTTTTAAATGAGGGAATCCATGGATGAAGGTTAATGTTTTTTTTTTTATGGTCTTAAATGTCACCAATGAATGATGAACCCATGACCCATTTTTATGAGCCACTTGATGGGCTAGGTATGGGATTATGAATGTGTTTAATGGATGGAGGTTAAGTTAATTAAATGGTTGATTTCAATGATCTTATGACATGGTTGAGGGGTCATTGACAGACCTAATTTATGGATCATTAATGGGTTTAAGGTATGGATCAATTATGGACCATAATGTACATGGATAAATGAGTGATTAGTCATGGAAAAAGGGTAGTGGCAAAACCGTAAATATTGGCAAAAATGAAGAAACCCATGGGAGATGATCATGGACCTAGGGGATCTAAGTAATAACCTTATGTATGACTAATAAAGCCTAGGGTGGCTGGTTTTTAAACTCATGAGATTAAAATATTTAATGGATTAAACGGGACCCACAAAACTACATAGTGAGGTTCGGCCATGGTGTATGGCCGAACCCCACTAAGGTATGATTAATGGACTTAATAATGGTTAAAAATATGGACTAATTGATAATGTATAATAAGGTACCGGACATCGCAAGCGGTGCGTGATCGGTGACCGGATTATCAGACGGAAGCGAAAAAGGATGCTAGTCGGTATTCGGTAGGATTCCTACCTTTTTGTAAGCCATGGATTGAGTTATGGTTTCTTTGAATTATTTTGGAAATTATATGGTTTGTTTTAAGATGGGTTTTAGATTAAGTATTATGTGATGGTTTACCTTTGATTTATTTTGGTAATCATGTGATTATTTTCAAGATGGGTTTTGGATTAAGTATTATGTGATGGTTTACCTTTGATTTATTTTGGTAATCATGTGATTATTTCAAGATGGGTTTATGACTATGATTTATATAGCATGTGGCATATACATCTCATGCATGACATGGGAGGGATATGGCATGGGAAGGATGAAACGAAACCGGAGTCCATGCTCCGTCGGGGCGACCGAGAAACAAGCATGGGGATATCTTGATGTGTTTCATCCATCAAGAGGGATATTATGAAATGAAGCCGGAGTTCATGCTCCATCGGGGCGACCGAGAAGCAAACATGGGGCACCTTGACGAGGCCTTGCCGTCAAGGGGGATGATTTGTAATATTTATACCTTGACGAGGCCTTGCCGTCAAGGGGGATGATTTGTGATTATTTATACCTTGACGAGGATTTGCAGTCAAGGGGGATGATGTGTGACTGTTTATATCTTGACGAGGTTTTTGCCGTCAAGGGGGATGATTTATGATTGTTTATATCATGACGAGGTTTTTCCGTCAAGGGGGATATGGCAGTATGATGGTATGGATAATGGGTGGGATACATGACATAAGACACCCATGGCATTGCATTCATTCTATGGTTTTCACTTTATTACTATCCATATGTTTTGTGATTACTAATCCATGTGCTAGCCCTATTCGGAGTCCTACTGGGCGTGTTGTCTAACGCCCTACTTCTACCCTAGCTGATGATGCAGGAGACAGCGGAGTAAAAGGACGAGACAGGAGCCAAGCTTAGGAGCTTGAGGAGACAAACTACTTAGTTTATTCAAGTTTACTTTGGAAATGTATTTGATAGCTTAGCCCGTCGGAATGTAATATTTTAGATTAATTGCTATGTTTTGCATGTTATTTTGGAGATTATGTTGTTGAGGTATTTTCTCAATTAAATGAATGTATCTTCCCTGTTATCTCAAATATGTAGGATAGTCTCTATTGATAATTCTGCACTTAGTTTTAATATTCCGCAAGCTTGCTTTCTATGTGTGAATTATTCTTCGTGGACTTCGTTCCACGCACACGTAGGGTTTAGATCGAACCTTGTGTTGTCCAACTGTCGGATTCCAACCCCTCCTGTCACCCTAGCTGACTCAGGTACCACTCTTTCCCTCTTTTCTTCTCTGTTTTCCACCTCCCTCTCTTTTTTCTCAAGTTTTCGTTTCATTTCTTTTTTTCCTTTACTTTTCCTCCATTTTCCTCCCCCTTCTCTGTTTTCCCCTATTTTTCTTAGTTTTCCTTCATTATCCTCCTCTTTCCCTCGTTTTCCTCTGTTTACTTGTTTCTCTGCCGGGTGCCGAGCCAACTCAGTCGAGTCACCTAGCTGACTTGCTTTGATTCGGTTCTTGTCTTGGCAACCCAGGCCCTATCCGTTGTTTGCAGCCAGCGGACCAGGCCCTACAGTCAAGCCTTGTTGTCAGGCACAGGCTCAGTCTGGCCCAACCAGGCCCAGACCTGGTCCGGGCCATCAGGCCTAGACCCAGCTCTGCTAGTCAGGCCCAGTCCTTGTCCAGCCCACCTCATGTTTGGCCCAATTCTGGTCCGACCTAGTCCGACTCAGTCTCAAATCGGTCCAGTTTTCAGTTCAACCCGTTTTCGGGCCCATTTACATCCAGGCTTGGTTTCGCCAAATTTTGCCTCGATTACTTATTCTCTTATTGTTTTTCAGCAGATTGAGGTCCCTTTAACCCAACAGACGCTCTTTCTCCCTTTGGATTTTCAAGTACACATAGGTGAGGGGGCTCATCACACTTGTTTTAGCATACCATAAAATGCATATATTTATCTTGAAATTGTTTGGACATGGAGTGCGACGAATGAGGTCCTTATTGTGTTATGAGTCACTCGGCAACGGAAACCATTCTGATGAATTTGTGGCAAAGGGGGCCATTCGAGTGCACTCATGTCACTTGCATCTGATAACATATGAAGTGATGTTGTGATAACATGAGGGTTGTTTATGCGATGATGTGTTGTATGGACAATATGATAGCACGTTGATCGGATGAATGTAAGAATATGCTGGTTGAATGATCGGATAACATGTATATGTGATAACATGTATGTATGATAACATGTTGGATGAATAACAAGAAGACGGTAGTATGTTTGATAATTTGTTGATATGTCATATATAATCATGTGTTGGAGAATAGATGAATCATGCCTCCTATATTGTGTTGATTTAAATGCTTGCATGATATGATAACATGTTGAAATGATAATATGCTAATGTGTGGGAGATAATATTTGATTATGATATGCATATTTGTTTATCAATTGTTAGTGTCGTGTTGATAGCATGCTTAGAGATAATTGTACATGCATGTAACTAGTGTATATAGAATGCCAGTGGGGCATGGGTACTTGGCCACATCAGGATCTAGAGACTCCCCATAGTTTGTCGAGTAATTAGGGTTGGGATGTTATGTCGGACCACGCAGTGGTAGCGTGGTCGATCTATGGGTTACCTGGTGGTTAGACATGGGTGGATGTACACCCTAGTGTGGGGTTGACTGCCAGGTATATC
This sequence comes from Chimonanthus salicifolius, assembly GCA_013350335.1. Taxonomy (NCBI): domain Eukaryota; kingdom Viridiplantae; phylum Streptophyta; class Magnoliopsida; order Laurales; family Calycanthaceae; genus Chimonanthus; species Chimonanthus salicifolius. Next base: position 22,348,195 of record CM023541.1, on the reverse strand, counting down.
CTTGTGATATTACGACACACCTATGGGAAAGGCGTGGTCCGATTTGGAGGACGAGGTTCCCGGGTGTCCTAGGAGGGACATGGAGTATGGTTTAGATTGTCAGGTCTATATTGTGTTCTTTGGACATGTCTATGGGAGAGGCGTAGTCTAGTTTGGTGGGCGTGGTGCCCAAAAGTCCCAGGAGGGACAATTTGACAGCTAGTTATGATGGCCTCAGGGAGGCCCTTGGGTTGAGTGTCGGTTTACCCAATGCAGTCTTAGAGGCCCTTAAAGTCACAGTACCCGAGTGCGTGGTGTGTGAGGTGTCCCCAGTGGTGTGATGGGTTGAGTGGTTCGGCCGCGTGAAGACCAGAGGGTGGGATGGTGGTTTATGATCTCTGTATAGCCGAGTGGGTTGAGAGTGTATTCGCCCACCCATCAGTAGAGGGATGGTGCGGTTGAGAAAAACTCCCACTGGCACGTTGGAGGACAACTCACGTAGCTATTTTTGTTATGGTGCGGCTGAGGATAGCTCCTGCTGTTATGGTTTATGATCCTCGGATAGCCGAGTGGGTTGAGGGTGTATTCGCCCACCCATCGGTCGAGGGATGGTGTGGTTGATGATAGCTCCCGTGGTCATTTTTGTTATGGTACGGTTGAAGACAGCTCCCTTTGGTATGGTTATGACCCCAGATAGCCGAGTGGATTGAAGGTGTATTCGCCACACATCGGTTAAAAAATAGTGAGGTGGAGAATAGCTTCCGCTGGTATGGTTACGATCCTCAGATAGCTGAGTGTGTTGTGGGTTTTTCTCCCACCCATTGGTCGAGGGATGGTGCGGTTGAGGACAGCTCCCGTTGGTATGGTTTGCGATCCCCGGATAGCCTAATGGGTTGAGGATGTATTCCCCCACACATCGGTCGAATGATGGTGGAGGACAGCTCCCGCTAATATGATTTATGGTCCCCGAATAACGGAGTGGATTGAGGGTGTATTCGCCCACACATCGGTCGAGGGATGGTGTAGTGGAGGACAGCTCTCGCTGGTACGGTTGAGGACAGCTCCTGTAGTAGGTTATGATTCACTACTCGTGGTACTGGTCTGTAGTGTGTGTAGACTTCTGTGGAGGTGGCCCTAGAGGTAGGGCGGTTATTGAGTATGTACTGGGTTGGCCTGGGAGCCGGGTGGGTTGAGTGTTTGTTCGCCCACATTTTTTGGCTGAGGAATGCGATGGTGTGATTTCCCATGGATATGATCTAGTGGGTCATGGTTGAGACTTGAGATGTAAGAGTTGACTCACAGGGAGTTTATGGTCGTCTAACGAGTAAGTTGGCTGACTCACTCGGTGGAAAGCCTATGGAATTCCTTGAGGAGTAAATGGGAAGGTTGTGTCGAGACCAGCAGGTAGGGCCCAAGGTCAAAGGTATGGCTACCGAGAGTTAAGTACTTGGTTGAGGAGACCATAGATGGGTGGTTGGTAGTCCGTTGAGCACTGGTACGGTGGTTACTCCTATGGGATAGCCTACCTGGGACTCTACAAAGCCCGACCCATGGGTTGGTTGTGGTATGGTCCCGGATTGTCTTGGGGGAGTTATAGAACTGGTTGAGGGCCAGGGACCCTGTTTTGGTTGGGGGTCAGTTTGTGTACCCAGAGGTAGGTGGACCGTAGCAGATGGACATATGAGGGAGTTGCTCTAGAGTCGCATTGGCTTGGTTAAAAGATGTACATGGGGACGGTGGATGTGGGCCCTTGTGCTAGGGGTAGAGCATACACTTTCCTAGTCTTGCATGTAGACATCCTAGGCATTGATGTATTCACATGATTATATACAGTGTACGCTTGATGACATATGATGTAGGTAGGTGATACCCTCACTCCCTCTTGCCTTACAGGTATTGTTTAGAGGAGGGATCGGTGGGCCCTTCAATCAGGGACTGGGCGTGGAGCTACAGCTTTATTTTCTATCATAATTCATTTTGTAGTTGAGAGCTTGATCATGTATTTGAGACATGTGTTCATGGATAAGTTGGATGAATGTACTAATGGGATGATGTTACTGTTTATAATTATGGTTAATGTTTATTGGTACTTTTGGTCATTGGTTTACTTGTGGGTTACCCATGGTTAGTGTGGGTTGCAGGAGCGGTGTCTCACTCTAAAAAAAAGATGTACCCAAAATACTATTAGCTCGATTTTGGGAGTTTGTATCCGCTTTAACGTGCCCATAGCAGGACGGGTCATTATATCTCTCGTCCCTTCTCGTCCTCGTATGAACACGGTGGGGTGTAAATGGGTCTTCAAAATCAAACGGCGCTCTGACGGTAACGTTGAAAGCTACAAGGCGCGTCTAGGTTCCAAAGGCTTCAATCAACAAGGTGGTCTTGACTATGATGAAACATTTAGCCCTTTCTTGAAGCCAACTACCATTGGCACTGTTCTCACTCTTGTTGTCTCTTGTGCTTGGTCTCTTCATCAGTTAGATATAAAGAATGCCTTCCTTCATGGTTCTCTCACTGCAGAGGTTTATATGGCTCAACCTACAGGATTTGTTGACTCTCGACGACCTCATCATATTTGTAAACTTCACAAAGTCATCTATGGACTTAAGCAAGCACCTAGAGCATGGTTTCAATGGTTTAACTCTTTTCTTCTCTCTTATGGCTTTCTTCAAAGCAAAACTGACAGCTCTATGTTTACATTTCGTCAAGACTCTACTATCATGATTTCCTTCTATATGTCGATGATATCGTCTTAACAAGGAATGCACCGTCTATGCTTTGTTCCTTCATCCACAAGCTTGGCACAAAATTTGAGATCAAAGATCTAAGTAGTCTTCACTATTTTTTGGGTATTGAAGTCAGTACCATCCCTTGTGGGCTTCACCTCACTCAAAACAGGTATAGACTAGGCCCCTTCAACTCAGCAATCCCCTTGATTGTAAGCTTTCCTTACACCTACTGCCACCAAAACTCAACTGTCTAGTGCCACTGCTGACGTGCTCTCTAACCCTACTACGTACCGTATATTGCATATGCGGTACATGTTGTTTCCCAATTTATGAGTCAGCCACACATGTCTCATTTACAAGTTGTTAAGTGCATTCTTCAGTACTAGAAAGGATCTCTTGGCCGTGCCATCCCTATCCAGCGTACAACTCGCCCATTACGATTGATTGCCTATTCTGATGCTGATTGGGCAGAATGTCCAGATAGTCGTCGGTCGATCACTAGCTATTGCGTCTTTCTTTGTTATACCCTAATCTCCTGGTGTGCCAAGAAACAACCGACAATCCTCTACTGTCATAATCGTAGTGCTACTTGCATGGCAACCAATCTCGTGTTTCATGCCTGCACAAAATGCATTGACCTTGATTATCACTTTTTAGAGTTCTCCCTTTGGTACTAAAACACGATTGACCCTAAAGGGGGGGGGGGGGGGGGGGGTGAATAGGTCAATCTACAAATGTTGGTCCTTTTAAAAATTACTTGATTGATTAATTAAGTGCAGCAGATAAAACAATCAAGTGTGTGTATGTTAACAAATGTGATAAAGCAATCAACACAAGGAATTAGCTCTAACACCACAAGCACAATGGCACAAGATATATAGTGGTTCAGATAACCAACCTACATCCACTATTAGGACTAGCTCAACCTTGAGCTATCCCCAAATTCACTAAGTGGGGACTTAAACCCTCTCAATTAGAGTAGGAATTCCACCTCACTCAATTGGCTGGGAATTCCACCCACCACATGTGCCAGAGACAACGCTTTAGATTTTTTATACTGGTTCTGGAGTCAAGCCTCCTTAATCCACTTTCACAGGACAAAGGTTTTAACAACAAAATTAAAACCAAGAAACACTTGCCGTTTAGCTTTTTCTCGAAGATGTGTGCTTCTCAAAGATCCACCCAATGTGTGCCCGAGTTAATCCCAACGCTCCGCATTGTAGCCGTTGTTAAGTAATCACAATTTCAGGGTGACTAGGAAACTAGTTCTACCAATATTTTTCCTAGTTGATATCTTTTCTTTCCTCCTCTCTTTCTCTCTTTCACTAACTCAATCAATAGATTGGTTGTATATGATTCTCAGGTGTAGGAACAGGAGAGTTGATTGTTCCTTAGAGTGTGTGAATTTTCTCAGTTCAAGTAAGATGATTAAATGATCACACAACTCTCATATTTATAAAGGAGTCAACACAGTTTTTCAAACTATCCATTACCGACAGGTTGTGGGCACCGATGGGTCGGTGTTCATATTTATTATCGTTCAACCACCCGACCGTTACACATTAAATGTACTCACAACGGTATAATTAATTCCCGGTCGACAGGTTGGTGTCACCGATGGTCGACAGTCATAGCACCGAGAGGTCGGTCCATACGAGGGTCTCGATATGGGGCAACACCATACAGACAGAGTTTCATGTCCTGAAACTTGTCCTGCCCAGAATGACCTATTGCCCTTTACCGAGGGGTTGGTCCTGGTACTCTCGATCGGTTTTGAATTACCGACATGTTTGTTTTCTCGAGAGTCCACTTGAGTTCTAAGTTCCAGAACTCATAAGTTATCACCGACGACTCGTTGACCATGAGGGGTCGTTAAGTTCATCACCGAGGGGTCGGTGCATACGAGATTCTCCATTAAAGGCATACCCATAATGACAGTTTTATGATCAAGAACCTTTGTTTGTCGACCAGTCTTTGACCACGATGGGTCGATCCTGTCTCCACCGAGGGGTCGGTGAGAACGACTGGTCGAGCTGACAGTGAATTTAATTCATATTTCCAAGTTCGTTTCAAATTCACTGTCAAGCTTCCTCTCTAGGTTTTTTATGATTTTACCATTTGTTCAACTAAGCCTAGAAATGGTCCTCGAAAGGTGTGGATTCCACCTAAAGTCATCTATGGCCAAATACCTGATTTGTGATTGCCATAACGATGAGCTTTAATCCGGTGGAGCATGATCTTCACTCTTTATCACCTTGAATCTTCAAGCTTCTAGAAAGTGTTTCTTCTTGAGTCATGAAATTGACAAACTTAGGGACTCAGCAAGCCGGGGCACTAACAATATCCATCTTTGTCAATTTCATGACAAAACCTAGAAGCTAAATCAATTACAAACCCACCCTTATTACATCACATTTGAATACAAAAATATTACATTGATTACATGTACATATTCAAATGTAAAACAACAAGACTCTGATCTTTGCACATTCTTGTTCCGCTTGCTTCAAATCATGTTTTCATGTTCAAGCACATAAGCAAGCAACACTAGACAATCATTAAAGGGGTTAGTCCAAAACATAAACATGCAACCATGGACTAAAGAAGATTAGCATTCATTATCCCCCATACATCAATGATTTCCTAGAAACCAACACTACCATAGCTTAAGCTTATCACCAGGCTTATCCAAGCTAACAGTGTTGAGAAGATTTTCTCCCCCAATCTTCTTTAGTTTGATCTCCCAGACTCCAAGCATAGGCATTCCCTTATGTCTATTGGATTCTTCATATTCCTCCCCTTCATGGCTCTCTCTTTCTAGAGGCCCAAGCACTTAGGCCTCACCAATTAATCCCCATAATTGGTTTTGATGTCTTATAGCTTCTACTAATTTCTCTCCCGTTTTGTCATATAATTGATAAAGATTAGGAGGCATACATCTAGTTCCCCTTCATTTTGAAGGATTTGGATTTCAAGCATTCCCCTCATGCTTCTCGCATTTCCAACTCATTTAATCTTTCCTTTTATCAATGCATGATTCTCATATATTCAAGCATTGATCTCCTCCACTGTATAATGCAAATTGCCATTGAATTACTATTTTTCTTCTTCTTCCCCTTTAAGAGTTGTGTTGTCTTAAAGGTGTTCTCCCAATGGGGTCAAGCTAACTTACCTAGCTTCCCTTTTTGGAGTCTTCTTGTAAGATCTCGGAATTTGGGAATTAATATAAATGTAAATATTATTTATTCTAATGATGGAAATTAGAAAATTGGTGGAGTAAATGGCAAATGGGCCAAAATAGGATAAAGGCCCAAGTGTGGCCCAATAGACTATGGTTGGATTTAAATTTATTTAAGTGGGTCAAGAATGGTCAAATGGGGTCAAATACCCATTTGGGACCCAATGGGTCAAGATGGTTATGCTCTAAGGTAAATGGGCTAGATGGAAATGTAATTGGGCCATGGGCCCAATGGTGATCCATTTAGAGTGGGCTTAATGAAATTTAGTCACCCTAAGTAATTTGGAATTTAACAATGGTGGTGTGGCCAAGTGGGACCCACCTCCAATTTATCAAGTGAGGTGGCGTGTGGGCCAATGATTGGTGGGGCCGGCCACCATGGTTGACTTGGTCAACCATGGGTGGAATAATGGGAATTAGGTTAAATAAAAATGAATTAACCTAAGTTAATTACGAAATTAATTAAATACTTAAATTAATAAGTTGGTGGCTAAATGGGGTTAGATTGGTCAAATGGAGACCAAGCTACCCCACCTCAAAATGTTAAACACGTTGGGCATGGTGGTGGTTTAGATAACCACCACCATAAAGCAAATAAGAGATATTTAAAAATATCTAAGAAAATATCTTAGGGTTGGTGGAGTAATAAATGGTAAAACAAGTTAAGTCCATTTTTTCTTTACCATTTCTTATTCTCTTTTCATTCTACTCTCTCCATTTTCATTCTCCCATGGCCGTCCTCTACATGTCCAAGTGAAGGAGAATAAAAGAGAGGAGCTCAAGGAGAGAACAAAGAAGTAAAAACTCGGTGCAAAAATTTATCTAAGGTTAAGGTCATCATCTTCCTCTCATCATCTTTCCTCTTTTCCTCTCTCAATTCAAACCTAACATGGCCGATTCTAGGGTTGGGAGTTGCCACCCTTGATCAAAGATCTTGACCTATCAAAGATCAAGAGGAATGAGAGAGGAGGCTAAGGAGACCAACGGGAGCGGCAGAAATCGGAGGAGACGTCCGATAGTGAGTATTTCTTAAATAAAAGAATTTTGGATTTTAGGGTTTAAGAAATGGAATTTATTTTTGTGAAATTAATGGTGGATAGGTGATTTTATACTATGGAATTTAGATACATTAAATGGAAGGGTGGAAGATGGAGAAAACCCTAAATGGGTGAATTAGGGTTAGGGTAAGAAATTGGAAAAATATATTGTGTACATTGTGTGATTGATTAAATTGAGCATGGAATTGGGTACTTGGAAATAAGAATCATGGACCATAGGGTTCGGCCATGTAGTATGGCCGAACCCCATGGTGGGTGATTTGGTGGTTGGTTTAAATTGCTTAGGGTTTTAAGAATGGAAAGCAATGTGGGTTCTTGATTAATGAATTAGGGTTTTAATGAATGCATGGGAGTAATGTTTTAAGATGATTGTATGATGAAAAATGCAATGGAATGGTATGATTTTAAAATGCATGGATGGAAGGAAATTTGAACCATGGGTTCGACCATGGCATAGGGCCGAACCCTATGGTGATGAAATGGTGATTAAATGAAGGGTTTAAAGGGTAATGTGTTGATGAATTTTGGGTTTCAAGTGAACAAAAGTGATGATCCAAATGGGGCTAAGAATATGGTTTAGTTGCATGATTTAAACCCCTCAAGGAGGGATTATTGGTGGATCTAAAATGTAACAATGGACCCAAGAAAAAATGGAGAAAGGAACATCATAGGTTCGGCCATGGTGTATGGCCGAACCCATGCCCCAAATTGTAAATCAATTTGGGTTTAAGGTCAATGGGTATATATGTGATTAAGTATGGGGTTTGAATGGGTTTAAATGAGTAATGGTTGGATTAATTACATGACAAATTTTAATGTTTTGGTAAGTCAATAATGGACCTAAGTTAAGGACCTAGGTTGTGGATCAATTTTGGGCATAAATAGGCATGAATGAATGAGTAATTGGTTATGTAAAGGGGTAGTGGCAGAAATGGTAATTATTGGCTAAAATGAAGAAACTCACTAAGTTATGATTTATGGGCTTGGAAATGATTAAAACTTGGATTGATTTGGTAATTTAATAAGGTACCGGATAGCGCGAGCGGTACGCGAGTCGGTAGCCGGATTGTCGGACGAAAATGAAATAAAGACGCGAGTCGGTATTCGGTAGGATTCCTACCTATTTGTAAGCCATGGATGTGTGATGGTATTTTTGTCATATTTTATTGATTTTGGTATTTATCTTATGATGGGTTTTTACAATTATGGATGCTATGTTTAAGATGGATTTTATTTAATGGCTATGAACTATGATTAAGGTTATGCATTATAAATTAAGGCTATGTATGATATTTTAAGGTTATGAGTTATAAATATTACAAAGCATAATGCATTACATCTCATGCATGGCATGGGCGGAAAAAAATAAACAAACCGGAGTCCATGCTCCGTCGGGGCGACCGAGAACAGGCATGGGGACACCTTGACAAGGCTTTGCCGTCAAGGGGGATATTTTGCGGTTGGAAATATCTTGACGAGGTTTTTCCATCAAGAGGGATATGACAGTATATGGTAGGAATGATGGGTGGGATTCATAACATAGACACCCAGGGCATGGCATACATTTTATATTTTCACCATACGTGGTTTATCAATTTTCATTGGGTTATTATCAGTATGCTGTTATTACTAATCCATGTGCTAGCCCTACTCGGAGTCCTACTGGTCGCGTTGTTCTAACGCCCTACTTCTACCCTAGCTGACGATGCAGGAGATGGCGGATCGGAAGGGTGAGACGGAAGCCAAGCTTAGGAGCTTGGGAAGGCGGATTAATTATTTTGTTTTACGTATATTTTGGAAAAGATGTATTTGTATAGTTAGCTTGTCGGAAATGTAATAATTTAGGCAGTTTGCTATGTTTAGGTATTATTTTGGATAATACAGTATAATGGCATTTTCGTAATTAATTGGGTATTTCTTCCCTGCTATCTGAAGAAATGGTAGGATAGTTCTATTATCATCCGCAGTTATTTTTATGTTCCGCAGCTTACTATTTACGCGTGAACCGTACTCGTGGACTTATGTTCCACGCATGCGCAGGGTTGGCCAGTTAAGAGCCGGGCTTTAGAAGCTCGGAACTTAACTCGCGTCGTGACGTCTGTGCCTTTTGTCACTTTTAAAAAAAAAATAGACTCTGATTTTCGGTGCAAAGGGGCGGGCGTTACACTTCTCCCCCATTCCCCAACTTATCTTTTCTAGCTGTTTTTGTAATACCCTGGAATTTCAAAGTTATCATTTTATATGAAATTATTCATATTTACGGAATTGCCATTGTGATAAAATTGATTTGAAGTTAAATGGGTCAATGGCTCAATCAAGACCCAAAGGATGGTAGTTTGTTTACAAAACAAATAAATGGATAAGATGAATTTAAACGGGTCAAGAATCATATTTGGGTCAAATTTTGATAAATGGGTCAAAATGGCTAGATGGGACCCAATGGGTCGTGAATGGCATGATTAACCATGGATTGAGTTCAAGCTTAGTTAATTTAAGTTTATTAATTGCTTGAGTTTGGTTTGAGTTGAAATGAATGATGGGTTTAGTTGAGTTGAATTTATTAGTTAAGTTAAATTAAATGAATGAGTTAGGTTGGGTGAGTTGAATAAATGAGTTGGATGAATATGTATTTTTAAATGAGTGAGATGTAGAGATAGAAGGTGTGTAGGTTGTTTCAAATTCAAACACTAAGAATTGTTGGCTGCATGGGAAACTTATATGCATGTAACTCCCACCCAAGTTAAGAATGAAAATGATGTTACATGGGAGTTACTTGGGTGAAAGTTGAGTTTTCAAATCATTATGCACGTTGGAGATGGTATGGGGTTTATGCCATGCTTGGGTCTTCAAAAGACAGCCAATACATGGATTGATGGTTCATGCATGTAACTCCAAGGTTGGAGAATAAAATGGGTAGCTAATTGGAGGAGTTACACACAATAGATTATGGCATTCCAAATTCAAATTAGATACTAAACCAATGGGAGTTACAAAGTGTGTTCACACTTGGAGGAGGGGAGTTTTATTCCCATGATAGAACTCCCACATGGGACATTGATGAGGGCTGAATGGAACTGCTGTTTGTGGAGTTACACATGGGAATGGTGGTTGTTACATAAGCCAAAACATAGAGGCAAACAATAGAGGACGGTGCAGCACATGGGAGTTACATTTCAAAATGAAACTCCCATGTGAGACCCTAAGGAAAGGGGAGGTTACACTAGTCCAACCACAAGGGACATTGGTTGCTTGGGGTGTTTCATTTCATAGATGAAACCCCCAAGTAACATAAAGAACTTTGATTGAGGAGAGGGAGTTACACAAGGATTAACCTTGGGCTGTTTTTGGTCAAACAAAGGATTTTCATTTTACTCTCTCTATCTCTCTCTCTTCCTTGGACTGTTATCATCTCTCTAAGATCAAGAACAGCAGCTAGTTATTGATATGAAATCAGTCCTTGATTGATTTATTTCACCAAGACAAAAGCATACTTTGAGCAAAAGAGTTGGCATCAAGGTGTTCCATCCAAAGTCAAAATCCTATCTCTTTCTCTCTTGGCCGTTCTTTATCTTCCCAAACACTAAGAGCAGCAGCTGGTTGTTTAATCAGTCCTTGGATTGATCCCTTTTCATCAAGACAAGTTCAGTAAAAGGGAAGGAACAAGCGGGAGTGAAGATCAAGTGGATGAGTCGCGGAAACGGTAGGTTTTAGATAAACTATCTTTAATTAAGAATTATGATCCGGCCATTGGATGGCCGAATCTAACAAGGGTTAGATATTTGATGGAAGTTCATGAATGAGATAAAAAATATGGACCATAGGGTTCGGCCCTTTGGATGGCCGAACCCCATGAGAAAATTGGTGGATTCTATGGTGTTTGAAAGTCAAAATCCATATTTTGGAGTGGGGCTTTTAAAAGATTTTATATATGGAATTAAGCTTACTGTTTTGGAGTAGATATGACATGACTGAACCATATTTATCTTATGTTAACTTGCTGATTAATTTCATAGATAAATATTGGTGGATTTCCATTAAGAGAACCATAGGGTTCGGCCATGTGTATGGCCGAACCCCGTGGACTGTTTTGAGGATGGATTTGGGTTTTGATTTAAGATGTAAATACATGTTTTAGAATGGTTAAAAACATGGGTCTGAATGACATAGGGACTGAAGTTTGTATGGTCTAAAATCAGTGGATTAAAAGATGGAAATGGACCATTGGGTTCGGCCACTTAGCATGGCCGAACCCCATGGAAACAAATGGTTGTTTTTGATAGTTTTGGAAATTAAAACCATATGATTTGGGACTGATATTAGATGTTATTGTTGGATTTGGAATGCATGTTTTAAGGAGGTTAAAACATGGATTTGGGTGTTGATTTCAGACCCAAGATAAAGGGTTAAATGTTCAAAACCAATTTCATGGTGTTCGGCCAATGAGCATGGCCGAACCTTATGAAATTGGGCTAATTTTTGGATGTTTGTTTGAAAGGTAAAACCTGATTTTAATATATTGTTATTACATGATTATTTGAGGTTTAAAAACAATAAACATAACCATTGGGTTCGGCCACCATAGAGGGCCGAACCCCATGTAAAAGGATGTTGGTTTTCATGTTGTGAAACATGGAAACCATGGACCCCATGGACTGTTATGTGGATATTTGGATTGAGTTTTACAAAATGGAAATCATACAAAGTGATGGGCTTATTGGATGGTTTTGAAAGGTAAAAACATGGTAACATTATACTGTTATCCTATGTCTAAATGAGACCAAAAACATGTTTAAAAGGACCAAAACTATGGGGTTTTATGGCTAAGATAGGACATGGAAGTTTAAGTGGATTTTTGGGTTTTAGATCAAATTAGAATCATATGGTCAAATGATTAACTTGCTGCCATGTACATAGGGTATTCGGATTTCTAGAACGGTGAACAAGCCGTGATCGGAAGACGGTTCAAAGGAAAGGTCAAACAAAGTAATCTAGTGTAGGTTTCCTACCTTTATTGTAACCACTATTTAATATGCTGTTTTATGTTGATTTCGATAACTTATATGATTGTAAAGTTATGTTTCTAAATGACATGTTTGCATAGACATCTCATGCATGGCATGGGATGATGGTGTTGCAACCGGAGGCCACACTCCGTCGGGGCGTCCGAAAGACCACTGTGGGGTACCCTGATGATGAGAATCCCATCAGGAGTAATCCGGAGGCCACACTCCGTCGGGGCGTCCGAAAGACCATTGTGGGTTACCTTGACGATGAGAATCCCGTCAAGTGATGGCTATGTTGAATGGTGATGGGTGGGACTCATTACATGTTCATTTCATACATAGCATGTTTTTATAGAATTTTGTCACACATGTATTATTATTATACTATTTGCATGTTTTTGACTAACCATGTGGTAGCCCTATTCGGAAACACTACTGGGCGCGTTGATCTAACGCCCTATCTATATCCTTAGTGGATGATGCAGGGAAAGGGAAGAACGTGGATCGAGAAGAGGACCAAGTACGGAAACTTGGGCGGTTTGAATGATTGGAATGGATTATGAATGGACTATTTTATGGACTTGATATTTGATATATTTGGACAATGTAATTTGGTAATTAGTTATGTTGGCTTGTAATAAGTAGTTAAGATAGATGCTATGGTTTGTTTTATGTTGGATGTTTTGATTAAACGATTAGTTAAGATTGATTAGTAATTTTGGAGAATAAGTTATGTACTTTGCTATCTAAGAATGGAAAATTGGATTAGTCATAGGTTCTATTATAACCTCAGTTAGATTTAGACTAAGTTAATTCCGCAAGTTATATATATACCATGTGTGGATCAGTTTTATGGACTTACTTCATACGCACATGGGCTTGGCCGGTTAAGGGTCGGATTTAGAGATCCGAACTTAACTCGCGTCGTGACACTTCGCCCCGATCACATGATTATTATATTAAAAAAAAAAAAAATAAACTCTGAAAATTAGAGTGAAAAGGGCGGGGTGTTACAGTTTTGAGTTAACTCCCCCATAAACTTAGCTGCCTATAAGTTTATTTTTTTCGAAGCTTTGTTTTCAAGTTTGCATCATCCTTCCTCCCTACACTGTTATGACAAGTGATAGGTATTAAACAACACATATTTTATGCTCCCCCAAACTCCAAGGATGTATGCAACATCACAGCCCAATCCCCATCTCCCTAACATGCCCATATAAAATAAGCTCATTCAAACCTGCATGTTAGTCTATTTAACAAAAACCATGTTAACCATAGACAAGAGATAGAAGGCATTCAAATACAGCAATACACACATCAAACTATAGCAAACCACAACATTAATGCATGAAAGTAGAGTTTACACCCAAGGTGCTTAATGTTTACATAACCAAAAAAAAGTGAGAAACTAGGGTGGTGTAATATCAGGAGGATATAGGGGAGGAGCAGAGGTAGAAGGTTGAGAGTCTGATGGAGGAGGTTGTGACTGACTCGAGGTAATGGCAGCAAGAATTTGTTTCAGAAGAAGCTCATGCTCATCAAGTCTGTTTGAAAGATGGTTGAACTAAACTTGGAGTCGTTCTTGTAAAGCTATCAAACTTGTAGGACCAGATTCAGCTGCTTCCTCCTCATGTTCTTCTTCATCTATGTCTTCTGGTTCTTCAAACACATGATGGTCAGAGGAGGAAAGATCATTTTTCCTAAATATGGACTCAGCTAAACTTCTGGGAAGAGTATTTCGAAAAATGGCCTCATCGATGGTTCTTATGGACTCAGCTAAACTTCTGGGAAGAGTATTTCGAAGAATGGCCTCATCGATGGTTCTGGTGAATCTTGGTACTTCCCATTTTTTTGGTTTGATTTTGAAGTGCTCAGCTAGTTTAGACATGAGGTAACAAAAATGAGGGTATCCTTTCCTTGCTAATTTCCAGTACATAGAGATGGAATGGCACATCCAAGTAGACAGGCAAAATTTTTTCTTGCGTACAACCCTGTCTAGGAGAATAATCATGGGAGGATTTAAATCAGCCATGTTCCCATGTCTAGGATACAGATTGGATAAAAAGAGAAGATGGAGAACTTTGTATGGTGGTAGTAAGTCTGCACTTCTGATCCATAATTTTTTTTTCCACTCTACTTCTTTTCGACACAGTCTTTTGGCAAATTTCTTTTGATCTGACACTTCTATCTTCGGATGAATGATGGGTTGTAACGCCCCGCCCTTTTTCACTAGCCGAAAATCAGAGTTTTTTTTTTTTTTTTTGAATAAAAGAGTAAGCAAGATCGGGAACGTCACGTCGCAAGCTAAGTCCGAGCTTCCAAAGCCCGACCCTTAACTGGCCAACCATACGTGTGCGTGGACCAAGTCCACTAAAACGGTTCACACGTACTCAAGTTAAACATGAGGAATAAATCATAGATGCGGAATTATAATAGAATCACAATTCTATTCCATTTTAGATAGCAAGGATGTCCATCACTTAATCATAGTTATCTTACGTTAAAATATCCAAAATTACCATTCCAAACCATAGCAAATAATCTACGTTATTACAGTTCCACGAACTAATTACTCAAATACATTATCCATGAGTAATTTAAACAAAATGAAACTTAATCATCCAAGCTCCTAAACTTGGCTCCGATCACGTCCTTCGTTCCGTCCATTTCCTGTGTCATCAACTAAGGTAGAAGTAGGGCGTTAGAAAACTTGCCCAGTAGGTATTCCAATTAGAGTCAAACACATGGGTTAGTATAAAAATCCAAATATAATACATCAAGTTGTATCTGTAAAACATCGTATCCAAAACAGTGTATGATAATAGAGATCCAATCATACAGATAAAAACCAGAAACAGTGCATGATAATAGAGATCATAATCATGCTGATTCAATGCCATGCTATGGGTGTCATATGCCATGAGTCCCACCCATCATCCATATCCCAAATACATGGTATCCTCTTGATGGAATCTCCTCATCAAGGTACCCCCACGAATGCCTTATGGATGCCCCGACTGAGCGTAGACTCCAGTTACCTCTTGATGGATAATGCACATCAAGGTACCCCCACAAATGCCTTACAGACGCCCCGACGGAGCATGGTCTCCGGTTACCTCTTGATGGATAATGCACATCAAGGTACCCCCACGAATGCCTTACGGACGCCCCGACGGAGCATGGTCTCCGATTACATTCCATCCCTCCCATGCCATGCATGAGATGCAAATGCCAACATGTTATGTAATAATACAAATCATAGCATTTAAAATTCCATACTTGAAACATATTATTTGATACCAAAATAACTTATCAAACATGAATCGAAATCATCATATATACATATCCATGGTTTTCAATAAAGGTAGGAATCCTACCAATGACCAACTAATGTGTCCTTGCGTTTTCATCTGAAAATCGTTCACGATGGCACACCGCTTGTGAGGTCCCGTTACCTTATACCATATCAATAAATTAAAACCCGTGTTCCATTTGATTTCCCACCATGTTTAAGTCCATAAACATGCCTTAGTGGGGTTCGGCCATACAACATGGCTAAACCTCACACACTTGGTTTGGGTCCCTCTTTTGATTCCTTAATCAATCATACATGAGTTAGTCGTTTAGCCTTTATAAAAACCTAAGTCCACAAAACTTTCTCCATGGGGTTCGGTCATACACCATGGCCGAACCCATGGTCCATCATTTTAATCATATTTCCATCTAAGCCATCATTCTATCCATAGCTAATCATTTAGCTTATTTACATATGACTTAAGTCCCAAAAATGATCCACACATGATTCATTAATCATAACATAAAACCCTAATAGATCACTTCATTCCTTGTTTAATCATTCATTTATCTAATCATACATAGATCTCTAAATGTCCATAAAATGGGTCATGGGGTTTGGCCATACAACATGGCCGAACCCATGGTCCAAGGTTCTTCACCATTATAACATTTTAGATCATGCTTTCCAACATTTATGACCTACTTAAAATTATCCATCATCTCCCATCATTATCATCCTTTAACACCTTCTAAAATCACTAACATACATCTATGATTTTTCATCCTTTAAATGCATTAAAAAATCACTAATATCTTACCCTATGGTTCATCATCTTCTCTTAAAACCATTTACTTATGATTATATCCCTTGATGGGGTTCGGCCATACATCATGGCCGAACCTCATCCAAATCCTTTTTAGCTCTCATGATCAATATACATAGAAATCTAGGGTTTGGCCATGCAAGGGCCAAACCATGATCGTGATCATATACCTTATCTTAGACATGCATGAGGTCCTTTCCATACATCCATCACAATTAGGGTTCTACCATGCAAGGCCAACCCATGATCCATGATCATAATCCTTATATGGTTCATGCAAGAGGTCCTTAGCCATAACAAGATTAGGGTTCGGCCATGCAATGGCTGAACCATGTTCCTTGACCATCTTTTCTTACTTATTAAAATCTTATCAAGTACTTACCGGTTCCGCGATTCCTCCGGTTTCTTTCACTCCTTCTTGCTCCTCCGATCTTCTCCCTCCTTAGCCTCTTCTTCCTCTTTGATCTTTGGCCGAGAGTGAGCTTGAGAGGTCTTGAGATGAAAAACTCTAAGTCCTTTCTCCTTTGTCTTAGTGAGAGGGTCGGCCTTGAGAGAGGGAGAGAGTGAGGTAGGAAACTCTAAGTGTTTCTTGTCTTGTTCAATGAGAGAGGGTCGGCCAAGGTTGGTGTCTTTTGGTGATGCCCCTTTGTAACAACTATACCTCTTCACCTCCCTCATTAATGTTCCTTTGGGGGTTTCATCCCATGAGATGAAACTCACCAACCTTGTGCCTCTTGGGTTTCCATCATTAGATGGAAACCCTCCATGTCCCCAATGTGTATGCCTTGTATATACTTTGTGTAACAACAAAACCCTCCAACTTCCTCATAATGATGGTGTCTTTCCAAGTGTCCCTTGGCTTGGCCAAGCACCACTTGAGATGGAACACCCCTCCATCTTCCAACGTGTATGCGTTGTATATACTTTGTGTAACAACAAAACTCTCCAACTTCCTCATAATGAAGGTGTCTTCCTAAGTGTCCCTTGGCTTGGTCAAGACACCACTTGAGATGGAACACTCCTCCATCTTCCAACGTGTGTCCACTTTGAGTTTGGTCTTTATGAGATGTAACTCTCCATCTACTCACCTAACTCACTTAAGATGAAAGTCCCATTAACTTCCCATTCAACTCATCTCTTTAACTCAACTCATATCTTTAATTCAACTCTATTTAACTCACTTAAAATCAACTCAATTCCTTGATTCCATTTTGAACTCAATCCAATTTAATTCAGCCACCTTACTTAAACTTGAACTCATTTGGTGGTCGACCAAGTCAACCATGACCCATGGTACTTGGGGTCCCACTTAGCCATGTCACATACATGCCACCTCACTTGATGAGGTGGATCTCATGCCTTGTATCTTAATTGGTTATTAAACCCAAATGCCATCCCGAGTTTTGCTGGACAAATCACCCATTGATCTTCTCTCACTTCATAAACATATTCCTCTTCTCCCTTTACATATTTTTGGATGTGCCTGCTTTGTTTTCCAATTTTTTGGTGATAAACTTTCCCCCCGTACTGTGAGGTGTGTTTTTTTGGGATATTCCCCATTCCATAAAGGCTACAAGTGTCTTGATCCAGTTACTGGCAAAACATATGTGTCTATGGATGTCACCTTCTTTGAGACAGTCCCTTACTTCTCTTCACCATCTATCCATTCTCCAATTCTTCCTCTCCTCCCTCCTACCTTGAGTCCTACTAGCACTGACGTGCATCCCACTAGCATTGCTAAACCCACTCTGGTATATCACTGCAAACAGATAAGGCCTCCGCTCCGCGAGAACACCACCACACTATTTGTTCCCGGCCCAGATCCTTCCCCTACAGATGCCTTTGATATTCCCATTGCCCTCCGCAAAGGTAAACGTACTTGTACCTCGCATCCTCTTGACCATTTTGTGTTTTATCATGTTGTCTCTCCTGCCTATCATAATTTTCTTGCAGCTTTGGATAGTACTAAGATACACAGGCGGATTTACACTGTTCTCCGTGATCCATTGTGGAAGGCAGCCATGGAAGAGGAACTCACAGCCCTTGAGAAGAATCACACATGGAACATGGTTCCCCTGCCTCAAGGTAAAACTCTAGTCGAGCGTAAATAGGTTTTTGCTTTAAAACATAATTCGGATGGCTCCATCGCCCGATATAAAGCTCATCTCATTGCCAAAAGATTCATACAAACTCACGGGGTGGACTATCAGGAAATCCTCTCCCCGTGGCCAAGATTACTTCTGTTCGCGTCTTGATTTCCATTGCCACTACTTATGACTGGCCGCTGCATCAGTTAGATATGAAGAATGCCTTCTTTCATGGTGAGCCATCCTCCTTTCTACTACCTCATGTGTCAACTGGCGTTACACTTTGGGGTGAAGCCTCCCAAGAATGAAGCACCTACTGGTGTGAGGACTTTGAATGCCACTACCATCAGGGAGTCCTTGGGTAAGGCTCTGTTCAATGAAATGTTTGGAACCCTTGCCTCTACCTCAACTGGCCCCTCCTCCACCTCAGTGCCTGTGATTGAAGTAGAAGAAGAAGAAGACACATCTCCTTCTTCTCATGTTGGTGAGACTGTCAGTCAACAGTACTTCGAAGAAAGAGTTGGTGCACTTGAAGGAAGTCTGGATCGCCTGCAAGATGAAATGAAGGAAACTATCAAACATGTTGTGAAGAGCATCATCTCGACTATCACCTCCTCTTGTAAGTCTGATGACACAGTCCCTCATCGTCGCTCTCCTCCTCCTCCTCTAGTTGGCGTAACTTAGTATAGTTTTTCATGGTTTGTATTTGTGTTTGAAAAACTATATTTTGGAATGTAACCTTAAGCACCCATGGTGCAAACCATATGTTTAGCTATGAATGGTATTTTGTTTTCATATGCTATGATTTGGTTGGTTTGATGATAATTGGTTGCTCCATGTATGCCATGTTTATCTCTATCATGCTTATGTTTATATCATGTTTATTAAATGTTTATTCATATTTGAATTCATGAGGTTTTTGGCTCTAGGATGCTTGTTCAAGGATACCTGTATAGTTTGGGAATGCACGACTATGTGCATAAGAGCCTTGTCAATTGATGGCAAAATGGGGGAGAAAAATTAGAAGCTTGAAAGATGGCTTGGAAGAAAAATTAAAAAGAAGCTTGAGAGAAAGCTTGGGGAGAAGCTTGAAGTATGGGGGAGTTGCATTGAAGTTTGGGAAAGCAAATTCAATGATTATGGGTGAGCAATGAAGTAAAATTGAGAAACATTTCTCAATCCCTAGTTCATGTAGTTTGGGGGAGTTTTATTGATTGTATTACTCTTGTTTATGGACTAATGAACAAACAAGGAACTCTAGCTTGCATATTGTGTATGTACACAGGAGAATCTTGAAGTTGAAACAAGCTAAGCAAGAATGTCAACCTAGTGGAGAGTGCTTTTTGTCATTTGAATAATTTGTGTATTATTTACATCAAATGATTTGTAATGGGATGGGACATGTACATTGAGTCTGTAATTCATAGCTTCTAGGTTTTGTCACAAATTGGTAAAGGGGGAGATTGTTAGTGCCCCGGCTCGCCAAATCACCTGTTTATCAATTCCATGGCGTGTACGAAGCCTTGCCTCAGAAGATCTCTTTCATGAATCAAGACTCAAGTGAAGGTGGAATCAAGCCCAAGATTGGAGGAACATTTGAAGATTCAACACAACATCAATGTATGGCAATCACTCAGGTAAATCGGCCATAAATGACTCTAGGGTGGACACCACACCTTTAGGATGACTATCCTAGGCTTAGATATCACATCTGAATAATTTAATCAAGCTTATGGGAAATTTGACATCCAACAGAACCAAGTGGACATAACTTAGAAAAACTAATGAACTGTTAGGCCGATCTAATCGCCTTAGACAGGGATGACCCGTTATGATCATACAATCAATCGTCCGGATTGATGGTGGTTTTGGTTCGAAAAATACTGTCAAACAAGTTTTGCCTTAGACCGATCCTATCGTGGGTATAATGATCTATCACGCTGGACAGAACACGACCCAACATGGTGTGACGAAGTGTTGGCATGGACTTCCATATTTCTGTTTGAAATAACTTTGTAAAAACAAGCTGTTCTCAAGACGATTGTATCGTCAGAGCACGATCTATCGCCACTAGAGTTCATGATCAATCGTGGGTGACCGTTTTCGAACCGTTGGAGTGCATTAATGTGCAACAGTCTGGTTGGTGGGGAGTCATTTTCAAAGTCTCACGATCCATCGTGGTTCCACGATCGATCGTGGACTTACAGATTCGAAAATATGGTTTGCCTCTCTATAAATACCTCCACTGTTTGGAGAAGTTAAGGATCCCTTCCAGAGCATTTATGAGCCTTATCTACCAGAGATAATTAGCAAATTCAAAGGCTAAGATCAGTGGATCAAATCTCTCCATGGTCTTCGCTTGGTGAATCATTTGAATCCAATCATGCATTGATTGAGATTGAGAGAGAGGAAGGCAAACATAGTCTAGGATCGACTTGTTTATCCATATCCTAGAAACGTCTCCCAAGGATTGTAATTGCTCATACATTGGCACATATACATCATCAAGAGAGATCACATTGGAAGAAACTCTTCGGAAGCACATCTACGATTTGTAAAGCTACAAAGGCAAGTGCTTCTCTTGATTTACATTTAAATCATCTTGTATAATGGATTAAAGCATGTGCTTGAACCACTCTAAAAAATAGAGGGATAAGGAGTAGACCGGGGTTGGTCGAACCTTTCAAAATTTAGGATTCGAGTTGGGTGAAAGTCTTACTCTATTTGAGTAAGTTGTAATTCCTTCTCTATTTGTACGGGCGTAATTCCCCACATAGTGAATTTGGGATAGCCTAAGGTTGGATGAGTCCATCAGTTGATGTAGGAGGGATTTACTCCTAACCACTTTATATCGGGTTTTTGGTTCTTTGATTGTGTGATTGATTTTTGTTCACTCTTGCTCACTCAACACTTGATTAATCTTGATTTATCCGCTGCACTTATATTGATTAAATTGGAGATTCCCTATTCACCCCCCCCCCCCCCCCCCCCCCCCTCTCCCTCTCCCTCTAGGCTCAATCGTGTTCTAGCTCCAGGAACTTTCATAGCTATTTATACTTTTTCTCTAGATTTTAGTTTACTAAAACACCCCCACCTCCTTTCTTAGAATAAATTAGCTTAAGGGTAAAAATGTCTTTCTTTAATAAGTAAGGAGGTGGTAAAAAAACCATGGGATAAATACAAAGGAAATTAAAAAATTCCCATGTGCTTACCTCCTTGGCACACGCCCAAAGTGTGGGTCCCTTTGGCCCACAAGCTGTAGGCTCCAAACATGCCCAAAAGTTATTTTAGTTATTATTTTAATTTATTTCCTTACACAATATGATGTAGCGGAAGCGGGGAAGAAAATCTAAACACGTTTGTCCCGACGATTATCGGGTCACACACACAAATATGCTTACACGTGTGAGTTTTAACTTAAAAGGTGGTGACTAGCACATGGGGCTATAAGGACTTATGTAACGCCCCCCTCCTTTCTACAGCCTAAACTGATCGTGGCCCACTTAACTATAGGCTGAACGGGACGTGATCCAACACAACAACATAGTTAACGGGCCTTACATCACAGATTTGTGGCTGGGGGAAATAAGTATATATATATATATTTGAAGTTTATAGATGAAATAAATAAAGCCATCAAATCCTTCAAGCCCAAATTTGCACATCGCATAAATCATAATGTCATCAACAATATGAAATGAATAACATCTATTATCAACATCAAATCTAACCTCACTACTTACATCCCATTCCATAAAATAAAACAAATCAATATCCTCAAAGTTCTCAACTATTTCAAACCAACCAATCAAATCTCTCAAATACGTAATATCAAATAAATAAATCCAATCACATGAATCCACAACTATACTAAGAAATTAAATAGTCATCCTTGACAATCTCTAAACATCAGTGGTCTCCTCCAATCCTAAGTCCAGAGGATTACCTGCAATGTAAGCGGTGTGAGCTCCAAGCCTAGTGAAGGAATACAATAACTCATACCCAACATAATATCTCTATTATTCTCTATAAATATAATCTTAAAACATAATTAAATATTATTTTTAATGTCCATGCACTATGGCATGCAATGCACAATGCTCAATGTACATGCTCAGTGCCTCATCCCTCTACAACAACACCTACTGTATTTGGTGGCCATCCCTCCGAAGTGAGGCCTATAACTTACCACAGCGTGGTACTTCCCATATCAAATGGGGCCTACACAACACAATTACCACCAAATAGCAGTCTTCGTGATTTTTCATGGCCTAACAAACCAAACCTACTACATGCGTGGTATTTCTCACTAAAAGCGAGGCCTCAAACTACCACCGTCGTGGTCATCATGAAAGATCACGGCCAACACCTCCATACCCATCCCATGAATATGAAGATGTCATGCTTAATGCCATGTCTACTATGCATCATCTCTATCATCATGCTACATGTTATGAATCATATTAACATGCCATGAATCTCATCATTAATAATATACTCCAAACATAATTATATGACTTCAAGTTAACATAAGCATCACATATATATTCTAGAACATCAAAACAAATCTCAATAATATCACATATGCATGATAATAAGTCATATCACAACAAGATTATTATGGCAACACAATGTATAAATCAATGTCAGCAACATCACAAATAATACTCCAATAGTCAACAAAACATTTATCCTAGTCGAATATAATTATTGGATCTTTCAACAAGGCTAGTGCCTAATTTCCAACTATCCGGGCAGACTGAGTCCCCTCATGACCATTAGAACATTTAGCCAATCCCCTTATATTACTGTGAGTAAGCACCGAATTATGCCACTGTTCCAACATATATTATACCCAGTCAATTTCATAGGTCCAATATTATATTTCCAAAATACATTACATCATACAATGTTTTCCATTGCTCAATCATGTAAACAAAATAGAGAATATCATGTACAATAAAGTAATGTGTTGTTTTCCCTCACCTAGAACTTTGTGAGCGTGTAAGTGATTAATCCAAACGCTTTCCAACTTGAAATCAATCAATAGAAAGTCTGGGAAGTGCTGCACATAAATGTATTTGTAGGTTCCAAGTATTGTTATTAATATCATGCCTATCAAATAATTTGGACAACTTAGATTCAATATTAATTGATTCATTTTAATAGCCAACTTTGCCCCCAAACAAAGAGACTAATTCAATAGGAGATGAATTTGTAACCTCAATCGGGGGAATAACATGGTCTAGTGAGACGGAGTAAAGAAAACAATTTTGAAAAGTCTACGTCAATCAAATAAAAATGATATCGAATAAATCAATTAAAAGATAATATATACATATATACATATATATATATATATGTATATATATATATATATACGTATATACATATACATATATATATGTATATGTATATGTATATGTATATGTATATGTATATGTATATGTATATATATATATGTATATATATATACATATACATATACATATACATATACATATACATATATATATATATATATATATATATATATATATATATAAATATATACATATACATATATATATATATATATATACATATATATATATATATATATACATATACATATACATATACATATACATATACATATATATATATATATATATATATATATATATATATATATAAATATATACATATACATATACATATACATATATATATATATATATATATATATATATATATATATATATATATAAATATATACATATACATATATATATATATATATATATAAATATATACATATACATATATATATATATATATATATAAATATATACATATACATATATATATATATATATATATATATATATATATATATATATATATATATATATACATATATATATACATATACATATACATATACATATACATATACATATATACATATACATATACATATACATATATATACAAATATATATATATAATATTTTTAAACATTGTGGTGCTTAAAACCATAGAATAAATAAATATACGGGAACTTTTTTTATATTATGAAATCGTTCAAGTCAGGTATAAAGGGTTTTCAAATTTGCATCATGAAATAAATTTAAAACCAATAAACTGAATTAAGATAATTAACTAGAGATAATAGAAGGTTGTAATACAAAACATTTTCTATTTTAGTAGAATATAATAAGGAAAACTGTGAAAAAGAGGTCAATGGTGCTGTCTCGCAAAGACAATATATATATATATATATATATATATATATATATATATATATATATATATGTATTCTTTTTATAAAAATAATAATAAGAGAACCTTGCCAAATAATGGATAACTATATCGGTTAAACAAATTTGTAACTTTCAAAACATTAAATAATGAAATCTAATAATGATGAAGTTAAATAAAATCAAACAATAACCATAGGGACCTACCTTGTGAAAAGTCAAATTTAAACCATTAATTAAAAGTTATAATAAAATAACAATTTCAAATAAGATAAGGTGTATAAAATCATTAGGGAAAACTTTGAAATAGTTGAAAATAAGGATGGCCACCTACTGTTTGCCAAAAATTTAAAACCAAAAATCAATTTAATGATGCAAGTTAAAACATAGGGATTGAAAGCATACCCATTAAAATACAGTGGGTGACTTAAAACTTGTAATACCCCAGATTTTGCAATATACCAATATTTACGAAATTGCCATTGAAATTATGAATTAAAAGGGTATGACCGTATATGAGTAAATTGTAGGGCCCATTGCTCAAATAAGACCCAATATACATGTTATAAGGTCAAATTAAAGTAAATGGGTAATGTGCATCTAATTGGGTCAAGGTGGTTAATTGGGTCAAAGGACCCAATTGGGACCCAATGGGTCGTGGTGGACATAATTGGCCATTGGGTGAGCTCAAGCTTAATTGGGTTAAGTTTAATTAAATAATTGAGTTTGGATGAGTTGAGTTGAATGTTGGAGTTGAATTTATGGTTGAGTTGAATTAAATGAATGGGTTGAGTTGAGGGAGTTAAATTAAGTTTAAGTGAGTGAAGTGTGTGAATGAAAGTTGTGTGTGTTGATTTCAAGTTTCAAATAATAAAAAAACGTTGGCTGCATGGAGAGGTCATCCCATGCATGTAACTCCTAGATAAGTGAGGAATGATAATGGCGTTTATGGGAGTTACATATGGTGAGGAGTAACGTTTTAAATTCAAGATATTATGCACGTTGGAATGGCCTGAGGGTTTATTCCATGCATGGGTCTTCAAAGGGACAGCCAATGGATGGACGGTTTAGCAAATGGGAGTTTCATTTTAAGATGAAACCCCCACATGAAGATTTGAATGTAGAGTGGCGGTTACACCAAGGTCAACAAAGGCTAGCCGTTGGAGCCTATGGGAGTTTCATCTCAATATGAAACTCTCACATGCAACGATAATGAGATATGGATGTTGGGAGGAATGCATACAGCAAGATAAACTTTGGGAAGCCGTTGGGTACCTTGGGAGTTTCATCTCAAGGATGAAACCCCCAAGGGAGGTATTAAGGAGTGGAGGTTACACTAAGGTCTCAAATTCAAAAAAAATACATTACACGTTGGAAATATGGGAATTACCCATCTTAGATGGAAAATCAAGAGCCAAAACCGTTGGAGGGTTTCATCTCAAGGATGAAACCCCCAAATAGAATAAGTAAAGGAGATAAACGTAAATGGGAGTTACAAGTGGTGCCAACCTTAGGCTTAATTTGATTAACCAAAGGAAGAGTTTTGTTTTACACTCATTCTCTCCCCCTCTCCCTCTCTTAGCCGACCAGCATTCTAAGGAAAGGAGATCAAATATTTTGAGAAATCTATCGCATTCTCTCTCTCAAGGCCAGTTCTCCTCCCAAAGATCAAAAAGGGCTTGAAGGTTTGAAGCATTGTGCTAAGATTCTCTTTCAATTCATCTTGGCCGAACCAACCCTTGATAATCTCATCTTGATCAAGCTTATCTATTGGCCGAAGATCAAAGAGAAGAGGAAGAAGGAAGCCTAAGGATCAAAGAGTAGCAAAAGGAAGGACTAAGAAAGGAACAGAAGAACAAGCCGGAGCAAAGATCAAATTGGAGGAGACGAGGAAACGGTAGGTGCTCAATAAACTTTTTTAAGTAAGATAACCAAGGGAACATGATCTGGCCATTGTATGGCCGAATCTATCAACGATTTAAATCAAGGATAATGAGGTTTAAAAAGGGTAGAAAATGGATCATAGGGTTCGGCCACTTTGGATGGCCGAACCCCATGAAAAGACTTGGTAATTTTTATGGTTTTTGAGATATAAAAACCATACCATGTTTTGAAGGTTTAAAGGGTTTTTAAATGGAGATAAGGTTACTATTTTGGGTCGGCTATTGCATGGCTGAACCATATTATTTTGATGGCTATGTGGCTATGTATAAACCATGTATAAATTGGAAGGTTTGAATCAAGAAAACCATAGGGTTCGGCCATATGTATGGCCGAACCCCATGGACCATTTTATGGGCTATTTGGAGTAAGAATATGGTTAGAAATCATTGATGGTTCTATGATGTTTTTAAAGGGTTTAACATAGATGGAAAAATGATGGACTTGGATGTTTAGTGTTTATCAAAAAGAATGACAAAGAGGAGCACCAAAACCAAAGGGGTGAGGTTCGGCCATGTTGTATGGCCGAACCCCACATAGTGCTATGTATGGTGTTGGTTTTAAAAGATCTAAAAATATTCAAATGGATGGAGTTATGAGAACCATTCTTAAATGGATATAAGGAACTATAGGGTTCGGCCATGTGTATGGCCGAACCCCATAGAGTGACAATGATGGATGGTTAAGGGCTAGATAATTAGATGGATGGATTGGTAATTAGATATATGCATGAAGGATAAAAGGACCAAATTTGAGATGGTGAGGTTCGACCATGTTCTATGGCCGAACCCCACTAAGGTGGATTGGTTATGGACATTGGTTAGCAATGTTAAGCAAAGGTTAAACCAATGGCAAAACCGTAAATACAAGTTATTTTGTAAATATGGAATGAAATGATCAAAGGACTTGAAAGAGGGGTCAAAACCATAGTGGTAAGGTTCGGCCATGTTGTATGGCCAGACCCTACCAAGGTATGTTTGTAGTTTGAGGTGTTTAAATAAGTTATGTGGATGGTGTTCAAGTGGGTGAGGTTCGGCCATGGGGTATGGCCGAACCCCACAAGGTGTTGTGTTTGGTTTTGGACTTGGTTAGAAATCAAATGGTATATGTATTGACTTATTGACATGAAATAAGGTAACGAGACTTCTTGAACGGTGCGCAATCGCGAACAGTTGACGGTTTGAGAAGAAAGGATATTCTAAGTGACTTTTGAGTAGGTTTCCTACCTTTTTGTAACCACAATATATACTTGCTGGTTTTTATGTTGGTTTTTATGAAATATGGGTTTAACTAATATGTTTCAAAGTAGATTTGAATGTTATGGTTTATTTACAAATGGCATGTAATCATGGACATCTCATGCATGGCATGGGGTGATGGTTATGTAATCGAAGGCCACACTCCGTCGGGGCGTTCAAAAGACCACTGTGGGGAACTTTGGTGATGGCTATGTATATTTGTGATGGGTGGGACTCATTACATTTGCATACATACATAGCATTGTTTTTGTAAAGTTTTGATGATCATGTATTATTATGATATACGCATGTTTTTATACTAACCTTGTGGTAGCCCTAATCGGAAGACCTAGTGGGCGCATTGATCTAACGCCCTATTTCTATCCTTAGTGGATGACACAGGAAAGGGGAAAGTCGAGGAGCGCGAAGGAAACCAAGCATAGGAGCTTGGGCTTTTGATTGGACTTATTTATGGACATTATATTTAAGTTTTCATGGACATGTAATTTGTTAATTAGATGTCGGCATGTAATAATGTAGTTAAATATTTGCTATGGTTTGCTATGGTAGAATGAATGTTTAGCTTAAGGTAACATTGGATTAAGACTTGTACTTTGCTATCTAATTTGCTATCTTACATTGCTATCTAAAATGGAGTAGTCCTAGGATCTATTATAACCCTGAGCTAGATTAGGTTTATTCCGCAAATTTAAATTGGTACCATATGTGAAACGTTTCTCATGGACTTAGTCCATGTACATATGGGTATGGTCAGTTAAGGGTCGGACATTAGAAGTCTGAACTTAACTCGCGTCGTGACACTCTACTCCGATCACTTGTTTATTATTATAAAAAAAATAAAAAATAAACTCTAATTTTAGAGTGAAAAGGGCGGGGCGTTACAAAACTATTAAATCCCATTCAAAGAAAATACAAACTGGATACATGTTGCAGAGAATTGTTTGAGTCAAAGAAGATATAAAGAAAACCATTGTTAATGAGGACTGAAATAACAATGGAGTAAAAGGATAGGGAGAAAATAAAGGAACTCACGCTTGGTTGGAATCAAAATTTCATAAACTATTGGGACATCAATTTAAATGCCTAAGGTGACTGCAAAAAGATTTCTAATGTAATAAAAGTAGATGGAAAAGAACAAATAAAGAAAACTACTTGGCTCAAACGATGGAGAAGGCTGGGACGATCAAGAGATTGGAAGTGAGGGCTTCACGTGAGAGGGAGATCTATGCAGTTTCAGCGAGGAGGGATAAGATATTGATGAAGCTAGGAACTCGGATACTGTTGCTACTTGTAAGAGATCGAAATCAGGGAAGAAGTTTGGCTGTCGTCTCATAGGTTTATAGAAAATCAAGGTCGACTGGCTAGGATTTGGGCAATTTCCATCGAAAAGGAAGGAATAAGGGTTGCCGTTTTTGAAGAAGGAAGAGGGGAAAGTGGTTGACTTTTTTTTGGAAACCTTGAGGTACGGTGGTTTTTGGGTTATTTCCATCAGGAGTTTAGGGATTTGGGGAAATAAGGGAAAACTTAGGGAAATACAAAAAGAGGTGTGGGTTTTAAGGGCCCACACGAGTTTGGGTAATACTTATTAACATAAGTGTATTTTGAAAATACACCCTACTAGACTATCTTAATATGAAGGCATCTTAATGAGATTAATTTCTATATTAAATTCGACCAAGGAAGGTGGGTCCCTTTAAATTATTGATTTTAATAAATGTTTCTTTATTAATTTGTCAATCATCGATTAAATTCATGATACTTAAAATTGGAACTTATTTATTGATTTTAAATTCTTTATAGAATATTTTTAATTGAAATTCTAAAATAGTGGAATTTAAAAGTCTAAGTTGACAACTTATTTTCCATTTACTTAATTTTAATTCGAAGGGGATAAATTTGTAAATTCTCATTGAGGAGAAATTGTGCAATCTGGGTCCATTATTCAATCTCTAAATTCAATTGTGTTTTCTCCAAATAAATTTATCAAATTAAACTAACAAATCAATTTAAAGCATAATAATTTTCTAAATTAGTTTTACCCACCGCTACTGACCTACTACTCCGAGTCAGGTCATTACATCCTACCCCTTTTAAAGAAATTACGTCCTCAAAATTTAGCCAAAGCTCATACTTTGTTCATCGAACAACCTTGCTTACATTTATTGCATAATCACATTCCACTCCCATATACTTCCTACATTTATATTACTCATCCCAAGTATCAGAGATCTCATCCATCGACCTAATCCGTAAACTCCTAACCGATCCATGCATCATTTCTCAAGCCACACAAGGATAAGACTTCCTACGTAGTACTATGCTGTTACCTCTCACATGTAATATGCGTGACTTCAACAAGAATACCTCTCGATACAGGAATCATAATCTCAACTAACTAAGTACATCTTCAATCACACGTTACCTTTCATTTAGTTGCCACTGGTGTTACATAATATTCCAAGGTCACGTAACCACCATAATCTTACAATCTAGCACACAACTCACCTCACTCATAACGTTTCAACCAATACATGTCTAACAACCTAAAAACTTCACTTGGAACAACGATACCTTCAGATCAATTACCTCAAACCTCATTATCCATCAGAGTAACTCCCTTTGGACTTAGAGTGCTATAAACCATTAGAATTGTCAAGACTTCCCTTTACTCAAAATTTCTTCTAAGGACAAATTTGAGAACTCTACCAATCTCCCAAATCAAATGATAATCTAATCAACATGTCCCTTACTAATCCCGATGATTAGTTTTAACTTCAATCTAGAGAATCTAGCCATAGTCCAATCTACCCAATCTAGGGAGTTGTCTACGCTTACGGTTGCCTCTTCCAGCATTTTAGTAAAACGAAAACTGAATTAGTTTCACGTCAAGGCAGGAATACAAAACAACAACTAAACACCAATAGAACCTAAACTCAGTCAAACCACGTCTCTTTAGAACTCTACTAACTTATTTTGCTCTTCTGCCTCATGAAGATCATTGAGAGAGAGCAAGCGATAGAAATCATCAACATAATCCTGGACAGAACGTGTACCTTGATAGCAGTCCTAAAGTTTGTTGAGTAAAACCTGTGAGTAATGAGGAGGTAAGTAGTGACCCTTCAAAAGTTGTCTCATGCGGAACCATGTACGAACAGGAGCCAACGGAACTTTCTTGGCTTAAGGGACTCCCATGTATTCAAAGAAACGCTCGACCTTTGTGATCCATTCCATGAACTCTTTTATATGGAAAAGACCATTGAATGAGGGAAGTTCTACCTTGGGTCGATAATCTTTGGTCTCAAAAGGTCGACGAGAATCTCCAGCATTCTTCTGATGTTGATTGGGTGGGTGGGTGGGTAGAACAAATTGCTCAACTTCATCATCATCCAAATCATTATGTGAATTATAATGTTCCCAATGTGGTGACTCTTCTATTTTTTTTCTTGCCGATGTCTTTTTCCTGCAAGGCTTGAAGCGTGGTTGCCTAGAATACGGTGAATATATCTTTCATCTGAGCATTGATCTCACCTTTAAATGCATCGAACTGAGAGGTGGTGACATTCTGATTGTTGTTGGATGACATTGGGATTTTTTTTTTCAGATCACTGACGAGAAGCGAGGATCGTCTCTGAACAACAGAGAACCCACTTGATGTGGCGGAAGCGGGGAAGAAAATCAAAACACGTATGTCCCGACGATTATCGAATCACACACAAATAGGCTCAAACCTGTGAGTTTTAACTTAAAAGGTGGTGACTGGCACATGGGGCTATAAGGGACTTCAGGCTTCTTTTAAGGTGGAAACGAATGAAGAAGGGGATAGAAAGAAAAGAAAGGCAGCGGCAGAAGTGGAAGAAGATGGGGGCGATGGAAGAAGGGGAAGAAAAGGATTTGTAGCAGAGAACAAGGGAAGAGAGGAAGGAGAAGAAATTAGGAGTTAGGAAAAGGAGGGGATCTAGATACCTGGACTATGGACGAAGATGAATGGAGAATCTGTTCCGAGAAGAGGAAGGCCTCGAGTAGCAACAACGAGAAGGGTATGGAGGCGGAAACTTTGGATAAGGCCCAGTCAATGGCAACAGTGTAATCACTTGGGATTAAGCCCAAGATCTGTAGAAGCAACTCTAAAACTCAGCCAACAAGGGATTCCTGCAACAATGGCAGTGATGGTTGTCTGCAACTCCTGCAGAAACAAGGTAAAAGATAAACAATAACTTGATAATCTCTTATTCAATTCATAATTCGAAAAGGGTGAAATCTTGGCCATTGCATATGCCTATTTATTAGAAAACAAACACACAAAAATAGAAAAGACTCCTAAACTAATTAGGGAAAGCCACCGACCTAAATTCCTTGCTACACAAGAATTCTAAAAATAAAATATGTGAAAATACAAAAATAGAAAATACTAAATGGGTCTTGTGCATGTCCTACATCATAATAAATTTGATTTCAAAAATATATTTAACAAAAAAAATTTAAATACTAAATGGGTCTTTGCCTCTCTTCTCTCTCTATTGAAAAATTCCAATACCAGACTGCAACCAAACTGCAGTGAATTTTTTTTATTCAGCTTGAAACACTACTTTGTGGTCGTCTTGCTGCCAAACAGACCAGTTGCTGCCTAGAAAAGTTCTACGCATCGGCACGAAAAAATTCATAGTTAGGGATACAAAACTCCGTTTCAAACGTTTTATTTATCGCTGGAAAGCTCTCTGAGAGATCTAGGAACATTAAAAAATTTGAAATTTTCTGGAACCATTTGATTTATCAAATATCCTCTGCAACACAACTTCAAATCTATGATTATAGTTAACAGTTTCTGCCCAAAATGGTTTTACTCGTCAGTAAGAAAAAAATTCATATTCGAAGCTACAGAACTCTGATTCAGGTGTTCTATATGGCATTGGAAAGCTTACAAGAAAATCTAGACAAACTGGAATTTTTAGACTTTTTTGGGTTCATTTATTTTTGTAGAAACGATCTGCAATGCAATGTCTGACTTAATTTTCTCAGAACAGTTTTCTTCCTAGAATGATTTTGCACGTCGGTACGAAAAAATTCATAACTGAAGCTACAAAATTCTGATTCAGGTGTGTTATATACCATTAGAAATTTCACTGGCAAATTTAGACATGCTAAAAATTAAAAAAAAATTTGCTTGTGTTTGAGTTTTCAAAAAAACTCTTAACTCAATATCAGATCTACTACTGCAGTCAATCTCACAGTCATGCACCTGTTTTCTAAAACGGACATAACTCGAGCTTGGAAACTCATATCTGGACGTTTAAGATACCATTGGAGAGTCTACTGATCAAGCTATCCATACAAAAAAATTAGATTTTCTAAGTCCATTTGATAATTTAAAAAATATTTGTAAGTTACAACAGGTTTTTGGAACAAAATCTGGATATGGTCTTCAAGCACAAGATTCATCCATTCTGATTCGCCCAGTGTTGTTTTCTAACAGCAAAGGAGTTGTCCTGAATCCAAACACTTGGGTCGTTCATGAGCAACGAAAATCCAAAGGTTTTGACCCTCCTTCCATCACGCACGCTTTATTGTTCAAAAATCTGCTTTGATCGCAGATCTTGAAAGTTCCCGGTGCTAGAACATGATTGAGCCTAGAGGGAGGGGGGCAGTGAATAGGGCAATCTCCAATTTTAATGGCCTTTTTTAAATTTCTTGATTAATCACAATAAATGCAGCGGAATAAAATCAAGTGATGTGTGAAACAAGAGTGTACAAGTTATAGATCAATCACACAAACAAACCAAACACCCACAACACCAAATTTATAGTGGATCGGAGTAAATCCCTCCTACATCCACTAGTGGACTCACCCAACCTTAGGTTATCCCAAATACACTATGTGGGGAATTACACCCTCACAAATAAAGTAGGAATTCCACTTATACAATCGAATGAAAATTTCATCCAATCCCTATGATTTTGAAAGGTTCGACCTACCCTGGTCTACTTCCTTATACCTTTATTTTTTATAGTGGTTCAAGTTCCTTTCTTTAATCCACTTCACAAGATGATTTGAAATTAAATCACAATAAGAAACACTTGCCTTTTGTAGCTCACTTGTAGATATTGTGCTTTTTGAAGAGTTCTCCCAACTTGATGTCCTTGATGACGAAGATGTGCCAATGTATGAGCAACCACAAGTTTTGGTAGTAGGTTCTAGGATTTAAGATTTACCAATACTATCCTAGACTTTCTCTCTCTCTCTCTCTATATATATATATATATATATATATATATATATATATTTATATATCTCACTCAAATGTTTGATTGGATCTCAAAAGATTCACCAATGTTTAGTACTTAGAGAGAGATTGGGAGAGGTAGGGATCTCTAGGAATGCCTTAAGATTTTCCTATGTGAAGGGTCCCCAACCAAACTCAACAAAGTTTGGAGTTTAAATAGACAAACAGAAAAATTCCCGAACGAATAGAAAACGGTCACCCATGATGGGCCGTGTTCCAAGATGGGTGGTCCAGCCCAATGCCGTTGGTTTGCCACTGACGATTATATAGTCCTGAGGCCACTATATTGTGCAGAGTGTTTCCCATCCAAAACTCTGAAAATCCCAGCAAACAGGTCGTGGACCACAATGGGTCTGCCCTGTCACTCACAATGGGTAGGCGCCTGATGAGTGCAAAATAAATACATATTTTAATCCTAATTTATTATTGTTAATACCTCATTTTATTTAATTTTATCTAATTAGTATAATTTTGTGTTTTGCAGGTTTAATAGTGAGGATGACAGAAAAAATGCTTAAATATAAAGCCCATGAAGAAATTCACATGTGTGAATAATATCTTCATTATCTCAAGAGAAAATTCGAAATTTAGAAGCTAATATAAGAGGATTTTCGAATTTGGCAAGTGGATTAAGGAAAGAGAAAGAAAATAAGGAAGGGAGAAAAATAAGGAAGGTTTGACACATGTTCTGTATTTTGGTCATAAATTTCTACTCCAATGTCCGATTAGATTGATTCTTTTTGCGTTGGAAGGAAGACTTCAAGAGCTACAACTTTGTAGTTTACGACTTTTTCTGATTCGGAAGTTAAAAGGGTCAAAACTGAGCTGTAAGATAGTGCATATGTAAAAAAAGGGGATTTTTCACCCACTTTCCTTATACAAATTTAGCTCCTGCCCTCTTTTAAGTCATTCCATATTTAGCACAAATCAAATCCACCCTCCATGTGTCCCTTGCTTTATTTAAATCTTTGAATCCAATCCATTCATTCCACCTCCTTTCATCTATAAATACTAGCCCTCTCCCATTGAGAAAACTGAACTTGGGCATTGAAGAAAAGGAGAGGAGAGGAAGAAGAGGAGGAGAAAGACTGTGGGATTTTCAATCCACATTGGGTTCTAAGGTTGGTGGATTTTGATTTCCATTGTATTTTTCTTATGTCTTTATTCCAAAATTTCATTGTATTATAATTCTTAATTCAAATTTTATTAATAAAGGAGAGGTGGATTTATTTAGAATCATGGTCTTCCAATTATTTAATTTATGTATGATGAGAGTTTGATTTTGTTTTTATTCTTTTTATAATTTTATTATTGAAATTATTTTAAGAGATTCGAGGAGAGTGGATGAAATATTTAGGATAGATAAAACTTATTTTTCTGATTCAAGGCTCTTTTAAAGAGTGGATGAAATATTTGGATTTGGAATTATAAGTTGAAATTTATCTAGACTAAGGCTTGAATTGAATTTTCTTAACATAATGGATTTTATAATTATTATAATCAGAATTTTAATAGATGAAGAATTTGAGTGCATGATTAATAATTTAAGTGAGCTCCATATTCTAGGCCTTGATATTATTTTTAAAATATGGAACATAAAGCCTTCATAATTCTTTGACCCAGTTCCATTGTAAATATGTACATAGGTAGTTTAGGTGTTTTAAATTTTATTTTTGTTTATAAATCCAAAAACTCGTGAAATTGATGAACTAGGTTGGAAATAATTTAATTGCATCTTAATTCTGTATTTTAAATTAGATTGAGATTGTTTATATTTTTATATTAATGCCACCATCTTAATTAAAATTAGTTAAATTGTTAGATTCTATGTTTAAATCTAGAATGTTTCTAAATTAAGATTAAAATTCATAGATTAGATTAACAATTCCACGTTCATGATTTATCTCCATATTTCTTAAAGTTCTTAAAATATGTAATTCAATGGTGTATTTTTATGGATATATTTTCCTAAGTTCCGATGGGTTCGACCTCGCACTTAATCGCTATACTATCTAAATGATTCGTGCGCTTGCGAGTTATAAATTTAAAATTTGCACAACAAGTTTTTGGCTAAGAGTGAACCAATTTGACAGTGTTTTTCCAACCAAAATTCATGTCAATCCAGACGATGAGTCCTGGACCACGATGGGTCTGTCCTTTACCTGACGATAGATCGTCTAGACACGATGTGTCGTCCTGACAGTTTATCGGATTTTACAAGTTTGAGTCCACTTGTTCTGTTGGATGTCAGTGTCCACTTAGGCTTGATTAGATTGACCAGATATGATCTCTATGCCTAGTTAAGGTCCACCTAGGAGTGTTGGGTTCACACAAAGTCATCTATGACTAATATACCTTTCATGATTGCCATACACTTGGTGATGCTTAAATCTTGCACTTGATCTTCCAATGTTTTGCTCTTGATTCAATCTTCACCACACTTGAGTCTATCCATTGTCTTCATTCTTCCAAGGTAATGCTCTTCTAGGTAACGTAATTGACAACAAAGTGACTTGGTCTAACTGGGGCACTAACAAATCTCATGAGTCAAACAAGGACTTGAAAAAATTACATCCGGCTCATAGAAATAATGTCCAGCAACATTGAAAGCACATCAAGTAAATGCTTTTTTTTTTAAGCAATGACAAATGAATTTCATTAATAAGAGAAAGAATGTACAAATATTATGCTACCTAGAATATGTGGTCTATTCAAGGCAATAAGAAAAGAAAAAAACTAATAGAATAAGAGTAAAGTGTGATATAGCCTCTAAGATTAGGGTTCCTAATGATGGAAGACCAAAGACATTCCCATGAGATAAAAGGCCCCAAACCGCGTACAACCTAAGTAGAATCAATCAAAAAAATTAAGAGTGTTTCTCTGTATCTGTATGCCAATCATGGCCAGGAAGTCTGCAACACTATTCGCCAAGCGATTAGTATGTGAGAAGGTGACTCCACCCAGCCTACTTAGCCGTCTAATGTTCCTTGTAATGTTAATCAGTTTCCACGGGGGTACCTTCCTATTGCTAGCCCAGGAGATGTCATTTGTAGAATCATTTTCAATACAAAGATTACCATTTCCATAAGTAGACCAAACCTCAAGGGCTCTCCTAATCGCTCTTAGTTCCACCTCATTAGACTCCATAATACCTATAGGTTCAGAGAAAGTTAACACCATTCTACCCCTATCATCGTGAATCACTCCCCCAATCCCTAGTCAAACTAGGTTTACCATACGTATCCCCATCCACGTTGAATTTAAACAAACCTAGGGGAGGTTTAACCCAACCAACCTTGGGTTTTCTACCCTTACTAACTCCTTTCATGCATCCTTCCCATGACATATGTCTTGCATTGGCAAACCAACAAATTCCTTGCACGAGGATAACTAACCTATCAAGTGCCATTTAGCCCTTCGAAAACTTCCCCTACATGGTTCGACTTTTCCTCAAAGACTCTTGAATTCCTTTCTTTCCAAATCTCCCACAGAACAGCAACTGGAACCAGTCTCCAAGCCACTCTAATCCTACCTCTAAATGGACCACCCAACCATTCAGCGACTATATTCTTAACCGAATTCCCAAGCACCCAAGGACACTGGAATAAGATAAGAAACCGCCTCCACAACTCCCCTGCAAACCGACAAGTACACAACAGGTGATCTATTGTTGCAATTTCCTCCCCACGCATCGGGCACTCTTCTGGCACACCTTCCAGGAAAGACACCCCTCCTCCTAAGATTGTGTCTCACTAAAATTTTCCCCTTTAGGGATGACCAAATGAAGATGGAACTTAGGAGGAACTTTATTGTTCCTAGCCCCAAAACATGGAGATGGTGAACCTAAGGCTAAGGACAGAGAAAATTTAAGAATGGATTTTACAGAGTAGGAGCCAGACGGGTCCATATACCAAACTCATCTATCCTCATCTTCTAAGCACAACTGGCTCTCTTTGAGGAGTGAAAGTAATGATCCTTGGGATCCCTCTTCAAAGCCCCTTAGAGATCTTCTGAATGAAATTGTCCAGATTGGAACACCAATGATCTCGCTGTAGTAATCACACAGAAGATAATCCTTGTTAAGAGCTGCCCTATAAAGTCTTGGGAGAACTACCATGAGGGGCCTCTCCCCTAGCTAAATATCACTCCAAAAGGACACTCTTTTTCCATTACTGACCAGAAGCCTAATACAATTAGGAAATGCTCGCCCAATCCTCCCTTCACCAAAACCTAGTCTAATTAAGACTTTCACTGTCGGGGAGCCCTCCCTAACTGCGCTAAGGCCTAAATGCCATTGTCCTAAGCCTACCTCCCTGTACCTCGACACCAAAACCTTCCTCCAGAGGGCTCTTTTGTCACCTGAGAAATGCCACAACCACTTACAAAGCAAGGCATGATTCAAATCTCTGATATTGAATAAGCCCAAATCCCCATTCTCCTTAGTATCCCTGACCCCCTCCCATTTCACCAAGTGAAGTTTCCTAGCCTAAGCTTTACCATTCCATAGAAAATCTCTTTGAAGCTTCTCTAGTCTTTCACCACACCCACAGACACCTCAAACAAGGATAGATAATTTGTTGGAAGATTCACTAAAACAAATTTGATCAAGGTTAGCCTACCGCCAATAGAGAGATAAGATTTGCTCCAAGAGTTGATTTTCTTGTCTACTCTTTCTACAATGGGGTCCCAAAATGATTTAGATCTAGGGTTCCCCCCCACAAGCTTAAGTGAAATGTAGTCTACCTACTCCACAACCCAGCTCATTAGATAACCTTTCCACCTCTTGGATATCTAGACCCATGCCCATAATGCTACTTTTTCCTAAATTTATCCTTAGCTCCGACACTAGTTCAAAACATCTCAAAACCACTTTCACCCTGATGAGTTCCTCCATTGAACTTTACAAAACAATAAAGTATCATCTGCAAACTGTAAATGGCTAATAGTGGGACAACCTTCGGAGATGTCCAGGCCACCAATAAACTGTAATTCCTTGGCTCTCTCCATCAATTCGTTTAGGCCTTCTGCTACCATTGAGAACTTGAAAGAAGATAAAGGATCTCCCTGTCTCAAACCCCTAGTAGCTCCGATTGGGTCGGTTGAAACCATTCACCAGAATAGAGTAAGAGAAGCCTTGTACACAAGTGCTAAGCCAACGTCTCTATCTAACACCGAAGCCCATTCTCAAAAACATCTAATGTACAAAATCCCACCTAACATGATCATAAGCCTTTTCCATATCTAGTTTCAACATCACACCAGGTAAGCCACTAGACCCTAGCAAGCCCAAAGAAATTTAAAATTGAAACCATCTGGCCCAAGAGCCTTCTCCTCCTCAAATCTCTTTTTCACCACGATACCCGACTAGTGGGAATAGTCCTAAACTAATCCCTCGTGAGCAATGGGAAAATTTTTGAGGGGAAGAGGGGGGCTCCTAGAAACACGTTTGAAAGGGCGAAATGGCAGGGGATAGGATGGTTGTCTGTGTGGAAAGAGTTTAGGGGTTTAGCACCTGAGGATCTCTAATTGTCTTGGAAATGGTGTATGAAAGGGGCTGGGAGAGTCAGGAAGCATAAGGTTGAGTTGGTAGCGCCTCCCATAAGGTCATGTAAATTCAATGTAGATGAGACAGCAAGGGGTAAACCCGGGCGG
This sequence comes from Chimonanthus salicifolius, assembly GCA_013350335.1. Classification (NCBI taxonomy): domain Eukaryota; kingdom Viridiplantae; phylum Streptophyta; class Magnoliopsida; order Laurales; family Calycanthaceae; genus Chimonanthus; species Chimonanthus salicifolius. The sequence goes on along the minus strand of CM023541.1, from coordinate 22,308,608 downwards.
GCAGGGATAGGAGGAGTGTTACATGGTGATAGGGGAAGGTTGTTGGTAGCCTTTTCAAAACCATTTGGGATAATGGAGTCAAATAAGGCAAAATTGAGAGTTATCAGGAGAGCACTCCAAGTTTGGTCTAGATTTAGGAGCAGTAATCTCATTATCAAAGGTGACTCGACTAATGTCATCTCTTGGGCTAGTTTGTATTGCTAGGGACATTTGGAGGTTGTACATGTTGGGAGGCACCACTTTCATCTACACGCCTCGATCAACTAAGAATGTAGTGGACTTCTTGGCGAAAATTGGTGTTCATAAACAAATACTAGTTTTGGAAATCTTTTCGTCATATCAGCCTTGGGGGTTAAGGGAGTAGGGATCCCCTTATTGTATCATGTGTTTGGAGGGATTCTTTGTTGTATCTTTTCTTTTACTTCTTATTTTCCTGTTTTTTCCTATCCTTTTTTTTTTCCTTCTTCTTCTTGGTTCTGGGTATATCTCTCCTACACTTAGATCCACCTCTTGTACTCTTTCTTCGTCTTTTCTAATGAATTAAGTCATTTTGTTTCAAAAAAAAACAAAACCATTTGATTTCAAGGTAGCTTAGCTAGATTTATGTCAAGTCTCAACTCCACATGCCCTCCATGGGTCCTTCTTATTCTTTAGGCCTTGTGAACTTGTGGGCTTCCTCCAACCATTATCCACAGGATCTCAAGTTGGGCCTTCAGCCCACATATCGGACTGCATGCACCACATCTTCCAATTTAAGCCTCGGACCAGCTGCTTTGGTCTCGCATTTGTCGCGGTCGAACAAGAACCATACTGTCGCAGGACAAGGTATAGGGTGACCCTAAATGCTTAAATTTGTTTCCTAAATATTAGAAGGGATGAAAATAATGTACCCTGAGTTAAAATGGGCTGAAATTAAAATTCAATTAATACTTGCAATTAATTAATATAAACTTTACTACAAATAATCATGCAAAATATCCTCGAAATCCAACATAAACAAATACATGAAAGATTTAATAAAAAAAGGGGCTTCAAGTGGCTGGTTAAAAGGCATGACAACAAAGGAGAGGTCTAAATGGGATGGACAACAATGCAGGAATGGACTTACGGGGTCAGTGGGGCCTGCAGGTAGCCCAAAAAGGGGGTTTGAGGGAGGGGCGATGATTTGTATGCAGGTTTAGGGGTGTAAGAAGTGGTGTTAGGACTGGTGACAGGTGGCGGCAACAAGTAGGGGCAGCAAGGAATGTACCACAGCAGTGGGAATGGTTTTAAGATGGGGCGGAAGCAAGGGACAGATGGGTAAGGGTTTATGGCAGCAAGGAGGGTTACAAACAACAAATGAGGGATCTAGGAAGGACAACAGCACCCTTAGGGAATGGGGCAGGTCTGGAGGCAGATCTGGGGGACGTGAGAGGGGCGAAAATAGATCTGGCTCAAGGCAAGGAGGGGCAAAATTGATGGGAAGGGTTAGAAAAGGAGGCGGAAGCAAGGAAGAGACATGGGAAGGTCGTCAGTAGCAAAGGACAGCAAAAGGGTTGGTGTCTGCTGCTGCGAAGAAAGAAGAAAACAAGGAGAAGAGAGAAGAAGAAAAAGATAGAAGATGGATTATACTAGGAGATCAAAGGATGGTAACCTCACACTAGGCTTCACGCCAAAAGAAAGGTCTCACGCCAAATGAATTGCTCCCAAGTATTTTCATCACACAATAAGTGGAAGAAAACTTCAATTTCATTCATCAACTGATTTCCCTAAATAGGCTTACAATGTATTTATAATAAACACACCAACAAAATGACAAAAATACCCCTAAATGTAAAATGAAACAAAATACCCTCAAATAAAAAAAATACATTAGGCCAAATAGGTAATAAAAATAAAAATGATAGAATCATATGCTCCAAAATGCTCCGCATTAATCTCCCCGTCTAAGAAGAACTCGACCTCGAGTTCAGACAAACTAGAAGACACTGAACTTCTCATGCAGGCGTCTTCCCAGTGTGGGGTTTTCGTAGTATAATCACGCACATGTGAGGTCTTCACATGTCAACCATGCAGGGCATCAATCGAGGTACAATGAGGATGCAGGATCAGCTCTCCTCTGCCATCGATGGTATACTACTCTGAATCCAACTCTAACGTCAGGATCAACTCTGGATAGGGGTAGCAGCAAGATGTGTGTAGAATGCTCCTCTGAGGAGACAAGACTCCTGAATCTCTCCAGTAAATCCAGAGCAATACGATGTAGCTTACATTCAGGCAACCAAGTGATATCTATCAGGGCCCTAGGCTTCCACGTCACAGGATATAGTTGATGTCCTCCTGCAGGTGCCGAAACAACTTCCTCGACCAGTATAAATTCTATCTTCTCTCTCTTGGGTGACAAGGAAGGTGAGGATGAAACATGCTGAGTGGGCTGGACAAGTGCAGACCAAGGGTCATGTATTAGATTAGGTAGGCTAAGAAGAAAGTCAAGGCAATGAGGTGAGGTTGGGCTCAATGATGTAGTTGCTAGTGGGTCCGGAAGGCCAATAGGCTGGTAAGGAAGGACAATATGTGGGACATGATCATGCTAATGTGGGGTGGGGTCTAGAAGTGAAGGTGTTGGACTTAGACAAGGTGTGAGGTCCTCCACATGATCATCCACATCAGATTCCTTGGATGCCAATGATTATCTACAACAAACTCATATTTTTCATTGCTTATATTAATTTTACAGTTAATTTCAGCATGCAAATTGTGAGTGTGTTGTGTAGATGAAGGTACTCTAAACTTTGTTTTCAAATCAGCCACACCAATCTTTAAGTTGGTCACACCTTTACAGATTTCGGCTACTTGGGCAAGGAGTTGAATAGCCTAAGATGGGGTTGGTTCTCCTGACATAACTCTTAGAGGATTCTAAATGTTGTGTCCTAGATTCTACATGCCATGATGACAAAATTGATTTTATTTTTATTTTTTAAAACTGTAATTTTTTTATTTATTTATTTAAAAAATTACGATGCAACCTAAGACCGTCGGTGTTTAAGAAAACAACCCAACCTTGCTAGACGCTATGATGACAATAATAGATATAAATAAAATAATTTTTTTAAAATTAATTAAATTTTTTTATATATATACTAAATGTAAAGCTAAGACCGTGGATGTTTAAGAAAACACCCTAAACTAAGCTTTGATACCAATTTGATGCAGGACAGGGTATAGGGTGACCCTAAATGCCTTTATTTGGTTTCATAAATATTAGGAGGGATAAAAATAATGCACCCTAAGTTAAAATGGGCTGAAATTAAAATTAAATTAATACTTACAATTAATTAATATAAAGTTTACTACAAATAATCATGTAAAATATCCTCGAAATCTTACGTAAACAAATACATGAAAGATTTAATAAAAAAAAGGCTTCAAGTGGCTGGATAAAAGGCAAGACAACAAAGGAGAGGTCTAAATGGGATGGACAATACTGTAGGAATGGACTTGAGGGGTTGGTGGGGCTTGTAGGTGGTCCAAAAAGGGGGTTTGAGGTAGGGGCAATGATTTGTATGCAGGTTTTGGGGTGTAAGAAGTGGTGTTAGGACTGATGACAGGTGGGGGCAGCAAGGAATGTACCACAGCAGTGGGAATGGTTTTAAGATGGGGCGGAAGCAAGGGACAGGTAGGTAAGGATTTATGGCAGCAAGAAGGAGGGCTAAGGAGGGTTACAAGCAGCAAATGAGGGATCTAGGAAGGACGGCAGCACCCTTAGGGAATGGGGCAGGTCTGGGGCAGATATGGGGGACGTGAGAGGGGCGAAAACAGATCTGGCTCAAGGCAGGGAGGGGCGAAATTGATGGGAAGGGTTAGAAAAGGAGACAGAAGCAAGAAAGAGACATGGGAAGGTCGTCAGCAGCAAAGGACAGCAAAAGGGATGGTGTAGGTTGTGGCTGAAGAAGAAAACAAGGAGAAGATAGAAGAAGAAGATAGAAGATGGATTGTAACTGGAGATGAAAGGATGGAAGCCTCACAATACGCTTGACGCCAAAAGAAGGGCCTCATACCAAAGGAATCGCTCCCAAATATTTTCGTCGCATAAGCAGTGGAAGAAAACTTCAATTCCATTCATCATAAAGAGGCTTAAAATGTATTTATAATAAACACTGACAAAATAACGAAAATACCCCTAAATGTAAAATAAAACAAAATACTCTCAAATAAATAAATAAATAATACATTAAACCAAATAGATAATAAAAATAAAAATGATAGAATCATATAATCCTAAATGCTCCGCATCACATTCTTCTCCCAATTTCCAGGTGTGATACTGGAAGCCTAACCTCATGTATGCGTCTTGCGCTCCCCTCACGTCTCTAGGTGCATCAATTCCATATTATAAGAGAGACTTCATTACATATTATAAAACAAATGTTCATGCTTGTGTTTTTGTGTCTATGTAATCTGAGTAGGGTTACAACAGAACTGCAATTAATGCAATAAAAAATCAAATGCATATGGCAGATTATGTCTATTCTTTATGGTCTTGATTGAAAGATTTTTTTTTTTTATATGGTAACTTGACTCAAACCTACAACCTTTTGGTTGCAATGAGGAGCTCTTACCAACTTTGATAAAGCTCTTGTTCAGATTTTGATAACCAGTCATAAATTTTTGGATTTAAAACATTTGAAAATGCTTTCATGGCAACATAATCTGTAGTTCATTGTCCTAAAGTTGTCCATAGCAGTTTGTCTTGACTATAATGGGTATATGTTGCTGAAAATGATGGAATATGAAAAAGTAGTTCTACATTATGGTTTTGGGTTCTTTTTCATGCTGGTTGTAAAGAATCTCTCTTCAGGTTATACACAAGGACAGAGTTTTCTATGAGATATCAGCAGTGACTTGTGCCCTGTAATCTCTCTCTCATATACTTTACTGCTTGACTGCAGGCCCTTAATATCATACTTTGCTGCTTGCCTGTAGATCCTAGTCTCACATTTTTACTGCTTGCGTGTAGATCCTTAGTGTACAACAGCTCCATAGAATATGTACAAACTATTGGGATGACAAAAACAACACGCATAGCGTCAATGCTAAGGTAACTGAAATCTCTCTCTCTCTCTCTCACACACACACATGGAAATACGACATTTTCTTATGGTTTTCTGATGTACACATGACTATACCACATGAAGAAATATAAATGGGATTTTTCCCTAGAACCTAGAATTGTAGGCCCTGGACCAGTTCCAGGTATTCTTCAAGTGACAGTGCTCATGAAAAGGGCCTTTGCATAGTGGAAGACTTCAACCCCTGAAACTGTATAGTTTTATGGAGTAATCCAGAAGCAGCATCTCTAACACACTGAGCCTTTAAGCAACAACAGAAAGTAGTCCCAACTCCTCTTTTCCAGCACTCTCGGTAGAAGGCCAAAGTGAATTGTGAACCCTATTATCCCTTATGAAATTATCTGGTCATCCAACCAAAATGGGGCTTTATAATTTTTAATCCAGATAATCACGGTCTAGTTGTTGGTCTCTAATTTTGCCTGGTCATTGATATTTCTTGTTTCCTCCTTATCTGGTACCTTCATATTTAGCTACTTCTCATATTATTTTAATTTTATTTAGCTACATGAGCCAAGTCTATACCATGGCAAGCCTTTTATAATTCTGAAGTGGCAGGATTCATATCAAATGTCTCAAGGAATGCTGTCTGTGGACACTTACATTTTTTATTTAAGTGCAAATTTTGACTGGTTTAGTTCAATATTTGGGTGCATTAATGGATCAGGCAATATCTTTAGTATCACTTGAGGAAATATTGATTGTATCAGATATTCGAAACTGTAATTATATTTTTTCAGAAGTTCTTCATAACCACATATAGGGTAAATATTTTTCCTTTCATGTTAGGAATAAAAAAATTAAGTTTCCATATTCTATGCATTTGGTACTCAAAATATTGTTGGTAAAGTTACAAATAAAATGATAGTATCGTATATAAAACTTGATTGTCATTTATAAAACAATGTTCGACATTAAAAATATCACTCATGTATATGGCCTGCTAATTACAAGTAATCATAGATAGCTTATATGACATGCTGTGAAAATTGACTTGGATCATAAAGGAAAAATCATATTTTGGTAAAACTGATATCTAAAGAACAGAAATTGTGAAGTCTTTAAAAAAAAAAAACATACCGTGGCATGAGATCCAAAATTGATTTCTTCAAAATTGTATTGAATTCTTAAGATTCAAATTGTAAATCATAAGATTTTAACAACTATGGTCCTAATTGAACACACAGGGAAAAACACTTCAAGGAAGCACATGGCATTTTACTAGCAACCCAGCTGATGGTTCAAAGCCATCCATTTTCAACAGCCACCATCCATGAATGTTTCTCAACCCCCTCCCCTTTCATCTAACGCAAGTGAAAAAAGGGGAAATACCCCCTACAGAATTGGAACTTGACCCCCATAGCTAGATTTTCTGTCTCACCATCATCTCTTCAGGTCTTTGAAAGCATGACGACACTGATGTCAGAGGATTCAAATGATGCTGAAGCCAATTCTGTTTTTCTGGCTGACAACTCCAGGTAAAGAAACTCTCCTCTTATAATTATGAAAGTAGAAATGCATCACGTAAATACCTCATCCCTTTCGCCTCTTGATGCAGCGTTCCATTGTCAATTGATGACTTGTCTGTTACATTTAACGAAAAAGATTTCTCAGATTTCAAGCCCCCTGCTGAGCATCTTGAAAATCCAGCCTTCCAATTTCTACGGGACTGAAACTGTGGTATTTGATCATCCATTCCCTCACTGAATTTTGATAAATACTGAGGGTACCAGAAGTAATCTCAATCTCAATCCTTGTAAATCCTCCATTCTTCGATCTATTTTTTTTATGTAAATTAGTATTTTGCATTTGTATTTGTAAAATCTCTTAGAGGTTCTTAATAGGTCCAGGATGGATTCAACCTTTCCATGGGCATGATTTTTAACTCATCTTAATTACTAGTAGTTGGGCAGATTTTTTTTATTGTAGCAAGCAGCAGTAATAGTCATTTTATTATGGTGGGAAGAGCCATTTCCATCTTTCTCCCCCTTCATTACTGTAGAGCAACTAGAATGTATTAACACCACATTTAACAATTATCAAGTTTCTTTTTCCCCCTTTTCTTAAGTTGGTGGAGTGAGTTTGTAAGAGCTTTTTATTACAACCTATAATCTAAAAGGCTTGGAGTTGATGGCTTCATGGTGGGGAAGGGAAGGGAAGGCAATAAGTAGTATTCATGAAGGCATATTTATTTCTTCCTGATTGCTGTGTTGATAATTTTCCTTTTCTGATATTCATTTGTAAAAAAAGAGTTTGTAAATATTTTGGTGACTGTATCTTCCAAAGAGTCCCTTGTAGCAGGGGTACAAATATCGGCCGATACATATCGTATCGGCCGATATGTATCGGTTTTGAAGTTGTAAATATCGGCCGATATATATCGTTATCGGCCGATATTCACAATATCAACTAAAATATCGGCCGTATCATATCGGCCGATATTGACTAGAGAGAGAAAAATATCGTCCGATATATCAGTTGATAACGATTTTTTAACCCTGCCTTGTAGTAACATTGGATTTCAACAAGCATTCAAGTATAATGATTAGAAGACTATTTTCTCCTCTTTCACCAGATGGAACAATAGTAGATGTCTTGTTTGGAAACTTGATACTAAACAAGCATCATTAAATGCTGTTGTTTTCATGTAGCTATCAAAGCCAGGGAATTTATCTTCCCCTTATTTCTGTTGTTTGGCGTGCGTGTACGCCTTTTTTTTAAATTGCATTGCCATGGTCTGATTGGTCTCCAGTTGATTTTTTGAAGCATGTTAAATGAGTTCAAAGCCCTACAGCCTTGCAACCATTATGTATTTCCTTAGAAGAAAAAAATTCCATGCAGGCTTGCAACTAAATCCATATGTTTCGCGATGGTGAATTTCAAACATTATATTCTAGTCACTAGAAACCTATAGAAAGAATGATTTAGGATATTCTTAGGGGAATATTGTTATAAAAATAAGATGCAAATCACACAAGATTAAACACCACACAAGAACACAAGATTTTATGTAGTTCGGCAAAACCACCTACATCCACGGAGCGTGATGCTTTCACTAAGATGAAGTTCCTGCACCGGTTACAACGATTACACTAACCCTACCCCTCCCTTCCTCTCAGTCTCGCTTTCTCTCCATTCACAACTCAAGAAAACCCTAGAGAAAGAGAACAATATATACTTGTGCCTTAACACAGTGTCCAAACCCAAAAGGACTTTGAGCTATAAACCCAACAAACTCCACCTTGGTGAAAAATGTCCAGCCCTTTGGAGAATGTTGCCCTGTATTTAAAACAACCCCACTTGGTGAGATCTCACTCTCACCAAACATACACCTTCAATCTCTAGCAAGAGGAGAGAATGAGCAAGTCCTAGCGACGTCTGAACTTCTCTAGAGTAACTGGCTCAGTCTGCATGTCTGCTGCATCTGCATGAATCCTGGCACCCATCTCACCACTATTGGTGATAAGAGCGTAGTGTGCCTGCTCCTTCTCCCATCCAAGCCTTTGAGGTGGCTTGATGGTTCTCTTTGTTGTTCCATGTGCCAAACTGTTGGGCTCATGCTGAGCCTCTCTTTGTTCCTCACCTCCTGACGAACTGGTCTCATCTTGACCGTCAATTCTTATCCAATCTTAGAGTCTGGATTGAAAGGAGCACTGCAGTTGCTTCTGATCGTGCACTACTTGCACCCAATCCTACCTGTGCACTACTGGGAAAACCACTACTGCAACAACTCTCACCTCTAACCTGCGTGCTCCAATGTCGACCTCCCCATGATCAAACCCACTATGTTGCTGCCCCTCGTTCTGCTGTGTTGACTGATGCTGACGGAAAGAGAATGGCGCACTGGGATTGACTGTTGACCTGTTCTAGCCAGTCTGCTGGCTTCTCTAAGAACGATGATTGCTTTATGTTCTCAAACTGAGAACGGTGATGCTTTGGCTTGCACACTTTGAACGCCTGGGACTCTAGCTATTCACGTTCTTTGCTGCAAATTTGGAAGCGTGCTGCCTCCTTCTTTCTTTGTTTGCAGCTGTTTTTTGTTCTAGGTTCCTTTGAAATCTGGCATGCGGCTGAAAGGAGAGGATCTGCACTGTTTAGTTCTGGTGCCCTCTCTTCGCAGATCTGCCTAGATCTGATCTTTCATATCGTTCCTGGGTGAAAAACCGATCTGCCTGAGTGAAGTTCTCAGATCTGCAGATGGTCTGGCGCCCCCCCTTTTCGTTCTCTATGGGTTTCTCTGAAAACCCTTGGAGAGGTGTTGGCTGGATCTGTGTCCGGCGCTGCCCTTTGATATCCTGCACCAAGCTGTTTATCCATCCTCCCAAAAACGAGATGCCATTCCTGCAACTTGCTAATTTCTTGATGTGTTGTTTCTGGCTTGCCGAGTGATACTTCTTTCACCTCCACCGGTTCTCTATTCTCTGCGATTGGAGGACCTCATTTTTTAATTTTTTTTAATCTGGAACAGTCCTACCAGATCTGTTTTCTGCAGCAGCCTCTGCACTGCCTTTTGCCTTTTCTCTGCAAAACCAAGGGAACTGGGTTGTTGTTGTCTTGCTCTTTATTTCCCTCTTTCTTTGATCTACTCACGGGCTAGGGCGTAAGCTGGGTTTCTCTGGACAATCTCGTTGCTCGGCCTTCCTCTCTATCTCTCGCCACCGCTTAGGCATACTACTGCAGTGTTGTCGATCAGAGTACTACTCTGCTCCTTCCTTTCTCACTGGGCCTAACTGTACTGCGCTCAAATGTGCGCACGGATGAGGGGCCTACGCACATGGGTTCTATAATTGAGTCTCTCCACTATGCATCGATTTCTTTTTGTTCACGGACTCTACTGTACTGAGTTTCTTTCTCTCTTGAAACCCCAATACCGATGGGTATCTGATCTGGGCACTAGAAACAAAATGTTGGTTGTTGCATAAACCAAGAGAGGTCTGGCTAGGGGGAGATGTTTGTCCGTGGTGGGATCTGCTGCCCTCTCTCTGATCTGCAGAGATCGTGTTTGGCGTTTGGAAAACCTTTAGCTGCATGAATAGAGCAGCCCTCTAATCTGGATAATGGTTATGGTGTCCACGCCTTCTATTTTGCGCATGTAGTTCGGTCTCTGCTGACTTCCAGATCTCTGCTATTCTTGTGTGATTTCCGCCGCACTGCTATTGAAAACCCCCTTTTTGAAACACTTTGAACGTTGTTGTCCCTTGTTTTGTAACTTAGAAATAAAGAACGAGAGAAACCCAAATCTATTCGTGTGAACAGCGATTGGATTGTATCCGGAATCGATGATCCTGCTCTGATACCACTTGTTATAAAAATAAGATGCAAATCACACAAGAACACGAGATTTTACGTGGTTGGGCAAATCGCCTACGTCCACGGAGCGTGATGCTTTCACTAAGATGAAGTTCTTGGAAAGGTTACAAGGATTACACTAACCCTACCCATCCCTTCCTCTCAATCTCTCTTTCTCTCCATTCACAGTTCAAGAAAACCCTAGAGAAAGAGAACAATATATACTTGTGCCTTAACACATACTGGGCCCAGTGGACCTGGACCCAACAGACAGTCCAAGACCAAAAGAATTTTGAGCCACAAACCCAACAAATATCTCTAAAAAATTGAAAGGGACAACATTGTTTGGATGGGTTGAATGAAATTTCACACCTATCAAAACATCCTTGCGTTGTGATTTGGCCCGTCCAACTTTTATTGAAGAATTGTTTTCTTTGTGGCTCACATATGATGAAGTTAGAATAATTAAATGGGAAATTTCACTACTTCCTTCCCATGTTGTCCCATGGATATCCAACCTGCCCATATGACCCCCAACTGGTTTCCTGTCTAATCTTCAATTGCATACTCCTTAGTTCTCCCAAACACTCGTTATTATCACCCAATGGTCATAAACTGGAACAAAGGACAAAATGAATTTTTTTTTTTTTTCTTTTGGACGGTAACAAGATAAAATTTGATTAAATAAAATATTCAGTAAAAGAGAAAAGAGAAAAGAGAAAAGAGAAAAGAGAAAAGAGGGTCTAAAAGCTATAGACCCCACCAGAACAAGAAAATACAACTAGAAAGAGAAAGTAAAAAACAAAGTATGAAAATCTAATGATAAAGGAAAGCGAAGGATCCATGTAGACATAAAGGTCTGTCGAGTGCAATTTAATTTTCTCCAGGCATCTTAAATGTGGAAGACACCTAAGACGGACCTTCCACACCTTTCTTAATTCCTCTAATAATTCCAAGCCACAAAATGTAAATTCTGCCATTGACAGGAATTTCTGAAAGAAAATGTTGTAGGTGCTTGGTGAATGTACTCCCTTTTTTTCTACTGATACGGCAGCTCATATGATTAGATATTGTCTATAGCTCTTGAAAGGCTAATCAATTGTGGCTTGTCATATCTTCACTCAAGTAAAAACTGGATAGAAGTGCATGTTGCATAAAACATCTACTTAAATTCTAAAATTTGAAGAATTACCAACTTTCAAAGTCAAAGAATTAGATGTTACCTGACCTTGGAATGAATCTGCAAAAGTGCATGATGCATAAAATATCTACTTAAATTCTAAAATTAGCAGAATTACCAACTATCAAACTCAAAGAATTAGATGTTACCTGACCCTTGGAATGAATCTGCAACTGTTGGTATGGAAGTCCATCCATGAACGCATATTGGTTGGGTTACAATGAGTATGTTTGAAATTTATTTTCCTTCTTGGTGTTGCTCAAATTATTTAACCTAATGTTCCATTTCATTTGGAGAATAAGATTGAAGGTTTCCTACTACGGAAAGTAGAGAGTAAAGGAAAAGAGTCTTCTATTTTTTTGGACAACGAGGGTACCTTAACTTTTCAGGGCCTGCACCGCCATTGCCCACATAGCCGACTCAAATAAGTCTGCCAAGGACCACTGGGCTACACGCTTCTTTACCATGAGCATAGAACATAAAATATTTTTTCTCTTCTTCTGAGGAATATTTTTTTGAGGAAGATTTATTTAATGAAGAAAAAAAGGGAGATTTTCTAATCTTGGAAAGACATCTCATTCCTTTTTTTTGAAAATAAGATCTTTGACAAAAGAGACATAAATATCAAGTGTTCATTGCCAGAAACGATGCCTAAGTTTATGGCATGTATCAAATAACATAGATTGTATCAAAAAATAAATTCTCTCGTGGAATTCATTTTCTCAAGGAAATCGACAAACAACAAGCAACTATAATTTTCAAATGTAATTAGAAATCATTGAAAAATATTATGGTTGCAAGACTAAAATAAAAAATAAAAAATCATAGTTGCAAATTTCAACAAAATGTAAAATCCAAAGCCAGGAGATAATAAACAACAGTACTGACATTTACATCACACATGAAATTGATAAGGCACTTGATATGGTGTAAAAAAATTGTTGCGCTAATATGGTGCTGCCCCCGTATTAGCGCAATAATACGTATCAGCCGCAACAAGTCAATACATTTTCTCTCCTCTAAATTTTTTAATTTTTTCAGAAAATTCCAAAAGTTTTATTAAAAATTCTAGGCTTCATAAAAATGTAATTATATCATTTTTTCATGATCATTTAGATATTCAAATGTTGTTTTCCTTTTACGAAATCGAGAATTTTAAATGCTTTCAAAAATTAATGGGAAAATACCAAAAAATATAGAAAAATGAGAAAAAATCATAATAACTTTCTACTAATTTATTGACATGGTTAATTACTAGATAACCACTCAATTTTTTATAATATAGTCGAATATTCAATGAAATTGTGTAGAAGTAATTAAAATTTGGTATTAAATGAAATTAAGTTTGTATAAATACAATATTTAAAAATTAAGAATGAAAAATTATTACAAGGAATAAAAATTGAAAGACTGAATATAAATTGATAGAATGAGTGTTGCTGAGGCCGTGAGATGTTGAGGAACGACGTATTTGGAGGAGTAGATGAAGGTACGCAATATCAATGTGGACGATCTCCATAATCATTATGGTTATAACTTGTGAGGGATAGTTCCACCACGATATGGGTCGACTGAATCAAAGACATTTTCTACCAATTGTTCCTACATTATCTTATGTTTGGATGCACTCGCATATGGCTAGGAACCAGAACTTAGGCATGGTTGCTCATCACTAATGGACATAGATCGTATATTATTGGATAGAGAGTCCATGTCCACCAGTCGATACGTTGAACCATCCCAATAGCATCTGGTCAACCGCTCGTATGCTGCGTAGCTGTGTATTCTCCTGACTATCAGGCACCCTTGCATACAAACTCAGTGGAACCACAAGACTGTCATTCTCCGCTGCCTCAAACCCTCTCAAAGTCCAATATGCACCATCATCTGAATCCTCTGCATCCGTAGTCGACGTATCAAATGTTACGTCGAGATATTTACTGTTGTGCAAATTTTAAATTTATAACTCGCAAGTGCACGAACCATTTACATAGTATAGCGATTAAGTGCGAGGTCGAACCCATCGGAACTTAGGAAAATATATCCATGAAAATACAGCATTGAATTAAGTATTTTAAGAACTTTAGGAAATATGGAGATGAATCATAAATATGAAATAATTTATCTAATCTATGAGTTTTAATCTTAATTTAGAATCATTCTAGATTTAAACATATAATCTAACAATTAAACTAATTTTAATTAAGATGGTGGAATTAATATAAAAATATAAACAATCTCAATCTAATTTAAAATACAAAATTAAGATGCAATTAAATTATTTCCAACCTAATTCATCAATTTCAAAAGTTTTTGGATTTATAAACAAAAATAAAATTAAAGACACCTAAACTACTCTGTACATATTTACAGTGGAATTGGCAAAAACAATTAAGGAGGCATTATTTTCCATATATTAAAAATAAAACAAAGGCCTAGCCTACGGAGCTCACGTAAATTACTAACCTTGCATTCAAAATTTTCATCGATTAAAATTCCAAATATAAAAGACACGAAGTCAATAATCAAGAATTTCTCAAATTAAACCTTAGATTAAATAGAATTTAAACTTTCTCTCCAAACCTAAATATTTCAGTGCACTCTTGAAAACAAGAGCCTTAGATCGGAGAATGAAGTCTAGTTAATCTAAATATTTCAGTGCATCTAATTTGAAAAATCTAGAATTAAATCCAACATGTATTTTATAAAAAAGAATTAAAATAAAATCAAACCATCATAATATATGAATTAAATAATTGGAAAACCATAGACTAATATTTCAGCACACCCTTATTTTATTCAAAACAAGAAATTGAAACTACAATACATGGAATTTGAAATTAAAAAGAAAAGTACAATGGGAATTTAAATTACGAACCTCAAGAATTAAATAGAAAATTCTCCAAAGTCTTTATCTTCTTTCTCTTCAATTCCTCTTCTATGCCCAGCCTTTATTTCATTCAGCCAGGTTCAATTTTCTCAATGGGAGAGGGTTAGTATTTATAGATGAAAGGAGGTGGAATGAATGGATTGGATTTAAAGATTTAAATAAAGCAAGGGACACATGGAGGGCTGATATGATTTGTGTTAAATATGGAATGACTTAAAGGAGGCAAGGAGATAAAATTCGTACAAGGAAAGTGGGTGTAAAATCCCATTTTTTACACATGTACTATTTTACAGCTCAGTTTTGACCTTCTTAACTTCCGAATTAGGAAAAGTCGTAAACTATAAAGTTGTATTTGTTGAAGTTTTCTTTCCAACGCAAAAAGAATTAAAGTAATCGGACATCGGAGTTGAATTTTATAACCAAAATACTAAACATATGTCAAACCTTCCTTATTTTTCTCCCTTTCTTATTTTGTTTCTTTTTCCTTAATCCACTTGCCAAATTTGAAAATCCTCTTATATGAGTTTGAAAATTTCGAATTTCCTCTTGAGATAATGAAAATAGTCTTCACACATGTGGATTTCTTCATGGGCTTTTCTTAATGGGCTCAACAATTGGGCTTTTCAAAGTATGGAAAATCTAATAATTAATTTTACCACTTAAAATCAATTCTAAAAATGTACTAAATTAATCCAAACTCTCATAAATGGGTTTGAATTAATTAGTTAACAAATAAAACCCCTAAAATTGTGGTAAAATAATTATTAAAAAATTCTAACTTTCCAAAATATCAACTTATGCCCATAAATTGCAAAATTCCCCTTTTGAATTCTCATATCTTGCATTTCCCTTTAAATCCTGCAAAACGTTCAAAATCTCATTAAACATATTCTAAAACACACAAAACAAAGGCTAACTAGTCTAAATACAAGGGTAAAATAGTCATTTTTCTGTGCTTATCATTTACGGGGGGTGGGTGGTTGACTACTAGGAGTGACAGGTGGTTTTCCTTTGTCTGCCCTTTTCTGTGTTGTTGCATCCTCTCTTCCTATGCCAGACCGCTGACTAACTCTAATATCCCAACCTTAATTTGGTTTAATTGTGTGTTTTTGTGACGTTATAATGTACTTTGTGAGCAATTAATCGTAAAGTTTACTGAGTGGGATTTCTGAAAAATCCAAGTTTGACCCAATCTGAGCTCGATGGCTCATCGATCCGACTCATTGAAGTTGGAAGGGCAAAACTGTAAATATCTATATTTCATTTAGTATTTTTGAAAAAATGATCTTAAAACCATTTCACTGTGAAAATCACTTATTTGAGATTATTTTGTTTTCAAACTTACATACATTCAATGTTTTCAAATGAAAAATTCAATGGACTTCACCGTTCATTTTGACAATTATCCAATTTTCAAATATTTTAACCCCTTTAAAAGACCCACTTTGCATAACCTTTATTTTAAAATACCTCCAAAAGACTCAAAATTATAAGAAAATATTGTGTGTTTAATCTGAGTTGTGACTGAGCATTTCATATTTCCATTTTTCTTTTTTGAGTTTTTAGTCACTCAATCCAACGTCGAGTTATGTACCGTTGATTTCATTAAAACAATGTTTTGCCCCAGATCAAGTGGCTCTTGTCACCCCTTTGTTTCCAAACAATTTCGGTTAGCCTTACTTGATACCCTAGACTCATCTATGGAATCAGATTTACCCGGAGATATCTCAATTACCTGGTGTTTTACACAAAGCCCAATGTTATTATAAACTATAGGCACGTGATATTTAAATAAAATTAATATAATCACTGTAGCAATAGCTGTAGTAGTAGCTAGGTGGCAATCCTATCATCCAATCCTTATAAATTGAAAGAAAATCGGTGAATTTCTCCCTCACTTGCACTCTCAAGCTCTCTCAGTTGATCTTTGCTCTCTCTTTTCACCTCCTTCTCCACTAGTGACTCATCTGCAACAACTTCTTCTTCCTTCTGCAACTTCTTCTTCTTCTGTTCTTCTTCTTCATTGTTGGAATTCAAGAAGAACTCTCCGGAGACTCCCACGTCACATTCTAAGGTACCTAAACTCTTCCTTTAACTTAATTAAGAGGTTTAGAATGGATTGGAATCTATTAGGAATAAAACTGGAAGAAAAATTTAAGTTTTGAAAATTTTAACTATTCCTTTCCAAAACTTCGAGCTGAAAGATCAAAACTTGTTTTCAATCAAACATCTTGCTTAAATTTTCTAAATTGTAGTATTTGATCAGTAAAACCCATCTCTAAGGTCAGTTTTGAATTAAAGAACAAAAATCAACCCACTTGGGAGTTGGAAATTCATAATTTATGCCGCAGACTGTTTTTGCAAACAAAGCATCGGAAGTCCAATACTAGGCATTGTCCATCCGATACTTTATTAATCGGACAAACGAGAGTGGAATATTTAAC
The DNA here is from genome assembly GCA_013350335.1 of Chimonanthus salicifolius. Taxonomy (NCBI): domain Eukaryota; kingdom Viridiplantae; phylum Streptophyta; class Magnoliopsida; order Laurales; family Calycanthaceae; genus Chimonanthus; species Chimonanthus salicifolius. Next base: position 22,291,700 of record CM023541.1, on the reverse strand, counting down.
GACCGGTACTTGCTACATCGGAAGTCTGATGGCTTGTAGATCAGACGTCCGATAATGTAAACGTCGAAAGTCTGATATCTCTTCTGACTTTCTGCAGAAACTTTAAAATTTTGTTATTTTCGACTTTTTTTCCAATTCAAGCTAATATGTGTGTTTACTGCTTTCATTTTCTTTTCGGCCATCTCAGTTCAGGTATGACTAACATGACTAACTTCTGCTTGGACTATTCTTCGACCTTTTTATTTAATTTCTATCTTTTTTATTATTTTGATGCCTTCTCAGTCCGAACACTACTAACCCGCTGATTTATTAACTCGCTAACTCTCTAACTTTCTATTTGAACTGGTCCCAAAGACTTCTATTTTATTTATTTTGTACCCTCTAGACTGAATTTTCATAATCCACCATGTGGCTACCGCCTAGGGATACTTGAGATCAGGCACTGAGTACTTTATTTACTTTCAGCTTTAAAACACCATGTCTTAGGTGTTATTTTCTTTTTGTGTGTTTTTGTAATGAATCATATTTTTCTTAGTTTTTGGATTTATTTATGCGTGTATATTTCCATATGCTTAGTTTTCAGTATTTATTTACACATTCTTATTCCTTTCAGTTTCTTTTGAAAAACTCACCAGAAAACGATAAGGAGATTCAACCACACACTTTCCTTTTGAAATGCATTGCATATTGCATTTAATACCTAAACTAGAAAACCTTTAACTCTATGAAAAATAATGAGATCTATGAACATAATATGATGGAAAAGACGTGAGCGGGACTAGAATGTGAGACTTGACGCTGCTTACACGTATGGGATATAATAAAGTTCTAACTGATAAAACGTAAGCATATAATGGTTCCGGGGAGTTGAGGCCTAGCAGTCTATGAACGCAGCATGGGACCCAGTTATGTGTCTAGAGGTTAATAAGTTAGTTTAATTGGAAAAACATGCGTAGATATTAGTATTCAATTCAAACTCACCTATGAAACATGGTATTATATGTTGTATATTTTTTGTATAGACATCTTTGTGCAGGGTTTATGCGAAATAAGTTGAACATCCAGTCGTGAAACTAGTACAATGAATATTATGATAGGTGTTAATGCTCTTTACTTTATAGAGATGCTATATTTAATTTCGCGCTAATTTGATGAACCCGGAATGTGGGGAATTAATTGCTTGTATAATTTTAAATTCAATTTTTTTGTCAATATTGCTTATTTGTAGTAATATTTGTGTAGTGAAATATGTATATATTATGCAATTCCATGAGGGTATGTATTAGGAATCCGTGTGAGGAAATTATGCTGAGTGTATTGGGGATATTATGTTGGGATAATATTTACAACAATGCTATTATACATATCATAGCCAATTACCTTGCTTATTTTCATAAGGCTTATGTTCCAAAATAATTCATACAAATAGTTCATGGGGTTCGGCCATATACCATGGCCGAACCCAATGTCCAATATTTTCACATATGTACAACATTGCCATCCATGGCTAACATATCCCATAATCCAATCCTTTCATTCATTAACAAATGCCTAAGTCCATGTTTTGATCCACAAACCCATCTCATGGGGTTCGGCCATACATCATGGCCGAACCCATGATCTTTCATCTCCTTAATTTTAGGTCCAACAACATAAACAAAAACCCATAATCCCATAACATAATCCATAAATCATTTCCCATGGGGTTCGGCCATACACCATGGCCGAACCCATGGTTTATCATTTTCACTCCTATTTACAATTTTGCCATGGTTTCCATTTAACCAATCATTGTATTAAGTCCATACCCGATCCATTAATATTGATTCATAAAACAATCCATTAACCATAACATAAAACCCATATGATCCCTTAAGTTGGTTCATGGGGTTCCGCCATACACCTTGGTCGAACCCTATGATGTATAACTTTCCAATTATAGCAACTTCCATACTTGAATCCATAATCCAAGGTTCCTTCCATAATTAGAAACTTTCTAATTTAATCTCCACCTTCCATTTTAATCAATTGACATACATTAAAAAAAATACCAATACAACTCCATGGGGTTCATGGCCAAACCCTATGGTTCATAATGTTCTCTTTCAAACGCAATCAAAACATCATAACCCTCCATGATCCAATTGCCTCTAAAACCATCAAACTTTCTATCCATTTAAAATTAATCATAGATAAACTTTCCCATCATTTTCCATGTTCTAAGTATATGAACATAATTCCATAATATTTATGGGGTTCGGCCATACTCCATGGCCGAACCCATGGTCTAAGGATCTTCACAAAAATCATCCATTAAAACCCTTTTAAAATTATAACCATAACTCTATGATTTTGATCCTCCAAACTTCCATTAAAATTCACCAAAATCATTCCACGGTTTCCAACCCATAAAAATAACCATGTCTTTCCATGCATGGCCAAACCCTATGGTCCATTCTTTCCATTAAAAACACTATATTCATCTCCCAATTCCCTTCCATGGGGTTTGGCCATACAACATGGCCGAACCCTATGGTTCCTTATTTTTAAACAAAATATCAAATCACTTACCGGTTCCACGACTCCTTCTGTTTTCCTTCGCTTGCTCTTGTTCTTCCAATCCTTCTCTCCTCCTCGATCTTTCACCCTTGTTGGCTGCCTTCTCCTTCTCTTTGTTCTTGCCGTGAATGAGACTTGAGAGGGAAATAAAATTCGGCCTTGGTGTATGTATGTATTGCCGTGCGCCCCTTCCCTCTTTATTTAATAAAAACTCCTCTTGATCCCATATTTAGAAGGTGCCATGCGCCCCTTGTTATGCTTAATTAGAAGGTGCCATGCGCTCCGTCTTCCTTATTTCGTGTATGCCGTTTTTAATCAAGAAAGACCCTCTTTAAAATATTCTATGTGCATCACATAGATATGGAAATCCCTATACACGGCCAATGTAATCTTTATTTAATTTTTAAACATCTTCTTGGATATGCAAATCCAATATTCGGCCATGCATAATCTTTTATTTAATTTTAGACATAATGCATTACTAATTTATTTAAGCCCCATTTAATTTTATTGAAACAATTTCCACAATCCATTGGGTCTTAATTGGGCCATGACCCAACACTTTACCCATATAAGGTCCATATCTAATAATTCACAAATTAAATGGGTAATTTTCATATATATAAATAACTTGAAAATCCGGGGTGTTACAATGCAACCCTCTTTTTAAAATTATCGTTCCGAAATCGTGTGAAGTAGGGTTTCAAACATTTACATAAATAGCTCAAGATGAGCTTTTCTCATTTTCGACTCGAGTTCCCATGTGGCTTCCTCAATGCCATGTCGATCCCATACCACCTTGACAAACTGGATCGCTCGGTTCCGTAATATCCTTTGTTCTGTGTCCACCAGTCGGACAGGTTTTTCGACGTATGTCACGTTGCTTTGGATCTCTATGTCTTGCATGCTCAGTACATGAGAAGGATCAGGATTGTAGTTCCTCAACATCGATATATGGAACACATCGTGCAAAGATGCCAACTATGATGGGAGTGCCAATTGATAAGCCACGTCCCCCATCCTTCTTATGATTGAAAATGGTCCCACATATCTTGGCGACAATTTCCCCTTCTTTCCAAATCTCATGTGTCCCTTTCATGGTGAGACTTTCAAGAACACCATGTCTCCCACTTCAAATTCAAGGAACCTCCTCTTCTTGTCAACATAGCTCTTCTGACGACTCTGTACAGTCAATAGATGTTGTCGTATCAATTGTATCTACGTTGTAGTCTCTGCAACCAACTCAGGTCCAATTAGTGCAGGTTCATCGGCCTCTGTCCAACACACCGGTGACCTACAAGGTCTACCATATAATGCCTCAAATGGTGCCATCTGGAGGCTTGCCTGGTAGCTGTTTTTGTATAAGAATTCTACCAACGGCAAGTGATCCTCCCATCCACCCTTGAAATCTAGCATACATGCTCTCAGCATATCCTCTAGTGTCTGTATTGTCCTCTCAGACTGCCCATCAGTCTGTGGATGGAACACTGTGCTAGTTAATAAGTCTGTTCCCATGGCTGCCTGCATGCTCTGCCATACTCTGCAGGTGAATCGACCATCTCTTTCGGACACAATAGTCCGAGGAATACCATGCAATCCTAAAGTCTCAGATGAATCTGTCATCTTAATGGGAATGAAATGTGCAGACTTGGTCAGTCGGTCTACCACGACCCATATTGCATCGTTGCCCTTTGAAGACCTTGGCAACCCTGTCACAAAATCCATGCAGATGTGTTCCCATTTCCATTCCCGTACTGGTAAGGTTTGAGTAATCCTAGTGGCTTCTGATGTTCCGTCTTAACCTGCTGACAAGTTAAGCAATGAGCCACAAATTCTGCCACATCTCTTTTGAGTCCGTGCCACCAATAATGTCTCTTCAGGTCGTGATACATCTTAGTGCTACCCGGATGAGTTGAAAGTTTGGTCTAATGTGCCTCAATCAGTAACTCTTTTCTGCAGCTCTTAGGCACATATATCCTTCCTCGAAATGCTAGACCTTGTCCCGGTCGTAACTTCCATTCCGGTATGACTTCACCAGTAGACATCTTGGCCCATATCTCCTCCACTTCCGGGTCTGTCCGCTGTTCCTGTTCAATCTTAGTAACCATGTTGGACCGTATGATCAAATTGTACATACTCCCATGGTTATTGATATATAAATTGAACTCTTGTATGGTATTCAGCATGTCACATTCTGTCCTGATCAAACATGCCACTGATGCATGTGATATGCGGCTGAGGGCATCCGCCACCTTGTTCGCCTTGCCAGGGTGATAATGAAGTGCGAACTCATAATCTGCCAGATATTTCATCCATCTGCGCTGCCTCAGGTTGAGCTCTTTCTGATCAAACAAGTATTTCAAGCTCTTATGATCCAAAAACACTTCAAATTTCTCGCCATATAAATAATGTCTCCATCTTTTATAAGTGAAGACCACTGCGGCTAGTTCAAGATCGTGCGTAGGATAGAGGCGTTCATGTATTTTCAATTGTCTTGAACCATAAGCCACCACACGATGAGCTTGACTGAGGACACACCCGAGTCCTTCTCATGAAGCATCGCATTGTACTTCATAACCCTTGCCTCTTTCCGGTAAAATCAAAATAGGAGCCGTTGTAAGTCTATTTTTCAGCTCTTCAAACCTCTGGTTGCACAAATTTGACCACTCAAATTTGACTCCTTTCTGTGTGAGTCGGGTCAGTGGACATGCAATCTTGGAGAAATCCATAATAAATTTTCTGTAATAACCAGCCAATCCTAAGAAGCTACGGATTTCGGTTACATTCTTTGGCACTTTCCATTCTCCCACTACCGCCACTTTAGCTGGGTCCACAGCTATGCCTTCTTCTAATATAACATGCCCCAGAAAATTAACCTTGGGTAGCCATAATTCACATTTGCTAGCTTTGGCATATAATTTGTTCTTTCTCAATGTATCCAGAACTATCCTCAGGTAATCAACATGTTCTTCCTAAGTTTTAGAATAAATCAAAATGACATCAATAAATACAATGACAAATTGGTCCAAGTAAGGACGGAAGATCCTGTTCATTAGATCCATGAACACAGCTGGTGCATTGGTAAGTCCAAACGGCATGACTACAAACTCATATAGTCCATACCGCGTTCTGAAGGATGTCTTTTCTATGTCCTCCTCCCTAACCCGGATTTGATGGTATCCAGACATCAGGTCAATCTTAGAGAAATGACTGGAACGTCTAAGTTGATCAAATAGATCATCGATCATGGGTAGAGGGTACTTGTTTCTGACCGTCAGCTGGTTCAGTTTTCGGTAATCCACACACATACGGAGTGAACCATCATTTTTCTTCACAAATAGAACCGGAGCTCCCCAACCCGACGTACTGTTCCGAATGCACCCCAATCTAAGCAGTTCATCAATCTGCTTCTTTAGCTCGGACATCTCCGCTGGTGCCATCCGGTAGTGTGGTAATGACACTGGTGTAATGCAAATGTACAACTTGATTTCAAAATTAATCTCCCTCATGGGAAGCAAGCTAGGGAGCTTCTGTTCGAAATACGTCCGCATAGTCTTTTACTATTGCCGGAAGTTCAGCCACCGGTGCCTTGTTGATTTTGATACTGTTCAATACCAGATGATTCAACCCTTCATGCAATCTACTTTGTTTGTCAGTAGGCACCACATGTTATTTTCCCTCGGGTGACCAAAATGTTACCCTGCGGCGATAGCAATCAATGTTGACCTGAAAGCTAGCCAACCAGTCCATGCCGAAAATAATATCGCACTTTGTCATATCAAGTACCAAATAATTGAACTCAAATCTAAGTCCAGCAATTTCAGTATTCACTGTTGTGCATATAAGCCCCAATGATGTGTCTCCGACGGGGGATACAATGGTGAGTGATGTGGACAGTTTTTGTACTAAAGTTCCAGTTACAGATATGAATGAAGCAGATATGAAAGAGTAGGATGCTCCAGAATCAAATAAAGCAAAGGCGTAGGAACTACTGACTACTGCCATACCTTGAATCACTGAGTGATCCTCTGCTGCTAGAGGTGCTAAGGTAAATAACCATCCAGATCCTGTAGGATGCCGTCTCGCTTGGTTAAATGTTCTGTCTCCTCGTGAATTAACTGGCCCAGCTGGTGGGCGAAATGAACCCCTGGACTGAGAAGGTTTGTTGAGTTGTGGGCATTCCCTCTTTAAATGGCCCGGCTGATCACAATGGAAGCAGTTGTTCACCCCCCTGGGAGCCTGAGTGACTGATACAGATGGGGAGGGATGATTGGGACGAAAGTCCCCTGTTGACCCAGTGGATGGCGAGGGTCTGCTAGAGTTCGGTCGGAACTTCTTGTTGAGCTGAAATGTACCCCTCCCACTCTGAGCTCTGCGATTGTCAAAACGCGTTAACTCAGCCATCTCTTGTTCTGCTATAGTGGCCCTACTGACCATTTCTCCCAATGTTGCTGCCTTAAATATGGTTACCTTGGCCGAAGGCCCCGCTCAAAATTGCGTGTCCTTCGATACTCTGTATCCACCATATAAAATGCATATACAGACAAACTGAGAAACTCCTGGTGGTACTCTGCCACCATCATGGTACCTTGTACCAAAGATGGAAAAGCCTGAGTCTGGCGCTCCTTCTCCTCCTCAGGAAAATAATGGACCAAGAAGGTAGCTGAGAACTGCTCCCAAGTCATTACAGTCCTCTCTCCTTCCGAAAGGAGTACTCACTGCTTCTGTATCACCTCCCACCATTTACCGGCATCATCGATCAGTTGTGACATGGCCAGTAAAATTTTGTCAGCATGAGTCGTGATCTTAAGTAGGGTCAGGATCTGTGTAATCTTCTTAAACCAGTTTTCCGCTCCGACAGCCCCTTCTCTCCCTTTGAAGTAAGGAGGGCACTGTTGCTGGAAGTCCCTGACCATACTTCTGTCATTTATCTCTTTGGTGGTTCCATTCTCGTTCAAGTGTTGTTGAAGCACCGAAGTGACCACCGCTTGAACCAAACTTTGTAGTTCAGGAGGCACCACCGGTATATTAACGCTGCTTTGTTCCTCCTCCTCTTGGTGGGATGATTGTTGCTCCTCTTCATGTTGTGATTGTCGTTCCTCCTCATTTCGAGGGTGTTCTACCTCATCTTCACCCCCATTTGGGTTTTGTCGGGTATTTCTTCTTGGCCTTCCCCTTGGAGGCATTTTTTCCCTAAGCCATTGAAAAAAATATCATGACTTAGTTTTCATCATAAAGTTTGTATTTTCCTACTTTTGGGGAAATTTCCAAATAAGTACTCTTGATTTTTGCTTTATTTCTGGGGAAATATATCATATGTTGCTATGTTTGACAATCCAATTATTTTGACTGTACTTCCTTTGCTATCATCTGTCTAAGTTTAAGGAAGTAAATTAATGCACAGGTGCGGGATTAATTTACTCCGAAAGATTCAGTGTTTCTGGTTCACTCTGATACCAACTATAACGCCCCGTCTTTTTTCACTCTCTTCTGCTTTCCAAAAATCAGAGTCTATTTTTTTTTTTTAACATAAGTGAGCAAGAGCGGGACATCACGACGTGAGCTAAGTCCGAACTTCTAAAGTCCGACCCTTAACTGGCCAACCCTATGTGTGCATGGACTAAGTCCATGAAAACGGTTCACACATAACAATATAAACGTGCGGAATTATAATAGAACCCAGTTCTATTCTATTTCATATAGCAAAGTACATCAAGTCTTTATCCATAATTAAAATATCATAATTATCCAAATTAATATCCAACCATCTAAGTTATTACATGTCCGAAGTCTAGTTACTCAAATGCATGTCTATAAGTAACTTTATTCAAAATAAAAACTAAATCATCCAAGCTCCTACGCTTGGCCTTCCTTGTGTTCATCGTTCCCCTGGTTTCCTGTGTCATCCACTAGGGTAGAAGTAGGGCGTTAGAACAACGCACCCAGTAGGTATTCCAATTAGGGCTAACACATGGTTAGTACAAAACATATATAATGATATAATAATGTCAAAAACATATAACCCATGCCATGCAATGTTGACAAATGCAATGAGTCCCACCCATCACATGTACATTTAAGTACCCACCACATAGGTCTTTCGGATGCCCCGACGGAGTGTGGACCCTCCGGTTTCTTCCTAATGGAACAACACATCAAGGTATTGTAACACCCCAGATTTTCAAGTTATTAATATATATGAAAATTACCCATTTAATTTGTGAATTATTAAATATGGATCTTAGATGGGTAAAGGGTTGGGTCATTGCCCAATTAAGACCCAACGGATGTGGAAATGGTTTCAATAAAAATGAATTGGGGCTTAAATAAATTAGCAATACATTATGTCTTAGCCGAATATGGGGTATGCAAATCCATGATTATGCGCATAAAGGGATCATGGAAAGATTTTAGGAATGAGATAGATTACTTATGGCCGTGTGTGTCATTGCATATCTAGGATATGCGCATGTGTTAAAATATGCGCATGTGTTAAAATATCTTAAACAAGGGAAATTGCTAATTGAAGGACCCTCTCAAAGTGGGAAGCAAGGGGGCGCACGACACTAAGCAATTGCCATCTTGGCACCTTCCAAATAGAGGACCAATTGGAGATTAAAGGAAGCAAGGGGCGCACGGCCCTAAGGGGAAATTGTTATCTTAAGCACCTTCTAAGTTGGGACCAAGGGAAGGTTTTATAAAAGAAATACATAGCAGGGGCGCACGGCACATACACATTCATAACCGAATTTTCTCTCTTTCTCTCAAGTTCTCATTCTCAGCATTATCAAAGGAAGAGAAGGCAGCCAGCAAGAGGGAAAGATTAAGAAGGAAAAGGATTGGAAGAACAAGAACAACCGAGGAAAAACCGGAGGAGTCGCGGAACCGGTAAGTGGTTTTAATATTTTTGTTTAAAAATAAGGAACCATAGGGTTCGGCCATGTTGTATGGCCGAACCCCATGGAAGAAGAATAAGAGATGTTTTGAGTATAATTAATGGAATGATGAACCATAGGGTTCGGCCATGTTGTATAGCCGAACCCCATGGAAGGACTTTGGTAATTTTAATGGAAGAAAATTGAGTGATAAATGATGAAGTTTTAAAGGAAAGGATGGACCATAGGGTTCGGCCATGGTGCATGGCCCTAAGGGGAAATTGTTATCTTAAGCACCTTCTAAGTTGGGACCAAGGGAAGGTTTTATAAAAGAAATACATAGTAGGGGCGCACGGCACATACACATTCATAGCCGAATTTTCTCTTTTTCTCTCAAGTTCTCATTCTCAGCATTATCAAAGGAAGAGAAGGCAGCCAGCAAGAGGGAAAGATTAAGAAGGAAAAGGATTGGAAGAACAAGAACAACCGAGGAAAAATTGGAGGAGTCGCGGAACCGGTAAGTGGTTTTAATATTTTTGTTTAAAAATAAGGAACCATAGGGTTCGGCCATGTTGTATGGCCGAACCCCATGGAAGAAGAATAAGAGATGTTTTGAGTATAATTAATGGAATGATGAACCATAGGGTTCGGCCATGTTGTATAGCCAAACCCCATGGAAGGAATTTGGTAATTTTAATGGAAGAAAATTGAGTGATAAATGATGAAGTTTTAAAGGAAATGATGGACCATAGGGTTCGGCCATGGTGCATGGCCGAACCCCATGGAAAGACATGATTATTTTATGGGTTAAAAACCATGAAGAGTATTAGTTATTTTAATGGAATTGGAAGATGAAAATCATAGATGTAGGTTTATGATTTTAAAGGGTTTAAATGGAAGGACATTGGTTTTATTTAAATAATGTTTAAAAGGAAATAAGGAACCATAGGGTTTGGCCATGTGGTATGGCCGAACCCCATGGAAAGGATATTAATAATTTTAATGGATTTAAATGATGGAAGATCATAGATGAATGTTGATTGATTAAATGGAAGATCAAGGATTAAATGATTGTCAAAGGGAAGATTATGAACCATAGGGTTCGGCCATGGTGTATGGCCGAACCCCATGGAGGATGATACTAATTTAGAAAGTATCTAATGATGGACTGTTTTTGGAAGGTGGAGATTAAATTAGAAAGTTTCTAATTATGGACTTTCTAATTATGGACTTTCTAATTATGAACTTTCCAATTATGGACTTTCTAATTATGGACTTTTGGATTGTTTTTGGAAGGAACCTTGATTTATGGAAATTAAGATAATTGGAAGTTAGACATCATAGGGTTCGGCCATGGTGCTTGGCCGAACCCCATGAACCAAATATGGATCTATTATATTTATGTGTATTTTAAATGAAGGGAGGATGCAAGTATAGACTTATGTTTATGGACCTAAGATGGTGAACCATTTAAAAGAAAAATTGGAAAAAGAACCATCAAGGGTTCGGCCATACACTATGGCCGAACCCCATGAACTTGTTAATGGGCCATGTTTGGGTCCTTGTATAATTTTAATGAATGGTTCACCAAAACAAGGGATGAAGGGTGAGAATAATGGGAATTATTTGATGGACATAGGGTCTATGTATGGCGTATTAAATAATGGAATGATAGCCATAGATGGCATTTTGGTAATTAAATGAAAATAAGGGACCATGGGTTCGGCCATGGTGTATGGCCGAACCCCATGGGGAATGATTTTATGGATTTGATGTATATTAGATGATTAATTGGTTTATCATTAGATTAATGAATAAAAGTGGGATGAATGGCATAAATGTAAATATGGTAAAAAATGAAAGACCATGGGTTCGGCCATGGTGTATAGCCGAACCCCATGGGGATTGGTTTATGGACTTAAATATTGTAAATTAAGTGGGACTTGGTTTTAATTGATTGTTATATTATAAGGTAACGGGACCTCACAAGGTGTGTACAATCGTGAGCGGTTACCGGACGAAAGACGCAAGGACACGTAGTGGTCTTTGGAAGGATTCCACCTCTTTGAAACCATGGGTTTAATGTACAATGTTTTTATCTCACTTTGATAAATTATGTTGTAAATGATATTGTTTCAAAATGTGAGTTTTAAATGCTATGATTTGTATAATTGCATAGCATGTGGACATTTGCATCTCATGCATGGAATGGGAGGGATGAAAGGTAACCGAAGACCCACACTCCCTCGAGGTGTCCGTAAATCATTCGTGGGGGATACCTTGATGAGGAGCTTTCCATCAAGAAGATAATGTGTATGAAATGTAACCGGAGATCCACACTCCGTTGGGACGTCCGTAAATCATTCGTGGGGGATACCTTGATGAGGAGCTTTCCGTCAAATGGATACTGCGTATGAAATGTAACCGGAGATCCACACTTCGTCGGGGCGTCCATAAAACATCCGTGGGGGATACCTTGATGGGAGTTTTCCATAAAGAGGTTACTATGTGTTTGTGATGGGTGGGACTCATTGCATATGATAGCATGGCATGGCATTGAATCGGCATGATTATGATATTTATTATCATGCAATGTTTCTGGCTTTTATCGGTATGATTGGATCTTTATTATCATACACTGTTTTGGAAACGATGCTTTATAAGTAATGTATGATCTATTATAACTGGATTTGATATATATTATATTTGGATTTTTGGTAATAACCCATGTGTTAGCCTTACTTGGAATACCTACTGGGCGCGTTGTTCTAACGCCCTACTTCTACCCTAGTGGATGATACAAGAAACAATGAGAACGATGAGCGCGAAACGGGCCAGGCATAGGAGCTTGGATGATTTTAGTTTTATTTGGTTTAAGATACTCATGGACTTGTATTTTGAGTATCTAGAAATCGGACATGTAATAACTTAGATGGTTCGATGTTTATTTGGATAATTATGATATTTTAATTATGATTAAGGACTTGAAGTACTTTGCTATCTGAATGGAATAGAACTTGGTTCTATTATAATTCCACATGTTATAATTTTAATTCCACATGTTTATATTGTTATGTGTGAACCGTTTTCATGGACTTAGTTCATGCACACATAGGGTTGGCCAGTTAAGGGTCGGACTTTGGAAGTTCAGACTTAGCTCACGTCTTGACGACCCGCTCTCTATCACTCTTTGTTTATAAAAAAAAAAAAAAATAGACTCTGATTTTCGGAAAGCTAGGAAAGAGGGTGAAAAAGGGCGGGGCGTTACAGGTATCCCACATAGGTTTTTTGGACGCCCCGACGGAGTGTGGCCCCTCCGGTTACATATCTTTCACCCCATGCCAAGCATGAGATGCAAATGAATCACATGCTATTTCATCGTATAAACATAACATTTAAAATCACAGTTTGAAACATATTCCACACATGTTATTTTATCATATAAACATAGCATTTAAAATCACAATTTGAAACATATTCCTTTACAACATAATTTCATAAAAAATAAGATAAAACAATTGTACATAAACCCAGGGTTTCAAAGAGGTGGAATCCTACCAAAGACCACTACGTGTCCTTGCGTTTTCGTCCGGTAACCGCTCACGATCGTACACACCTTGTGAGGTCCCGTTACCTTATTACACAATAATTAATTAAACCCATGTTCCACTTGATTTCTTATCATGTTTAAGTCCATAAACCATTCTTCATGGGGTTCGGCCATACACCATGGCCGAACCCATGATCTTTCATCTCCTTAATTTTAGGTCCAACAACATAAACAAAAACCCATAATCCCATAACATAATCCATACATCATTTCCCATGGGGTTCGGCCATACACCATGGCCGAACCCATGGTTTATTATTTTCACTCCTATTTACAATTTTGCCATGGTTTCCATTTAACCAATCACTGTATTAAGTCCATACCCGATCCATTAATATTGATTTATAAAACAATCCATTAACCATAACATAAAACCCATATGATCCCTTAAGTTGGTTCATGGGGTTCGGCCATACACCTTGGCCGAACCCTATGATGTATAACTTTCCAATTATAGCAACTTCCATACTTGAATCCATAATCCAAGGTTCCTTCCATAATTAGAAACTTTCTAATTTAATCTCCACCTTCCATTTTAATCAATTAACATACATTAAAAAAAATACCAATACAACTCCATGGGGTTCGGCCATACACCATGGCCGAACCCTATGGTTCATAATGTTCTTTTTCAAATGCAATCAAAACATCATAACCCTCCATGGTTTTCATGATCCAATTGCCTCTAAAACCATCAAACCTTCTATCCATTTAAAATTAATCATAGATAAACTTTCCCATCATTTTCCATGTTCTAAGTATATGAACATAATTCCATAATATTTATGGGGTTTGGCCATACTCCATGGCCGAACCCATGGTCTAAAGATCTTCACAAAAATCATCCATTAAAACCCTTTTAAAATTATAACCATACACTCTATGATTTTGATCCTCCAAACTTCCATTAAAATTCACCAAAATCCTTCCATGGTTTCCAACCCATAAAAATAACCCTGTCTTTCCATGGGGTTCGGCCATGCACCATGGCCGAACCCTATGGTCCATTCTTTCCATTAAAAACACTATATTCATCTCCCAATTCCCTTCCATGGGGTTCGGCCATACAACAGGGCCGAACCCTATGGTTCCTTATTTTTAAACAAAATATCAAATCACTTACCGGTTCCGCGACTCCTTCTGTTTTCCTTCTCTTGCTCTTGCTCTTCCAATCCTTCTCTCCTCCTAGATCTTTCACCCTTGATGTCTGCCTTCTCCTTTTCTTTGTTCTTGCCGTGAATGAGACTTGAGAGGGAAATAAAATTCGGCCTTGGTGTATGTATGTATTGCCGTGCGCCCCTTCCCTCTTTCTTTAATAAAAACTCCTCTTGATCCCATATTTAGAAGGTGCCATGTGCCCCTTGTTATGTTTAATTAGAAGGTGCCATGCGCTCCTTCTTCCTTATTTTGTGTATGCCGTTTTTAATCAAGAAAGACCCTCTTTAAAATATTCTATGCGCATCACATAGATATGGAAATAACTATACACGACCAATGTAATCTTTATTTAATTTTTAAACATCTTCTTGGATATGCAAATCCAATATTTGGCCATGCATAATCTTTTATTTAATTTTAGACATAATGCACTACTAATTTATTTAAGCCCCATTTAATTTTATTGAAACCATTTCCACAATCCATTGGGTCTTAATTGGGCCATGACCCAACACTTTACCCATATAAGGTCCATATCTAATAATTCACAAATTAAATGGGTAATTTTCATATATATAAATAACTTGAAAATCTGGGGTGTTACAGTAATGACCCAACTTGACAGAAAATGCATGATAATTGTATGATGATACTCTATGCTATATAATGTTGATCTCTTTGCTGGGTTGTTAGCTCATATCCTTTACGATGCAGGGATTGCACCCGGAGAAGAGACTGTTGAACTTGTTAAGCTGACTTAGAGATGAATTCTCTAATTTTCCCTGCTGATGGGAAATTTATTTACTTGTTTACTTTCGTGTTGCTGATGTTGTACTAATAATCATTCCACTTGAGGCATAAACTAAACATTTAATAAAACCACTCTGTTTCCATTGAGCTATTCTGAAGTTATGTGTGTATATCTTTGTATCACGTATTTATGGTATATGTTTCAGTCCACGTGTGACATTTATAATTGGACTATCAAATGAGGCAATAGTAGATGCCCATAAACTATTTCTAAGTGTTATATAAAAAAATCAGGTCACGTTCCGGGCCCACTACAAGACAGGGCATGACAGCTTGGTATCGAAGGATTATGTTTTATCTTCCTCTAAACCATGTAAAGAATTGCATGTTTAGAAACTTACCTTAGAATTATGGTGGGTGATTAGACACTGTGTGTAATTGAAATATTTTCTAATCTTTTTTTGTTTTTGTGAATGCAATCCTAAATCTAACAATGCAATACTCAAGCAAATATGCAAACAATTAAGCAAACAAACTAAGTTAATGAATGAAACTAGCAACCTAGATGCATGAGCAAATTAAATATGTAATTTTTTTAAATGCAGATAATAAATGAGAGCACCCTAAAGTAAAAATCTATATGCGTGCATGAGAAAAATAAAATCCAAAAAAAGTAGTTAGGCACTTACCTTAGCTTATGCTCGTATTTTCCAGCAATCTTAACTAGCGGTTTTTAAAATTCCTGAAAAACACAATACATGAACCTATGTGAAGATTTTAACTCAAAAATGCATGAAGTATCTAAATGCAAAATCCTATAACTAAGAGAGAGATTAAGTTAAACTAGTATGAGATTATATATAAATTTCTAGATTAAATGCCATTACATTTTTTTATTTGGAAAGTTTCTAAATTTAAATGATGATCTAAAATTAAAAACTTTTTGAAATTAGAGATTTTCCAAAATTAGACATCTCCAAAATTGGGCAATTTTCTGGAAATAGAATGTTTTCAAAATTAGATAATTTTAATACTTTCCATAGACAAAAGTTCTAAAAATTTCCAAAATTAGAATATCACTAAAATTAAAATATATTTATAAGATTAGAAAGTGACTAAACGAAGAAACTAGTTCAATTTATTGGATTTCCAAAAATAGAAATGTCTACAAAAATAGAAACTTCTAAATTCAACAAATATCTAAGTTTAGAAAAATTTCCATGTTAAAAAATTCTATGATCTCTTCCTATTTTAAAGAAAATTTTAATTTTAGGTAACCTTCCAAAATTAGAGTTTCTAAAAATAGAACTTTCCAATTTTAAAAAGTTTCCTAAATTAGAAGATTCTAAAAATAGAAATACTTTCATAAACCACAAAATTTCAAAACATATATTTTTCATGTTCCCCGACAACAGTGCCAAAAACTTTTTGTGCAAATTTTAAATTTATAACTCGCAAGCGCACGAGCCATTTATAGTATAGTGTTAAGAGTGCGAGGTTGATCCACAAGGAACAGTCAAAATAGATCAATAGATCCATAATGTAAACATCAATTAATTCTGAAACTTTACCGATTATTCCACTTTAAAAATTCCAATTAGGATAATGTAATGTAATGTAACACAATGAAACGACTTTAATATAGAATTCTTAAACAATCTCACATCCAAATTTCAAGAAAACAAAATTAATGTCCAATTAATTAAATCTCAAATTACATCTTGAGAAGGTGGATTGAATACAGAGAATAAATGCACAAATAAACAACAAAGTAAAGAATGAAAATAAATTGAACAACAAAAATAAATCAAGCAAAATGACATGACAAAAATAAAACAATCAGAGGAAATAAATTGCTAATTAAAATAAATGAAATAACAAAACAAAACATACTTTAAAGGTGGTATGGGAATGGATCAATCATAGCCAAAAGTAAGTAAACAAATAAAAGATTTAGATCTGAAATTCACATAAAAATTCAAATCTCAATTCACGCCTTCCATTTAAATTAAAATTCATAAATTGTAATTTAATCAATCGAATCTTAGATCCTTAGATTTAAACAACTAAATTCAAAATCTAACTATTTCATTCTGTCCCATTGGAACTTTAGATTTGAATCTAATGAAATCTAAGTCCTAACTATATCATTATATCCTTTTAATTAAACAAAGAATATAAACTTAAAATAATAAAAAAAAAACAATCATAAAAGAAATTCAAAAATTGGATGTTTCATGGTTCTAAAAGCTTATCTGAAATTTATTTAATGAAAGATTTCATGTACAAAACATTGGAAAAATATAACAAAGACAATCAAAATAAATTTACAAAATAATATGCTCACTTATAAAATTCGTGTATGCTCCTTTGTCTCTTGTGTATTCTCCAATGTTCAGTCCACTTTGGCTCCTGATCAAATTTGAGTTTGGCCATGGTGGAATGGACTATTTATAGGCTTTGACGGGTGGAGATTTAGTCTAATTTTAGATTATGCATGAATGGCTTGGATTAAATCTAACTTAAAAATGAATGGATTGGATTAAAAATAGAAAAGGCTAAGGTTTACCAGGCATACACGAATTTAGTGACTTAGGGATCAAGTTGGCTTGGGGTTTAAGTAAGGAAATTCGAAAATCATGGGATTGGTTGGCTTGGGGTGAATTTTACATGTGGAATTAGGGTTTCATGTAATGCATGCAATGAGATTAAAATTTGAAATGCATGAATGGTTGGATGCATGGGAGATGACATGGCCAAAGAGTTGACTTGTGAAGTTTGAATGAGGTGGAGAAGATATGGGAAAATTGTGTGGATGGAGAGTGATTAGGAGGTGATGTGTGTGTGATGTGGCATATGCGCATGGATTGGGATAGGGTTGCTTGGGTTCCAAGTTGGGTTAGATCCAAATGAATGGCTATGATTACTTTGGGTTTAGATCTAATGGTTCTAAGGATATTTGGTTAAAATAAAATATAAAAATAGTAAGGTTTTTAATGGAGGGTTGAGATTCAAAAGTTGATCTATATGATGGATGAAATGTTTGGCCTAGATCTAACATGAATTATGTATGCAATGGATTAGGTAAGCTAGCTCTAGGGTTTTCCTAAGCTTATGTATGAAATGGATGGTTTGGATTAAAGATGACTGATGAATGGTGTGGATGATAGGTGCATGGACAAGGTGTAACGCCCCGCCCTCTCCGAGAAATCCGAGTCTAATTTTTTTTTTTATAATAAAACATCGGAAGAGAGCGGGCGGCGTCATGATGCGAGTTAAGTTCAGACTACTCAAGTTTGAACCTTAACTGGCCACCCATGTGTACATGGACTAGACCATGATAATGAATCACACATGGAACTAACATCAACATGCGGAATGACCTAGATTAACTGCAGAATAGAAAGACTAGATAGCAAGTAACAGTCTCAAACATTAATTAACATAAATCATCCATCCAAAGTTATTAACCTAATCAAACCATAGCAAGTAATGACTTATTACATGTCCAACAAAATATAGTTCGAATGACAATAATATAAAGAAGTCCAATCCAGCATTCAAGCGCTTAGGCTTGGCTCCCCTCCCGGTCAACGACCTTTTCTTTCCCTTTCCTTGTACCTGCATTCTCCTCTGAGGATAGAATTAGGGCGTTAGATCAACGCGCCCAGTAGGTTCCCGATTAGGGCTACCACATGAACAGCATATAAAACATGCATATATAACATATTACGTGATCATCAAAAACAGGTAAAACAATGCTATGATGTATGCACATGCAATGAGCATCCCCCATCATGTACATTCATAGCCACCATCATGTTACTCCTCCTGGCGTGACTTGCACCGCCGAAGGAGGACGTAACTCATAACTTGAAACACTGTAGAACCTCATTCATAATCCCATGTCTATGCATGAGATGCCAATGCCTATCTGCCATTTGTTAATGCATAATATATCATTTGAAACAAATAAAATAAAATAAGAGTCTCATAAGAAAACTGGGGTAAAACTGTGGTTACAAGTAGGTAGGAAACCTACTGAAGAATTACTTCAGCGTCCGTTCTTTCTTAGGCTTTATCCGGTCACAGCTCGCAGTCGTGCACCGTCACAGAGATCCGTCACCTTATTCACATAAATCATGAACCAACTTTAATCCTTTACTTCATTTGATTCCCATTTTTGAGTCTAAGTCCACAAATACCAACTCATGGGGTTCGGCCATACACTAGGGCCGAACCTCATCATCTTGATTTGGTCCTACTTTCAAGTCCTTCCATTATTGCCCATATTTACAATTTTTGCCATTGGCTCATCTTTTATAATAATTTATGTCCATAGAAATATTACCTAAAACAAATGTTTATAGGTGGGGTTCGGCCATACACCTTGGCCGAACCTCACTTATTTCACTTAGGTCCATTTTTCATCTCATGATTGTGACCCTTATTTACAAACGTGCCATTGCTACCAATACCTTGATTAAACTCTACAACTTTCCCACAACCTTAACATGGTTCAGTCATGTTTTGGCCGACCAAAACAGTAAACATAATTCCATCTTAAATCACATACGCATACATAAAATGACCCATGAAAACAGTCCATGGGGTTCGGCCATACTCATGGCCGAACCCTTATGGTTCTTTTGCTCAATAACGTCCATTATTTAAATACCAATTGGCTCTACCCCTTAGCCATGTTAAACACATAGTTTAGCCATCCTATGGCCAATCCAAAACAGCAATCTTACTTTCATTTAATTACATAAACACTCACCGCTATGGGTATGGTTTTTATCTCTCCAAAAACCATACCAAATATCAAATACTTTTATGGGGTTCGGCCATCCAATGTGGCCGAACCCTATGCCCATGTTTTAACCCTCTTTAAAACATGTATTTTAAATCTAATAAAACATGTAAAAACAGTCCTAACTTGCATGGTTTTAAATTTCAAAAACCATCCAAAAACAGTCCATGAAAGTCTATGGTTTCCATGTTTCCCAACATGAAAACCAACACTCTTTTACATGGGGTTCGGCCCTCCATGATGGCCGAACCCAATGGTTGTGTTTACTATTTTTAAATCTCCAATAATCATGTAATAAACAATATATTATTTTCAGGTTTTACCTTTCAAAGAAACCATCCAAAAACCAACACAATTTCATGGGATTCGGCCATCCAAGATGGCCGATCCCCATCGTCCATTTTTCCAATTTTTATCCACTGATTTAGACCACATAAGCTTCAGCCTTTTCTGACATCCGAATCCATGTTTTAAACCTTTCTAAGACATGCATTTGAATCTTAAATCAACCCAAAAACAGTTCATAAAACCCATGGTTTTCATGTTTCCAAAACATGAAAACCAAGCAATCTTTTACATGGGGTTCGGCCCTTCATGGTGGCCGAACCCAATGGTCATCTTTACCATTTCTAAACCTCCATTAATCAAGGTTAAACATTGGTATATTCGGCCATGACCATAGCCCAATACACACCCCATTTGTTCCATGTTTTTCAACAAAACTCAATAGAAATACTTACCAATTTTCCAAGCCTTTCTTCTTGACTTTTGATCCTTGCTTCCTATCTTTTATTTCTTCCTTTCTTCCTTAATTCCTTGCTGGTTTAATCTTGAATAATTGGTGCCAAAAACTTCTGCTGTTCTAGCCAAGAACACGAATTGGAGAGAGGGAGAAAGAGATGGGAAAAACTTGGGTTTGCAATGACAAAAATCGGCTAAACATGGGGTTCATTGCTTTTGTATTTCAGCCACCATGACCTCTCAGTTCCCTCATAACTTCTTAACAAAATCGATGGGCATTGGGTGCCATCCAAGGCACCCCTTGGCACCTACCCATGCAACCATTCAATTTACCATTCATCTCATCTCAATCCCATGTATTCTCATTTAAAATACATTATGGAAATCACCAAAACAAGTCCCCAACGTGTGGGACTTGTTTTGGTTGGTTTGAGACCAGCCAACCTCTTCAAATTTCCACTCAACTCACTGATTTTACAGCCCCTTCAATTTCCCTTTTGACTCACTTGAACTCAAGGCTATTTAGATTTCCATCTCAACTCACCCAACTCACATACTTAATGCATTTCATTTAATGCACATGTGTTGACTCACTACTTGATTTAATTCCAACTCACTTCAGTCCCACTCAACTGATTTAACTCATATTTTAGCTCCCTTGAGGGTCCACACGGTCAACCATAGTCAACTCGACCCGTTGGGTCCACCTTTAGCTCCTTGACCCGTTTTTGACTCCATGACCCAATTATGGGTATTTTGGTCATTTGTAATTGGTTTTTACATATGGATCAAGCCTACCCATTTTTCTCCACTTGATTTCCAATCAAATAGGCTTAACCCCATTTAACTTAAGTTCACAAAACGGTCAAATAATTCAGTAAGACCCGATGGGTCCCTTTTGGGCCCTTTGACCCATTTAGCCATTTTTGACCCAAATGATGAAAATTACCCATTCAATCAAACTTAACATTCATAATGTGCTCATATGATTTTAATTTGAGCAATGGCCCCACCATTTCCTTATTTGACATCACAATTATTAAATTCACCAAATCCAGGGGCATTTTCGTAATTATCCATTTCATTGAGAAATTGGGGTGTTACAGAAGGCTTTGGGTGTGTGGACATAGGGTTTACACAGCAAAACTCGAATATGGGCTTTGAAGCTTCTGGACTTTGAGCAATTGGACTTCCATTGGACTTCTTGACTTGGACTTCAAGCACATGGATTTGAACTTGGGCCTGCTGGAATTGGATTTGCACATTGGCCTGGCCCACTTGGAGAATGCGCATGGGATACTTGTGCTTGGCCCAATGCTTGGCCTTTGGAGCATAGTTTGGCCCAATGGGCGTGGATTTCTAGCCCATAAATTGAAATTCAGATTCTGGCCTCTTGAATTGCGATTTCTCTCTTCAGAATTTAAATAATTAACTCACCACTTAAAATCTAAAAATATTGAATTAATCTAAACTTTCATAATTGGATCCAGATTAATCAACTTACAATAAAAATCATAAAAGTGGTCACAAATTAATTATTAAAAATTCTAGTTCTTCCAATTTTAAGCACAAAAGTTGCAATTTTCCACTGATTTTGATTGATTTCCTGTATTTTCTATTTTAATCTACAAAACTAACAAACAACATTAATTGTATCTAATATATACAAAATTGAAGGTTCTATTAATGGAAAGAGTAAAGGGAAAAGGAAAGGGCCGTGTGGAGTATTAACGGAAATAAACAGGGAGTGTTTTACCGTGGATGGAATTCATGAAGGGTGTGGGTCTCCAAGGGGCCCACACGGGTTTGGGTTGTTTTTATTATTCCTTTAATTTACTTAAACATGTAAGATTTAGATTTTAATTTAATCATGAGATATAAATTTTATAACAAAGCAACCTCTATCTCTAATTTGTCAAAATATGAATTTTAGTAGCTTCTTAATTAATTTCTCTCTAAATCATATTTATTTAATTTAATTCTCTTTCTATAGAAATTTATTTTCTAAAAACAAAGATTTGAACACTAAATTTGACTAAGCATTTGAATTAATATTTTATTTAAGGTTACTATCTTTTCAATTTTGTTCAAATTGTTTTAATTGGGTATTTCATTTTTCTCACTAATTAGTGGGGAGCTAATTATAATTCTATATTTTAGAGAGTATTTATTTTTAAAGCATACCCAACTAAATAAATCTCAACGTGAACGAATTTTAATTAACCTCACAAATTTCTATTGTAAATTCAACCAAGAGTGTGGGTTCCAAAGGGCCCACACGATTTGGAGTATCCTATTTTATAAAATAAATATATATCACTAATTAAATCTCCATGGGAAAGAATTTGAACAAAACTAATTTTTATGATAAATTCAACCAAAGAATGTGGGTCCCATGAGTTCACCTAAAATTATTGATATTAAATTTACAAATTTGTAGTTGACTAATTCTAATTGAAATTCCAACCTTGGGAATTAAATCTAACTTGCTAATTTAAATTTTCCATTCACTTAATTTCAATTCGAGGACGATAAATTTGTAAGCTTCTAATTGAGAAGAATGTGTGTTGTTCCCAAATAATTTTAATAAAATAAAATAATATACTAATAAAAACAATTTCAATTTCTAACTAATTCTACCCACTTCTGCTGACAAGCTACTCCGGATTGGGTCACTACATCCTACACCCTTAAAGAAATTCATCATCAAAATTTAGCTAACGCTCATACTTTGTTCATCGAACAACCTTGCTTACATTTATTGTATAATCACATTCCACTCCCACGTACTTCCTACATTTATATTACTCCTACCAAGTATCAGAGATCTCATCCATCGACCTAATCCACAAACTCCTAACCGATCCATGCATAATCTCTCGAGCCACACAATGATAAGATATCCTACCTGGTACTACATTATTACCTCTCACACCTAATATGCGTGACTTCTCCAAGAATACCTCTCAACACAAGAATCATAATCTCAACTAAGTACATCTTCAGTCACACGTTACCCTTCATTTAGTTGCCACTGGTGTTCCACAATATTCCAAGGTCACGTAACCACCATAATCTTACAATCTAGCACACAACTCACGTCACTCATAATGTTCCAACCAATACATGTCTAACAACCTAAAAATCTAACTTGGAAAAACAATACCTTCTCGTCAATTACCTCAAACCTCATTATCCGTCAGAGTAACTCCCTTGGGACTTAAAGTGCTATAAACCATTAGAATTGTTAAGACTTCCCTTTACTCAAAATTTCTTGTAAGGAGAAATTTGAGAATTCTACCAATCTTCCAAATCAAATGATAATCTAATCAACAACCACCTTACTAATCCTAAGGATTAATTTTAACTTCAGTCTAGGCAATCTAGCCATAGTCCAATATACCCAATCTAGGGAGTTGTCTACGTTTAAGGTTGCCTCTTCCAGTAATTTTAGTAAAACCAAAACTGAATTAGTTTCACGTCAAGGCAGGAATTCCGAACAACAACTAAACACCAATAGAACCAAAACTCAGTTAAACCACATCTCTTTAGAACTCTACTAACTTCTTTGAATCAAAATGTTAATTTAAACATCACATTCGTAGACCACACAATTGCCACGCCCCTTAAATATTTATACCCTCACTCAGCCTAAGGGAAAAGGGGTCTAATTTGTCTCTAGTCTCGGCCCAACCTCGTACTCACTGTCGGAGAGTGTTGAACCGGAGTTCTGATACCACCTGTAATGCCCCGCTCTTTTCTATAGCCTAAAAGGGTCGTGGCCCTCTTAACTGCAGGCTGAACGGGCGTGATCCAACGTAACAACATAACTATCGGTCTTACATCACAGATTTGTGTCTGGGGGAGATAAGTATAAGTGTGTGTGTGTGTGTGTGTGTGTGTGTATATATATATATATATATATATATATATATATATATATATAAAAGATTATAGATAAAATAAATAAAGCCATCAAATCCTTCATGCCCAACTACACCCTACACAAATCTTAATGTCATCCACAAAAAATGAGAGGGACAACATCTACTATTAATATCAGATCTAATCTCACAGATCTGCTCACAACCTAATCCATAAAAATAAAATCAACTAATATTCTCAAAATTATCAAATAATCGAGTCTTACAAAAATAAACAATACCAATAATTATGTTCAACCACATAATTCAACCCCATGCTAAGCACCTAAACACTCATCCATAGCAGCTTCTAACTATCGGTATTCTCCTCTAAACCTAAATCCAGAGGATTACTTGCAATGTAAGGGGTGTGAGCTCTAAGCGCAATGAAAGAATACAATAACATATCCAACATGATATCTCCATTATTTTTAATAATAAATACGATCTTAAAGCATAGTTAAATAAATATGCGTTTAATGTCCATGCACTATGCCATGCAATTAAAAAATGTTCAATGCACAAGCTCGGTGCATCATCCATCCACAACACTACCCACTGTATTTGGTGGTCTTCCAGCCGAAGCAAGGCCTACAATCTTCCACAGCATGTTACTTCCCATATATAATGGGGCCTACACAACACAACCACCCACCAAATAACAGTCTTTGTGATCTCTCATGGCCTACAAAACAAACCTACCACATGCGTGGTACTTCTCACTAAAAGTGAGGCCTCAAACTACCACCGTCGTGGTCATCATGAAAGATCATAGCCAACACCTCCATGCCCATTCTATGAATATGAAGACGCCATGCTCAATGCCATGTCTACCATGCATTATCTCTATCATCATGCCATGAATCTAAACATTATCCACATACTCTAAACAGTAATATACGATATCAAATTATTCTAAATATCACATACATGTTTCAAGATATCAACATTTATCTCAATAATATCACACATGCGTAATAACAAATCACATCACATCATTATTGTCGTAGCAATTCAATATCATAAATAAATCTCTATTCTCCACAAACAACCTCAAACAATAACAACACATCCATCCAAGTTGAATATAATTATTGGACCTTTCAACAATGTCAACAGCTAATTTCAACTATTCGGGTAGACTGAGTCTCCTTACGGCCATTAGAACACTTAGCCAATCCCCTTGCATTACAGTGAGTAAGCACCGGATTATACCATTGTTCCAACATATTATACCCAGTTCATTTCATCGGTCCAATGTTATATTCCCCAAACACATTACATAATGCAATATTTTTCCATTGCTCAACCGCCTAAACAAAATAGAGAATATCATGCACAAAAAATTAATGTATTGTTTTCCCTCACCTAGAACTTTGTGAGCGTGTAAGTGATTAATCCAAATGCTTTCCAACTTGAAATCAATCAATAGAAAGTCTGGGAAGTGCTGCACATAAATGTATTTGAAGGTTCCAAGTATTATAATGTCACTTCCAACTCAAACTAAATAATTGTATGAAAATTATTAAACATAAACAATTGGCGCTGCCTCGACTATGATCTACAAGTTATTCTAAGATCCAAAGTTATGAATAAGGTTTGTAGGCTCAAATAAAAAGAAAAAGGAATAAACTCGATACTTTCTTTTGCTCAAGAAGATGGGTAATTGATACATATAGATAGTTTTAAACAACAAATCATTTGCAAAGTGGATTATTACACTTACAAATCGAATCGTTTCAAATCAATTAAACAAAATAAAACATAAGTAATTTAAACAAATAAAAGAACACTTTGGGAAGGGAAAGCATGGGTAGATAGATTCCTTTAAACAACTTTTCTTTAGAATACTTCAGAAAATATATGAGAAAAATAAATAAACAAATTATTAAAAACATAAACTGATAATTTAAATAATTTTGCAATTAAAATAAATAAGGAGGGAGTACTTTGAACAAAATAAGTAATTGCAACTTCGTCTATTAGATATCTAAATCCATTAATTACATTATTGAAAAATCATATGTAGTGAAAACCATAGATAATGAAACCGTTGAAAACCATATGTAATGAAACTATATGAGTGATGAAAGTAATAAAGTAATGGGAAGAATGAAAGGAAACACAAGGTTCGGCTGAGAGAAATGGCTTAAAGTAATGAATAAAACAAAGGATTACAACAAGGTTTTAAAGTAATGAATAAAACAAAGGATTACAACAAGGTTATATTGAACAGGTTATTTGAGAAAAGTGTAATATGTATGTATTTTTCTTTTTCTTAAAAGCACTCCAAAGAACCACAGATAAAATTAAGAAGCCCAAATTTCAATGAAATAGGGAAGGATACCTAAAAACGAGAACCATAATAATAAAATACAAAGATAATGCTCATATGAAATTAAAGTGAAAATCAGATTTAACGGAATCTATTAATTAGCCTTTCAAGAAGTAGATAAAATCATAGGCAAAGGCTAAAATACTGTGTTCAATAAGCAGGTATAAGTGAACCTGAAATTTGGACAGGCCCAAAACTATGGATGGTACAAACTTGCATTAAGTTTAAAATAAAATTTAATGAATCAGTAAACTTTACACGTTCCTGGTTGGACTTACTATAGTTTTGCATAATCAACACTTGGCAACACTTGGCAACTTGATTGATGAAGAAAGGTTGGCTGCCTTTAACATTCAATTATAAAATAGTTTCTCTTTTGCAAATCAGGTTGAAGGTAAAATCAAGTAATGGATGGCCTCAAAACCTTGCTCATAACTGGCTTAAACTACCCTAGAAGAAAAGTAAAGGAATAAAGAAAACCACCGTACATGTATACAGTTTGACGTTGTTCACTGTGCGGTGGTTGAGAGGGCAACAGTTGGTCTTGCTGCTGAGATCCGAGCCGAGCAAAGAGGGAAAGAGAAGAGGGAGCGATGATGGAGGTGTATTTGGTGTAGTAGGGAAACCAATGTCAGATCGGATAGTTTTTCTAATGAGATTAGTAAATAAAGAAAGAAGGGAGATACCTGAGAGATATCCGAGAGTAGGGATGAGATAATAGGAATTTCCAAAGATGGGGAGAGAAGAAGGGAGGTGTCAGTCCTAATCGATTTGTAGTCGTAATAAGAAAGGAAAAAGGGAGCCAAGAGGGATGGGATTAGGAACTTCCATCAAGAGTTTAGGGATTGTTTCCGTTTGGAGATGGAAAGAGGGGAAAGAGGTCAATTTTGGAAAACCCTCGAGGCATAAGGTGGGATTTGGATATGAGGGAGGAGAGGAAGGAAAGAGTAAAGGGAAAAGGAAAGGACAGTGTCGAGTATTAACGAAAATAAACAGGGAGTGTTTTATCGTGGATGGAATTCACGAAGGGTGTGGGTCTCCAAAGGGCCCACACACGTTTGGGTTGTTTTTATTATTCCTTTACTTTACTTAAACATGTAAGATTTAGATTTTAATTTAATCATGAGATCTAAATTTTATAACAAACCAACCTTTATCTTTAGTTTGTCCAATTATGAATTTTAGTAGTTTCTTAATTATTTTCTCTATAAATCATATTTATTTAATTTAATTCTCTTTCTATAGAAATTTATTTTCTAAAAACAAAGATTTGAACACTAAATTTGACTAAGCATTTGAATTAATATTTTATTTAAGGTTACTATCTTTTCAATTTTGTTCAAATTGTTTTAATTGGGTATTTCAATTTTCTCACTAATTAGTGGGGAGCTAATTATAATTCTATATTTTAGAGAGTATTTATTTTTAAAGCATACCCAACTAAATAAATCTCAACATGAACGAATTTTAATTAACCTCACAAATTTCTATTGTAAATTCAACCAAGAGTGTGGGTTCCAAAGAGCCCACACGATTTGGAGTATCCTATTTTCTAAAATAAATGTGTATATATATATATATATCACTAAATAAATCTCCATGGGAAGGAATTTGAACAAAACTAATTTTTATGATAAATTCAACCAAAGAATGTGGGTCCCATGAGTTCACCTAAAATTATTTATATTAAATTTACAAATTTGTAATTGACTAATTCTAATTGAAATTCCAACCTTGGGAATTAAATCTAACTTGCTAATTTAAATTTTCCATTCACTTAATTTCAATTCGAGGAGGATAAATTTATAAGCTTCTAATTGAGAAGAATGTGTGTTTTTCCCAAATAATTTTAATAAAATAAAATAATATACTAATAAAAACAATTTCAATTTCTAACTAATTCTACACACTTTTGCTGACCTGCTACTCGGGGCCGGGTCACTGCAAAGTCTGACTATAAATGACAGTCCAGATCAAGACTTAATACCGCCGACAGGTCGTTGTGACCGATGT
This sequence comes from Chimonanthus salicifolius, assembly GCA_013350335.1. NCBI lineage: Eukaryota > Viridiplantae > Streptophyta > Magnoliopsida > Laurales > Calycanthaceae > Chimonanthus > Chimonanthus salicifolius. The sequence goes on along the minus strand of CM023541.1, from coordinate 22,262,923 downwards.
GTCGGTGGACAAGAAACCGAGGGGTCATATGTCCACGACCGGTCGTAAGATGTCAATGGCGATGGATCGCCGATACAATGTGTTATCCGGTTCCTCTTGGTGTCAAACACTTTTTAGGCTTAGTTCATTTTCCAGATATGATGTCTAAGCCTAGGGATGGTCCTCCTTAGGTCTGGGTTCCACCTAAGGTCATCTATGGCTAATAACCTTCCGTGATTGCCATACATGTGTTGATCCGTTGAGTCTTCATACTTCAACCAACACTTCAGTTTTGAGTCTTGAGTCTATGGATACGATGGGTAACAATCAAGGTTCATTCCAAGAGGGAAATGCCCTAGAAACCACCTCAGTCCAATAAGAAGAGAAAATTTCAACACAAGGGATCTTCATTTAGAAGGAGCCAACTATCGGTAGGACAAACAAGTAATGCAGGTCCAAGGCAACTGGTGTGTTACTCGTGTAATCAGCTTATGCACACGGTAAAGCAGTGCCCTTACTCTAAGGCCCCATGGTCGGGAGAAAGACTATGCTACAATTGTCGAAAGCCAGGACTGTAATGACCCGACTTTTGGGTCACGAGACATCGATGTACCCCAAGAGTTTATTTCATCAAATTCCAACTTTATTAGACGATCAACTTGAGGAAAATTAATTTGGCTCAAATCCAAACTATTTATCTCGATATTTTGTCTGAGCATTGAAAATTAGATAGCTTAGTCAAATTAATTTTCCTTTCGTGTTTTAAATTTGGTTTCTTGGATTTAATTGTTTTAAATTATTTTGACTTTAATTTTTTATTAAATTGTCCCTCAATTTTATCGTACTTGATTTTAATTAAAATCCCTACCCAAGTTTGATCCGACTAGGCAACTTGGGTACCCCATCTTAATTAGTCAACTTAGATTTCTTATTTTAAATAATTAAATACCCCAAAATATTTTAAATACAAAATAAAGAAACTAAGACAATTGAGAAATACGATGACTAGACCAAACCCTCTCAACCAATCTCTTACTTGACCCGAAAACCAATTACATTAAACCCATATACCCATGCCTCATCCTTTCCTTCTAATTTCTCCCTCATGACCCGATTTCCCAACCCAATCTCATCCAATCACCCTCTCAAAACAAACACTCTCGAAACTCTCTCCTTTTCTCTTTCCAACCGTTTCCTCTCCTTATCCCTCCACCATGCGGCAATTTCCTCTCCCACTCTCACGATCTCTCTAACTATCTCATGGACAACCCATTCTTTGCAATGGAGAACCCCTCACACCATCGAACCTCTCTCCTTCTCTCTTTGTATCTTCTTCTATCCACAATTTGTGCTTAGCACTAACGACGGTAGGAGCACCAGCACCAAATAGTATTTTATTTTATTTTATTTTTCTGAAAATAAAAACCTCGAGATACGTGAAATTAAATTTTAAAATAAACTGGTAAAACCCATTAGAAATCAAGTGTCCAAGGTCGAAGGAGAAATTCATGTGATTTTCAAATCTTTTGAATGACAGAATATTCAATAAAACAAATTACCAAGATGCCCTTCAAGTCTCCGAACTCGAAACCCGATCAAACTGGGGCCCACACTCCCCCCACTACTACTGAAACCCAAAAATCTCGAAAGATTGGGTCGGGTCATTACACGTACCTTCGTGGCTTCTCGCAAGAATTTCCCATGCTTCTTGTGCGGTCTCATAATGATGTGCAAAGATTATATTTATAATCTCGCAAGTGCACGACCATTTAATAGTATAGCGATTTAGTACGAGATTGAACCCAAAGGAAATCCACAAAATATATGCTTAAATTAAATTGATACTTGTTAAAATATGTAATGTTAAGAAATTAAATTCAAGGAATTACAATTTAAATCTAGAAAACCAAAGTAACACCATCCTTATCTAAATTATGAATTTAACAAGTCGAGAATCAAATCCATCTTCTTTTTATTAAATTGGTGAAATAAGAATAATGGTAGTTTCATCTTAATTTAAAATCACATGTTTTAAGATCAAAATATCACAACTCCAACCCTAGTTAAAGAATCTTTTAGAGAGGGAGATTGATTTGATACATGAATTAAAGAATGAAAGAATGGGCATACAAGAAATAAAATAAAAACATAAATTGAACATCTTTTATACAACATACATACAAAGTGACTAATGTAACTAAAGACATGAAATAAATTGACAAATAATGTAGATGACATAATAAATAAATGCATAATTTAAAGGTGGTTATGGAATTCTTCTCTTATCGTCCAAAATGAATAAATAAATAAGAAACCTAGATCAGAAATTCAACGTATAGAATTCAAAATCAATTTACACCACTTAATTAAAACTCATAAATTTTTATTTAATTAAAGTTTTGATCTTAGGTTCAACATTCACAACCTAAGACTTTAATTAAACAAAGAATACAAATTAAAAATTAAAAGAAAGCATGAAAGATATCTTGAATAAGCGGACTTTTCAGGATTCTAAAATGGACGTCTCTTATTTATTTAATGAAAGAATTCAAGTGCAAGAGTTGGAATAAAAAAACATGAAAGACAATAAACTAAATTCGTGTATGCTCCTTGTCTGCACTGTGTATTTCTAGCCTTAGGTCCTTTTGAGCTCCAGGTCAAATTCGAATTTTGTGTTGTGCTTAGTGCTCTATTCATAGGCTCAGGGTTAGAATGGACGGTTGGGATTTAATCTTGGTATGAGTGATTAATGAATTGCTTGGATTAGATCTCATTAGAATTGGGTGGTTGGGATTAAAATTTCCAAAAGGTTAGAGTTCAACATGGTGTACACGAATTTGGATGTGTATAGGTGGCTTTGGAGTGGAGTGCATGCAAGGAGAGAGGGAATATAGGAATTGGATTAGGCATGTGACTTTCGAGTTTGGCTAGGTAGGATTAGGGTTTGTTTTGTGCATTGGAAAATGGATGGATGGGATTAAGAGATGAGATGAATGGATGGATGGATGATAATGAGATGATGTGGAGGGTTGACTTAGTGTGAAATTCCAATGGAGTGTTTGTGGATTGTGAAAATCGTGTGTGACATGGAAGATTGGGATGATGAGGTGTGTTGGGATCTTAGGAGTGTATCTAGATGTGTTTTTGTCTAAGTGTATGGAGAGGTTTTAGGTGCTAAAATCGTGTGGAGTGTGTGTTGGATGCATAGGGTGGTGACAAAGCATGGGCGAATGGAGGCTTACTTGAGCTCCAAGATGTTCTAACTTAGGGTTTGGTGAATGGATGGCTAAGATTGGTATGGGTTAAATCTAATGGTTCTAGGGTTAATGGGCTAAAATAAATTATAAAAATGGTAAGGTGTCTAATGGAGGGTTTGGATTCAAAGTGGAGATGGATAGATCATATGATGAATGGCCTAGATCTAGTGCAAATTATGTATGTGATGGATGAATGTGAAAGCTCTAGGGTTTTCGTAATGATGTGGATGGTTGTGATGAAATGTCCTAATATCTAATGGATTAAATGATTGATGGATGATCTAATTGGATAGATGAATAGGTGATGCATGGATGGATGTAATCCTAAAGTAAATCTAGATGATGGATAGGTTGGATGGTCTCGATCTAATGTTAATGTATGAATGGATTAGATGTGAAGGTGGATCCAAGGTTTGACCTAATTTTAATGCATGAGATGGAGGGTTAAGATTTAAGATGGAGATTGGATGGTGTGGATATGAAATTGGTATGGAGGAGAGAGGTGATTAGGGTTATAGATTTTGGCCATGGTTAATTGGGTATGGACTTGGGTGAAATTTGAACATGATCCATGGAGCAATTGGACTTTGGACTTGGACCTCAACTCATGGACTTCATCTTAGGCTCACTTATCTTAAACTTGAACTTGGCGTGAGAACTTGGGCCTTTGTTGGACTTTGGAGTGTACATTGGCCAGGCCCAATTGTGTGAAATGTGCATGGATTGTCTGTGGCCTGGCCAAATGCTGGCTTGTGGAGATAAGCTTGACCCAGTTGGATTGGATCTTGGCCCATTTATCTTGAATTTCAGGTTTTGGCACTTGAATTGCATTATTTCTCTTCCGGAATTAAATAGTTAACTTCAACACTTTGAAATATAAAATATTGATTTAATCTAGACTCTCATAGATGGATCTAGACTAACCAATTTACATAAAAATTCTAGAAGTGCAGTGAAATTAATCATAAAAATTTCAGGTCTTCACTTTTAAGCTCTAATCTTGTAATTATCCACTGAATTGAGATGATTTCCTGAATTCTTCATTTTTAGTCTACAAAACTTGAAAATAACATTAAATGCACCAATATATATAAATATGAGAGCTAACTGATCCAATAATCAGGAGTAAAAATGTAATATTCCAGTGCTCAACATCTCACACATCATGATTCTCTTGTATTCAATGGGTGCACAATTCAAAGCATTAAGAGCTCTACCATTTGTAGTGTACATAACATTTTCATTTGGAGACCATTTGGAGTATTCCTTAAGTTCAATGGTTTTAGAACAAGTAGCCGCATCCACTATCTCTTCCATAGGTTTTTTCCAACCTTGTCTAACCGATTCCATATGGAACCATCAATGGATATGAAGAAGCTTTAATTCTTGCTTTGCAAGAAGTATAATTTGATCCATCGATGTATGGGGGTTTAGAGATGGCATGACTTTCTCCAATGGACATGATTTTAGCACTTGGATCACTCGGATGGTTAAATCCTTAAAATGAGCACGGGGCTCAAATACCAATTGAAAGTTTCCTTTTGCTAGAACCCGATTATCCCAAGGGGGGTGAATAGGATAATCGCCAAATTTGTGTTCTTTTGAAATTCTACTTGATTAACAATAATTTAAAGTGTGGAATTAATTAATATTAATGAAGTGCTAATGTGTGAACAAGAGAATGCACAATTAAGCAAGATCACACAATAAGCTCAAACACCATGAACATAAGATTTATACTGGTTTGGTTTAGACAAACTTACATCCACTGTTGAGACTCACCCAGCCTTGGGTTATCTCTAAATTCACTAAGTGGGGAATTACACCAACACTAAAAGAATAGGACTTCCACCTATCCAATTGATTGAGAATTTCACCCAATTCATTCCCTTTTTTTTTTTAATAGTTGTACAAGAGTAAATCCTCTTTAGTACACTTGACAAGATAAAATGATTTAAAAAAAAAAATCAAACTAAGAAGCACTTGCCTTTGAAGCTTTGCAACGTGTAGATGAGCTTCTTGAATCTCTCCCAATGTGATGTTGGATGAAGACGTTGATGCTTGATGTAGAGCAATCACAATCCTTGGGAGGGTATCTAGGAAATTGGGTTACCAATATTTACCCTAAAAGATAGTTTAATCATGCTATCTTAATCTCAATCTAAATTGATTAGATACTTGAATGATTTGCAAATGTTTTGCCAAGAGAGAATAAACCACTAATTTTTGGTGTTTGAGAGTTTAACACTATTACATGCATATCGTAAACGCTCTCCAAGGGATCCTAAAACTCTCCAATGAATGGAGTATTTATAGAGGTGAAAAGAATTTTCGAGTCACTAAAACACATGATTGATTGTGCAATGGCGATCAATTGTCCGTGTTCGAAAGTGACTTCCACCAACCCGACCGTTGAGCATTAAATACACAATAACGACACAAAAATGATCACACACAATAGATCACCCACACGATTGATCATGATTATCCTTTCAATGTTCAGTTTGGAGAATGCCTGATATGGCTTGAGGGGCATGAGAAGGGGTGCTTCTTCTTCCTCTTCAACCTCAATTTCTTCTTTGTCTCCTTCTTCTCCCTCATTTCCTTTTTCATTATCCACTTCCTCTATATTTTCTACTTCGACTCTCATCCTCATTTCCTTGATCATCTCCTTGGACTCCTTCATCTCCTCTTTCTCCCACATTCATATCAACACCTTGAGGTTCTTCATCCTCAGACCCAGTCCAATAAGTTTCTTCTCCTTCATCCTTTTCATGATGGACAAAAGGAGTGGGTTCCCTTACGACCAATTGTCTGTTATCCCTTCTACTAGGGAGTTTAGAAGGTTCCATTACAGGTGCATCAGAGGGTGTTTCCTCTAGATTAAGAAGAGATGGCCTAGTATCTCTAGAAATCTCTTTCCCTTTTCGGGTCTTAGGCCTCTTTGGAGGAGGGGAGGATGCTACAAGGTCTTTCTAAGTTTTAGGGTTCTTGTAGTTCTTGGGTAATCTCACTCTAGGCATGATTTCAGATTTTTCAATCAAATCACATGGAAGAAACGAAATGAGGATCGATTTAGAGCCTTACCCAAACAAAAATCTCTCAAATCCGTGAGAGAGGAGGCCACACGTGATGGAGGAAGATTTTCTCCAGAGTATTTCGACGATTAATCTGTCGGGGTGTGAAATCTAGAACATAAGGCATGATGAATTGTCGGGTTTTAAGAGGAAAAGGGGGTAGAACGGCCGAAGGGGAAGGAGAGAATGATCTTCAATTAGCGCAAAGGTTAATTTAAAAACCCCAATTCGACACAGATGATACATTGTCCTAACGATCTGTCTTCCTGCCGATGAATGGCCATGACAAATGCAAATTTTCTTCCTAAAATTTGAATTTGTTTTGAAAAATCTGCTCTTGATTTTCAACAACACATATGGCATACACAAATCATATTTAACATGATAAGCATCACATATACCATAAAAACATCTTGCAATTGATCAAATTAAAAATCGCATGTTTAAGCTGGGTACAATGATCAAAACCATGCAAGAAACAAGATATCAAATCATACATCATCTAGTCATGCAAATAAACACCATGTTTAACATATTGAAACTGAAATGTACCACATGGAAATTGAGTTTCCATGGAATGTATGATTTTTCCAAGAAAGACTTGTAAGGACCCGCCCGTTCTAACACAACAAACAGGGCCTTATACGTTTCGAACACGATCCAATAATGGGAAACATGAAATCCATGGCTCAAAATATTCTTTTTTTAATAATCAACTTACATTTGTGCAACTTCATTAACAAAATTTCAATGATCAGAATGCAGAGTCATTCAATGACTTAGCCATGCCAAAACACGTGTTCCCATCTAGGATTAGTTCTTATCTAATATGGAATCAATTCAATAGTCCAACAAAAAGAAATAATCCTTCATCATAAAAGAAGTCTAATCTCAAATCCTTACGGTAGATTACTATGAACAAAATCAAAGGCTTCCCCAACTACAAGTTGGAGACAGAAGAACTAACCATAAACCAACAACATCTAAATGAATGTGGCACTTATCGTGTCTTACAACATCAAAGAAAAGTCTAGGGAATTCTAAGGAAATCAACAAGCTGCAGTCTGATCTAAACTCTCCAAGCGAATCCAATTTTACTATTGATTCTAACCGACGCTATCTCCAATGGATTTCCTGTAATGTAAGGGATGAGCTCCATGCCTAGTGAAGAAAACAACCAAACAGTCAACAACAATAAAACATCTAGGCATTTAGAGTTTAACCAATAATTAAATAAATTACAACTGAGGTGTATGAAATGCAAAATGCAAATTATGAGGCATGCTTCCATCCCATGCATCTCAATGAACGAAATGACTCAACGAGTCATGCAAAGCCCAACTCAGTTAAGCATAGCACATGTGCACATCTGGTCATAACCCAACTGATTTTGCACGACGACTGTCCACAGGGGAGTGCAAGGAAATCTAACCAAAGAGCCCAAAGAATGTGCACGACAAAAGTCCCCAACAGAGTGCAGAGTTAATGACCTTAATCAACAATACAAATCACCCACCCAAACGTGGATGCTCATGCATAACGAATCAAAATATATCTCATGCATGAATGCCATGTCATGTATGCCATTAACATGATCACAACAAACGATTAACAAATGTAACATGTGTTAAACAATTCAATAAATATATGGCGATTAAGAAACAATTCAATAAACACATGATACATAAACAAAATATTCATGCTAACAAATTTCACCTAAGTTCATCAAATAAATCAATCAAGCATGAACAATCATCCGATCATACAACCAAGTTCCAACTTTAATCATACAAGTTCCACAATGGGTTCTTCCAACAATACAGACGAGTAAGTAACATAACGTATTCGGGCCGACTAAGGTGCTCAGGCTTAAAACATTTAGCCTCAACCAATTTCCCTTACACTACATGAGTTTGCTCCGGATTTACCAATCAATCAAACGACTTCCAGTCTTATGAAAAATAACCCCAACTCTCATATTAAATTTTACATTCAATCAACTAAAATCAGAACAATTAAGTAAATAAGGTTAAGTTTCCCTCACCTAAACTTTGAAATTCACCAAGTACAGACACACCACCAATTCCAAGTTCCAACAAGCATCAGGTCCCCAAATTCGATGTCATTGATTAGGGATTTGGACCATCACAATTTTATTTTATTTTAATCCTTTTTAAATCAAGGAATTCAAGAAATACACCACTGATTCTGTCCAAACAAATCGAGTCTAAGGTTTAAAAGTGTTAAACAGAGCAGAACTTGACCTATCTTGCAGAATTTCAGGTATCAGCTCGAATCAAACCAAGGTCTCATATTTATACAGTGGATATATCTCTGGTATAGGATTACAATGATATCTATTTTGTCTGGATGTTCCTAGCCCAAGTTATGATCAAAATACTCGGAGATGTACACTGCTAAATAGTTTGCAGTCTTAACTGAGGTTTTTGTCTTACAGACCAGATTTGACCTACCAAATCAATAATCTTCTGTCTTATATTTTTACTAGGGATAGATATTTTCGTGGGATTAAGCTTAGACATGAATGTCGCATTATTTCGATAACCAGAGACCGAGATAAAAATTCTACAATCCAACGCTGTAAAATTGTTTGTCTTTCAGTAGTCAACAACTAGGTCCGACTTGAAGACAAGGTTTGGGGTATTACAACTCATCTAAAATTCTTTATATTTTAACCAGAGATATGTATCTTTGATTAGATCAAAATAGGCACAAATTTCTCGTCATTTTGATAACGGGAGAATAAGTTATGATTTATTTAATTAAACCCAATGAAACTGTATTTCAGATCTAAACCAGAATTTGTTTTGTGTTTCAGATTAGATTTGGGGCATCAAATCACCTTATTTTTCATTTAAATATGGACACCAACTATATCTAATCAAATTTGAATCCAATAAAATTAATTTCATCAAAAATTTCAATCGAGAACCCTAGATATGAATTTTCTTGCGATGATGCACAGAACAGATCCATAAACAGTCTTGCTCATTTTTAACCAAACAATTCAGATCTAAACTTGTTCTTTTGATTTCTATGGTTTCCAAATTCTTGTAGGATGTTTTTAATTCACCAAATTACATCAGAAATATAATCAATTCCATTAGAAACTCCAAAAATAATTATTGGAATCAAAACCCTAATCCATGGAAATCAAATCCCATGGTATCGGGCAATTTCACCTCTACACAATTTGGCACGCCAAAGATCTCTTGATCTACTCTCTATGTAATCTTCTTTCTTCTTCGTATTAGTTAATTAAACTAATTAGAAGAAGACGACTAAGAATTTAAAGGGATTGAAATAAATTTATTTACTAACCTTTAATGAAGAGAAAACCAAGCCAAGAGAAGACGATGGTGGGAGGAGAGATAACATAGTTAGGGTTGCAGATCGAGAGAAGGTGAGGACTATTGTTTCTAGTGTTAAGAGGGAGAAAAGCATGACAGACGATTATTAGAAACTTAGGATTATTAAAGACTTACGTTCTTGTAACAAGGCATGGGTATGTTTTAGAATTTTGTAGTTGGCTTAGGCTTGGGATACAATCGTGAATAGAATCACGGATTTACAAGTTGAGTAGCTGCTACAAAGTGGGAATTCACAATTTGGAATTATTGGGAACTTCCAACGAAACAAGGTTTGGGAATAGAAAATTCCCACTCAAGAAAAGGATACTTTCGACCATGGCAAAAAAAACAATTTGGATTTACCAAATTCGTCCCAAGACATGTGCGGGTCCCACACTCCACACAAATTTGTGAATTTGGGGATAATTATTTAATTTTTAGTTTTCCAAATAGTTCCTCACAAAATTCAAATGTTCTAATAATTCAAAATTTGAGTTTTGTTTAATCAATAATTTTGCTCTAAATTGAGTATTTTAAACGGCTTGAGGGGCATGAGAAGGGGTGCTTCTTCATCCTCTTCTTCTTCCTCTTCTACCTCAATTTTTTTGTTCTTCTCCTTCTTCTCCCTCATTTCCTTCTTCATTATCCACTTCCTTTACATTTTCTACTTGGACTTCCTCATCCTCATTTTCTTGATCATCTCCTTGGACTCCTTCATCTCCTCTTTCTCCCACATTCATATCAACTCCTTGAGGTTCTTCATCCTCAGACCCAGTCCAATAAGTTTCTTCTCCTTCATCCTCTTCATGATGGACAAGAGGAGTGGGTTCCCTTACGACCAATTGTCTGTTATCCCTTCTACTTGGGAGTTTAGAACGTTTTACTAAAGGTGCATCAGAGGGTGTTTCCTCTAGATTAAGAAGAGATGGCCTAGAATCTCTAGAAATTTCTTTCCCTTTTCGGGTCTTAGGCCTCTTTGGAGGAGGGGAGGATGCTTACATGGTCTTTCTAAGTTACATGAGTCTTGTAGTTCTTGGGTAATCTCACTCTAGGCATGATTTCAGATTTTTCAATCAAATCACATGGAAGAAACGAAATGAGGATCGATTTAGAGCCTTACCAAAACAAAAGTCTCTCAAATTCGTGAGAGAGGAGGCCACATGCGATGGAGGAAGATTTTCTCCAGAGTATTTCGACGATTAATCCGTCGGGGTGTCAAATCTAGAACATAGGGCATGATGAATCATCGAGTTTTCAGAGGAAAAGGGGGCAGAACGGCCGAAGGGGAAGGAGAGAATGATCTTCAATTAGCGCAAAGGTTAATTTAAAAACCTCAATTCGACACGGACGATACATCGTCTTGACGATATGTCGTCCTGACAGATACAAATTTTCTTCCTAAAATCCGAATTTGTTTTGAAAAATCTCCTCTTGATTTTCAACAACACATATGGCATATACAAATCATATTTAACATGATAAGCATCACATATACCATAAAAGCATCTTGCAATTGATCAAATTAAAAATCACATGTTTAAGCTAAGCACAATGATTAAAACCATGCAAGAAACAAGATATCAAATCATACATCATCCAGTCATGCAAATAAACACCATGTTTAACATATTGAAATTGAAATGTACCACATGGAAATTGAGTTTCCCTGGAATGTATGGTTTTTCCAAGAAAGACTTGTAAGGACCCGTCCGTTCTAACACAAGAAATGGGGCCTTATACGATTCGAACACAATCCAATAATGGGAAACATGAAATCCATGTTTCAAGATATTCTTTTTTTTTTTTAATAATCAACTTAAATTTGTACAACTCCATTAACAAAATTTCGATGATCAGAGTGCAGAGTCATTCAATGAGTTAGCCATGCCAAAACACGCATTCCCATCTAGGATTAGTTATTTTCTAATGTGGAGTCAATTCAATTGTCCAACAAAAAGAATAATCCATCATCATAAAAGAAGTCTAATCTCAAATCCTTACGGTAGACTACTATCAACAAAATCAAAGGCTTCCCCAACTACAAGTTGGAGACAAAAGAACTGACCATAAACCAACAACATCTAAATCAAAGTGACACTTATCGTGTCTTACAACGTCAAAGAAAAGTCTAGGGAATTCTAAGGAAATCAACGACCTACGGTCTGATCTAAACTCTTCAAGCGTATCCTTCTATTGATACTAACCGACGTCTAACACCAACGGATTTCCTGTAATGTAAGGGATGAGCTCCATGCCCAGTGAAGAAACCAACTAAACAACCAACAACAGTACAACATCTAGGCATTTAGAGTTTAACCAATATTTAAATCAATTACAACTGAGGTGTATGAAATGCAAAATGCAAATTATGATGCATGCTCCAATCCCATGCATCTCAACGAATGAAATGAATCAATGAGTCATGGAAAGCCCAACTCAGCTAAGCATAGCACATGTGTTGTAACGGCCCTCCCTCTAACCACCATCGTCAGAGTAATATATTAGGAATATTTTAGTGGAGAGGGAGGCAAACATCATGACGCGAGCCAAGTCCGAGTCCGAAGACCCGACACTTGACTGGCCCAACTAGGGTATGCATGTTAACATTTGCACACACACTGTTAATCCCGTGAAATTTTAAACATTTATAGCATTCATGAATAGCCAATCACGTCTCATAGCAAAATAAGAAATTTCCAAAATGATTATACATCGAGTCAAATATAAATAAACTTAAATATATGAATCCAAATCATAAATATACATTCCCCAAAAAGACTACATTCTTACACAAAATTACATTGATCTCATATTTCTCATAACATCAAAATAATTCCAAGTCCACAAGACTTTGATCTCTAATCTCCATCTCATCCATGCTCGGCCATTGCTTGGTCTGATATCATTTCCGTCTTCCAAAACCTGCATACAAAACTGGTGGGGGAAATTTACTTATATTACAAATCTCAGATTTGACTCATTTTATAGATATCATAATCGAAAACATATGTACATACTTCTTTACAAGGTACTCATACCTAATTGATCTCGTACTTTCATTTTCAAAGGTATAGTCAAAACAATACTTATAAGGAAATCATATTCACCTATCCTTTCAAAAATACTACATGTCAACCATGTATCATAATACACTTCTCAAGATGTATTTCTAAATCAAGATAAAAAACTCAGGGCAAAGCCTTAATCGTTTTATTATGAAAATGCCTTATCATAAACTCATTCTTGAAACCTTTTACAAAGTCATACTCTTTTCATTACTCCAATACCATATTTAGTTCATATGAATGGTTATTAATATGTAACATGTCATGCCATGGGTGCCATGATATATGCATACCCTTATCATGCCCCATGCAAGGTACCTCAATATCTCATTTGAAACAACGGGGCATTTCACATCCTGTATACATCATTTCACATTTAACATTTTTCTAGGGGAGTCTTAATACACATTATTATAACACCACGGGTGTAACATCATTCCTTTCAATCTATCACGCGCGCGTACGACATCAAAGTCTGCCCGGGTCAATTCAGTACTTTGATTCGTCAAATCATAATACGACTCCAAAGTCCGTCTGGACATTCGGCACTTTGGTTCGTCCACTCAACCCCATAATTATAACTGGTCCCTAAGGTCCATTTATTCTCATATCATGCCTTTCCCATCCCATGCTTCATGTATGAGGAATATGAATGCATTTGATGTCCATGATTCATGCTATGTGTTATTAACTTATTCTTTTGATCTTACAAATACTCTTTTCATCATAAGTACCTTATACATTCAAAACACATCAACTTTATTCATCATACCCATATACAGACTTTATACATAATATTCAAATATCACAACTTCTCATTTTCATATGATACTAAATCAGTCAAAGCAATACTTTTATAATCACACCTTTTGATTCTCATAATGCCATAATTTCTAAACCAAAATACATAATTTTCAATTGAAAATCAGTTCATCATTTCTTTTCTCATTTCTCAATAAAATAATAAGTCCACACCCAATTATATTTCAACAAAGTAGGAAAACCTACCTGGTCTAAGGTGATCAGCGAGGATAAACGATTTACGAAGTAGATCGGCAATCTCGGAGTTACTCTCGCCTCTTCATTCGTTCACATGTGTCAACATATAATTCTCATGTCAATATAGTGTAAAAACCCTCTAATTAAATTTGTGGAAGTCTTAATTAAGCTTTAAGGGTCATTTGATGATGGTCATCAGAATCTAAATAACTCAACATGTGTGTTTTGTCCTAACCAAGGGTAAAATGGTTATTTTACCCATAGTACTCGATTTAAACATAATTCATAAAACTCCAAATTATTTAAGTCACTGATATATTCTTTAGAGAATCATAATTTAGGAACAAAAGATTCATTATTAGAAAATAAAATTTGAGATCAAGTGAAGATGCCCAAAACTAGCCTTTCTAGTTTTGAAATACAAACTGCGCACTGTTTTTGTAAAAATCATTCCAGGTTCTTTTCGGTATAGGAATAACTAGAGTAAATACTCTTTGGAAAGCTGTTTGATAGTAGAATACATGAAAAATATTAAAAAATATCCAGAAAATCATTTTAAAATGGTTATTAGTCCATTTTCAGGACTGAATATATAAAAACAGTTTTCTATCTTAGAACTGTCCAGTTTTTACAAAATTATTTCGGGTACCTTCCGATATCCGAAAACTGCGAATAAATACTTTTTGAAAACCTCTTTCATAATAGAAGATCTGAAAAATAGTTACAAATTCCCAAAAAATCATTTTGAGATATTTAAAGTTCCATTTCTTGGCCTGATTTGTACAAACAGTTTTAGAATGAATCATTTTTTTCCAAAGTTCATCATAAGATATCATTTTCTAAAACCCTTTTTCTTACAAAAACCAATAAATAAAGACATTCAAATATTCTAATGGAGTTATAAAAATTCTTTAAAAGAAAATATATAAATATCAAGGATTTTTTAAGTAAAACTTCTCATATAATTCTATTTTATGAAAATGCCTACTACTTTCTATTATCTCTTCATTACACTCCATTACTAAAATTCTCTCCATAGTTTCTTTGGTGTAAGAACTTAGATGAAGAGATGGAACAAATTAACATCTAAATCAAATAATCAAGAGATTTAGGGAACCTACTTGTTCAAGCTCTAATCAAGTCTTCAGGTCGATCCTTCCTATTTTTTCAACCTCCAAGCTTTCAAGAGAGATTTGCACCAAAGAGAGGAAGAGGAAGAGAAATTTCCAGCTCTCTGTCTCTCTTTCTTGCTTCAGATTTTTAGAGAGGAAGAAGATAGATGAGGAGGATAGAAGAAGAGAATGGAGAAAAAGAGGTAGAGATGGAGCCCTACTCTCCTTTTTGCTTTTTCCTCTACCTTATCCTCATTTTACGTTTTAGTCAAAAAGCAAAAGCTAAAGGAGGTGAGGTGGAGAGTACTTATTGGTCCAAATTAAAGGTGGGGTGGTGGGGTAGAGAACACTTATGGGTCCAAGCTAAAGGTGGAGTGGTGATGTTGCTTTCATCCTTATCTTTCCATGTGGCATGCCACCTCATCATGTATTGCCACATCATCGCGGATGTGACATATTCGCCACCTCATTAATTAGTTTTTATTAATTAAAATTCATTCCATTGAGTATTATCAAATTAAATTAGTAACTTAATTAAATCCCCCTTAATCTCTCTTAATTAATAATCACCAAAATTTCCATCAATTAATTATATTCCACTCTACTTTCAAAATTATTTTAACTAAGTCATCCCTTAATTTAGTCTTTCTTAAATTTCGCTTAATTACTCCATCATCCCTCTAATCTCATAATCTTACTTAATTATTTATTTCTTCATTTGACCTAATACATGGTATCAACCCTATTCATTCCTCATCATTAAGGGAAATTATATTGATTTACCGGATTGAAATTTTGGGGTGTTACATGTGCACATCTGGTCATAACCCAACAAATTTACACGACGAATGTCCACCGGGGAGTGCAAGGAAATCGAAACAAAGAACCCAAAGAATGTGCACGACGAATGTTAATAACCCAAATCAACAATACAAATCACCCACCCAAATGTGGATGCTCATGCATGACGAATGAACATATATCTCATGCATGAATGTCATGTCATGTATGCTATTAACATAATCACAATAAACGATTAACAAATGTAACATCTGTTAAACAATTCAATAAACACATGGCGATTAACAAACAATTCAATAAACACATGATATCCAACCATGGCATAAAAAAAATATTCATGCTAATAATTTTCACCTAAGTTCATCAAATAAATCAATCAAGCACGAACAATCATCTGATCATACAACCAAGTTCCAGTTTTCATCAAACAAGTTCAACAATGTTTAGTTGGGATTCTTCCAACAATACAGACGAGTAAGTAACATAATGTATCCGGGCCGACTAGGGTGCTCAGGCTTAAAACATTTAGCCTCAACCAATTTCCCTTACACTACATGAGTTTGCACCGGATTTACCAATCAATCAAATGACTTCTAGTCTTATGAAAAATAATCCCAACTCTCTGATTCAATTTTACATTCAATCAACTGTAATCAGAACAATTAAGTAAATAAGGTTAAGTTTCCGTCACCTAAACTTTGAAATTTACCAAGTATAGACACACCACCAATTCCAAGTTCCAACAAGCTCCAGGTCCCCAAATTCGCTGTCATTGATTAGAGATTTGGGCCATTACAATTTTATTTTGTTTTAATCCTTTTTAAATCAAGGAATTCAACAAATAGAGCCCACTGATTCTCTCCAAACAAATCCAGTATAAGGGGTATTAAACAAAATACAACTAGTCTAAGGTTTAAAAGAGTTAAACAAAGCAGAACTTGACCTATCTTGCAGAATTTCAGGTATCAGTTCGAATCAAACCAAGGTCTCATATTTATACAGTGGATAGGTCTCTGGTATAGGATTACAATGATATCTATTTTGTCCGGATGTTCCTAGCCCAAGTTATGATCAAAATACTCGGACATGTACACTGCTAAACAATTTGCAGTCTTAACTGAGGTTTCTCTCTTACAGACCAGATTTGACCTACCAAATCAATAATCTTCCCTCTTATATTTTTACTAGGGATATATATTTTCGTGGGATTAAGTTTAGACACGCATTTCGCATTATTTCAATAATCAGAGACCAAGATAAAAATTCTACAATCCGGCGTTGTAAAATTGTTTGTCTTTCAGCGGTCAACAACTAGGTCCGACTTGAAGACAAGGTTTGGGGTATTAAAACTCATCTAAAATTCTTTATATTTTAATTGGAGATATGTCTCTTTGTTTAGATCAAAATAGGCACAAAATTTATCATCATTTTTATAATGGAAGAATAGTTTATGATTTATTTAGTTAAACCCAACGAAACTGTATTTTAGATCTGAACCAGAATTTGGTCTGTGTTTCATATTAGATTTGGGGCATCAAATCACCTTATTTTGCATTTAATCTGGATGCCAACTATATCTATCAAATTTGAATCCAATAAAATAAATTTCGTTAAAAAATTCCATCGAGAACCCCAGATATGAATTTTCTTACGACAGTGCGCAGAACAGATCCGAAAACAGTCTTGCTCATTTTTAACCAATCAATTCAGATCTAAACTTGTTCTTTTTATTCCTACGGTTTCCAAATTCGTGTAGGGTGTTTTTAATTCACCATATTACATCATAAATATAATCAATTCCATTAGAAACTCCAAAAATAATTATTGGAATCAAAACCCTAATCCATGTAAATCAAATCCCATGGTATGGAGCAATTTCACCTCTTCACGATTTGGCACACCAAAGATCTCTTGATCTACTCTCTATGTAATCTTCTTTCTTATTCGTATTAGTTAATTAAATTAATTAGAAGAAGACGACTAAGAATTTAAAGGGATTGAAATAAATTTATTTACTAACCTTTAATGAAGAGAAAACCGAGCCAAGAGAAGACGATGATGAGAGGAGAGATAACATAGCGTTGCACGATCGAGAGAAGGTGAGGACTATTGTTTCTAGTGGTAGAATGGAGAAAAGCATGACATACGATTATTAGAAACTTAGGATTATTAAAGACTCACGTTCTTGTAACAAGGCATGGGTCGGTTTTAGAATTTTTTTAGTTGGCTTAGGCTTGGGATACAATCGTGAATAGAATAAGGGATTTACAAGTTGACCAGGTGCTACAAAGTGGGAATTCACAGTTTGGAATTATTGGGAACTTCAAACGAAACAAGGTTTGGGAATAGATGAGGAATTCAGAATTTAGAGAAAAATTTCACCAACTTTAATATTATAATTATTATTGCTACTCAAAATAAATTCACATTAAATTTAAAATTAATTGAATTCAAAAGGGGTAAAAATATTAATTTCTACTTGAGGAGAGGGAATATTATTTTCAAATTTCTAAGTGTGTTC
The DNA here is from genome assembly GCA_013350335.1 of Chimonanthus salicifolius. NCBI lineage: Eukaryota > Viridiplantae > Streptophyta > Magnoliopsida > Laurales > Calycanthaceae > Chimonanthus > Chimonanthus salicifolius. The sequence goes on along the minus strand of CM023541.1, from coordinate 22,244,741 downwards.
TCCAAAATTTATTTTCACACAAAGGTTATTCAAAAAAATAAACACAAATTAGAATTTTGCCATCTACCCAATAAAATTCTACCCGAACAATTTTAATTCAAAACCTGCTAATTTGGGTCGGGTCATTACAAGACTAGTGCTATAACTAGGAAAAACACAGTCTAAACTTGTAGTTACCAATTCCTCGTTGATGTCATAGCTCTTGGGCTATTTGAACTCATTTGCCTCTAGAGGTCAATGTGCAATGGTTTTAAGATATGGAAGTGAATCTAAAACCAAAGCAACACGTGATCAAATGGTGGTCCATCTCCAAGGTACGCATATGGTTGACGTTGGTCTCTTATACACATTCCTTTGGGCATACCTTTAGGGTCTAAACATTGGATTCCTTAACTCCTTCAAGACTTGATCAAGTTGTCTTAACAAGGAGTCTTGCCTTGGGTCCACCTTCCTTAGAGGTACATGTCTTTTAACATTAGGCCTTGGAGGATGTATTTTAGGCTTAACATTTGGAGGGTGGTTAAGGGATTTATCTTGCAAGTGCCTCTTCCTAAGGTTACATTCCATCTTGTAATGTCCAACTTTATGACAATAAAAACATTTCCCCTTGGGGGCTTTAGGTACATTACTCTTAACAAAAACCCTTTGGCCAATAGATCCATTGGTTTCCAATGAGGAGCCAAGACCCGATCTATAGCCAAACTTTTTACCCGAATTTAGAAGTTTTTCTAATCTTTTCTCACCTTGGGTAGACTTGACTTGGAACTTCTCTTTGTGGTTTTTAAGTTCCATAATTTCATGAGTTAGTTTCCTAACTTCCACTTGAAGATTGCCTTTGATTTTCTCTAAATTTTCAACATCCTTGCAATATATTTCCATTTCATCTTGAAGGGTTTTTTATTCTCTTTCAACAATGAGTTCATCATTAGAGGTTTTCAACTTTGAGGTGAGGAGAGTGTTTTAATTTCTTAGGTCTTCTAATTAGCTAGACATGTTTGAATTTTCAATTTTAGCCTTATTTAGTTTCATAGCCAATTGTTCACTCTCAAGGTACAAGGCATTGAAAGAAGCTTGAAGATCATCATCATCTTCATTTTCAATATTTGTCGTTTCAATTATGGGTGCTTCCAGATTTTCAACAATGGAAGCTATGAAACCTTTATGTGTTTCATCTTCCACTTGAGTTTCCTACTCCGAATCACTCTCCGATTCGGATGATGCCTCATAGGTTGCATCCATTGCCTTCTTGGGCTTTTAGGAAGGACAATCATTTGAATAGTATCCTCTCCCACCACAATTGAAAGATTTTTTTATCCTTGGCCTTCTTCTTATCGTTTTCTTGATGAGGTTCAAGATTTTTAGAGAATTTTTCAATTGTTTCTCCTTTCCTAAATTTCCTCATTTTATTTAATATTTTAAAATTCTTCAAGTATTTCTTAGAAAGTAAGGTCATTTCTTCACTTGGGTCTTCTTCCAATTCTGATTATTTTTCTTTAATTTTTAGAAGTTTAACAGAAGATTTCAAGGCGATGGGCTTGTCCTTGGGTGGTTCAAGGTTTAACTCAAAGGTATGAAGAGAGGCAACCAAATCATCAACTTTCATTTGGGCAACATTCTCATATTCTTCTATTTCCACCTTCTCGGATTCAAACTTTTTGGCAAGATTTCTCAAGATCTTTGTTCACACTTTCTCATCAGGAATTTTATCACCGAGAGCCCGCATAGAGTTAATTATATCACTAACTCTAGAATAGAAGTCCATAAAGGTTTCTTCTTCATGCATTTTTAGGCTATTAAACTTAGCGTCTAACAATTGAAGTTTTGACCTCTTCACAATGGAGGTACTGTAACGACCTGTCCCTCTACGGGCACGTTAATACTAATACAAACTCCCAAAACCAATCTAATACTATCTTGGGTATTTTTTTTTATGGGAGACACTGCTCTCGTAATCCACACTAACCAAGGGCAACCCACAATTAAACCCCAAGAGTTGATGCAGTCGCTCCAGGAAGGTGGAATGCCAGTCAGAGCTGGGCGGACTGCGATACTCGGGATGGGAGACTTGGTCAGATATTAGTTACAGAAAATAACCTATTTCACCCTAGTCATGGAAATATTCAGCCAGCTTTTTAACAGGGAAGTAAACAACAACCTTATCACCCATTCAAGAAGATTTCATAAACTCTATGTTTCTCATATAATATATGCTGATGATGTGCTCATTTTCGCAGATAGCTCCGTGCGTAATGCGTTGGCCATCAACCAAGTGCTGAATGAGTTTCACAGCTGGGCAGGTCTTGGGATTAATAAAGCCAAATGTTCCCTATCATTCTCGGCCACCAGTTATAGGGTCAAACGAAAAATCATTCGTACTCTTGGCTTCCGTGAGGTGCAGCTCCCTCTCAAATACTGGGGACTGCCCCTAGTATCTACCAGATTGAGACACTCCGACTGTCTCCTCCTCTTGGACAAGTTCAATCGCCGAATTAGCAATTGGAAAGGAAGGCTGCTGTCATATGCCGGAAGAATGGAGCTCATCTCCTCAGTGCTTGCAAGCCTTCACATCTATTGGTCGTCCGCTTTCAGGCTTCCGGAGAAGATCTTGAAATCGAGCATTCGGGATTTCTTTTGGTCAGGCCCCGAACCCACCTATAAGATCCATACGATCAGCTGGTCCAATGTAGACCGAAGGATGAAGGTGGATTGGGTTTAAGAACTATTGAGGGCTGGAATAGGACTGCCATGTTAAAGCTTTTCTGGAGAGTAGTTAATGATAATGGGTCCATTTGGACTCAATGGGTTAATTTTAGATATCTCAGGAGACATTCTATTTGGGTGGCTAATATTCCATCCGACTGCTCTTGGTCTTGGAGGAGTGTCGGTAAGGGAAGATGTGGCTAATGCTATCAAGTGTCAGATTTTGAATGGCGAAAGCACGAAGCTGTGGCATTGTCCGTGGCTTAGAAATGGCCCGATCAACTACAGGTACGAGGTCACTGTTATAATGGAAACATGTCTCCCATACCCATGATGACGTACGCGATTTAATAAAAAATGGGCATTGGAACCTTCTTCCTAGCCACAGAATGGATGGACAATGTCTAATGCAAGAGATTGCAAACTCCCGCAGCTCCCTGTTGAAGACATGATCGTTTGGTCTCTCAACCTGGATTGAAATTGAAACTCCAAAATAGCCTGGAACCTCATTAGGTAGACCCATCCTAAGGTCGACTATGCAGGCATTGTTTGGAACAATTTAAATATCCCCAAGCACAGTATTATCGCCTGGATGGCCCTCAACTCTAGGCTTATTACAGTAGATCGAGTTAGTAGATTTTATCCCAACATCGTGACTCTTTGTGGCGTGTGCACGCTTGAAGATAAAAGTACCGAACATCTCTATTTTCAGTGCAGCTATGAGGGTGGATTTGGACTTAGCTCTGTTCTAAATGTGGATATCATAAGCCTGCAACCAACCTTCATGATGTTTGCCGATGGACTAATTAAGATCAAAACTAAGAATTCGGCCTTTATTGGTTTGATCCTAAAGCTCTGGTTTATAACAGTCATATACTAGGTTTGCCATGACAGAAATTCTAGGCACCATGAAGGGAATCCAAGTAGAGACAACTTTAGTTTCTACCACGTTGCGGCTTCCTTGTCAACCTTACTTAATAGGGATGTACGTTGCAGCGGACTTTTGGTCGCCTACATTTGCTCCTCCATTTGCTGGTGCTAGCGCGCGTACTCTTCCTCTATGAATGAGACTCTATCCAAATCCGCCACTAGTTGGTTGGTGTTCAATTCTTTATTTAGAGACTATGCCTTCAATTCCATTCTTCGTCTCCCTAGTCACAGTCTTCTTGCTGGCCCCAACCCAACTTGCATTTTAGAGTGTCTTGCCGAGGCAATAGGCACACCGCAGTCACGTATTCGAGCAAAAGCCTTTCTTCGCTATGTAAATGGAGGGTCGTGATAAGTGCCAGACCCTCAACAAAAGAATGGATTAAGGTGATAGAGTGTTATCAGGAGACGATAGGCTTCGGAATTGAGAAATTTTGTTATTTTTTTTTTTTTTTTTTCCGTAAGCGAATTTCTTTCATCAAGTTCTTGTTTGATCCGCCGTTGTTAGAACACCATAATATTCTTTTTTGGGGGGTTAATTCTCTCAATGGTGAATTGATCATTCACTATCCTTTTGTTTATGCTAGGACAGAATGGAAGAGAAGTAAAGAAACCTGCGATTACTACTGAATAATCTCCTTTGACTTTTTCAAAAATAAACCCTTTTACCTTTGTATTCGTTCGCCAAATCTTGTTCAGTTCCATCCAAGCTCGGTTTTGTCTGAATCTTCGTGGAAGAAGAAGAAGCGGTTCACCAGCCACTACATCTGTGGATCCCACCAAATCATTAAACCTTGCGGCTGCTCGCTCTTTGATCAGTGATTCACCGGCCACTAGATCGATGAAGAATCTCTCCAAAATCTGCTCTTTGATCAGTGATTCACCAGCCACTACATCCAGGGATCCCACCTTATTCTCAAACCTGGTGGCTCGGTTGATTGGCACTCCTGTAGGCTCATCTTGCATACAAATTCTGGGGGTCCCAGGTCCTGCATCCACCAAGAACATTTCTTCCCTTAAGCATAAAACTGCACCCAACAGTGCTACGCCGGTATTAAATGAGTTGAGTTGGGCGGCTGCGTCCCTTATCCCCCCTGCCTTTTCCTTTTTCCTCTGGCCATGTGGGCCACACTTCATAAAGGCCATACGGCAGCCCTTCACTGATTTGTGTGAGTCCTACGCCTTCCATCCAAGCTCAGTTTTGTCTGAATCTTCGTGGAAGAAGAAGAAGCGGTTCACCAGCCACTACATATTTGGATCCCACCAAATTATTAAACTTTGCGGTTGCTCGCTCTTTGATCAGTGATTCACTGGCCACTAGATTGATGAAGAATCTCTCCAAAATCTGCTCTTTGATCAGTTGTAACACCCCGGATTTTCAATTCATGAATATATGTGAAAATTGTCAATTTAATTTGTGAATTAATGGAAATAGACCTTAGATGAATAAGGTGTTGGGTCAATTGCCCAATTAAGACCCAACGGATTATGGATACGATTCAATTGAAATAAATGGGTAAGATTGATTTAATTGGGTCAAGGTTGTCAATTGGGTCAAATGCCAATTGGGACCCAATGGGTCATGATTGACTTGGTCGACCACCAAATGGGTTCAAATTTAATTAAGGTGTGGCTGAATTGAATGGGATTAAATTCAATTGAATAAGTTCAAAATGGAATCAAGGAGTTGAGTTGATTTTAAGTGAGTTGAATAGAGTTGAATTAAAGATATGAGTTGAGTTAAAGAGATGAGTTGAATAAGAAGATGGAGAGTTTCATCTCAAGGGACACCATCATGTACACACGTTGGGGAGGTGGGAGTTTCATCTCATGGGATGAAACTCCAAAGGGATCATTAATGAGGAGGTGAAGGGTTTTTGGTTATTAAACAAGGCATACCCATGATAAACGTTGGGGGAGATGGGGGGTTTCCATCTCATGATGGAAACCCAGGGGCCAAACGGTTGAGGTTTCATCTCATGGGATGAAACCTCCAAAGTAAATATTAATGATGGAGGTGGAGAGTCATAGTAGTTATAAAAGGGCATCAACCAAAAGACACCACTCAAGGCCGACCCTCATTGAACAAGAAAAGACTAAGGGGTTTCATCTTAGACTTTCTCTCTCTCTCACGCTCTCACTCTTGGCTGATCCCCCTCTCAAAGACAAAGGAGAAAAGACTTAGAGTTTTCTATCTCAAGCTCCTCTCCCTCTCTCAAACCTACACTCTTTGGCTGAACCCTCTCTTTGGGTTTTAATCTCAAGACCTCTCAAGCTCACTCTCGGCCAAAGATCAAGGAGGAAGAAGAGGCTAAGGAGGGAGAAGATCGGAGGAGCAAGAATGAGCGAAAGGAAGCCGGAGGAGTCGCGGAATCGGTAAGTACTTGATGAGGTTTTAATAAGTAAGAAAAGAATGGTCATGGATCATGGTTCGGCCCTTCCATGGCCGAACCCTAATTGTTACGTATAAATGGAAAAGATCTCATGCATGTCTAAGATAAGGTATTATGATCAAAGATCATGGGTTGGCCTTGCATGGCCAAACCCTAAGGTTGATATGCATGGACCATTAAGGACAAATGAAGGGTTAGATGAGGTTCGGCCATACGCATCAAAGGATATAAACATGGTTATATGATTTTTTTAAGAGGAAGTGATGAACGATAGGGTTCGGCCATGTTGTATGGCCGAACCCCATGGAAGGGTATTAATGATTTTAAAAGGTTTAAATGGATGATTATTGGTGATTCTAAGCATGATAAAAAATGTTGTAAAAGGGTGGAGAACCATGGACCATGGGTTCGGCCATGGTGTATGGCCGAACCTCATGGAGAGATATTGATGGACTTAGATGTTTTGGACCATGAAAGTGATGGAAGGATGTTAGTAAAGGTTAATGAGTGGTAAAGGATGAAAATCATACAAATATGTTAGTGATTTAAATAAGGTTTAAAGGTTGTAAATTATAAACTTGAAATGAGAAAATAAGGAAGATCCAAGGACCATGGGTTCGTCCATGTTGTATGGCCGAACCCCATGGAGAAATATTAATGGATTTATAATGGATCTTTGTGTTTTAAATGATGAATCTATGTGTATGGTTAAACCCCCATGATTTTAAACTTGCATGTTTGGAATGATTTTATTTGATTATTTCAGTTAAGATAAACATTGTAAAAGGACGTACATCTTTGCTATCTAATAAATTGGAATAGAGTTAGGTTCTACTATAATCCACAGTATAAGATATTATCTGCATGTTAACTTATGTGTGTAAACTATCTTGGTGGACTTAGTCCACATACACATAGGGTTGGCCAGTTAAGGGTCGAGCTTTAAAAGCTCGGACTTAACTCGCGTCGCGACGTCCCGCTCTCGTTAACTTTTTTTTTTTAAAAAAAATAGATTCTGATTTTTGGAAAGTTAGTGAAAAAGGGCGGGGCGTTACAGAAGAAGAGGCTAAGGAGGGAGAAGATCGGAGGAGCAAAAATGAGTGAAAGGAAGCTGGAGGAGTCGCGGAATCGGTAAGTACTTGATGAGGTTTCAATAAGTAAGAAAAGAATGGTCATGGATCATGGTTTAGCCCTTGCATGGCAGAACCCTAATTGTTACGTATATATGGAAAATATCTCATACATGTCTAAGATAAGGTATTATGATCAAAGATCATGGGTTGGCCTTGCATGGCCAAACCCTAAGGTTGATATGCATGGACCATTAAGGACAAGGGAAGGTTTAGATGAGGTTCGGCCATGATGTATCACCGAACCCCATCAAAGGATATAAACATGGTTATATGATTTTTTTAAGAGGAAGTGATGAACCATAGGGTTCGGCCATGTTGTATGGCCGAACCCCATGGAAGGGTATTAATGATTTTAAAAGGTTTAAATGGATGATTTTTGTTGATTCTAAGCATGATCTAAAATGTTGTAAAAGGGTGGAGAACCATGGACCAAGGGTTCGGCCATGGTGTATGGCCGAACCCCATGGAGAGATATTGATGGACTTAGATGTTTTGGACCATGAAAGTGATGGAAGGATGTTAGTAAAGGTTAATGAGTGGTAAAGGATGAAAATCATGCAAATATGTTAGTGATTTAAATAAGGTTTAAAGGTTGTAAATGATAAACTTGAAATGAGGAAATAAGGAAGAACCAAGGATCATGGGTTCGGCCATGTTGTATGGTCAAACCCCATGGAGAAATATTAATGGATTTATAATGGATCTTTGGGTTTTAAATGATGAATCTATGTGTATGGTTAAACCCCCATTGAGAGATTTTTGTTGATGAACCAAAGATTGTAAATGATTTAAAGGAGGGGATGAAAATGGGACACCATGGGTTCGGCCATGTTGTATGGCCGAACCCCATGAACCATTTTAACGGGTCATTTATGGATTTATGTCATGATTAATGAATCATTTGTAGATTTATGTTTATGGATCAGTTATGGACCTAGGTATGTGTAAATAAAAAGGAGTGATTACCTATGGAAGGAAAGAATGGCCAATGGTAAAATTAAAGGACCATGGGTTCGGCCATGGTGTATGGCCGAACCCCATGGATCATATTTTTTGATCTAGGCATGTATAAGTGACCTAAGTGTATGTTGGAATCATGGAAATATGGTTAAAATGATGGACCACGGGTTCGGCCATGGTGTATGTCCGAACCCCATGGAGAAGGTTTTTGTGGACTTAGGTTTTATTGATGCTAAAAGACTAACTCATGTGTGATTGGTTAATGAATCAAAAGAGGGAATGACCTTGGACGCAAAACCAAATAAGTGAGGTTCGGCCATGTTGTATCGCCGAACCCCACTAAGGTATGTTTATGGACTTAAACATAGTTGGAAATTAAATGGAACGTTGGTTTGACTTATTGATATGTAATAAGGTAATGGGACCTCATAAGCGGGTACGATCGGTGAGCGGTTTTCGGATGAAAACGCAAGAACATATTAGTTGATCATTGGTAGGATTCCTACCTCATTGAAACCATGGGATATGTATGATCATTTTAATTCATATTTTGATGAGTTATTTTGTATCAAAAGTATATGTTTCAAATATGGAATTTTAAATGCTATGATTTGTATTATTACATAGCATATTGGCATTTGCATCTCATGCATGGCATGGGAGGGATGAAATGTAACCGGAGGCCCACGCTCAGTCGGGGCGTCCGTAAAGCATTCGTGAGGGGTACCTTGATGTGCATTATCCATCAAGAGGGACGTATGACTGATTTGTAACCGGAGATCCATGCTCCGTCGGGGCGTTCGTAAGGCAATCGTGGGGATACCTTGATGAGGAGTTTCCATCAAGAGGATACTGTGATGTATGTGATTGTGATATGGCTGATGGGTGGGACTCATGGTATATGACATTCATGGCATGGTATTGACTTGCATGCTTTTGATATTATGTAATCTATGTGATTTTTGGTACTAACCCATGTGTTGATCCTACTTGGAGCACCTACTGGGCTCGTTGTCTAACGCCCTACTTCTACCCTAGTTGATGACACAGGGAATGGACGGAATGAGGAACGAGATAGGAGCCAAGGGTAGGAGCTTGGATGTTAGTTTCATTTTATTCAAATTATGCATGGACAATGTAATTTGAGTAGCTAGTATTTTGGGTTGTAATAACGTAGATTATTTGCTATGGTTTGGAATGTTAATTTTGGATATTTTAACTTAAGGTAATTACATTGAAGTAATGGATTTCCTTGCTATCTAAAATGGAATAGAATTATTATTCTATTATAATTCCGCATCTATGAATTATTCCGCATGTTTAAGTTGAGTGCGTGTGAGCCGTTTTAGTGGACTTGGTCCACGCACACATATGGTTGGCCAGTTATGGGTCGGGCTTTAGAAGCTCGGACTTAGCTCGCGTCGTGACGCTCCGCGCTCTCTCACTCTTTATTAAAAAAAATAGACTCTGACTTTCGGCCAGTGAAAAAGGGCGGGGCGTTACAGTTGGTATCAGAGCGAAACCGGAAGAATGAATATTTCGAAGTAAGATTAAGACGGTATCATGTCTCACTGACAGATAAGAATCGTAACTGACAGACTATTCGGAGTCCGCTGCACGGGGGCCGGATTAATTTACTTTGTTAGTCTCCGACTGAAACATTCAATCTGAGAGCAACGCTTGACGAAAAAGGAATGATAGCAAAGGAAGGACAGCCACTATAAATTGAATTTATCAAACATAGCAAATTAGGAGATATTTCCCCTATATCCCCAAATTGAGAAACAAACACTTGATACTTAGGAAGTTTCCCCAAAAACAAAGAAATACAAAGAGTGCATATTTGGTAATTTCCCCAAAGTGTGAAAACACAAACTTTACGATGAAACTGTAATGGCCTGGAATTTTTAAATCAATATATTTGGGGATATTATTTATTTTAATGGTGGAAATTGAAAATTTGATGGAATAAATGGTGAATGGATCAAAATATGGACAAAGGCTCAAGTATGGCCCAATGGACCATGGATTGGATTTAAAATCATTTAAATGGTCAATGATGGTCAATTGGACCAAGGATGGTCAAATTGGGCCCAATACCCATTTGGGCCCCAATGGGTCAAGATAATGTAAGCTCTAAGGTAAATGGGTAAAGGTGAATGTAATTGGGCCATGGGCCCAATGGTGATCCAATTAGTTGGCATGGATTTAATTAAAATTAAATCACCTAAGTTGGTGATGAATTGACCAAGGTGCCATGGCCGATTGGGACCCACCTCCACCTCACCAAATGAGGTGGCGTGTGGACCAAGGATTGGTGGGGCCGGCTACCATGGTTGAATTGGTCAACCATGGGTGGATACATGGAGGGAAATTAAGAAATGGAATTAGGTTAAGTGGGAATTAATTAACCTAAAGTAATTATCTAATTAATTAAATGATTAAATTATCCAAAAGGTGGTCAAATGGTCAAAGAGGAGAGACCAAACCACCTTATCTCTAACACCAAAAATGTTGGCTTAGGTGGTGGTTTATCCCAACCACCACCATAAAGCATAAAAAAATCCCATGTTGGTTGGTGGGAAAAGTTAAGGGTGGAGTGTATGTCACTCAACCAATGAGATGAATCTTATCCCTTTTCTCCATCTTTTTCCATCTAACTCTTTCACTCTCTCCCTCTCTTGCTCTCTCATTGCCGTCCCTCAACCCCAAGGAGAAGAGAGGAAGAAAAATAAGAAGAGAAGAAGAGAAGAAAAGAGAAGAAAAGTGCAAGTGTTGGCCCACCTCTTCAAGATCAAGAGTTGGGGTAGTTCTTCTCATCATCTCCTCCTTTCCCTCTCTCAAATCTACTCCATCTTAGCCGACCCAAGCTTTGATGTTTTTCATTTGATCAAGCTCATCTTGGCCGACCAATCAAAGAGAAGAAGAAGAGAAAGGGCTAAGGAAATCAAGAGGAGAAAGAAAAGCCGGAGGAGTCATCGGATTGTAAGTAATTCTTGAACAAGAATTTTACATTTTAAGGGTTAAGAGGTAATTATGGAACCCATTTCTTGGATTGGTTGGTGGCCAAATTGTCATGGGCCTTGGATCTCAAATCCATCCAATGAAAGGAGGAAGAGTGGGCAAACCCTAATGGGCAAATTAGGTTAAAAAAAAAAAGAAAAAGGAAGGATGCATTAAGGATTTTATGTATTAAAATTTACTTAAGCATGGTAGGTGATTGAATGATTTTAATGAGGTTATAAAGAATGGAAGACATGGAGGATGAATTATGATTTTAAGGTGGTAATGACTAAATGTAGTGATTTTTATAAGAATTTTAAATGAGGAAATTCATGAAGATGTAAATGGGTTTATGGCCTTAAAAGGCATGAATGAATGATAGACCATGAATTTATGGTGATGGTGTTAGAATTTTAACGGGTTTAGAGAATGGAGGCTATGTTAAGTGATTAATGATTTTTAAAGTTTTAAATGAATGAATGTAGTGATTTTAAATGAGGAAATTCATGGGAGATGTGAATGATGTTTATGGCCTCAAAAAATGGTAGATGGGAATAAAACATGAACCATGGGTTCGGCCATGGTGTATGGCCGAACCCTAGGGTGATGTGTTTGTAAATTTAAAGGGTATAAAAAGAGGGAAAATGATTAAGAATGTTGATGGTTTTAAATGGGTTTAAAAGGATGGAAAATATGGAATAATGTGTTAATGAATTGGAGGCTTAAAAGGGTCAAATGTTTGCAATTTTTAAAGGGATCTTAGTGAAGAAAAATCATGGAAGGTATTAATGATTTTTAATGGCCTCAAAGGTAGTAGAGGAAGATGAACCCTATGGTGTTGTATTTGGAGTTTTAATGGGTGTAAAATTATGGAAATTGATGGAGAGTGATTGGTGAACTTAGAGGTATTTGGACCATAGTGATGATGAGGGAATGTTGGCAACCTTAATGGACTTTAAATGTAGTTAGTGATGATCAAAATTAATGATTTAAATGCATGATGTAAACCCCCTCATGGAGAGACTTGTGGTGGACCTAAATGATAAAAAAAAAAGGTCCAAGAAAATTGGGGAAAAGACATCATGGTTTCAGCCATGGTGTATGGCCGAACCCATGACCCCTTTTGTAAGTCATTTTATGAGTTAAATTTGGGATTATGTATGTGATTAGATGAATGGAAAATTAGGTAAGTTAAGGACTGATTTGTTAATAAACATATCATGGTTGATGGAACGTTAATGGATCCAAGATTATGGATCAATTATGGGCTAAGAACGGGGTTTTGTATGTGGTTAAGTGAATAAGGATTAGGTTAATTAAATGGCTAATTTTAATGGTCATATGACATGGTTGATGGGTCATTAACGGATCTAAAATAGGGATCATTAATGGATCTAAGTTTGTGATCAGTTATGGACTTAATTATGCATGGATGAATGAGTGATTAGTCATGGAAAAGAGGTAGTGGCAAAACCGTAAATATTGGCCAAAATGAAGAACCATGGGTTCGGCCATGTACCATGGCCGAACCCCATGGGGGATGATCATGGACTTAAAAGCTTTTAAGATAACCTTATGTGTGGTTTAATAAAGCCTAGGGTACTAGTTCTTAAACTCACAAAATTAAGATAATCAATGGATTTAAAATGGGACCCACAAACCTAGTTTGTGAGGTTCGGCCATGGTGTATGGCCGAACCCCGCTAAGGTATGATTAATGGACTTAAATGATTAAAACGTGAGTCTAATTGATAATGTATAATAAGGTACTGGACATCGCAAGCGGTGCGCGATCGGCGACCGGGTTTGTGGACGGAGAAACGCAAAGGAACGTTAGCTGGTATTCTGTAGGATTCCTACCTTTTTGTAAGCCATAGGATTATGTGTGATGTATGGGTTTTTCCTTGATTTATTTTGGTAAGCATATGATTGTCTTAAGATGGGTTTTAAGGCTATGATTTGTATATTGAGGCTTTGCTTGATCTATTTTGATAATCAAATTATTTGTTTTATTGATGGGATTTTAAATGCCATGGTTTGTGCTATCATATATATTACATGGCATATGGCATCTACATCTCATGCATGACATGGGAGGGATATGGCATGGGAAGGATAAAATGAAACCGGAGTCCATGCTCCGTCGGGGAGACCGAGAAGCAAACACGGGGATTGCTCGATGTGCTATAACCGGAGTCCATGCTCCGTCGGGGCGACCGAGAAGCAAACATGGGGATAGCTCGATGTGCTATAACCAAAGTCCATGCTCCATCGGGGCGACCGAGAAGCAAACATGGGGATATTTTGATGTGCTTTATCCATCAGGAAGAACTACGCTGACAAGAGGAGGAGGTTCCTTGAGTTTGAGGTGGGAGACTTAGCGTTCTTGAAAGTCTCGCCACAGAAGGGACACATGAGATTCGGATGAAAGGGAAACTGTCGCCTAGATTAGTGGGGCCGTTTCCAATCCTAAAGAGGGTGGGGGAGGTGGCTTATCAGTTGGCATTTCCTCCACAGTTGCCGTCTTTGTGTAACACCCCACCCTTTTCACTCTAATAATCAGAGTTGATTTTTTTTTATAATAATAAACAAGTGATCGGGGCGGAATGTCACGACGCGAGTTAAGCTCGGACTTCTAAAGTCCGACCCTTAACTGGCCAAGCCCATCTGCGTATGGATTAAGTGCATAAGAATCGATCCACACATGGTACAATAAACTTACAGAATCTACTTAGTCTAACTGATGGTTATAATAGATCCTAAGACTGCTCCATTTTTAGATAGCAAAACATATAAAAATAATCTCCAAAATTACTAACATAGCCTTAAACTAAACATTCATACCAAACCATCCAAACCATAGTTAACTACATTATTACATGCCAACAACATCTAACTATCAAATTACATTGTCGCAATAACTTAAATAAAAGTCCATATATCAAAATCCATTCAAAGCCCAAGCGCCTATGCTTGGTTTCCATCACGATCCTCGTTCTTCCCCTTTCATGCGTCATCCATTAAGGATAGAGATAGGGCGTTAGATCAACGCGCCCAGTAGTGTTTCCGATTAGGGCTACCATAAGGTTAGTGCGAAAGCATGCAAATAATATAATAATACATGTTCATCAAAATCTCATAAAAACAATGCTACGTATGTTATGCTCATGTGATGAGTCCCACCCATCACAAATATACATAGCCTCCTCTTGACGGGATTCTCATCGTCAAGGTACCCCACAGTGGTCTTTCGGACGCCCCGACAGAGTGTGGCCTCCGGATTCCTCTTGATGGGATTCTCATCATCAAGGTACCCCACAGTGGTCTTTCTGACGCCCCGACAGAGTGTGGCCTCCGGTTTCCATATCACCACCCCATGCCATGCATGAGATGTCCATGATGTCATGCCATTTGTAAATATATATTACCATACAAAACTACTTTAAAACATGATAACTTAGCACATAACTCATCAAAACTAAGATAAAACATCACATATATGTGTGGTTACAAAAAGGTAGGAAACCTACACAATGTTCACTTAGGTTGACCGTTCTTTTAAACTGTCACCCGTTCACAACTCGTACACCTTTCAAGTAATCCCGATACCTTATTTACATAGAAGCAAGTCAAACATATATCTATTTAGTTTCTAACTAAGCCTAAGTCCCAAAAACCACTTTGTGGGGTTCGGCCATACCCCATGGCCGAACCTCACTCACTTAAACTTTGGTCTCTCTTTTATTTAACCCAAAACCATCCAAATAACCTAATCCTCCAAATGTACCTTGGTAGGGTTCGGCCATACAACATGGCCGAAACTTACCACTTTGGTTTTGGCCCATACTTCAATTCCTTTGGTCATTTCATCTTTGATGATTTCACCTTTGATCATTTCATCTATATTTACAATAATGCCACTATACTAACCCTTACTTAATTTTTCTTAAAAACCAATAACCATAACTAATCCACCTTGGTGGGGTTCGGCCATACAACATGGCCGAACCTCACCATCTTAATTTGATCCTTTAAATCATTTTTACATACATCTTCAATCACATTATTAGTTACGCACTAAGGCAACTAATGACCATTAGTGGGGTTCGGCCATACTACATGGCCGAACCTCACCAAACTGATTTTTGTTCCTCTTTCCCTCATCTATGATGGTTGATTAATTACCTATACTAAGTCCTTAGATACACATATATGATTCTAGAATCAAAAGCATAAATTCATTCAAAATTTCCAACATAATCTTAATCCGATTATCCATCAAAATAGTCCATGGGGTTCGGCCATACACATGGCCGAACCCTATGGTCCTCTTAACTCAATGATTCCATCATTTATCATAATTTAGGCTCAACACTTTTAGCCATAAGAACCATATGGTTCAGCCATCCAATGGCCGACCAACGTATTGCACTTATCTTCATTCAAAAACCCTTTAAAAACTTTCATTACATAATATGGATTTTATCTCTCAAAAAACCCTAAAATTCACCAAATCTTTTCATGGGGTTCGACCATCCCAAGTGGCCGAACCTATGATCCATTTCTTATCCTTTTTACACATCATTATCCATTCATTTTCTTCCATGGGGTTCGGCCATACTTATGGCCTGAACCCTATGGTTCCTTTACCTCTTCATTTAAACTTCATAGCCATGATCATTCCCTTTGATGGGTTCGGCCATACATCATGGCCAAACCTAATCACCTCCTTTTCATACTCAATGGTTTTTGTACATCTCTTTTTTAAGATTTGGACATACAATGGACTGATCATGTTTCTTTGGTTATCTTACTAAATAAAAGTTATAGAACACCTACCATTTCCGTGACTCCACCGATTTGATCTTTGATTGTTCTTCTGTGCCTTTTGCTCCTCTTAGATCCTTAGCCTTCCTCCTTTCTTCTTGTCCTTTAGCCAAGCTTAATCTTGCTCGAAAATCCTTGAAGTTGATCAGCCAAAGTATTGATTTGAGAGGGAGAGAGATAGGAACTTGACCTTGGATGGAAATGATAAACCTAGTGGTGCAACTCCTTTTCTCTAAGTCTACTTGTCTTGGTGGAGGGATCGGTCATGGACTGATTGGTATGAGATACAATCAGCCAATAATCTTTGTCTTGTGAGATGAAAACCGTCCAAGGGAGAGAGAGAGAGAGAGAGAGAGTTGGAGATCCAAGTCTTTTGTTCCAAATGTGGTGGTCGGCCAAGGTGATGGGCTTTGATTAAACCCTTGTGTAACTCTCATCACCTTAACCAAAATCCTTTATGTTACTTGGGGCTTTCATCTATGAAATGAAACTCCCCAAGAATCCAACGTCTCCCATGCAAGGTCTTGAGTAACCTCCACAAACCCCATTCATCTTCCATCTTGAAGTTTCATCCAAGATGTGAAACACCCATGTGCCCCAACGGCATGTATGGGTTTGAAATCTATAACCGCCATTCCTCATTTACTTACCCATGTGGGGGTTTCATCCATGAGATGAAACTCCCACCAACCAGTGGTTTTGTATTGTCTTAGACCACCAAACCGTCCAGCTCCCTTTGATCCTCATCAACGCCCCATGTGAGAGTTTCATCATTGAGATGAAACTCCCCCCCTCCAAGTGTGAACCCATTTTGTAACTCCACCAAAACGCCACCTTCCATTTATTACCTATCTTGGAGTTTCATGCATGAGATGACCTCCCATGCATCCAACGTGTGGACCATCTTGTTTGAATTTGAAACACCAGCCCTTCAACCTCACACTCCACTCATGTATAATTTATTTCAAAATAACTCACTCACCTATAACTTATTTCAAATCAACTCACTCACTTATAATTTACTTCCAACCAACTCACTCATTTAACTCAACTATTTAATTCCATTTTCAAACTCCAATCAGCCCCAACTTAATCAAGCTTGGACTCACTTGATGGTCAACTAAGTCAAACCCGACCCATTGGGTCCAAATTGGCCATTTGGACCCATTTCACAAGCTTTGACCCAATTAGTAATCTTGACCTAAATACTCATTTATTTTATTTCAAACACAAAACTCATAGCCATTGAGGCTTAATTGAACAATGGGCCACACACTTACTCATCTACGATCACAACCTTTTAATTCATAACCCCAATGGCATTTTCGTAAATATTGATATATTGAAAAATCTAGGGTATTACACTTTGCACGATGTATTCCATGTGTCCATGTTGAGGAAATACAACCCTGATCCTTCGCACGTGCTGAACGTTCAAGATGTTAATGTGCAAAGCGATGTGACTTATGTAGAGAAGCCGGTCAGAGTGATCAGGAAGGAACAGAGAGTACTACGGAACCGCGCCATTCAATTTGTCAAGGTGGTCTGGGATTGACATGTAATGAGGAAGCCACCTGGGAACTTGAATCAGAAATGAGAGCAGCTCATCCTGAACTCTTTGTATAGGTTATTTGAAACCCTACTTCGCTCGATTTTCGAGACAAAAATTTCAAAAGAGGGTAATATTGTAATAGTCCGGATTTTCAATTCAATAAATACATTGGCTATTATTTATTTTTAATTGTTAAAAATTAAGATTCATAGATGGAGTGGATGTTAGATGGATCAAAGTTGGGCAATGGCCCAAGTATGGTACAATGGACCATGGATAGGATTAATTCCATCTAATTGGGTCAATGATGGTCAATTAGATTAAATGCCCAATTGGGACCCAATGGGTCAAGATGAATTGAGCATTAAGGTAAATGGGTAAGAAATGGATTTAATTGAGTCATGGACCCAATTAAGATCAAAGGCTTGGGGTCCACCTCATCAAATGAGGTGGCAAGGTATGAGGTAATATTCAGGTGGCATAACCAAGTTGGGTCCCACTCCACCTCATCAAGTGAGGTGGGGTGTGGACTATGGCACAAGTGGGGCCGGTCACCATGGTTGACTTGGTCAACCATGGGTGAGTCAAAGGTAAATTAAAGAGGATTAAGTGTAGTGAGTGGAATTAAATTATTTAATTAAATCACCTAAGTTAAATGGAAATAAAATCAATGCTTGAGTTAGGAGTTGAGTTTCATTTAAATGGAGTGAGTCAAATGGGGGTGAGTCACATGAAAAATAAAAAGATGGAGTGAGTCAAAGGAGAGGTGGGTGGTTTCCATCTCATAGAAACCACCAAGCCCAAAATCGTTGGATGAAGGGTGGTGTGTGCCATGTGGAGGCATGCAAGACCATGGTTGGTCAAAGGAGAGGTGGAGGTTCCATCTCACGCAAACCACTAACCACCAAAAGGAAACCACAAGCCCAAAACCGTTGGAAGGGTGGTGTTTGCCATGTGGGGGCATGCAAGACCATGGTTGGTCAAAGGAGAGGTGGTGATTCCATCTCATGCAAACCGCTAACCACCAAAAGGAAACCGCAAGCCCAAAACCATTGGAAGGGTGGTGTGTGCCATGTGGAGGCATGCAAGATCATAGATTGGTCAAAGGAGATGTAATAGCCCGAATTTTTAAATTAATACATATGTTGGCTATTATTTATTTTAATGAGTGAAATTAAGAATTTTGATGGAATGGATGTTAAATTGATCAAAATTGGGCCAATGACCCAAGCAAGGTCCAATGGACCAAGGATGGGATTAATTTCATTTAAATGGGTCAATGAAGGTCAATTGGGTCAAATACCCATTTGGGACCCAATGGGTCAAGAGGGTTTATGCATTAGGGTAAATTGGTAGGAAGTGGAATTTAATTGGGCCATGGGCCAATGGTGATCCAAGTAAATGGAATGGATTGAAGTGATTTAAAATCACCTAAGTTAAATTGGAATGAGCCAAGATGGCATAAACAAATGGGACCCACCTCCACCTCATCAAGTGAGGTGGCGTGTGGACCATGACTTAGGTTGGGCCGACCACCATGGTTGACTTACCATGGATAAGTCAAGGGAATTAAGGAGGATCAATGTAAAATAAGTTGAGTTAAATTAATTTAAATCACCTAGGTTAAGTGGGAATAAAACCAAGGTGGCATGATCAAGTGGGACCCACCTCCACCTCATCAAGTGAGATGGCGGGTGGACTCAGGCATTGGTCGGGCCAGCCACCATGGTTGACTTGGTCAACCATGGGTGGATTCATGGAAAATTTAAAGGGAAATAAATGGAATTAAATTATGGAATTAAATAACCTAACTTAGATATCAAATTAAACAAATGGGTGAGTCAAATGGGCGAGTCAATGAGTGGTTTCATCTTATAGAAACCACCCAAACCACTAAGATAAGACCCACAAAACCGTTGGCCATGAAAGAGTGGTATGGCTAAGATAAGATCCATGAAATGGGGGCCTAGATTGGACATGCATTGACCATTGTGTGGTGGTGGTTCCATTTCATCCCAACCACCACCACTAAGGGACAAGGGGCCTAGGATTAAGGGCATGCAAGGCCAAACCCTCCCCCCCCCCCCCCCCCCCCCCATCCCCCACCCCATCCCCCACCCCATCCCCCCCATTTGGTTTGGTCAATGGACATCATGGGGAAGACTCAACCTTAATGAGGGTGGAGTCTAACCAAGCTACCCAAGGCAAGATGGGAAAAGTCTAAGGTTCTATCCCATTTTCCCATCTCATTTCCATCTCTCCATCTCTCACTCCCTCTCCAAACCGTCCTCCCCTCTCTTCCAACACCAAGAAGAAGAAAAGACTTAGAAGAAAAACAAAAACATTCCAAGCTTGGCTGACCACCACCCTAAGATCAAGACTTAGAAGCTTTTCCATTCTTTCCTCCTTCCCCTCTCTCAAACCTATCTCAATCATTGGCCGAAACAAACCTTGGTGATCTCATCTTGATCAAGCTCACCATTGGCCGAGCATCAAGGAGAAGAAGGAAGGAGAAAGGCTAAGGATCAAGAGGAGCAAGAGACAACCGGGAGAGCCACGGATTGGTAAGTATCTCCAAACAAGATGTTATGTTTTTAAGGATAAAAATGGAGATCATGGAGTCCATTTTCTTGGATCAATTGGTGGCCAAAATGTCATGGGCCATGGATCTAAAATCCATCCAAGGAGGGGAGGAGCAATGGACAAACCCTAATGGGTAAAGTAGGCTATGAATAATGGAACAAGTAAGGACACTATGTATGTATATGGATTATGCATGCATGCATGGTAAAAAGGGTTCCAGGATCATGGTTCGGCCATTGCATGGCCTAACCTAACTGTTATGGAGATGTAGAAAGAACCCCATGCATGGCAAGAATATGATGAGTGAACAAGATGTATGGTTTGGCCTTTGCATGGCCAAACCCTAGGGTTTTCTTGTATGAAAACTATCAAATAATAAGCATGGAAATATGATTTTTTGGAGGAATGATGGACCATAGGGTTCGGCCATGTGGTATGGTCGAACCCCATGGAAGGAGATTAAGTATTTCTTAAGGGATTTGAAGGATAGAAACCATGGAGCAATGGTTAATGATTTTGGGGTTTTGAAGGGTTAAATATTTGTAAATTTTAAAGGAGTTTTAATGAGGAAAATCATGGAAGATGTTAATGATTTTTATGGCCTCAAAAATTGTAGATGAGGATGAACCATGAACCATGGGTTCGGCCATGGTGTATGGCCGAACCCTGTGGTAATGTATTAGTGACTTTAATGGGTATAAAATATGAAAAATAATGGGGGAATGTTGGTAGCTTCAATGGACTCAAAAATGTACCTAATGATGATAAAAAATGATGATCTAAATGTATGATGGAATCCGCTCAAGAAGGGACCTTGTGGTGGATCTAAATGTGATAAAAGATCCAAGAAAAAAATGAGGGAAAGACATCATGGGTTTAGCCATGGTGTATGGCCGAACCCATGACCCATTTGTGAGCCATTTTATGGGCTAAGTTAAGGTCTATGCATGTGTTTAAATGAATGGGAATTAGGTTAAGTAAATGGCTGATTTATAATGATTTTATGTCATGGTTAATGAAATAATCATGGATCCATGTTTATGGATCAGTTATGGACCTAAGGATGTAAAAATAAAATGAGAGCTTAGCTATGGAAAGGAGGAGTGGCAAAAATGTAAATAAGGCCAAAAAAATGAAGAACCATGGGTTCGGCCATGGTATATGGCCGAACCCTGTGGGGGATGTTTGTGGACTTAGGGGCTTGTAATAAGGATCTTATTTGATGGATACATGAAGCATAGGGTTGCTGGTTTTTAGACTCACATGATTAAAATAATCTATGGATTAAAAAGGGACCAAAAAACCTAGTTAGTGAGGTTCGGCCATGGGGTATGGCCGAACCCCACTAAGGCATGAGTAATGGACTTAGACGTGGCTGAAACATGATTTAATTTGCTGATATGTAATAAGGTATCGGACATCGCAACGGTGCGCGATTGGTGACCAAATTCTTGGACGGAAACGCAAAGTAACACTAGTTGGTATTTGGTAGGATTCCTACCTTATTGTTGTAATAGCCCGAATTTTTAAATCAACATATATATGGAATTTATTTATTTTAATAATGGAAAAATTGAAATTTTGATGTTATGAATGCTAAATGGATCAAATTTTGGGGCAAAGGCCCAAGTATGGTCCAATGGACCATGGATTGGATAGAATTCATTTAAGGGGTCAATAATGGTCAAAGTGGACCCGATAACCATTTGGGACCCAATGGGTCAAAATGAGTCAAGCTCTAAGGTAAATGATAGAAAATAATTTAATTGGGCCATGGGCCCAATGGTGACCCAATTAATTGAAATGGGTTGAATTGGAGTTAAACCACCTAAGTTAATGATGAGATGGTTAAGATGGCATAACCAAGTGGGGCCCACCTCCACCTCACCAAGTGAGGTGGCGTGTGGACCAAGGAAAGGTGGGGCCGACCATCATGGTTGACTTGGTCAACCATGGATAAGTTAAGGGGACTAAGGTGGATTAAAGTAAATTAAGTTGATTAAACTATTTTAAATCATCTAAGTTAAGATTAATGGGTTTAAGTGACGTGGCCAAATGGGGCCCACCTCCACCTCATCAAGTGAGGTGGCGGGTAGGGTAGGTGTTGGTGGGGGCCGTCCACCATGGTTTACTTGGTCAACCATGGGTGAATTTCTTAGAAAGAGAATTTAATGGAATTAAATTAAATAGGAATTAATTAACCTAAGTAAGGATTTAATTTAATTAATTAGGTTGGTCAAATTAGGGTCAAATGAATAAGCCAAAAGGGCAAGTCAAAGGGTGGTTTCATCCCATTGAAACCACCCAAGGAAACACAAAAGAAACCATGGACTCAGGGTGGTGGTTTCATCTCAACCACCACCACTCAAGGTATGAGGACCCATACCTCTCATCATATGGTCAAGTGGTCAAAGGGAGGAAGACCAAACCACTCCCTCACAAAGAGGCCAAACCGTTGGCTTTGCGGTGGTTTGGTCTCAACCATCACCACCAAGGACAAGGGAGCCCATACTTGGTGGGTGAAGGCCATCATGGAAGTGTGTGGTCTAAGGAACCAAGGATGGATGGTTTTCACCTTACCACTCAAGCCACTCTCATTCCTCTCCTCCTCTCTCTCACCACCGGCCCTCATCTCTAAAGAAAAGAAGAAGGAAAACACCAAGAAAGAAGAAGAAACTTAGAAGAAAAGAAGGAAAAAAAAAAACTTGGCTTGGCCGACCACCAATTCAAGACCCAAGCTTGAGATGATTTTCCATCCCCTCCTCCCCTCTCCCTCTCTCAAAATCTAACCCTACCTTAGCCGAACCCTAACCTTGGAGACTCCATCTTGATCAAGCACATATTGGCCGAGCAACAAAGAGAAGAAGAAGAGAAAGGGCTAAGGAAATCAAAAGGAGAAAGAAAGGGCGGAGGAGTCGTCGCTGTGGTAAGGAATTCTTAAACAAGAATTTTTATTTTTTTAAAAGGTTAAGATGTGTTCATGGAATCCATTTCTTAGAATGAATGGTGGCCACAAATGTTATGGGCCTTAGATCTAAGATCCATCCAATGATAAGATGAGAAATGGATGAAATGGGAGAGATAGATTAAGAAAAATAAATAAATGGATTAAGCATGGAAGTATGGGTTTTTGAATGGATTGATGGACCATAGGGTTCGGCCATGTAGTATGGCCGAACCCCATGGTAAATGGTTGATGATTTTAAATAGGGTTTTAAAGTTTAAAGCCATGGAGAATGATTATGATTTTTAAGGTTGTAAATGATTAAATGTTGGAAAAATTTTAAGGGGTCTAAATGAAGAAAAATCATGGAGTGTGTGAATGATTTTGTGGCCTCAAGAAGCATAGGAAAAGGTGAATCATGAACCATGGGTTCGGCCATGGTGTATGGCCGAACCCTATGGTGATGGAATGATGAAATTAATGGTTATAAAAGTATGGAAATTAATAGAGGAAGTTAATGGTAATTAAGTGGATTTTTCTTTAGTATTTTAAACAAGGTTTAAATGGGTGGAAATGAAGTTTTTTAAAAATAAAAACAATGGACCATGGGTTCGGCCATGGTACATGGCCGAACCCCATGGGGAGACTTTGAGAAAAATTTGGGGTCTTGGAACCATGGAAAATAAAATGGAATGGTGGTTAAATTAAATGGACCAAAGTATATCTCATGATGATTATGAAAGCATGATTTAAATGTATGTTTTAAATTCAGTTATGGTGGGATCAAATGAGGTGAAATGGACCCAAGAAAAATAGGAAAAAGACATCATGGGTTCGGCCATGGTGTATGGCCAAACCCATGACCCATTTGTAGGTCATGTTATGGGCAAAAAAATGGGAATTATGTATGGGATTAGATGATTGGAAATTTAATTAAATTAAGTGGCTGATTTTAGGGATGTTATGTTATGGTTAATGAATCATTAATGGGGCTAAGTATATGGATGAATTATGGACAAAAATGTACATGGATGGAGGAAATATTAAACCATGGAAGTCTAGTGGCAAAACCGTAATTATTGGCCACAATGAAGAACCATGGGTTCGGTCATGGTACATGGCCGAACCCCATGTAGGTTGGACATGAACTTGGATGCATTAAGATGATATTATGAATGATTAAATGAAGCTTAGGGTTGCTGCCTTTTAGACTCAAAAAATTAGAATGTTTGAATGGGCAAAATTTGGATTTATGTATGTGTTTAAATCAACGGAAAATGAGGCTAAGTTAAGGGCTGATTTTGATAACCTTGTAACATAATTAGGGATCATTAATGGATCTAAGGTTGTGATCAGTTAGGGACTTAATCATGGATAAAATATGGACTAATTTGGTAAATGTATAATAAGGTATTGGGACATCGCAAACGGTACGCGATCGGCGACCGGATTATCGAACGAAAACGTAAAGGGACGCTAAGCGGTATTCGGTAGGATTCCTACCTTTTTGTAAGCCGTGGATTATGTGTATGTGATGGTTTCCTCGTTTTATTTCGGTAATTATATGATTTATTTTAAGATGGGTTTTAAATGGTATGGATTATATTTTAAATGCTATGGATGATATTTTTAAGGCTATGGTTTATATTTCAATGCTATGGATTTTATATTAAGGATATGAATTATATATATACTACATAGCCTTATGCACTTACATCTCATGCATTGCATGAGAGGGAAAATAAAGGAACCGGAGTCCATGCTCCGTCGGGGCGACCGAGAAACAAACATGGGGATAGCTTGATATACTATAACCGGAGTCCATGATCCGTCGGGGCGACCGAGAAGCAAACATGGGGACACCTTGACAAGGCTTTGCCGTCAAGGGGGATATGACATTGTATGATGATATGGATGATGGGTGGGACACATGACATAGGCACCCATGGCATGGCATTCATTTTATGATGTTATTATATTGTTATCGGTATGCTTGTTATCACTAATCCATGTGCTAGCCCTACTCGGAGTCCTATTGGGCGCGTTGTCTAACGTCCCACTTCTACCCTAGCTGATGACGCAGGAGACGGCGGAAACGGTGGACGTGACGGGAGCCAAGCTTAGGAGCTTGGGAAAGCAGCTACTCAGTTTTATTTAAGTTTTATTTTGGAAGTGTAGTTTAAGTAGCTTAGCTTGTCGGATTGTAATAATTGCTGTTTCTTGCTATGGTTTGGACTGTACTATGGATGATATCATTTTGAGATATAATTATGAACATAGGAGTATTTTAGTAATTTAAGCGCCGTTCTTCCTTGCTATCTAAAACTGGTAGGATAGTCTCTATTATAATGTTCCGCATGTATATATATTCCGCGAGCTTACTTCCTACGCGTGAACCATTCTTGTGGACTTCGTTCCGCGCACGCGTAGGGTTGGCCAGTTAAGGGCCGGGCTTTTGAAGCTCGGACTTAACTCGTGTCTTGACGTCCGCCCCCATTGTCAGTTCTTAATTCAAAAAAAAATAAAAAATAGACTCTGATTTCGGTGAAAATGGGGCCGGCGTTACAGTTGGTATCAAAGCGAAATCGGAAGAATGAATCTCTCGAAGTATGATTAAGACGGTTTCACGTCTCACTGACGGATAAGAATCCCAATTGACCGACTCTTCGGAGTCCGCTGCATAGGGGCCGGGTTAATTTACTTCGATTGACTCAAACTGAGGCATTCAATCTGAGGGCCACATTTGACGTTATGAAATGATAGCGAGGGAAGTACAATCATTATAACATTGATGGATTTATCAAGCGTAGGAAAAATTCCATGATTTCACCGAAAGGAACAATACTTAATACTTAGGAAATTTTCCCCAAAAACAAAGTATGCATATTTGGCAATTTTCCCCCAAAATGAGAGACAATACTTAAATACTTAGGAAATTTTCCCCAAAAACAAAGTATGCATATTTGGCAATTTTCCCCCAAAATGAGAGACAATACTTAATACTTAGGAAATTATCCCCTCAAAGACTAAGTATGTCGATATTGGCAAATTTTTTCAAAAACTAAATGTATATGAACGCACCAACATTATGAAGGGACTAAGTCAATAAATGTTTTCAATGACTTAGGAAATGCCGCCAAAAAGAAGAACTTGCAAAAACCCACGGGTAGAAGAAGAGGTACCACCACCTCATCAGGAAGAGGAGGTATAGCCGCCTCACCAAGAGGAGGGACAAAATAATGTAAACATACCTGTTGTGCCTCCCGAGCTGAAGGAGTTAGTTCAAGCAGTGGTCACCTCTGTTCTTCAACAGCACTTGAATGGGGACGCGACCACCAGTGACTCCAACAAACGGAACATGGTTAGAGATTTCCAACAACAGCACCCTCCCTATTTCAGGGGAAAAGAAGGGCTGTCGGAGCGGAGCATTGGTTAAAAATGATCACTCAGATCTTGAATCTGCTCCAGATTACCAATCCTGCTAATAAGATTTTGCTGGCCACATCTCAATTCATCGAAGATGCCAGTAGTTGGTGGGAAGTTGTAGAAAAGCAACAAGCACTGGTACCAGAAGGGGAAAAGATCACCATGACATGGGAATGGTTCTCAGCCACCTTCCAAGAGCAGTATTTTCCGGAGGAGGAAAGAGAGAGCCAGACTCAAGTCTTCCTCTCATTGGTACAAGGCAGCATGACGGTGGTAGAATACCACAGAGAATTCCTTAAGCTATCTGTCTATGCATTTTATATGGTGGATACCGAACACCGAAGGGCCCGTAAGTTTGAGCGAGGCCTTTGGCCGAACATCAGGGCTAAGGTAACCATTTTCAAGGAACCCACACTAGCAGGGGTGGTCAGCAGGGCCACTATCGCAGAACGGGAGTTAAATGAGATAATGCGGTTTGACAACCGCTGAGGGCAAGGTGGGCGGGGTGCATTTCAACCCAACAAGAAGTTCTGCCCAAATTCTAGCAGACCCTCACCCTCCACGGGATCCACCAGGGGCTTTCGCCCCAATCAACCCTCCCCATCGGCATCAGTCACTCAAGTTCCCCGGGGTGGGAACACATGTTATCAGTGTGGCCAACAGGGCCACTTAAAGAGGGAGTGTCCACAGACCAGCCGACCCTCTAACTTCAGGGGTCCCTTCCGCCCTCCAGCTAGACCAGCTCAGTCGCGAGGAGGCAGAACATACAACCAAGCGGGACGGCACCAAACCCTATAGGATCTGGACGACTTTTCACCATACCGTCTCCAGTAGCGGTGGATCGTTCGGTGATGCAAGGTATGGCTGTAGTTGGTAGTTCCTATGCTGTTACATTATTTGACTCTAGAGCTTCACATTCATTTATATCTGCTGCATTCATATCTGCTACGGGCACATTAGTACAAAACCTGTCCACATCACTTACCATTGTATCCCCCGTCGGAGACACATCATTAGGACTCATATATGCGGCATTGAACACTAAACTCACAGGATTCAGATTCGAGTTCAACTATTTAGTAATCGATATGGCTGAATACGATGTTATATTTGGCATATCAGGCCCATATTGATTTCCATCTTCGTAGGGTGATATTTTGGTCACCCAAGGGAAAGCGGTACGTGGTACACGCTGACAGGCAGGGCATCCCTAGAAGGCTGTAGGAAGAAGCCTTGAATAGCCTCAGATTAGATAGGGCACCAATAACTGAACTTCTGGCGGTAGTAGCAGATTATGCCGAAGTATTCCCAACAGAGCTCCCTAGTGTACCACCCAAGAGGGAGATAGACTTTGAAATCAAGTTATACCCCGGCGCCGCTCCAATATCATTACCCCATTATAGGATGGCACCAGCTAAGATGACCGAGTTGAAAAAGCAGATTGATGAACTGCTCAGACTGGGTTTCATTCGGAACAGCACATCCGCATGGGGAGCCCCAGTGTTATTTGTGAAGAAGAAGGACGGTACCCTTTGAATGTGTGTGGATTATAGAAAGTTGAACCAGCTGACTGTCAGGAATAATATCCCCTACCCCGGATTGACGATCTATTTGATCAACTTAGGGGTTCCACTCACTTCTCCAAGATTGATCTAATGTCCGGGTACCACCAAATCTGGGTTAGGGAGGAGGACATAGAGAAAACAACCTTCAGGACACGGTATGGCTTATATGAATATGTGGTCATGCCGTTTGGACTTACAAACGCACCGGCTGTGTTCATGGACCTAATGAATAGGATATTCCGTCCTTACTTGGATCGGTTTGTGATTGTATTCATTGACGATATTCTGATCTATTCCAAAAGTTAGAAGGAACATGCCGAGCACCTGCGGATAGTCTTAGACACCTTGAGGAAAAACCAATTGTATGCCAAAGCCAACAAGTGTGAATTCTGGCTATCTGAAGTCAACTTCTTGGGGCACATTATATCAGAGGAAGGTATAGCCGTGGACCCTGCTAAACTAGCGGCAGTGAAGGAGTGGAAAGCGTCGACGAATGTGACTGAGATTCGCAGTTTTCTGGGATTGGCCGGTTACTACCGGAAATTCATCATGGACTTCTCCAAGATTGCAGCTCCACTTACCCGACTCACTCAGAAAGGACTCAAATTTGAGTGGTCAGATCTATGCAACCAGAGATTTGAGGAGCTAAAGGAGTGGCTTACGACCGCTCCTATTCTGATCTTGCCGGAAAGATGCAGAAATTATGAGGTGTACTGTGATGCCTCCGGTGAGGGACTGGGGTGTACACTCAGTCAAGGTAATCGTGCGGTGGCGTACGGATCAAGACAGTTGAAAATTCATGAACGCCATTATCCCACACATGATCTAGAACTAGCAGCAGTAGTCTTCGCTCTCAAAAGCTGGAGACACTACCTTTATGGTGAAGAGTTTGAGGTGTTATCGGATCACAAGAGCCTGAAGTACTTATTTGATCAGAAGGAACTCAACATGAGACAGCGCAGATGGATGAAATATTTGGCGGATTATGAATTCGCACTTCAATATCATCCTGGCAAGGCGAACAAAGTGGCGGATGCCCTCAGGCGCATGTCACATGCGACAGTAGCCAGCTTGATTAGGACGGAATGGGAGGTATTGAATACCATCAGAGAGTTTAAACTCTACCTCAATAATCATGGGACCATATATAATCTAATCATACGATCCACCACGGTCTCTGAGATTGAATGGGAACAACGGACAGATCTAGAGGTGGAGGAGATATGGGCTAAGATGTCTACTGGTGAGGTTGTACCGGAGTGGGAGTTACGACCAGGACAGGGTCTTATGTTTCGAGGCAGGACATATGTGCCTAAGAATTGCAGAAGAGAGTTGCTGATTGAAGCACACCAAACCAAACTCTCTATCCGCCCGGGCAGCACCAAGATGTATCATGATCTTAAGAGGCACTATTGGTGGCATGGACTTAAGAAAGATGTAGCAGCATTTGTTGCTTGTTGCCTAATTGGTCAGCAGGTTAAGGCAGAACATCGAAAACCACCGGGCTTACTCGCACCCTTACCGGTACCAGAATGGAAATGGGAGCACATATCTATGGACTTTGTAACAGGGTTGCCAAGGTCATCAAAGGGCAACGATGCGATATGGGTCATAGTGGACCGGTTGACCAAGTCTTCACATTTCCTTCCCATCAAGATGACAGATTCATCAGAGACTTTGGGTCGACGATACAACCGGGAGATCATCAGGTTACATGCTATTCCCCGGTCTATTGTGTTCGACAGGGATGGCCGATTCACCGATAGAGTATGGCAGGGCATGCAGTCGGCTATGGGGACCGACGTATTGACTAGCACAGCATTTCATCCACAGACTGATGGACAGTCGGAGAGGACGATACAGACACTGGAGGATATGCTGAGGAGCATGCATGCTAGACTAATTTGGTAAATGTATAATAAGGTATCGGGACATCGCAAATGGTACGCGATCGGCGACCGGATTATCGAACGAAAACGTAAAGGGACGCTAAGCGGTATTCGGTAGGATTCCTACCTTTTTGTAAGCCGTGGATTATGTGTATGTGATGGTTTCTTCATTTTATTTCGGTAATTATATGATTTATTTTAAGATGGGTTTTAAATGGTATGGATTATATTTTAAATGCTGTGGATGATATTTTTAAGGCTACGGTTTATATTTCAATGCTATGGATTTTATATTAAGGATATGAATTATATATATACTACATAGCATAATGCACTTACATCTCATGCATGGCATGGGCGGGAAAATAAAGGAACCGGAGTCCATGCTCCGTTAGGGCGACCGAGAAGCAAACATGGGGATAGCCTGAGGCACTATAACCGGAGTCCATGCTCCGTCGGGGCGACCGAGAAACAAACATGGGGATAGCTTGATATGCTATAACCGGAGTCCATGCTCCGTCGGGGCGACCGAGAAACAAACATGGGGACACCTTGACGAGGCTTTGACGTCAAGGGGGATATGACATTGTATGATGATATGGATGATGGGTGGGACACATGACATAGGCACCCATGGCATGGCATTCATTTTATGATGTTATTATATTGTTATCGGTATGCTTGTTATCACTAATCCATGTGCTAGCCCTACTCAGAGTCCTACTGGGCGCGTTGTCTAATGCCCTACTTCTACCCTAGCTGATGACGCAGGAGACGGCGGAAACGGTGGACGCAACGGGAGCCAAGCTTAGTAGCTTGGGAAAGCGGCTACTCAGTTTTATTTAAGTTTTATGTTGGAAGTGTAATTTAAGTAGCTTAGCTTGTCGAATTGTAATAATTGTTGTTTCTTGCTATGGTTTGGACTGTACTATGGACGATATCATTTTGAGATATAATTATGAACATAGGGGTATTTTAGTAATTTAAGCGCCGTACTTCCTTGCTATCTAAAACTGGTAGGATAGTCTCCATTATAATGTTCTGCATGTAATTATATTCCGCGAGCTTACTTCCTACGCATGAACCCTTCTCGTGGACTTCGTTCCGCGCACGCGTAGGGTTGGCCAGTTAAGGGCTGGGCTTTTGAAGCTCGGACTTAACTCGCGTCGTGACGTCCGCGCCCATTGTCACTTCCTAATTCAAAAAAAAATAGACTCTGATTTCGGTGAAAATGGGGCGGGCGTTACAATTGTAAGCCATGGATTATGTGTTTATGCATGTTTGACTTGATTTATTTTGGTAATCAAATGATATGTTTTAAGATGGGATTTAAATGCTATGGTTTGAATTATTATTATATGGCATATTGCACTTACATCTCATGCATAGCATGGGAGGGATGAAATGAAACCGGAGTCCATGCTCTGTCGGGGCAACCGATGAACATACATGGGGATACTATGTGTTTATGATTATCTTGATGAGGCTATCCAAACAAGAAGGTTACTATGTGTTTATGATTATCTTGATGAGGCTATCCAAACAAGAAAGTTACTATGTGTTTATGATTATCTTGATGAGGCTATCCAAACAAGAAGGTTACTATCTGTTTATGATTATCTTGATGAGGCTATCCAAACAAGAAGGTTACTATGTGTTTATGATTATCTTGATGAGGCTATTCAAACAAGAAGGTTACTATGTGTTTATAATTATCTTGATGAGGCTTTTCCATCAAGAGGGACATTGTATGATGGTGATATGGATGATGGGTGGGACTCATGGCATATGACACCCATTGCATGGCATTGTATTTAATTGCATGGTTTTGATATACTATTACCTATGTATTTTGTTATCACTAATCCATGTGTTGGCCCTACTCGGAGTACCTACTGGGCGCGTTGTCTAACGCCCTACTTCCACCTTAGATGATGACGCAGGAAATGCAGGAAATGAAGGAAGTGACCGGAGCCAAGCGTAGGAGTTTGGAGGAGCGAGCTAGTTTATTTACTTAAGTTTATTTTGGAAATATAATTTGAGTAATTTAGCTCGTTGGATTGTAATATTTTAGATTACTTGATATGGGTTGGACTTTATGTTGGACATTATAATTTTGAGGTGTTATTATTAATTAAGTGATGTAACTTCCTTGCTATCTAAAATTGGTAGGACAGACTCTATTATAATTCCGCATTTGGTTAAATATTCTGCAAGCTTAATTTTTACGTGTGAACCGTTCTTCATGGACTTAGTTCCACGCACAAGTAGGGTTGGCCAGTTAAGGGCCGGGCTGTGGAAGCTTGGATTTAACTCGCGTCGTGACGTCCCGCGCTCTTTGTCACTCTTTAATTCAAAAAAAAATATACTCTGATTTTCGGCTATGTAGCATAGTGAAAAGGGACGGGCGTTACAAGAGAGGTGGTGGTTCCATCTCATGCAAACCACTAACCACCAAAAGGAAACCACAAGCCCAAAACCGTTGGAAGGGTGGTGTGTGTCATGTGGAGGCATGCAAGACCATGGTTAATCAAAGGAGAGGTGGTGGTTCCATCTCATGTAAACCACTAACCACCAAAAGGAAACCACAACCCCAAAACCGTTGGAAGGGTGGTGTGTGCCATGTGGAGGCATGCAAGATCATGGATTGGTCAAAAGAGAGGTGGTGGTTCCATCTCATGCAAACCACTAACCACCAAAAGGAAACCACAAGCCCAAAACCGCTGGAAGAGTGGTGTTTGCCATGTGGGGGCATGCAAGACCATGGTTGGTCAAAGGAGAGGTGGTGATTCCATCTCATGCAAACCACTAACCACCAAAAGGAAACCACAAGCCCAAAACCATTGGAAGGGTGGTGTGTGCCATGTGGACGCATGCAAGATCAGGGATTGGTCAAAGGAGAGGTGGTGGTTCCATCTCATGCAAACCACTAACCACCAAAAGGAAACCACAAGCCCAAAACCGTTGGAAGGGTGGTGTGTGTCATGTGGAGGCATGCAAGACCATGGTTAATCAAAGGAGAGGTGGTGGTTCCATCTCATGTAAACCACTAACCACCAAAAGGAAACCACAACCCCAAAACCGTTGGAAGGGTGTTGTGTGCCATGTGGAGGCATGCAAGATCATGGATTGGTCAAAAGAGAGGTGGTGGTTCCATCTCATGCAAACCACTAACCACCAAAAGGAAACCACAAGCCCAAAACCGCTGGAAGAGTGGTGTTTGCCATGTGGGGGCATGCAAGACCATGGTTGGTCAAAGGAGAGGTGGTGATTCCATCTCATGCAAACCACTAACCACCAAAAGGAAACCACAAGCCCAAAATCATTGGAAGGGTGGTGTGTGCCATGTGGAGGCATGCAAGATCATGGATTGGTCAAAGGAGAGGTGGTGGTTCCATCTCATGCAAACCACTAAGCACCAAAAGGAAACCACAAGCCCAAAACCGTTGGAAGTGTAACGCCCGCCCCTTTTCACCGAAATCAGAGTCTATTTTTTTTTTTTTTACATAAAAGTGACAAAGGGCACGGACGTCACGACGCGAGTTAAGTTCCGAGCTTCTAAAGCCCGGCCCTTAACTGGCCAACCCTACGCGTACGTGGAACATAAATCCACGATGACGGTTCACGCATAGAAAGTAAGCTCGTAACACATAAAAATCAATGCGAATGATAATAGACACTATCCTATCAATTTTCAGATAGCAGGGAAGAAATATCCCTTTAATTACTAAAATGTCCTCATACTATACTATCCAAAATAATTTATAAAACATAGCAAGACATCTAAGTTATTACATTTCCGACAAGGTAAATTATACAAATACACATTTTCCCAAAATAAACTTAAACAAAATAATTAGTCCGCCCTCCCAAGCTCCTAAGCTTGACTCCCGTCCTGTCCTTCCGTCCGCCATCTCCTGCTTCGTCAGCTAGGGTAGAAGTAGGGCGTTAGAACACGCGCCCAGTAGGACTTCGAGTAGGGCTAGCACATGGATTAGTAATAACAGCATGCAGATAATATTATAGAAAAACCATGCACTTTGGGCAATGTCATGCAATGGGTGTTCTATGTCATGAATCCCACCCATCAATCTCATCCTCATTCTACAATGTCCCTTTTTCAACCATCCATAGTGTCCCAAATAAAATCCATACCATCATCGTACTATGACCCTCTTGATGGAAAAGCCTCATCAAGATGCGGTCCACACTAGGCATCCCCCTTGATGGAAAAACCATCATCAAGGTATCATAATTACAAGAGTCCTCCCTTGATGGCAGAGCCTCATCAAGGTATAATAATACATATGTGAAATGTCCCCATGCTGTTTATCGGTCGCCCCGACGGAGCATGGACTCCGGTTTCATTTCATCCTTCCCCTGTCATATGCCTCCCATGCCATGCATGAGAGGTAGATGCCATATGCCATGTAATATATGAAATTCAATAGTAATAAAACCCATCTTAAAACAATTACAAGATTACCAACTAAATCAAAGGGAAACCATCCCACAATATTTAATCCAAAACCCATCATAAGCATTCACATAATTTCCAAAATAATTTAAAGGAAAACATCACAAGATGCATAATCCAAAACTCATCTTAAAGACAACCACATGCTTTCCAAAATAAATTAAAGAAAACATCACCCAATCCATGGCTTACAAAAATGTAGGAATCCTATCGAATACCGACTCGCGTCTTTATTTTGTTTTCGTCCGACAATCGGGCTACCGACTCGTGTACCGCTCGCGCTATCTGGTACCTTATTAAATTACCAAATCAATCCAAGTTTTAATCATTTCCAAGCCCATAAATCATAACTTAATGGGTTTCTTCATTTTAGCCCATATTTACCACTTTTGCCACTACCCTTCACATAAACAATTTTTCATTAATTCATGCCTACTTAAGCCCAAAATTTAATCCACAACTTAGGTCCTTAACTTAGGTCCATTATTGACTTACCAAAACATTAAAATTTGTCATGTAATTAATCTAACCATTACTCATTTAAACCCATTCAAACCCCATACTTAATCACATATATACCCATTGACTTTAAACCCAAATTGATTTACATTTTGGGGCATGGGTTCGGCCATACACCATGGCCGAACCCATGATGTTCCTTTCTCCATTTTTTCTTGGGTCCAAAAACATCAAATTCATCAAATCTTTTCATGGGATTTACCTCATGCATTTAACTACTATGAGTGCATTATTCATTCATTTCATTTGGAGACCACAAACACCATTCACCATTCAATTTAAATCATTCATTAGGTCATCCTAATGCACCCAAGCTCATGTCCAATATACATGGGGTTCAGCCATGTACCATGGCCGAACCCATGGTTCTTCAATGTGGCTAATAATTACCATTTTGCCACTCTCCCTTCCATGTTTAATCATTCACCGATTCATGTATATTTTAAGTCTAAAATTCATCCATAACTTAGATCCATTAAGGATTCACTAACCATGACCCAACATGAAACAAAATCAGCCATCTAATTTAATAAAATTTTCCATCGTCTAAACACAAACATGGACCCAACCTTAGCTCATACAATGACTTACAAAATGGGTTATGGGTTCGGCCACACACCATGGCCGAACCCATGATGTCTTGTTCCCAATTTCCTTGAATCTTTTGGCGCATTCTAGATCTATCACAAGTCTTCCCATGAGAGGTTTTAAATCATGAATCTAAACCATATTCTTAACCCCATTTGGATCATTACGCTTGTTCATTTAAAAACCCTAAATTCATCAACACATTATCCTTTAAACCCACCATTTAATCATCATTTCATCACGATAGGGTTCAAGGCTCATTCCCTCCATGCATTTCAAAACCGTAAGACTCCATTGCATTTTTGTCATAAACTCATTTTAAAACCTTACTCCCATGCATTCATTAAAACCCTAAATTCATTAATCAAAAACCCTAACCAATTAAACCAACCACCAAATCACCCACCATGGGGTTCGGCCATGCTACATGGCCGAACCCTATGGCCAATAATTCTTCTTCCAATCATCCCATTCTATGCTTAAATTTCATAAATTACATAATGCACATAACCCATTTATTTATTTTCTTAACCTAACCCTAATTTTTCCCACTTAGGGTTTCCTCCATCTTCCACCCTCACATTTGAGGGGTTTAACATCCGTGACATCGAATTATCTAACCACCATTAAATTCATAAAAATAAATTCCAATTCTTAAACCCTAAAAATCCAAAATTTCTTGTTTAAGAAACTACTCACCATCCGTCGTCTCCTCCGACTTCCGCCGCTCCCGTCGGTTTCCTTAGCCTCCTGTCTCCTTCCTCTTGATCTTTGATAGGTCAAGATCTTTAATCAATGGTGGCAACACCCCAACCTTTGGATCGGCCAAAGTAGAGCTTAAATTGAGAGAGGGAAAGGGAGAGATGATGAGAGGGGAGGGAATAACCTTAATCTTAGAGTAATTTTTTTTTTTTTTTGCTTAGATTTCCACTTCTTCCTTCTCTTCTCTTCTCCTTAGCTCTCTTCCTTAATTTTCTTCTTCTCTTCTCCTTCCTAGTGTGGGACGGCCATGGGAGAGTGAAAGATTAAAATGAGAATGAAAAGAGAGGGAGAAAGGAAAAGAGGAGACTTAACTCCCTTTGGTAACTTAACCTGCACTTTACATTAACTAACTCACCAACCTTATGAGATATTTTCTTAGATATTTTAATTGCTTTATGGTGGTGGTTATCTAAACCACCACCAAGCCCAACGTGTTTTACACTTGAGGTTGAGATGAGGTATTTTGGTTTTCACCTCTTGACCCCACTTTGACCACTTCACTTAAATAATTTTAATGATTTAATATTTAGATATTTAGGTTACTTTAATTTCCATTTATTTATTTAAATCACCTTTATATACCCACCCATGGTTGACCAATTCAACCATGGTGGTCGGCCCCACCAAACCTTGGCCCACACGCCACCTCACTTGATGAGGTGGAGGTGGGTCCCACTTGGCCACATTACCTTGATTTAATTCCAAATAACTTAGGTGATTTAAATTCATTGAATTCACTCTAAGTGGATTACCATTGGGCCTATGGCCCAATTACATTTCCATCTAGCCCATTTACCTTAGAGCATAACCATCTTGATCCAGTGGGTCCCAAATGGGTATTTGACCCAATTTGACCATTCTTGACCCATTTAAATAAATTTAAATACAAACCATAGTCTATTGGGCCACACTTGGGCCTTTATCCAAATTTTGGCCCATTTACCATTTACTCCACCAATTTTCCAATTTCCATCATTAAAATACATAATATTCACATTTATATTAATTCACAAATTCCGAGACCTTACAGGAAGGGTGGTGTGTGCCATGTGGAGGCATGCAAGACCATGGTTGATCAAAGGAGAAGTGGTGGTTCCATCTCATGTAAACCACTAACCACCAAAAGGAAACCACAAGCCCAAAACCGTTGGAAGGGTGGTGTGTACCATGTGGAGGCATGCAAGATCATGGATTGGTCAAAGGAGAGATGGTTGTTCCATCTCATGCAAACCACTAACCACCAAAAGGAAACCACAAGCCGAAAACAGTTGGAAGTGTAACACCCCATATTTTCAAGTTATAAATATTTATGGAAATTGCCCATTTAGGTTGTAAATTAATGGAGATAGACCTTAGATGGGTAAGGTGTTGGGTCAAGTGTCCAATTATGACCCAACGGATCATGGATAAGGTTTACTTGAAGTAAATGGTTAAGACTTATTTAATTGGGTCAAGATTGTCAATTGGGTCAAATGCCCAATTAGGACTAAATGGGTCATGGTTGTCTTGGTTGACCACCAAGTGAGTTCAAGCTTAGTTAAAATATGGCTGAATTAAGATGGAAATGGAATCAAGTATTTGAGTTGATTTTAAGTGAGTAAATGAGTTGAATTAAAGTTATGAGTTGAGTTAAAGAGATGAGTTGAATGGGAAGTTAATGGGACTTTCATCTTAAGTGAGTTAGATGATAAGATGGAAAGTTGCACCTCATGAAACACAAATTCAAGTGGGTGAGGTTCGGCCATGTTGTGTGGCCGAACCCCATCAAAGGATTAAATCTTGGAAGTATGATTTTTAGAATAAATTGATGAACCATAGGGTTCGGCCATGATGTATGGCCGAACCCCATGTAAGAATATCATTGGTTCAAATGGTTTTAAAGGTGGTTAAACCATGGAAAAGGTTATTAATGATTTTAAAAAGGTTTTAAATGGATGTATTGTTGATGGACTTAGATGCAATTGGATCATGAAAATAATGGAAGTCATGTTGTTGGACTTTAAGTTGTAAATAATGACCTAAGGGTATGATTAAACTTCCCCATGGAGGGACTTGATTTATGGACTTAATGTGGTAAAGGATTTAAAGAGAGGATGAAAATGGGACACCATGGCTGAACCCCATGAACCATTTTAGTGGGTCATTTTGTATTATGTCATGATTTGATGAATCATTTATGGAACTAGGTTTATGGATCAGATATGGACCTAAGTATGGGTAACTTAAATATGTGATTACCTATGGAAGGAAAGAATGGCCAAATGGTGAAATTAAAAGACCTTGGGTTCGGCCATGGTGTATGGCCGAACCCCATGGATCATGTTTTTGGTTCTAGACATGTACAAATGGCATAAGTGAATGATTGAATCATAGAAAATGTTTTATGGATTTAGGGCTTCCATTAATGTAAAACTAATGGAATGATTTTGGGACTTAAGTCATGTAAATGTAAGCTAAGTGAGTAGCCATGGAAAGATGAATGGCAAAAAGGTAAATATGGGTGAAAATGAGGGACCATGGGTTCGGCCATGGTGTATGGCCGAACCTCATGGAGAAAGTTTTATGGACTTACGTGTTATTAATGCTAAAATGACTAACTCATGCATGGTTGATTAAGGAATCAAAAGAGGGACCCAAACCAAGTGAGTGAGGTCCGGCCATGTTGTATGGCCGAACCCCACGAAGTTATGTTTATGGACTTAAACATGGTTGGAAATCAAAGGGGTCATTGGTTTTGATTTATTGTTATGTAATAAGGTAACGTGACCTAACAAGCGTTGTATGATCGTTGAGCGGTTTCTGGACGAAAAACGCAAGGACACATTAGTGGGTCATTGGTAGGATTCTACCTCTTTGAAACCATGGGACATGTAATATGATTTTAGTACATGTTTTTGATGACTTATTTTGTATCAAATGTTATGTTTCAAATATGGAAGTTTTATGCTATGGTTTATACTAGTACATAGCATATGGACATTTGCATCTCATGCATGGCATGGGAGGGATGATTTGTAAGCGGAGGCCACGCTCCGTCAGGGTGTCCGTAAGAAGACCTTGATGTGCATTATCCATCAAGAAGTAACCGGAGAACACACTCCGTCGGGGCGTCCGTAAAGCAACTGTGGGGATACCTTGATGAGGAGAATTCCATCAAGAGGATACATGTGTTTGTGATGGGTGGGACTCATTGCATAAGACACCATGGCATGGCATTGTTTTACATGGTTTTGTTATTATGTTATCTATATGATTTTGTACTAACCATGTGTTAACCCTATTTGGAATACCTACTGGGCGCGTTGTCTAACGTCCTGCTTCTACCCTAGTTGATGACACAGGACATGGATGGAACGAGGAATGAGATCGGAGTCCAGCTTAGGAGCTTGCATGATTAAGTTCCATTTTGTTTAAGTTACTCATGGATAATGTATTTGAGTAATTAGTTCGTGGGACTGTAATAACGTAGATTATTTGCTATGGTTTGGAATGTTAATTTTGGATATTTTAACGTATGATATTTATAATTAAGTGATGGACATCCTTGCTATCTAAAATGGAATATAATTGTTATTCTATTGTAATTCCGCATCTATGATTTATTCCGCATGTTTAACTTGAGTACGTGTGAACCGTTTTTAGTGGACTTGGTCCACTCACAAGTATGGTTGGCCAGTTAAGGGTCAGGCTTTGGAAGTTCGGACTTAGCTCGCGTCATGGTATCCCGCTCTCTCTCACTCTTTTATTCAAAAAAAAAAAAATTAGACTCTAATTTTCGGCAAGTGAAAAAGGGTGGGGCATTATAGGAAGGGTGGTGTGTGCCATGTGGAGCCATGCAAGATCATGGATTGGTCAAAGAAGAGTTGGTGGTTCTGTCTCATGCAAACCACTAGCCACCAAAAGGAAACCCACAAGCTAAAACCATTGGATGAGGGTGGTATGTGCCATGTGGAGGGCATGCACTCCCTTGTTTGGTCAAAGGACTCATGGGGAAGACTCCACATTGATGAGGGTGGAGTCTAACCCAAGGAAACCCTAGACAAGATGGAAAGAAGGTTTCCATCTCATTCACTCTCTCACTCTCTCCCTCCCACTCAAGGCCGACCCTCACAAGACAAAGAAACACTTAGAGTATTTTCCATCTCAAGCTCCTCTCCCTCTACAAAATCCTAAGGCAAGATAGAAAGGGTTCTCACAAAGAAACCCTAGGGCCGACCCCTCTCACAAAGACAAAAGAAAAAGAGTTAGAGTTCCATTCTCTCCTCCTCTCCCTCTCTCAGACCTACACTTCTTGGCTGAACCACTCTTAGGGCTTTTATCTTCATCAAGCTCACTCTTGGCCGAAGATCAAGGAAAAAGAAAGAAGAGACTAAGGAAGGAGAAGATCTGAGGAGCAAGAAGGAGTGAAAGAAAACGAAGGAGTCGTGGAATCGCACGTATGGTTTAGTATGGTTTATAAATTAAAATGAAATTAAAGGAAACCATGGAATTCCATTTGGATTGGAGAGTTGGCCAAAAGATTATGGGCCATGGATTTAAAATCCATCCAAGGAATAAGATGGAAAGTGGACAAAACCCTAATCTTGCTAAGGGGTGAGCGCCCCGCCCTTTTTCACTCGCATTCCGAAAATCAGAGTCTATTTTTTTTTTAAACAGAAGAGTGAGAAAGAGCGTGTAACACCCTGGAATTTCAAAGTTATCATTTTATATGAAAATATTCATATTTACGGAATTGCCATTGTGATAAAATTGATTTGAATTTAAATGGGTCAATGGCTCAATCAAGACCCAAAGGATGGTAGTTTGTTTACAAAACAAATAAATGGATAAGATGAATTTAAACGGGTCAAGAATCATATTTGGGTTAAATTTTGATAAATGGGTCAAAATGGCTAGATGGGACCCAATGGGTCGTGAATGGCATGATTAACCATGGATGGAGTTCAAGCTTAGTTAATTTAAGTTTATTAATTACTTGAGTTTGGTTTGAGTTGAAATGAATGATGGGTTTAGTTGAGTTGAATTTATTAGTTAAGTTAAATTAAATGAATGAGTTAGGTTGGGTGAGTTGGGTAAATGAGTTGGATGAATATGTATTAAATGAGTGAGATGTAGAGATAGAGGGTTTGTAGGTTATTTAAATTCAAACATTAGGAAAACGTTGGTGCATGGGAGGCATTACCATGCATGTAACTCCCATTTATGTGATGAATAAAATGGGAGTTACATTTTGAAGGGACGTTGGTTGCATGCATGAGCAATTTCATGCATGTAACGGCTACCATGGAGATATGAGGGGTGGTGGCTTTGAGAGTTACAAATGCATGAATAAAGGAGAGAATGCAAACAATTACAAGGATATGCATAGGCCGTTGGGTACCCTTGGAGGTTCATCTCAAAGATGAAACCCCCAAGGAAGGTATTAAGAAATAAAGGTTACATAAATGTTTCATATTCAAAATTGTTACATGCATTGGAACCATGAGGATTAACCACCTTAGATGGAAGGTCAAGGGTTAAAAAAACGTTGGAGGGTTTCACCTCAAGGATGAAACCCCCAAATGAAATAAGAGTTAAAGATAAATACAATAGGAGTTACAATTTTTGGGTACCAAAGAGATCACATGGGCTGAATGAAAATTAGCCAAAGAAGTTTCAGTTTTTTTTCTCTCCCTACCTCTCTCTCTTGGTCGTTCTTTATCTTCCCAAACACTAAGAGCAGCAGCTAGTTATTGATATGAAATCAGTCCTTGATTGATTTGTTTCACCAAGACAAAAGCATACCTTGAGCAAAAGAGTTGGCCTCAAGGTATTCCATCCAAAATAAAAAATTCTATCTCTTTCTCTCTTTGCCGTTTTCTACCAAGAGCAGCAGCTGGTTGTTTAAATCAGTCCCTGACCATCAAGGAATCAAGAAGAAGGAGAGGCTAAGAAAGGACAAGGAACAAGCCGGAGGGAAGATCAATTGGAGGAGTCGCGGAAACGGTAGGTTTTTCGATGAACAATTTTTAAATCATGATCCGGCCATTGGATGGCCGAATCTAATAAAGGTTAAATACTGGTTGGAAGTACATGAATGAGATAAAAAGATGGACCATAGGGTTCGGCTCATTGGATGGCCAAACCCCATGGAAATAATTGATTTATTTAGATGGTTTTTGGAAATTAAAACCATACAAATTTGGGACTGTTTTTAGATGATTTTAAGTGTGTGTTTTAAAAAGGTTAAAACATAAATAAGGAAGTTTGTATTGGACATAGATGAATGATTAAGAAATTCAAAACCAAAGGTCATAGGGTTCGGCCACCATGGAGGGCCGAACCCCATGCAAATAATGGTTTGGTTTTGATGTATTTGAAACATATAAACCATGAAGTTGGTGGACTGTTTTGGGTTATTATTTAAGATGCAAATACATGTTTTAGAATGGTTAAAAAAATGGATTTGGGTACTGGTTTCAGACCCAAGATAAATGGTTAAATGTTCAAAATTAATTTCATGGTGTTCGGCCAATAAGCATGGCCGAACCCTATGAAATTGGGCTAATTTTGGATGGTTGTTTGAAAGTTAAAAACCTGATTTAAATATACAGTTATTACATGATTAATTGAGGTTTAAAAACAGTAACATAACCATTGGGTTCGGCCACCATAGAGGGCCGAACCCCATGTAAAAGGATGTTGGTTTTCATGTTGTAACCCCATGGAAACCATGAAAACCCATGGACTGTTTTGTGGAATAATTGGGTTAAGTTTATGATGGACATTAGGTATTATTTATATGCTTTGATTTAAGAATAATATATGTTGTTTATGGAGTTAGTATGGGTAAGTAATCAGCCAACATGAATGATGGAAATTGAGGATAAAAATCACATTGGTGAGGTTCGGCCATGTGTATGGCCGAACCCCACTAATGGTAATTGTGGAACTTAATGGTTAGTTTATATGAAGATATGGAAGGTTTAAGAAGGATCAAATTAAGTGGTAAGGTTCAGCCGTGTGTATGGCCGAACCCCACTAAAGATGGTTTTATGTTAGGTGATGGAAGTTAGCTAATTTAAAGCAAAGGTTGGTCTCAATGGCACAATCGTAATTATGGCTGAAATGATCAAAAATAAAATGATCATATGATGGGATAAATGGGCTAAAACCAAAGTGGTAAGGTTCAGCCATAATGTATGGCCGAACCCTACCAAGGTTCATTTAGAAGTTTAGGTAATTAGATAGGTTTTAATTAAATAAATGAATGACCAAAGTTTTAATGGATGAGGTTCGGCTATGGCTTTGGCCGAACCCCACTAGGTGGTTCTTGGAACATTAAGCTTTGCTGGAAATTAGGTGGATAAATGATTAACTTGCTGCCATGTACATAGGGTATTCGGATTTTTAGAACGGTGAGCAAGCCGTGATCGGAAGACGATCCAAAGGAAGGGTCGAACAAAGTAAACTATTGTAGGTTTCCTACCTTGTTGTAACCACATAACTTATTTGCTGTTTTATGTTTATTTGAATAAGTTATTTGAATCAAATGATATATTTACAAATGGCATGTTTGCATAGACATCTCATGCATGGCATGGGATGATGGTGTAGTAACCGGAGGCCACACTCCGTCGGGGCGTCCGAAAGACCATTGTGGGGTACCCTGATGATGAGAATCCCATCAGGAGGAATCCGGAGGCCACACTCCGTCGGGGCGTCCGAAAGACCACTGTGGGTTACCTTGACGATGAGAATCCCGTCAAGTGATGTCTATGTTGAATGGTGATGGGTGGGACTCATTACATGTTCATTTCATACATAGCATGTTTTTATTGAATTTTGTTACACATGTACTATCATTTTATTATTTGTATGTTTGACTAACCAAGTGGTAGCCCTATTCGGAAACACTACTGGGCGCGTTGATCTAACGCCCTATCTATATCCTTAGTGGATGATGCAGGGAAAGGAAAGAACGTGGTTGGAGAAGAGGACCAAGTACGGAAACTTGGGCGGTTTGAATGATTGGAATGGACTATGAATGGATTATTTATGGACTTGTTATTTGATTTATTTGGACAATGTAATTTGTTAATTAGATGTTGGCATGTAATAAGTAGTTAAGTAGATGCTATGGTTGGATTTATT
Organism: Chimonanthus salicifolius; assembly: GCA_013350335.1. Taxonomy (NCBI): domain Eukaryota; kingdom Viridiplantae; phylum Streptophyta; class Magnoliopsida; order Laurales; family Calycanthaceae; genus Chimonanthus; species Chimonanthus salicifolius. The sequence continues at coordinate 22,200,361 of CM023541.1, read as the reverse complement.
TGGATGGTTTGGAATGAATAGTAGACTAAGGTTATATAATAATTTTGGAGAATAAATAAGGTACTTTGCTATCTAAGAATGGAAAGTTGGATTAGTCATAGGATCTATTATAACCTCAGTTAGATTTAGACTAAATTAATTCCGCTAGTTATATATGTACCATGTACGGATCAGTTTTATGGACTTAGTTCATACGCACATGGGCTTGGCCAGTTAAGGGTCGGATTTAGAGATCCGAACTTAACTCGCGTCGTGACATTCCGCCCCGATCACTTGTTGATTATTATTATATTAAAAAATAAAAATAAACTCTGAAAATTAGAGTGAAAAGGGCGGGGTGTTACAGAGCGGGACGTCACGACGCGAGTTAAGTCCCAACTTCTAAAGTCCGACCCTTAACTGGCCAACCATACGTGTGCATGGACTATGTCCATGAATACGGTTCACATGCAATAAGTTATACGTGCGGATTAAATCATAGCTACGGAATTATAATAAAACCTAATTCTATTCCATTTTAGATAGCAAAGTAATCCGTCACTTAACCATAACTATCGTAAGTTTAACATCCAACATTAAACATTCAAACCATAGCAAAATATCTAAGTTATTACATGCCCAAACGCTAGCTACTCAAATTACATAGTCCGTGAGTAACTTTAAATAAATAAAATCAAACACATCCAAGCTCCTATGCTTGGCTCCGATCACGCTCATCGTTCCCTTCATTTCCTGTGTCATCCACTAGGATAGAAGTAGGGCGTTAGACAACACGCCCAGTAGGTACTCCAAATAGGGTTAACACATGGTTAGTTCAAAACATATATATAACATAATATTAAAAACCATGTAAAACAATGCCATGCCATGGTGTCTTATGCAATGAGTCCCACCATCACAAAACACATGTATCCTCTTGATGAAATTCTCCTCATCAAGGTATCCCCACAGCTGCCTTACGGGCGGCCCGACGGAGTGTGTTCTCCGGTTACTTCTTGATGGATAATGCACATCAAGGTCTTCCCACGAATGCCTTACGGACGCCCCGACGGAGCGTGGCCTCCGGTTACAAACATCCTTCCCATGCCATGCATGAGATGTAGTGAACATATGCTATGTAATAATATAATCATAGCATTAAAACCTCATATTTGAAACATATCATTTTTACAACATAACTCATCAAAATAAGAATTAAAACCATCAAACATAACCCATGGTTTCCAAAGAGGTAGAATCCTACCAATGACCACTAAAGTGACCTTGCGTTTTAGTCCGGAAACCGCTCACGATCGTGCACCTCTTGTGAGGTCCAGTCACCTTGTTACATATCAACAAGTCAAACCAATATCCCATTTGATTTCTAATCCATGCTTAAATCCATAAACCAACCTTAGTGGGGTTCGGCCATACACCATGGCCGAACCTCACTCTTTGGTTTTTGGGCCCTTCTTTAAGTCCTTTGATCTTTTAATCAAGTCCAAGATCATTCATCCTTTGATTCACTAATCCCAACATACATAAGTTTAATCATTTAAAATTCTAAAGTCCACAAAACAAACCCTAGTGAGGTTCGGCCATACATCATGGCCGAACCTCACTCACTTGACTTTGGTCCCTCTTTTAAATCCTTGATCTTTTAAATAAGTCCAAGATCATGCCATCTTTGAATCATTAATCTAATCACATATAAGTTAGTCATTTAGTATCAACAAAACCTATGTCCACAAAACTTCCTCCATGGGGTTCGGCCATACACCATGGCCGAACCCATGGTCCATCATTTTCACCTATATTTACATCTTTGCCATTGTTCTATCCATGGCTAATTACCTAGCTTATTTGCATGACTTCAAGTCCAAAAATGATCCATAACTGATTCCTTAATCCAACCATGATCCACAAATGAATGACCCATTAAAAATTGGTTCATGGGGTTCGGCCATACACTATGGCCGAACCCATGATGTTCATCTTCATCCTTTAAATCCTTTATCATATTAAGTCCATAAATCAAGTCCCAAAGTCCATCAACATGACTTCCATTTTAAACCTTTAAAGAAAACATTAATAACCTTCCATGGGGTTCGGCCATACACCATGGTCGAACCCTATGATCCATGGTTCTTTCACCATTTACAACCTTCGAGACCATTTACAAATCAACAACATTCCTCCATTATTGTTCTCTTTTAAAACCTTTTAAATCACTAACACCCTTTCATATAAAACCTTTTAAAATTATTAATAATCTTCCATGGGGTTCGGCCATACACCATGGCCGAACCCTATGGTTCATAATCTTCTCTTAGAATCATTCATCCAAGATTCTAATCCTTTGATGGGGTTCGGCCATACATCATGGCCGAACCTCATCCAACTCCTTTTTGGTCCTTGATGGTTCTTGTGTATACCATTTAGGGTTTGGCCATGCGATGGCCGGACCATGTTCCTTGACGAACTTACTTAATAACAAACTCAATGAGTACTTACCGATTCCGCGACTCCTCCGGTTGTCCTTCACTCTGACTTGTTCCTTGGATCTTTTCCTTCCTTAGCCTCTTCTTCCTTCCTTCTTAATCCTTGTGAGAGGGTCGGCCTTAGGTTCTTGTGAGAGGGAGATGATCTTGTGATGAAGCTTAAAGTCCTTCCTCCTTTGTGTAACACCCCGCCCTTTTTCACTCGAAATCAAAGTCTATTTTGTTTTAATAAATAAACAAGTGATAAGAGCGGAGCGTCACGACGCGAGCTAAGTCTGAGCTTCCAAAGCCCGACCCTTAACTGGCCTACCATACGTGTGCGTGGACCAAGTCCACTAAAATGGTTCACACGTACTCAAGATAACTTGCGGAATAAAACATATATGCGGAATAATAATGGAATAACAATTATATTCCAATTTAGATAGCAAGGTAGTCCAACACTTAATAATAATTATCATAACTTAAATATCCAAACATTAACCATCCAATCCATAGCAAATAAAACTACATTATTACAATTCCGAATAACATAAACAACATATAGCTTAATCATCCAAGCTCCTAAGCTTGGCTCCAATCACTTCCTCGTTTCGTTCCCTTCCTGTGTCATGAACTAGGGTAGAAGTAGGGCGTTAGAGCAACGCGCCCAGTAGATATTCCAATTAGGGCTAACACATGGGTTAGTATATAAAATCCAGATATAATATACCATATCATATTTGCAAGGTATCATATCCAAAACAGTGTATGATAATAAAGATCGAATCATACAGATAAAAACCAGATACCTTGCATGATAATAAAGATCATAATCATGCCGATTCAATGCCATGCCATGCTATCATATGCAATGAGTCCCACCCATCACAAACTCATAGTATCCTCTTGATGGAATTCTCCTCATCAAGGTATCCCTTGATGGAATGCTCATCACCAGGGTCTTCATACATAGTATCCTCTTGATGGGATTCTCATCATTAAGGTATCATACACAATATCCTCTTGATGGAATTCTCCTCATCAAGGTATCCCTTACAAGTGCTTTACGGACGCCTCGACGGAGTGTGGGTCCCAGGTTAAAATACCCCTCACGACTTACGGACGCCCCAACGGAGCGTGGATCTCCGGTTACATTCCATCTCTCCCATGCCATGCATGAGATGCAAATGCCAACATGCTTTAGAATATTACAAAATATAGGATGAAAATCCCATAATTGCAACATATTGTTTGATACCAAAATAACTTATCAAACATGAAATAAAATCAATTTAAGTACATAATACATATCCATGGTTTCAATGATGTAGGAATCCTACCCAAGACAACTAAGGTGTCCTTGAACTTTAATCCGGTAACCGATCACGATTGTGCCCCCGTTGTGAAGTCTCGTTACCTTATTTACACAACAATCAATCAATCCATGTTCTAATTCCTTAACCCAACTTTGTGGGGTTCGGCCATACACTATGGCCGAACCTCACCTCTTTGGTTTCAATCCCTCCTTTGGGTTCTTGATCTTTTAATTTAAGTCCAATCATGGATAATAAGATAAGCCCATAAACCAAATATTCCCCATGGGGTTCGGCCATACACCATGGCCGAACCCATGGTCCATCCTTTTCACCTTTAATTACCACCTTGCCATTGGTACAAGTCCATGACCAAAGCATCCCTCATATAAGCATACATAAGTCCCCATTTTGATCCACAAAATGTTTCACGGGGTTTGGCCATACACCATGGCCGAACCCTATGATATCTAAAACCCATTACTCCATGATTTCAATACCATTTTTAAGTCCAACACTTGTGTTCATGACTAAATAATTCATTAACATGAACAAAACCTTAAATCCACCAAATACTCCTTAGTGGGGTTCGGCCATACAACATGGCCGAACCTCACCATTTTGGTTTTGGTCTCTCTTTCAAGTCCTTTGTTCTTTTCATTCATATTTACAATATTTCCATTAACCTAACCCTTGCTTAATATTGCAAATAACCAATGTCCATAAAACAATCCACCTTAGTGGGGTTCGGCCCTACAGCATGGCCGAACCTCACCATCTTAAATTTGGTCCTTTTAATCCTTGACAAATCTCCATTTTGATTTGACCAATCATATTACAAGTTAACCACTTCAAAGAAACTAAATCTACCAATTATCCATTAGTGGGGTTCGGCCATACAACATGGCCGAACCTCACCATACTGATTTTGTCCATTTTTCCATCATCTATAATGGCTGATTATTTAATACTAAGTCCCAAGATAAACATATGTGATTCCTTAATCAAAAGCATATAACCATTAATAATTTCCAACCATGCTCTTAACTGTAACACCCCACCCTTTTCACTCTAAAGTCAGAGTTTATTTTTTTTTATAATAATAATCAAGTGATCGGAGCAGAGTGTCACGACGCGAGTTAAGTTCAGACTTCTAATGTCCGACCCTTAACTGGTCAAACCCATATGTGCATGGACTAAGTACATGAGAAACGTTTCACATATGGTACCAATTTAAACTTGCGGAATAAACCTAATCAAACTGAGGGATATAATCGATCCTAGGGCTACTCCAATTTAGATAGCAATGTAAGATAGCAAATTAGATAGCAAAGTACAAGTCTTAATCCAATGTTACCTTAAACTAAACATTCATTCTACCATAGCAAACCATAGCAAATATTTAACTAAGTTATTACATGCTGACATCTAATTAACAAATTACATGTCCATGTAAACTTAAATATAATGTCCATAAATAAGTCCAATCAAAAGCCCAAGCTCCTATGCTTGGTTTCCTTCACGCTCCTCGACTTTCCCCTTTCCTGTGTCATCCACTAAGGATAGAAATAGGGCGTTAGATCATCGCGCCCAGTAGGTCTTCCGATTAGGACTACCGCAAGGTTAGTATAAAAACATGCATATATCATAATAATACATGATCATCAAAACTTTACAAAAACAATGCTATGTATGTATGCAAATGTAATGAGTCCCACCCATCACAAATATACATAGCCATCACCAAAGTACCCCACAGTGGTCTTTTGGATGCCCCGACGGAATGTGGCCTCCAGTTACATAACCATCACCCCATGCCATGCATGAGATGTCCATGGAAACATGCCATTTGTAAATATATATTTTGACATTCAAATCCACTTTGAAACATATTAGTTAAACCCATATTTCATAAAAACCAACATAAAAACCAGCAAGTATATATTGTGGTTACAAAAAGGTAGGAAACCTACACAAAAGTCACTTAAAATATCCTTTCTTCTCAAACCGTCAACTGTTCACGATTGCGCGCCGTTCAAGAAGTGCCGTTACCTTATTTCATGTCAACAAGTCAATACATATACCATTTGATTTCTAACTAAGTCCAAAACCAAACACAACACCTTGTGGGGTTCGGCCATACCCCATGGCCGAACCTCACCCACTTGAACACCATCCACATAACTTATTTAAACACCTCAAACTACAAACATACCTTGGTAGGGTTCGGCCATACAACATGGCCGAACCTTTACCACTTTGGTTTTGACCCCTTTTTCAAGTCCTTTGATCATTTCATTCCTTATTTACAAAATAACTTGTATTTACGGTTTTGCCATTGGTTTAACCTTTGCCTAACATTTCTAACCAATGTCCATAACCAATCCACCTTAGTGGGGTTCGGCCATACAACATGGCCGAACCTCACCATCTCAAATTTGGTCCTTTTATCCTTCATGCATATATCTAATTACCAATCCATCCATCTAATTATCTAGCCCTTAACCATCCACCATTGTCACTCTATGGGGTTCGGCCATATACATGGCCAAACTCTATAGTTCCTTATATCCATTTAAGAACGGTTCTCATAACTCCATCCATTTGAATATTTTTAGACCTTTTAAAACAAACACCATATATAGCACTTGGTGGGGTTCGGCCATACACTATGGCCGAACCTCACCCCTTTGGTTTTGGTGCTCCTCTTTGTCATTCTCTTTGTCATTCCAATTAACCCATAAAAATGGTTTTGGTTTTGGTGCTCCTCTTTGTCATTCCAATTAACCCATAAAAATGGTCCATGGGGTTCGGCCATACACATGGCCGAACCCTATGGTTTTCTTTATTCAAACCTTCCAAAATTTATCTATGGTTTATGATCAGCAACTTAGCCATAATAACCACATGGTTCAACCATGCAATAGCCGATCCAAAACTTTAATCTTATCTCCATTTAAAACCCTTTAAAACCTTATAACATTGTATGGTTTTATCCCTCAAAAACCCATACAAATAACCAAGTCCTTTCATGGGGTTCGGCCATCCAAAGTGGCCGAACCCTATGATCCATGTTCTACCCTTTTTAAACATATTTATCCATGATTTAGACCCTTGATAGGTTCGGCCATACGATGGCCGGATCATGTTTCCTTAACCAATTTATTTAACAAGGGTTTATAGTGCACTTACCAAAACCGCGTCACCTCCGGTTCTTTCACTCCTTCTTGATCCTCTCCTTCCTTAGTCCTTCCTTCTTTCCTTCTTGATCTTTAGCCCAGCCTAACCTTGCTGGAAACTCCTTGAAATGGTTCAGCCAAAGTATTGATTTGAGAGAGAGAGAGAGAGAGAGAGAGAGAGAGAGAGAGAGAGAGTAACTTGGCCTTGGATGAAAGTGATAGACCTAGAGATGCAACTCCTTTGCTCTAAGTCCACTTTTGTCTTGGTGAAATGATCGGCCAAGGACTGATTTGTGTGAGAGACAACCAGCTAATGTCCTTTGTCTTGAGAGGTGAAAAACGACCAAGGGAGAGAGAGTGAGTGAAAAATGAAACAATCCTTTGGTTAATGAAATTCAGCCTAAGGTTGGCACCACTTGTAACTCCATTCCCCATTCATTTCCTTCAATTATTCCCCTTTGGGGGTTTCATCCTTGAGATGAAACCCTCCAACAGTTTTGGCTCTTGAGCTGCCTTAGGTGCAACCTTCTCCATGTGTGAACCCAATTGTAACTCCATTTCTTAATGCCTCCCTTGGGGGTTTCATCCTTGAGATGAAACTCCCAAGGCACCCAACGTTCAACAATACAATGTTTTGTATAACTTCCACCAGCCCCATTCATCTTCCATCTTGGGGGTTTCATCCTTGAGATGAAACTCCCATGGCACCCAATGTTCATGCTTGAGTTTGAAATCCATAAACGCCACTTTCCATTATTTGCCCATGTGGAGGTTTCATCCATGAGATGAAACTCCCATAAGCCAACGGTTTTGTCTTGTCCTAAGCTTGGACCACCCAGCTATCCAACTCCCTTTTAATTCTTATTTGAATTTGAATTTAAAATGAGAAACTCCTTACCTCTTTATTATCCATTTTGGGGTTTTATGCATGGGGAAAACTTCCCATGCAACCAACATATGGTGCATTTTGAACTTGGAATCTTGGTGTAACCTCCCCTCATTTATGTTTCACTGTGGGGGTTTCGTCTTTGAGATGAAACTACCGTATGCTAAACCGTTCTTCCATTGGTTGTCCCTTTGGAGTTTCATGCATGGAATAAAACCTTCATGCAATCCAACGTGTAATGCATTTTGAATTTGAAATACAAACTCTCACCATAAGTAACTCCCAAAACCGCCACCTCCATTCATTACTTAGCTAGGAGTTTCATGCATGAGCTGACCTCCCATGCATCCAACGGTTTTCTTTGTTTGGAACTTGAAATCAACACACTCCACTCTCATTCACACACTTCACTTACTTAAAATTAACTTAACTCCCTCAACTCAACCCATTCATTTAATTTAACTCAACCAAACTCCATCATTTATTTCAACTCAATCCTTTAATTCAACTCAATCTAAACTCAATCATTTAATCAACTTAACCCAATTAGGCTTGAGCTCACCTAATGGTCAACCTAGTCAACCACGACCCATTGGGTCCCAATTGGCCATTTTGACCCAAATAGTCACCATGACCCAAATAATTGTAACTTACAACCATTCCATAACCTTTGGGTCTTAATTGAACAATGGACCCCACAATTTACCCATCTAAGACCATATCCTTTTAATTCACCATTTCAGTGGAAATTTTCGTAAATATTGATATACTGAAAATCGGGGATATTACATTAACTCCAATTACCCATAAAAATGGTCCATGGAGTTCGGCCATACACATGGCCGAACCCTATGGTTTTCTTGATCCAAACATTACAACATTTATACATGGTTTATGCACAACACCTTAGCCATAAAAACAACATGGTTCAGCCATGCAATGGCCGACCCAAAACATTAATCTTTTCTCCATTTAAAACACCTTAAAACCTTCATAACAATGTATGGTTTTTATCTCTCAAAAAACATAAAAAAAACCAAGTCTTTTCATGGGGTTCGGCCATCCAAAGTGGCCGAATCCTATGATCCATTTCCTACCCTTTTTAAACATCATTATCCATGATTTAAACCTTTGATAGGTTCGGCCATATAATGGCCGAATCATGTTTCCTTATCCAATTTTATTTAACAAGGTTATGGTGCACTTACCAATACCGCGACTCCTCCGGTTCTTTTACTTCTTCTTGATCTTCTCCTTCCCCAGTCCTTCCTTCCTCCCTTCCTCCTTGATCTTTAGCCGAGCCTACTCTTGCAGCAAACTCCTTGAAGTGTTCGGCCAAAATATTGATTTGAGAGAGAGAGAGAGAGTAGCTTGGCCTTGGATGAAAGTGATAAACCTAGAGATGCAACTCCTTTGTTCTAAGTCCACTTTTGTCTTGGTGAAGTGATCGGCCAAGGACTGATTTGCGTGATAGACAACCAGCCAAGATTCTTTGTCTTGAGAGGTGAAAAACGGCCAAGGGAGAGAGGGAGAGAGTGACTTGAACTAAAACTCATTCCTTGGTCAATGAGGGTTGGCCAAAGGTGGTGTCCCTTGGTGGCACCCCTTTGTAACTTCCATGCCCTTTCAACTTCCTCATAATGATCTATATGGAGTTTCATCCCATGAGATGAAACTCCCACCCTTTCCAACGTGTAACCTTGCATGTACTTTGTGTAACAACACAACTCTCCAACTTCCTCATCTTGATCCATGATGGTTGGCCAAGGGTGGTGTCCTTTGGTGACACCCCTTGGTAACTCTCATGTCCTTTCACCTCCCTCATTCAAGTCTTTTTTGGAGGTTTCATCCTTGAGATGAAACTCTCCCAACGTGTGGCTCTTGGGTTTCCATCTTGAGATGGAAACTCCCCCCCACCCCCCACCCATGGTTCCAACGTGCATGCTTATGCAAGCTTGTGTAACATCACAACCCTTCAACTTCTTCATTAATGCACCTTTGGAGTTTCATCCCATGAGATGAAACTCCCCCACTTCCAACGTGTAACTTTATCTTGCGTCTCATGAGGTGCATTTCTCCACCTTCCCACTCCACTCACTCGAGATTAAAATCCCATTAACTTCCATTCAACTCATTTAACCCAATTCATCATTTTAGCTCAACTCACTCATTTAATTCTACTCATTTAATTCACTTGAATCAACTCAATTATTTGATTCCATTTCCAACTCAATTCAGCCCCAACCTAATCAAGCTTGAGTTCACCTAGTGGTCAACCTAGTCAACCACGACCCATTGGGTCCTAATTGGCCATTTTGACCCAATTAACAATTTTGACCCAATTAAATAAAACTTCACCCATTTGATTCACTTGAGCCATATACAACATCCGTTGGGTCTTAATTGACCAATTGACCCAATTATCAAGCCTTATCCATTTACTTCTAACTAGTTCATATATGATCCATTGGGTCCCAATTGGACTTTTGAACCAATTGGCAATCTTGACCCAATTAAATAATTCTTACCCATTTATTTCCATTGATCCACTTCTACCATCCGTTGGGTCTTATTTGGGCAATTGACCCAACATTTACCCATCTAAGGTTCATCACCATTATTTCACCCTTTCAATGGTAATTTCCGTAAACATTGATATCTTGAAAATCCGGGGTATTACACTTTGTCTTTGGGAGAGATCGACCTTGTGTGAGAAGGAGAGAGTGAGATGAAAAATATTCTAAGTGCCCTTCTCTTGAGGTGTGGTTCGGCCAAAATATTCTAAGTGCCCTTCTCTTGAGGTGTGGTTTGGCCAAAATATTCTAAGTGCCCTTCTCTTGAGGTGTGGTTTGGCCAAGAAAGAGCTTGAGAGAGAGAGAGTCTAAGATGCAACCCCTTAGTCTTTTCTTGTTTAATGAAATTCTGCCAAGGGTGGTGTCCTTTGGTGATACCCTTTTATAACTCCCATGCCCATTTACCTCCCTCCTTTATGTTTCATTTGGGGATTTCATCCATGAGATGAAACACCCATGTCTCTAACAGTGTAAACCTTTGTGTGACCTTGTGTAACCTCCACAAAACTGCCACCTCTCCATTAAAGATGCATTTGAAGGTTTCATCCATAAGATGAAACTCCCATGTCCAACATGTAGCCTTGTGTAGGCTTCTGTAACAGCACAAAACCGCCACCTCCCATTGATGTTCCATTTGGGAGTTTCATCCCATGAGATGAAACTCCCATTCCAACGTGTATGCCTTGACTTGGATTGTGTAACAACAATAAAACCGTCCACCTCCCATTGATGTTCCATTTTGGAGTTTCATCCCATGAGATGAAACTCCCATTCCAACGTGTATGCTTTGAGTTGGTTTTTGAAACAACAAAACACCTTCATCTTCACACTCCACTCACTTAAGATGAAGGTCCCATTAACTTCCCATCCAACTCACCATAACTCAATTATTTTTCATTCTTTTAAACTCAACTCACTTAACTCACCTAAAATCAAGTCAATTACATAATTCCATTACCAACTTAATTCAGCCCAATATAATTAAACTTGAACTCACTTGGTGGTCAACCAAGTCAACCATGACCCATTGGGTCCCAATTGGGCATTTTGACCCAATTGACAATTTTGATCCAATTAAATACATCTCACCCATTTAATTCAATTGAAACATAACCACCATCCGTTGGGCCTTAATTGGGCAATTGACCCAACAACTTACCCATCTAAGGTCCATATCCAATGATTCACAAATTAAAGGGCAAATTTCATATATATTGATAACTTGAAAATCCGGGGTATTACAGATAGGCTATTTAAATGAGGATTATTAAGGACAATATGTATATGTATGGCTTAAGCATGGAAAAATGGTCAAGGCAATGGCCGAACCCTAATATTGGTATGCAAAAGGACCCCATCCATGTGTGAGGTAAGGGATGGATTATGATCAAAGATCATGGGTTGGCCTTGCATGGCCAAACTCTAGATTGTTATGCATGGACCATTGAGGACTAAAAAGGGATTGGATGAGGTTCTGCCATGGTGTATGGCCGAACCCCATCAAGTGATCTAACCATTGGTATTTGATGGATAAGAGAAAATAATGAACCGTAGGGTTTGGCCATGTTGTATGGCTGAACCCCATGGAAGGATGTTGGTAATTGTTAATGGGTTTTTAAGGATGAAAACCATGGAAGTGTGTTAGTGATGTTAAAAGGGTTTTGAAGGGTAAGAATGATGGAAGAGTAATAATGATGTTAAATGGTCTCAAATGTTGTAAATGGTGAAGAACATGGACCATGGGTTCGGCCATGGTGTATGGCCGAACCCCATGGAGAAATATTAAGGTATTTACATGTATTTAGATCATGAAAATGATGGAGGAATGTTGGTAATTTTAATGGGTTTTAAATATGGTAGATGATGATTTAAAATGATGGAACTAAGTGTATGATTAAACCCCCATGGAGGGACTTTGTTTATGGGCCTAAATGTTGTAAATGATTTAAAGGGAGGATGAAAATGGGACGCCATGGGTTCGGCCATGTTGTATGGCCGAACCCCATTATCCATTTTATGGACATTGTGGATCCATGCATGTTGAAGAAATTAAACGTTTAAGAGATGGAATGATCAAGTTAAGAAATGGAGGGATTTAGTCATGGATCTATGTTATGTTAATGAATGATTTATGGACCTAAGTCATGTGTAAATAATCTAAGTGATTAGCTATGGAAAGAATAATGGCTAAGAGGTAAATATGGTGAAATGAAGGACCATGGGTTTGGCCATCATGTATGGCCGAACCCCATGGAGAATGTTTTGTGGACTTAGGGTTTTATTAATGTTAAATGATTAACTTATGTGTGTTTCGATTAATGAATCAAAAAGATGGCATGATCTTGGACCCACACGATTAAAATGATAAGGGATTAAAAAGGGGACGAAAACCAAACGGGTGAGGTTCAGCCATGTTGCATGGCCGAACCCCACTCATGGGTGATTGTGGACTTAAACATATTTTAGCCCTAAGATATGGCCAAACCCCACTAGTGGACAGTGGACAGTGGACAGTGGGTAGTGAACAACGGGTAACCGGCTGATTTTAAAAATGAAAAATTTACATGATTTTCCTTTTCAAATGGTTAAGTTAAATTGGACGGATGAAGGAAATGGTTTAAATCAAATGGGCCATCATTTTGATCTTTTTTATGTGTAATAAGGTAACGGGATTTCACAAACGGGTGTGCGATCGGCTTGAAGCGATCGGCAAGCGGTTTTTGGACCAAAACGTAAGGCAACAATAATTGGTCGTTGGTAGGATCCTACCTCATTGAAAACCATGGAATATGTATATGTGATGTTTTTACTTGAATTATTTTGGTATCGAATGATATGTCTTAATGATGGGATTTTAATGCTATGATGTTTATTATTATTACATAGCAAGTTTGCACTTGCATCTCATGCATGGCATGGGAGGGATCAAATGAGGGGAGTCCACGCTCCATTCGGATGTCCGATAAACAACCGTGGGGAGGAATCCATACTGATTCCAAGGGATGTATGATTGAAATGTAACTGGAGTCCATGCTCCGTTCAGGGCTTCCGATAAGGCATTCGTGGGGATACTTTGATGAGGATTTTCCATCAAGAGGGATACTATGTTTGAAATGTAACCAGAGTCCACGCTCCGTTCGGGGCGACCGATAAGGCATTCGCGGGGAGTCATGACAATACCTTGATGAGGATTTTCCATCAAGAGGGATACTATGTGATTGTGATATGGTTGATGGGTGGGACTCATGGCATATGACACCCATGGCATGGCATTGACTTGCATGGTTTTGATATTATTCATATCTATGTGTTCTTATTATACTAATCCATGTGTTGACCCTAATCGAAGTACCTACTGGGCGCGTTGTCTAACGCCTTACTTCTACCTTAGATGATGACACAGGAAACAGATGAAGCAATGGACGCGATCGGAACCAAGCATAGGAGCTTGGAAGCTCGGACTTATCTCGCGTCGTGACGTCCCGCTCTCTCTCACTCTTTTATTTCAAAAAAAAAAAAATAGACTCTGATTTTTGGTGAGTGAAAAAGGGCGGGGCGTTACAGAAAGATTCAAACCCAAAGTAATAGTCATGATGGACAATAGAAATTTGTCCTTAATGAATATAGATGATTTGGTTGCCTCATTACAAACCTATGAACTACATTTTGAGCAACCAAAGGATAAATCAATTGCCTTAAAATCTTCCCTAAAACAGAAAAACATTAAAGAAAATTCATCAAGTGATGAACTTTCAAGTTATGAAATGGATATGTTTGCCAAGAAATTTTACAAAAAAATTGTAAAAAGAAATAACTTAAGAAGAATGGGTAAGGGTGAAATGAGTAAAAATTACCCAAAAAGGCAAGAAGAAAACAGAGGAAAAGAAAAGGAGAGAGAAATGGCTAAAGAACCGACCTGCTTCAATTGTGGGGGGAGAGGACACTTCATGAATGAATGTCCCTTAGATAAAATAAAGAAGGCTATGAACGTGGGCGTGACCCATGTGGAAACTTCTGAATCAGAAAGCGATTCAGATGATGAGACTCAACGAAAAGTTGACATATCAAAAGGTCTCATAGCCTCGATCATATGTGATCAAAAAAATCTCATAATTGAAATAGAAGATGAAAATCTTCAAGCTTCCTACAGTGCCTTGTTCATTAAGAGTGAGAGGTTAGCTAAAAAACTCAACAAGGTTTAAATGAAAACCTTAACCTCTCAAAACAAGTGGAAGAGTTGAACGATGAAAATTCTCTTCTAATCTCTAAGCTTTATCTCTCAGATGTTGAAAACACTAAGTTTAAAGAAGATAACAAAAGTCTTCAAGAAGAAATAAGTATCCATTGCAAGGATGTCGAAAATTTATGTCTTCACAACAAACTTCTTAAAGAAGATCTTAAAACACTATCCATGGAAATTAAAGAATTAAGACTTCATAAAGAAAAATTCCAAGATAGGTTCTTCCAAGGAGATGAAAAGCTTAAAAGACTCCTTGATGCAGCTAGACAGCATGGTGATAGGTCTGGCCTTTGGTGCATCATCCACCAAAGAACCTATATATCATGGGATGTTCAGTAAAACAAATATCTCTCACCCTTTAAAGGGTAAGTACAATTTCTATCACAAGGATGGCCATTTTAAAAGAAATTGTTGTCATCTGAATAGAAACTTGGAATGGAAAGCACAAAGGCACAATCAAGTAAAACCTATGATTAAAAGATATCCACCAACACGTAACCTTAGAAGAAACCCGAGGTAGGTGAATACAATACAACACTCATTGATAGACAGATAAATCATGTCTTAAGAGAGTTGATGAATCCCAAGGCTGGTCATCAAAGGTACGATCTAGGGGTGTGTATGCAACACCAAATGCCACAATCTTCTTACCTAGGAGATAGACCATTAATCATGTTTTGTTGAGGTTTAAGATTTAATTCCATATATTAGACCACTTCAAATAGACTCACAAGAGACCATGTGAGTTCACATAGCAGAAAAGTGCTATGACACGAGAAGAGGAATTGGCTAACTAAAAGTCTAGAATGTACTTTTCCTGGTTATAGTACATACTTTACTTGCCATAAATTTCATTCAAAATTTTGCTAAATTGTATGTTTTGGAATTTTTGTATGTGCATATGTTGATTTGATGAGTCATGTTTGATATGTTTATGTATTGGAATAAATCTATGAATGCCAAGCTTAGAATATGACTTCACCAAGTTTTACATATCAAGGATGATTGCACTGCAATCTAGAAGCTCTCAGTGTAAAAGACATGTTGGTAAATAGGCATGTCAGTATGACAGACATGTCGATACTGTGCTAAATCAAGCACTGTTGAAGAGGGGAAAAAATGTCGAAAAGGTCGACCTGTTGATGGAACTGACATGTCGGTGAGACAGAAGGTTTGAATTAAAAAGGGATCCTTTCTACGAAAGTGACAATTCTTTCAAATTCGTTGTCTCCCCTCCCCCGAAGGTCTGGTGGCCCCTCTTTGTCCTCCCGTGCCCTAGACCAGTCGATAGGACCTCTCGGAGTGATTTCCGTGCCGAAAACTAAAGGGTTTTTGTTCCTCCTGTCAGAAGCCAGAAAATCACTGTTTCTGTGATTCTCCTAAATTAGGTTAGGATCAGCCTTCATCTTATCAACTTTCAAACTACTGGGTGGGGATCCCCTCTAAGAAAAGCCATGCCTAGAAAGATGTCAGCTCAGACATGTCCTGAGACCATTGTAGAACGAGGAGAATCCAGTCATGTTGGTTAATGGGCCAAACGAACCAAAAGGTCTGCCTCTTGGTCATGCCCAAGTTGGAGCTTTGAAAATCATGTTTATGTTCAGGATCAACAGGAAACCCAACTAAAGAAGAAAGAAGAACCCATCATTGACAAGGGTGTCATCTTCGTCAAAGAATGACGTGAAGGAAGGCGAGAAGATGCTGAACAAGGGAATGGTCTTCGAACTGGTAATGAAGACCATGTTGATATCCCTGAAGATAACAATGAAAAGGAAAGCTTCATTTCTGAGGATTTTTGGAGAGACTCAGATGAAAAAGAAGAATACGAATATCTTTCTCTAGAAAATATCAATCTGGGAAGAAAGGTCTCTAGACTAAAAAGAAGAATGGACTATCTTGAAAATAGTCTAAAAAGTATCCGGTTGACAATCCAGGATTTAGTCTCAGTTGTCTCCCTCTCGGACAAAGTCCCAGACACCTCGTCCCCTCCTCCTCCAGCACCTCCTCAAGATGGCTTTGTTTAGGGTAGTTTTTCATGTTCTCTACTTTTGGAAAAAACTATACTTTTGATATTTTGACTAAACATCCATGATGTCCTTTTCTAAACCATATGTACTGAATGAACATTTTATTTTAATGAAATGATATGGTTTGGTATGATGTGTGTATTGCTGTATTTGAATAACTTATATCTCTTGTCTATAGTTACATGGTTTTTGTTAAATAGACTAACATGCGGGTTTGGATGAGTTGGTTTTGTATTTGCGTGTTAGGGAGATAGGGTTCGGACTCTGATGATAAGCACATCCTTGGAGTATGGGGGAGCACAAAATATGTGCTGATTAGTAGTTGTCACTGGTCATGACAGTGTATGGAGGAAGGTGAATGCAATCTTAAAAGGAAGCTTCAACTTAGGGGCAGCGAAGTCTATGGGGGAGCTGGGGAGAAAAAGCTAAGGAGATAGCTTGGAGAATGGGGGAGGAAACTCAAAGGAAGCTAGGTACATTAGTTAATCCATGAAGAAATCAGTTGGAACACAGCTTGAGTAGGGTCAAATAAACCTTGATGCACAAAAAATGTGCACTGAACCATGGGGGAGAACCATTAGTAGGAGCACAACTTGTTAAGCACTAAATGCAAGAAGCATGGGAGAGTGTTTGAACTCGATGTCTATCTACTAAATCTTTGTCAATTGAATGACAAAATGGGGGATAAAATTATTAGAAACAGTAAGCATGGGGGAGTGCATGGCAAAGCCGAAGTGCTTGGCCTCTAGAGAAAGAGAGCCATAAGGGGAGGAATATGATGAAGCCAATGGACATGGGGAGTGTAACGCCCGCCCCTTTTCACCAAAATTAGAGTCTATTTTTTTTTTTTTTTTGAAATAAAGAGTGACAAAGGCGCGGGACGTCACGACGCGAGTTAAGTCCGAGCTTCTAAAGCCCAACCCTTAACTGGCCAACCCTACATGTGCGTGGAAATAAGTCCACGAGAACGGTTCACACGTAGACGTAAGCTCGCGGAATATAACTTAATGCGGAACATTATAATAGAGACTATCCTACCAGTTTTAGATAGCAAGGAAGTACGACGCTTAAGTTACTAAAATACCCCTAAATTCATAATTATATCTTAAAATGATAATGTCCAAAGTAAAGTCCAAACCATAGTAAGAAATCTACATTATTACAGTCCGACGAGCTAAGTTACTCAAAATACATTTCCAAAATAAATCTTAAATAAACTATGTAGCTTGCTTCCCCAAGCTCCTACGCTTGGCTCCCGTCATGTTCTCCGTTTCTGCCATCTCCTGCGTCATCAGCTAAGGTGGAAGTAGGGCGTTAGACAACGCGCCCAGTAGGACTCCGAGTAGGGCTAACACATGGATTAGTGATAACAAGCACATAGGTAATCATATAATGTAAACTATAAAATGAATGCCATGCCATGGGTGTTTTATGTCCTGTGTCCCACCCATCATCCATACCATTATGATGCCATATCCCCCTTGATGGAAAAAATGCATCAAGATATCCCCATGGTTGCTTCTCGGTCTCCCTGACGGAGCATGGACTCCGGTTATAGCATATCAAGCTATCCCCATGTCTGCTTCTTGGTCGCCCCGACGGAGCATGGACTCCGGTTATAGCGCATCAGGCTATCCCCATGTTTGCTTCTCGCTCGCCCCGACGGAGCATGGACTCCGGTTTCTTTATTTTCCCACCCATGCCATGCATGAGATGTAAATGCATTATGCTATGTAATATATATAACTCATAACCTTAATATATCATACATAGCTTTAACATATAATGCATAACCTTAAAATATAATTCATAGCATTAACATAAAATTCATAGCCTTAAAACCCATCATAAGACAAATCATATAATTATCAAAATAAATTAAAGGAACCATCACTTATCCATGGCTTACAAAAAGGCAGGAATCCTACCGAATACCGACTAGCGTCCCTTTACGTTTTCGTCCGATAATCCGGTCACCGATACGCGTACCACTTGCGATATCCGATACCTTATTACATATGAATAATCAGTCTATGTTTTTAACCACTATTAAGTCCCTAATTCATGCTTTAGTGGGGTTCGGCCATACACCATGGCCGAACCCTACTAATTAGGTTTGTGGGTCCCATCTTAATCCATTGATTATCTTAACTTTGTGAGTTTAAAAACCAGCACCCTAGGCTTTATTTAATCCATACTTAAGGTTACCATAATTGCACTTAAGTCCATGATCATCTTCCATGGGGTTCGGCCATGTACCGTGGCCGAACCCATGGTTCTTGAATTTGGCCATTATTTAGGGTTTTGCCACTACCTCTTTTCCATGACTAATCACTCATTCATCCATGCATAATTAAGTCCATAACTGATCATTAAACTTAGATCCCTTAGTGCCTCATTTAATCATGCCACAAAATCATTAAAACAACCCTTTTTCTTAACTTAATCCTCATTAATTAAGACACATACATAACCCTACACTTAGCCCATCAAATGGCTCATAAATTGGGTCATGGGTATCATTAAAATCAGCCCCTTTAATTTAACACAATCTCCATTTTTCCTTGGGTCTTTTGTCACACTTTAGATCCATCACAAGTCCCTCCATGTGGGGATTTAAATCATACCTTTAAATCATCAACTTTGATCATCAATTTGGCACATTTTTTAGTCCATTAATGACTCATTTAGTCAAGCCATATTCCCCATTCTTTTCATGGGTTTCAAAATACTTAAACCATCAAAATCTCCCCATGGTTTTCCTCATTTAAAAACCCCTTCAAAAATCACTAACATTCATTCATTTAGAACATTTAAAAAAATCATTAACCACTTATCATAGTCTCCATTCTTTAATCTCATTTAAAATTCTAATACATCACCATAGGGTTCAAAAACATTCCCTCGATAAAATCTCTCCATGGTTTTATTTTTAAAACATTATTTCTAATGCTTAAAGTCCATTTAAAAACCATCACCCTTCTCCATCAATTTCCACATTTAAGATCCCTTTAAAATTACTACATTTAATCATTTAAACCCTAAAAATCATAATCATTCTTCCATGGCTTCCATTCTTTAAAACCCTAATAAATCACTTAATCACCTACCATGGGGTTCGGCCATACTACATGGCCGAACCCTATGGTCCATGGTTCTTCAAACATCACCTACATCCATACTTAAATAAACTTTAATCCATAATGTCCTTAATGCATCCTTCATTTTTTTTGACCTAATTTACCCATTAGGGTTTATCCATTTTTCATCCTTTCATTGGATGGATTTGAGATCCAAGGCCCATGATGATTTGGCCATCATTAAATCTAAGAAGAATGAACCCAAATCATAAATCTTAACAAAATCTAACCTCTTGTTTAGAAATACTAACAGATCCGACGGCTCCTCCGATTTTCTTTGCTCCCTTTGGATTCCTTGGCCTCCTTTCTTCTTCTTCTCCTTTGTTGGTCGGCTAACATGTGCTTGACCCAATGAAAAACTCCAATACTTGGGTCGGCTAAGATGGAGTAGATTTGAGAGAGAGGGGGGGAGAGAATGAGAAGAACTACCCCAACTCTTGATCTTGAAGAGGTGGGCCAACACTTGCACTTTTCTTCTCTTTTCTTCTCTTCTTCTCTTCTTAGTTTTCTTCTTCTTTCCTTGGTGTGGGGGACGACACTGAGAGAGCAAGAGAGGGAGAGAGTGAAAGAGTTAGATGGAAAGAGATGGAGAAATGAGATAAGGTTCATCTCATTTGGTTGTGTAACTTACACTCCACCATTAACTCCTCCCACCAACCAAGCATGGGATTTTTTATGCTTTAATGGTGGTCGTTGGAATAAACCACCACTAGCCAACGGTTTTGGCTACTTAAGATGGAATGGTTTGGTCTTCCATCTTTTGACCTCTTTTGACCATCTTTTTGGATAGTTTAATTATTTAAATAATTAGATAATTAACTTATGTTAATTAATTCACACTTAACCTAATTACATTCTCTTAAATTCCCTCCATGTATCCACCCATGGTTGACCAATTCAACCATGGTGGCCGGCCCTACCAATCCTTGGTCCACACGCCACCTCACTTGGTGAGGTGGAGGTGGGTCCCAATCGGCCATGTCACCTTGGTCTAATTAAAATTAACTTAAGTGATTTAATTAAATCCCTTTTAATTACTTGGATCACCATTGGGCCCATGGCCCAATTAGATTCACCTCTTACCCATTTACCTTAAAGCTTACATCATCTTGATCCATTGGGTCCCAAATGGGTATTGGGTCCAATTTGACCATCCTTGGCCCAATTGACCATTTAAACGAATTTAATCCAATCCATGGTCCATTAGGCCATAATTGGGCCTTTGTCCAAATTTTGATCCATTTACCATCTATTCCATTAAATTTCCCAATTTCCATCATTAAAACAAATAATAGCCACATATATATTGATTTAAAAATTCCGGGCTATTACAGGGAGAATGTCTATGCTTGCTTGTGAAACACCCCACCCTTTTTCACTCGCTTTCTGAAAATCAGAGTCTATTTTTTCTTTTTATAAATAGAAGAGTGATAGAGAGCGGGACGTCACGAAGGGAGCTAAGTCCGACCCTTAACTGGCCAACCCTATGTGCGCATGGACTAAGTCCACGAATACGGTTCACACATAATAATATATACATGCGGATTATAATAGAACCTAAATCTATTCATTTTTAGATAGCAAAGTACTTCAAGTCTTTAACCAAAATTAAACTTAACTTAACTATCCAAACAAACCATTCAAACCATAGTAAAATTATCTAAGTTATTACATGTCCAAATTCTAGCTACTCAAATTACTAGTCCATGAATAACTTAAACAAAAATATAATCCAATCACATATCCAAGCTCCCATGCTTGGCTTCGATTACGTTCATCGTTCCCTTCCTTTCTTGTGTCATCCACTAGGGTAGAAGTAGGGCGTTAGAACAACGCGCCCAGTAGGTATTCCATTTAGGGTCTACACATGGTTAGTACAAATCATATATAATAACATAATGTCAAAAGCATATAGAAACAATGCCATGTCATGATGTCAAATGCAATGAGTCCCACCCATCACAAGTACATATAACTTCTTGACGGAATTCTCCTCATCAAGGTATGCCCACAGTTGCCTTACGGACGCCCCGACGGAGTGTGTTCTCCAGATTCTTCTTGATGGATATGCACATCAAGGTCTTCTTACGAATGCCTTACGGACGCCCCGATGGAGCCTAGCCTCCGGATAACAAACATCCCTCCCATGCCATGCATGAGATGTATATGTCCATACGCTACGTAATAGAATACTCATAGCATAAAAACCTCATATTTGAAATATAACATTTTAGCAACTTAAACCATCAAAATAAGAAATTAAACCATATTACATATCCATGGTTTCAATGAGGTAGAATCCTACCAAAGACCACTAAAGTGTCTTTGCTTCTTAAACTGGCAACCGCTCACGATCGCGCACTGTTTATGAGGTCCCGTCACCTTGTTACATATCAACAAGTCAATCCCATATTCCATTTGATTTAACATTAGGTCTAAGTCCATAAACACAACCTTGTGGGGTTCGGCCATACATTATGGCCGACCCTCACCTACTTGAATTTGGTCCCTCTTTTGATTTAATCATCTAGACTTGGTAACCACCTAAGTCCACAAAAACATTCCTCATGGGGTTCGGCCATACACCATGGCCGAACCCATGATCTTTCATTTTAGCCTATATTTACAACATTGCCATTATTTCCCTTTCCTTACATTAGTCATTCATCTAACATGATTGGTCCATGAATAACCCATAAATTGGTTCATGGGGTTCGGCCATACACCATGGCCGAACCCTATGATGTCTAACTCCCATTTTCTCCCTTGAGTTCATTACCATTTTTAAGTCCATAAACAAGTCCCTTCATGGGGGTTTACTCATATCTTTAGATCATCATTTACTACCCCAAGTCCATCAACATGATTTCCATCTTAAACTTTTTAAAAACACCAACAACCTTCCTTGGAGTTCGGTCAGACACCATGGCCGAACCTATGGTCCATTGTTCTTTCACCAACTATCATTTTAACACCATTTTAAAATGATTAGCATTCCTTCCTTTAAAGCCCTTTAAAATCCTTAACATGCATCTACAATTTCCATGTTTTGAAACCCATTAAAATTATTAATCAATCCACATAAGTTCAACATCCACAAAAATCCTAAATCAATAAATATTCCTTGGTGGGGTTCTGCCATACAACATGGCCGAACCTCACCCTTTGGTTTTGTACCCTTCTTTTCAATTCTTTATGGTTCTCATACATACCTCCACTTAAGTCCTTTAAAACCTTTTAAAATCATTCATACACATCTATGATTTTTATCCTTAAAAATCCATTCAACATAACTAATGTCCTTCTATGGGGTTCGGCATGCACCATAGCCGAACCCTATGGTTCAGCCTTTCCATTAACAAAATGATACATCCATTTAAATCTTCCTCCACGGGGTTCGGCCAAACACCATGGCCGAACCCTTATGGTTCCTCATTTTCTCTTTTAAATCCAATAGCCATGATCTTAACCTTTGATGGGTTCGGCCATACATCATGGCCGAACCTAATCAACCCCTTTTTATTCTTAATAGTTCTTGTATATCCCCTTTAGGGTTTGGCCATGCTGTAACGTCCCGCCCTTTTCCATTTTTCCGAAAATCAGAGTCTATTTTTTTTCTTAAAATTAAAGTTGGAAGAGAGCGGGGAGCGTCACGACGCGAGCTAAGTCTGGACTTCCAAAGTCCGACCCTTAACTGGCCAAACCTATGTGTGCATGGACCAAGTCCATGAAAACCAAACCACACATAGAACTAAGTAAAACTTGCGGAATATACATAACTGACTGCGGAATAAATCAAATATGCGGAACTAAACTGTTTAGATAGCAAAGTAGAAGTCATCTATCCAAAATTATTTAAATCAATTAACCATCATCCAAACTATTCACAAACCATAGCAATATTCCAAGTTATTACATATCCTTGCAAACATAAACAAAATATCCATATATATAAATTCCATTCAGATATCCAAACATCTACGCTTGGTTTTCTTTCGATCCTCGGCCTTTGCCTTTCCTTTTCCTGCGTCATCTACTAGGGTGGAAGTAGGGCGTTAGACAACGCGCCCAATAGGTATTCCGATTAAGGCTAACACATGGGTTAGTATATAAAATCCAGATATAATATACCATATCATACTTATAAAATATCGTATCCAAAAATTATGTATGATAACAGAGATCCAATCATACAGATAAAAACCAGTAAACTTGCATGATAATAAAGATCATATCATGCCGATTGAATGCCATGCCATGCTAGCATATGTCTTATGCAATGAGTCCCACCCATCACATACATATAATCTCTTGATAGTATTCTCGTCTCTTGATAGTATTCTCATCTCTTGATAGTATTCTCCTCATCAAATTACTCCTCACGACTTACGGACGCCCCGACGAAGCTTGGGTCTCCGGTTAAAGTATCCTCCTGGTGGGACTCTCACCACCTAAGGAGGCCCCACAGTTGCATCAGGCACATTCCGATGGAGTGTGGGCTCCAGTTGCATAACATCCCCCCCATGCCATACATGAGATGCAAATGCTAATCATGCTACAGAATATTACAAAACATAGCATGAAAATCCCATAATTGCAACATATTGTTTGATACCAAAATAACTTATCATGTAACGCCCCGCCCTTTTCCAACCTTCCAAAAATCAGAGTCTATTTTTTTTTTTTATAAATAAACTAGTGGAAGAGAGTGGGGAGACTTCACTGTAACGCCCTGCCCTCTCCGAGGCAAATAATCAGAGTCGATTTTTTTTTTTTTTAAACATAAACATCGAAAGAGAGCGGGCAGCGTCACGACGCGAGTTAAGTTCAGACTACTCAAGTCTGAACCTTAACTGGCCACCCATGTGTATATGGAATAGACCATGATAACAAATCACACATGGAACTAAACAATAACTTGCAGAATAAACTAGACTAACTGCGGAAATAGAAAGAATAGATAGCAAGTAACAGTCTCAAATATTAATTAACCTAAACAACCATCCATAGTGAATAACCTAATCAAACCATAGCAAAGTAATAACTTATTACATGTCCACAAACTATAATTCAAATGACAGTAATAAAGAAGTCCAGTTCAACATTCAAGTGCTTAGGCTTGGCTCCCCTCCATATCATCAACCTTCTCTTTTCCTTTCTTTGTACCTGCATTCTCCTCTGAGGATAGAATTAGGGCGTTAGATCAACGCGCCCAGTAGGTTCCCGAATTAGGGCTACCACATGGTTAGCATATAAAACATGCATATATATCATAGTCATTGATTATCAATAAAACATCTGAAAACAATGCTATGTATGTAAGTGCATATGTAATGAGCCCCCCCCCCCCCCCCCCATCACACATACATAGCCATCACTTGACGGGACTCTCACCGTCAAGGTAAATCACAATACACTTTCATTTGGGACTCACAGTATTTTTTCATTGGGACTCACATGATAAAGTAATCCACAGTAATCCTCGTTACCTGTGGAAAGACACTTCATCATTGAGTTGCTTCATTGTATTTTTTCATTGGGACTCACATGATAAGGTAATCCACAGTAATCCTCGTTACCTGTGGAAAGACACTTCATCATTGAGTTGTTTCACGGTGTTCTTTCATTGGGACTCTCAAGTCAAGGTAATCCATAATCATCACCCCATGCCATGCATGAGATGTCAATGTACATGTATGCCATTTGTAAATACATATCTTATCATTCAAAACCATATTTGAAACATAATATCAAATACAACATATCTCATAAAAAACATAATAAAACCAAATCATAATTGTGGTTACAAGTAGGTAGGAAACCTACTGAAGATTCACTTCAGTGTTCGTTCTTTCTTTAGCGTCACCCGGTCACGACTTGCACGCCGTTCACTTCCGTTACCTTGTCCACATAACAATAAGTAAATCATACTATCCTTTATTCATTCACATCTAAGACCCAAAAACATCTTGTGGGGTTCGGCCATACCCATGGCCGAACATCACCAACTTAAATTTAACCTCCTTTTTCGCTTGGTCAATTCTTAAATACTTAACCCTTTAAACATGTCTTGGTAGGGTTCGGCCATACACCATGGCCGAACCATACCACCTTAATTTAATCCTTCCTTCATGCCCTTTTAACTTTATCTAACCATATTTACATTATCACCCGTAATTACAGCTTTGCCACTAGGCTAAGCTATATCAAAACCATTATCATTTTATGAGGTTCAGCCCTATACATGGCCGAACCTCGTAATCCCTTTTATCCATCACCAAATGATTCTCCATTAGGATATTTTAAACCTTTTAAATCAACATGGAACCATTAACAATTACTACTCATAAACTTAGCCTATTTAACCCATGCAATGGTCCATGGGGTTCGGCCCTATACATAGCCAAACCCAATGGTTCCCTTGGCTCAATAATCTCCATGATTACTCATGGTTTAAACATGCTATTTCAACCATGATCAATACATGGTTCAGCCATCCAAAGGCTGACCCAAATCAGCAACCATAACCCCAAGTAAATCAAATAAAAACCATAAAGCAACCCATGGGGTTCGGCCATTCACATGGCCGAACCTCAAGGTTCTTTGGATACAATTCTTCTAATAATTTTACATAATTTATCATGCATCTTAGCCATAAAAATAGCAAACATATTTCTATTTAAAATCCCATAGAAACCCCATGATATTGCATGGTTTCTAACTCTCCAAATTCATAACAATCATCAATTTCTTTCATGGGGTTCGGCCATTCAAGGTGGCCGAACCCTATGTCCATGACTTGGTCCTCATAAACATGTTTTTTATCTCATTTAAACATGTAATAATCAGTATAATATTACCGGGTTTTTACCTCTCAAAGCCATCCAAATCTGTCCATCACTTTGCATGATTTCCACTTTATAAAAACTCAATCCAAATGACCATACATTTCATACGATTTCATGGGGTTTGGCCATGCTCATTGGCCGAACCCTATGGCCTTTGGTTTGAACTTCTTAGACATTCATCTTATGTCTAAATTAATCTCCTAAAATAGTAACTCATTTGCATAATTTTAACTTACAAAATAAACCATCAAAATTCCAACATCATTTCATGGGGTTCGGCCATCCAAGATGGCCGATCCCAATGATCCATTTCATCATTTAATTCCCAAGGTTTGGACCCATGATACCTTCAGTCCTTCATGACATCCAAACCATGTTTTTAACCTCTTTAAAACATGCATTTTAAATCCAACAAAACATCCAA
This sequence comes from Chimonanthus salicifolius, assembly GCA_013350335.1. Taxonomy (NCBI): domain Eukaryota; kingdom Viridiplantae; phylum Streptophyta; class Magnoliopsida; order Laurales; family Calycanthaceae; genus Chimonanthus; species Chimonanthus salicifolius. Next base: position 22,173,269 of record CM023541.1, on the reverse strand, counting down.
AACAGTCCATGGTTTTGTCCTACAAAAACCATCCAATTTAACCCATTCTTTTCATGGGGTTCGGCCATCCCCAATGGCCGAACTCTATGATCAAATTCCCATCATACTTATGAAATACCATCCAAGGTCTAATCCTTGATGGATTCGGCCATACCCATGGCCCAAGACATGTTCCATTTGTCCCATCTTTTTAAACAAAATCCATGGAAATACTTACCAAATTTTCCAAGCTTTTCCTTTTGCCTTTGCTCCTTACTTCCTATCTTTCTTTGCCTTCCTTCCTTTGCTGGTTTATGCTTGATCTACTGGTGAAACACCAGCAGCTGGTTCAGCCAAGAAGATGATGTTCTTGAGAGGGGGAGAGGGATGGATTTCTAAGGTGTTTGCAAAGTGAAATTCGGCCATATGATGTGTTTGTTGTCTTTGTTTAACAGCCCAAAGCATCTCATAACTCCTCATTAATCTTTTGATAAAACTAAGGAGGTATTGGGTGCCATCCAAGGCACCCCTTGGTGCCAAACGTTGCAACCCTTCATGTAAGCCCATGCATCTTATCTCATTTACATAAATGCATTTAAGACTTTGCATGGAGACCACCATAACAAGTCCCCAACGTGTGGGACTTGTTTTGGTTTGTTTGAGATCAAAACACCTCTCATATTCCACTTAACTCACTGAATTTACAGCCCATTTGATTTCCATTTTGACTCACTCAACTCAATAGCTTAACTCACCATATTAAACATCATACATTAATTACACTTGAGTCAACTCATTCTTAATTCAAATTAAATAAAATCAGTTCCACTTAACCTGATTTAACTCACCATTGAACTCATTTGTCGGCCCACACGGTTGGCTGTGGTCAACAAAGTCAACCCGACCCGTTGGGTCCCCCTTTAGCTCCTTGACCCGTTTTTGACTCCATGATCAAATTATGGGTATTTTGGTCATTTGTACTTGGTTTTCATATGTGCATCAGGCCTACCCATTTTTACTCCACTTGATTTCCAATCAAATCAGCTTAACCCCATTTAATTTAAGCTCACACAACGGTCAAATAATCCATTAAGACCCGTTGGATCCCATTTGGGCCCTTTGACCCATTTAGCCATTTTTTACCCAATTAATACACATTACCCATCCAATCAAATTTGACATTTATAATGTGTTCATAGGATCTTAATTTGAGCAATGGGCCCCACATTTTCCTTATTTAACATTACAAACATTTAATTTAACAAACCAGGGGCATTTTCGTAATTATTCCAATCATTGAGAATTCTTTGACCCAATTAACCATTTTGACCCAATTTGATGTACATTACCCATCCATTATAATTTGACCCTTATAATATGTTCATAGGATCTTAGTTTGAGCAATGGGCCCCACTATTTCCTAATTCAACATCACAACCATTAAATTTACCAATCTAGGGGCATTTTCGTAATTATCCACATCAGAAATCGGGGTGTTACATTCACGACGCGAGCTAAGTTCGGACTTCCAAAGTCCGACCCTTAACTGGCCAACCATGTGTGCATGGACTAAACCATGATAAACAATACACACACAGAACTAAATAAGTCATGCGGAATAATACTAAACTAATTGCAGAACTAACTGATTGCGGAATTATACTAAATAGATAACAAGTACAAGTCATCCATTATAACCTATTTAAACCAAATATCCATCATCAAACTATTCACAAAACATAGCAAAGTTGCTAAACTATTACATGTCCATAAAAATGTATCCAAACAACACCAAATAGAAACCCATTCCAACACCCAAGCATCTATGCTTAGCTTTCCTCGTGATTCTCAGCCTTTGCCTTTCCCTTTCCTTTTCCTGCATCATCCTCTAAGGATAGAAATAGGACGTTAGATCAACGCGCCCAGTAGGTTTTCCGATCAGGGCTACCACATGGTTAGTATATAAAACATGCATATATCATAATATATGGTCATCAAAAACATATAAATCAATGCTATGTATGTATGCAAATATAATGAGTCCCACCCATCACACATATACATAGCCATCACTTGACGAGACTCTCATCGTGAAGGTAAACCACAGTATTTTTTCATTTCTTCTTGATGTGACTCTTATCATCATGATATTCCTCCTGACGGGACCCTCATCGCCTAAGAAGGCCCCACAGTTGCGTCACGGGCATACCGACGGAGTGTGGGCTCCGGTTTCCATAATCATCATCCCATGTCCATGCATGAGATGCCAATGAATATATGAAACATGTAAATAAATCTCATCATTCAAATCCAATATGATAAATAATAGTATAACAAATGTCTCATAAAAGCCACGATAAAACCAAATATAAAAGTGGTTACAAGTAGGTAGGAAACCTACTTAAAGTTCTCTTAAATGTCCGTTCTTTCTTAAGCGTCACGTGTTCACGACTCGCGCGCCGTTCAAGTCCCGTTACCTTGTTTATACAACAGCAAGTTAATAACATATCTTTTTTATTTCTAATTACATGTAAGTCCCAAAACCACTTTGTGGGGTTCGGCCAGACCCATGGCCGAACCTCACCTCACCTCTTTTGGATTTAATCTTCCTTTTCATTTGATCAACACTTAAAACACTTCATACTTCATACATATCTTGGTAGGGTTCGGCCATACAACATAGCCGAACCTTATCACTTTGGTTTTCGATCCCTCTTTTCAAGTCCTTTGATCCTTCATTCCATTATAACTTGTATTTACGGTTTTGCCACTACTAACCCTTGTTTAATTTTCGCTTAATAATCAAAGTCATATAACCAATCTACCTTAGTGGGGTTCGCCATACAACATGGCCGAACCTCACCATCTTAGATGTGGTCTTTTATTTAAACCCTAAGCCACAATCATCTTCATAGTTCCACAAATGCTTATGCCCATCAAAATCATTCCATGGGGTTCGGCCATACATATGGCCGAACCCTATGTTTCTTTATTTCTATCCATTTACATACTACAAATCCATCTATAATTTCCAAGTATGTTCTTATTTTTAAACATCCATAAATGACCCATGGGGTTCGGCCATAAACATGGCCGACCCTATGGTTCTCTTGAGTCAATCCTTCCATCCTTTGTGTATGATTCATATTCAACATTTTGACCATAATCTTAATGTGATTCAGCCATCCAATGGCCAACCTAAAACATCAATTTTTTTATTCCAAATAAAACATTTAAAAACTCTCATACATTGGTATGGTTTTATCTCTCCAAAAACCATACAAAATTATCAAATCCTTTCATGGGGTTCGGCCACTTTGATCCAAGTTTCTATCCTTTTTAAACCTCAACATCATAATTTAAACCATTGATAAATTCAGCCATAACATGACCAAATCATGACATTCAAATCCATGATTTAAAACCCTTTAACTTTCATCTTATATCTAATTAAAACATCTAGAAATCTCCATAATATTGCATGGTTTTTAACTTTCAAAAACCATCAACAATAACCAAGCCATTTCATGGGGTTCGGCCATCCAAAGTGGCCGAACCCTATGATCCATTTCCTGCCCCTTTTACACACCAAAATCCAGGGTTTAACCTTTGATAGATTCGGCCATACCATGGCCAAATCATGTCCATTTAACCAACTTATTAAACAAAATTCCATGGAGTACTTACCAATTCTCTAAGCCTCTCTTCTTGCCTTTGATCCTTGCTTCCTATCTTCCTTAGCCTCCCTCCTTTTTCTGATTATGTGCTTGATCAATGGTGAAAACACCAAAGGATGATTCCTCCAAGGAGGTAGGTTTTGAGAGAGAGGGAAAGAGATGAAGTTCTAAGGTTGTTCCTTTGTGATGGAAATCAGCAAAATGATGGTGTGCCGCCCTTTTGTTAATTAGCCACGATAACCTCTCATTAACCCTCATAAATGTTGATCTAACCAAGGAGTCTTCTGATACCAACCAATGCATCCCTTGGCACTCCCAACGTTGATGGAAACCCTCCATATTCCCAATTCAAAAATTATCCCATTCCATTTAATTTCATGCATGGAAAACTACTCCTCATGCCACCAACGTGTGGGACTTGTCTTTGTGATGTTTAAGACCAAGGCAACTCCTCACCTCCTCATTTCACTCACTTGAATTCAAGGTCCCTTTGGTTTCCATTTAAACTCACCCAACTCATTAGCTCAACTCACCACATTTAATGCCATTCATTTAATGAACTTCAGTCAACTCCATTGCTTAATTCAAATCCAACTCACTTCAGTCCTAGCTCAACCTGATTTGACTCACCCTTTGAGATCACTTGAGGGTCCACACGGTCAACATGGTCAACATGGTCAACTCGACCCATTGGGTCCCAACTTAGCTTATTGATCCAATTTGGCGCCTTGACCCATTTATGGGTGGTTTACCCATTTGAATGTGATTTACACACTTGCATCAAGCGTACCCATTTATCCTTCATTTAATTCCCAATAAATTCAACCTAACTCAATTAAAATTGAGCTCACCCAATGGTCAAATAAGTCTACTATGACCCATTGGGTCCTTTGACACAAATAACCATCTTGACTCAATTAGATGTACATTACCCATTTAATCTAATTTGATCCTTATAATATGCACATTGGGTCTTAATTTGAACAATGGGCCCCACCATTTTCTCATCTATGATCATATCTTTTTAATTTACCATTCCAATGGCATTTTTGTAAATATTTATATCTTTGAAAAATCGGGGTGTTACATATCAAACATGAAATAAAATCATCAAAGTACATAATACATATCCATGGCTTCAATGATGTAGGAATCCTACCAAAAGACCGCTCAAGTGTCCTTTGCTTCTTAATCCGGCAACTGCTCACGGTCTTGCACCGTTTGTGAGATCTCGTCACCTTGTTTATATATCAACAAGTTAAACACATAATCTTTTGATTTCCAATTAATTCTAAGTCCCAGAAACCAACTTGTGGGGTTCGGCCATACCCCATGGCCGAACCTAACCCACTTTGAATTTGTCCTTTCTTTTTATTTAATCACATTAAACCACCTCACACTTCAAACACACTTTGGTAGGGCTCGGCCATACCACATGGCCGAACCTTACCACTTTGGTTTTTGGACCCCTCTTTTCAAGTCCTTTAATCTTTCCTACCATTTTTTACATTATGGCTTGTATTTACGGTTTTGCCACTAGACCCACCAATGCTTAATCTCTGCTTAATAATCAAAGTCCATATAACCAATCAGAGTATATATATATATTTTTTTTTGAATTAAAGAGTGACAAAGAACGCAGGACGTCACGATGCGAGTTAAGTCCGAGCTTCCACAGCCCGGCCCTTAACTGGCCAACCCTACGTGTGCGTGGAACTAAGTCCACGAAGAACGGTTCACACGTAGAAAGTAAGCTTGCGGAATATTTAACAAAATGCGGAATTATAATAGAGTCTATCCTATCAATTTTAGATAGCAAGGAAGTTACATCACTTAATTAATAATAATACCTCAAAATTATAATGTCCAACATAAAGCCCAACCCATAGCAAGTAATCTAAAATATTATAGTGCAACGAGCTAAGTTACTCAAATTACATTTCCAAAATAAACTTAAGTAAATAAACTAGCTCGCTCCTCCAAACTCCTACGCTTGGCTCCCATCGTGTCCTTCATTTCCGTCATTTCCTGTATCATCATCTAAGGTGGAAGTAGGGAGTTAGACAACGCGCCCAGTAGGTACTCCGAGTAGGGCCAACACATGGATTAGTTATACCAAAACACATAGGTAATAGTATATCGAAACCATGCAATTAAATACAATGCCATGCAATGGGTGTCATATGCCATGAGTCCCACCCATCATCCATATCACCATCATACAATGTCCCTCTTGATGGAAAAGCCTCATCAAGATAATTATAAACACATAGTAACCTTCTTGTTTGAATAGCCTCATCAAGATAATCATAAACACATAGTAACCTTCTTGTTTGGATAGCCTCATCAAGCTAATAAAAAACACATAGTAACCTTCTTGTTTGGATAGCCTCATCAAGATAATCATAAACACATAGTATCCCCATGTATGTTTATCGGTCGCCCCGACGGAGCATGGACTCCGGTTTCATTTCATCCCTCCCATGCTATGCATGAGATGTAAATGCAATATGCCATAAAAATATAAATCATAGCATTAAAATCCATCTTAAAACATGTCATATGATTACCAAAATAAATCAAGAAAAACATCCATATAACACATAATCCATGGCTTACAATAAGGTAGGAGTCCTACCAAATACTGACTATTGTTCCTTAGCACTTCCGTCCAAGAATTTGGTCACCAAACGTGCACCACTTGCAACGTCCCGATACCTTATTACACATTAACAATTATACCCATGTTTTAATCATGCTCATGTCCCTAAAACATGCCTTAGTGGGGTTCGGCCATACACCATGGCCTGAACCCTACTAATTAGGTTTGGGTCCCATCTTAATCCATCAAACATTCTAATTATGTGAGTTTAAAATCCAGCAACCCTAGGCTCCATTAATCCATACATAAGGTCATCATCAAAGCACTTAAGTCCATGATCAACCTCCATGGGGTTCGGCTATACACCATGGCCGAATCCATGGTTCTTTATTTTGGCCATAGTTACGTTTTATGCCACTCCTCTTCCATGGTTAAACACTTCCTCCATCCGTGTACATTTTTGTCCATAACTGATCCATAAGTATGGGTCCATTGATGACTCATTAACCATGACATAACATCATTAAAAATCAGCCATTTAATTAACCTAATCCCCATTCATTTAAACACATGTATGGACCCAACCTTAGCCCATAAAATGGCTTACAAATGGGTCATGGGTTCGGCCATACACCATGGCCGAACCCATGATGTCTTTTTCCCCATTTTTCCTTGGATCCTTTGCAACATTTTAGATCCACAATAAGTCCTTCCATGAGGGGGTTTAAATCACACATTTAAACCATCATTCTTAACCACATTTGAGTCCATTAAGTTAGTCATATTCCCCATTTATTTTTCATGGTTCCAAAATACTTAATCCATCAAAATCTCCCCATGGGGTTCGGCCATACACCATGGCCGAACCCATGGTCCATGGCTCACCTTTATTTGCAACATTTGGGACCATACATAATCATCAATTTTCCTCCATGGTTTCCCTCATTTAAAATCCCTTTAAAAATCACTAACATTCATTCATTTAAAACCTTTAAAAATTATTAACCACCTTCCATAGCCTCCATTCTTTAAACCCATTAAAATTCCTTAATCACCTTCCATGGGGTTCGGCCATACTACATGGCCGAACCCTATGGTCTATGATTCCTTCAAAAATCACATCTCCATGCTTGAATAAACCTTAAATACATAATGTCCTTAAAGTTTTCTTTATTTTTCTTAACCTATCTCACCCATTAGGGTTTGTCTATTTCTCATCCTTTCCTTGGATGGATTTTAGATCCATGGCCCATGACATTTTTGGCCACCATTCAATCCAAGGAAAATGGATTCCATGATCACCTTTTTAACCCTTAAAAATGTAAACTCTCGTTGAGAATTACTTACCACTCCGGTGGCTCTTCCGACTTCTTTTTTCTCCTCTTGATTTTCTTAGCCTTTCTCCTTCTTCTTCTCCTTGATGTTCGGCCACTAGGTGTGTTTGATCAAGATGAAATCACCAAGGTTTGGGTTCGGCCAAAATGGAGTGGGTTTGAGAGAGGAAGGGGAGGAGAGGATGGGAAAAAATGTCTCAAGCCTTGGTCTTGAAGTGGTGGTCAGCCAAGACTAGTTTTTTCCTTCTTTTCTTCTAAGTTTCTTCTTCTTTCTCCTTGAGTATGGATCGGCCAAGAGAGGGAGGGGGAGAGGGAGAGAATGAGATGAGAATGGGATGGAGAAATGAGATGAAAACCTTTGACCTTCCCATCTGATCCCTTTGGTTTGCTTGGTTTACACTCCTCCATCATTTCCATTTGACCAACCAACATGGGGGAGTATGGCTTACATGTCCTTAGTGGTGGTGGTTGGGATGAAACCACCACCATGCCAACGGTTTTGGGTCTTTGAGATGGGTGGTTTGGTCTTCCCATCAAGTCCATTGACCAACATCATGGAGAGGGGTATGGGTTCTCATGCCTTTGGTGGTGGTGGTTGGGATGAAACCACCACCCTTGGCCAACGGTTTTGGTGTGTTTGTTTGAGTGGTTTGGGTGAGATGAAACCACCCCTTTGACTCACCCCTTTGACTCATTTGACTCCCTTAATTATTTAATTAACTCATTTGATTAATTTGATACTTAATCTTAGGTCACTTGATTACTTAATTTAATCCCCTTTAATCTCCTTAATTCTTCTCCATGAATCCACCCATGGTTGACCAAGTCAACCATGGTGGCCGGCCCCACCGATTCCTTAGCCTACCCGCCACCTCACTTGATGAGGTGGCGGTGGGTCCCACTTGATTATGCCACCTTAATTTAATCCAACTTAACTTAGGTGATTTTCATTAATTAATCCAACTTAATTTACTTTGATCCTCCTTAATTCCCTTTGAGTTATCCATGGTTGACCAAGTCAACCATGGTGGTCGGCCCCACCTATGCCTTGGTCCACACGCCACCTCACTTGATGAGGTGGAGGTGGATCCCATTTGGTTATGCCATCTTGATTTATTCATAACTAACTTAGGTGATTTAATTAATTCCAATTTAACTTAGGTGATTTAAACCAATTCAATCCATTTCCAACTAATTGGATCACCATTGGGTCCATGGTCCAATTAAATTCTCCTCCTACCCATTTACCTTAAAGCTTAAATCATCTTGACCCATTGGGTCCCAAATGGGTATTTGACCCAATTGACCATCCTTGACCCAATTACCCATCATTGACCCACTCAAATGAACTCATTCCAATCCATGGCCCATTGGACCATACTTGGGCCATTGCCCAAATTTTGATCCATTGAACATCGATTCCATCAAAATTCCCAATTTCCATCATTAAAATGAATAATTGCCAACATATATACTGATTTAAAAATCCGGGCTATTACACAACATGGCCAAACCTCACTATCTCAAACTTGGTCTATTTCAATCCTTCATTCATAAGATCACTTACCCATCAATCCATGTAATTAACTATCCCTTAATATTTTATCATCTTCATGGTTCCATCTAAATCACTCCATAGGGTTTGGCCATACATATGGCCGAACCCTATGGTTCTTTATTTCCATCTCCTTACATACTAAAAATCCACTTATAATTTCTAAGCATATTCTTAACTCTAAACACCCATATAATGACCCATGGGGTTCGGCCATACACATGGCCGAACCCTATGGTTCTCTTGATGCAAAACTCCCAATACTTATACATAGTTCATTCATTGTATCTTAGCCATAAAAACAATAGGGTTCAGCCATCCCATAGCCGACCCAAAACATTAGTCTTAGCCCCCTTTTAAAACGCCTAAAAACCTTCATCATTGTATGGTTTTTATCTCTCAAAAACCATACAATAATCAAATTACTTTCATGGGGTTCGGCCATCCAAAGTGGCCAAACCCTATGACCCATGATTTGAACCCTTTAACATACATCTTATGTCTAATTAAAACCTCTAAAAATGTCCATCATATTGCATGGTTTTTAACTTTCAAAAACCATCAACATAACCAAATTATTTCATGGGGTTCGGCCATCCAAAGTGGCCGAACCCTATGATCCTCTTTTTATCCTTTTTGTACCTCACCATCCAAGGTTTAAACCCTTGATGGATTCGGTCGTAACATGGCCAAATCATGACATTCAAATCCATGAATTAGAACCCTTTTAAAATATCGGAAAAACCCTCCATGGTTATTTACTTTTCTTCATACAATTAGGTTAGCATGATCACCTTCTTTGATGGGGGTTCGGCCATACCCATGGCCGAATCTCATCCACCACTTTTATCTTTGAAGGTTCTTACACTTATAACTTAGGGTTTGGCCATACAAAGACCAAACCATGATCCTTGATCATGATAATTAACAAAACCTAATGAAGTACTTACCAATCCACACTCTTCCAACTTTCCTTGGCTCCTTCTTGCTTCCTATCTTCCTTAACCTCCCTTAGTCCTTAGATGATTGTGTGCTTTGATCAATGATGAAAACACCAAGGCTGGTTCGGCCAAGGGATAGGTTTTGAGAGAGAGGGAGAGAGATGAAGTTCTAAGGTTTCTTTGTGATCAAATTCGGCCAAAGGGTGTGTTGCATCTCTTTTGTATATCAGCCCTCAAACCTCTCATTTACACTCATAAATGTTGGTCTAACCAAGGAGTCTTTTGACACAAACCAAGGCATCCCTTGGCACTCCCAACGTTGGGTCTTGGGTTTCCATCATGAGATGGAAACCCTCTAAATTCCCAATGCAAAACTTATCCCATCTCATTGAATTTCATGCATGAAACATTACTCCCAAGCCACCAACGTGTGTGTGTGTCTTTACTTGTCTTTGAAATCATCATAACTCCTCATCTTCTCACTTGACTCACTTGAGATGAAGGTCTCTTTAGTTTCCAATCTAACTCACCCAACTCATTAGCTCAACTCACCCCATTTAATACCACTCATTTAATGCACTTGAGTCAACTCCATTATTTGATTCAAATCCAACTCACTTCAGCCCCAACTCAACCTGATTTGACTCATCCTTTGAGCACACTTGAGCGTCCACACGGTCAATCATGGTCAACATGGTCAGCTCAACCCATTGGGTCCCAATTTAGCTCATTGATCCAATTTGGTATCATGACCCATTTGTGGGTGGTTTGCCCATTTGAATGTGGTTTACACACTTGCATCACGCCTACCTATTTATCCTTCATTTAATTCCAAATCAATTCAGCCTAACCCAATTAAAATTGGGCTCACCCAATGGCCAAATAAGTCCATCATGACCCATTGGGTCCTTTGACCCAAATAACCACCTTGACCCAATTAGATGTACATTACCCATTTATTTTAATTTGAACCTTATAATATGTACAATGGGTCTTAATTTGAACAATGGGCCCCACCATTTTCTTATCCACAATCGCATCTTTTTAATTCACCATTCCAATGGTATTTTCGTAAATATTGATATCTTTGAAAAATCGGGGTGTTACAATATAACTTTCTTTTTAAAATTTTCGTCCCGAAAATCGAGCGAAGTAGGGTTCTAAAGCTTTTTACATAAATAACTCAGGGTGAGCTATTTTCATTTCAGACTCAAGTTCCCAAGTGGCCTCCTCAATACCATGTCGATCCCATACCACTTTGACAAACTGAATTGCTCGGTTTCGTAATACCCTTTTGTTCTGTTCTCATGTTATATCTTTTTCTTGTGAGCCATTTGTGATCTCACGTAGATCAATCTACTCTGTTTCATTTTAGCTGCTCTCATAATGTTTTCCATACGTACCTGCTCAATACATTCTTTCATCTATTCTCTGTGTGAGGTAGCCTGCCAATGTGAGCCTATGCTCAAAGCTTTTTCTGATTCCATTTTAACTAGATTTCCAGCTTCACCCTCCTGGAATTCCATCGGCTAACTACAAAGTCAGGTGATCAGTTTAACTCGGCAGTCGCCCATAGCTTCCTATTCAAGTTTCACTAGACTCTTAACTTTTCCACTAAGTACATCTCCAAAATTAAGCACATCTTCCTTTGCACATAAGTCACTATGTGATTAACACCTTTTGTTCCAAATTTACACGATACTGAGTATCTCTCAACACCAACCTTCCTGTGATATAAGTCGTAATACGACTAACACCTTTTTTTTTTTATAGCGTGGGATGTAAATGGAAACACATCCCAATCATTAGTCAATATGTCATCTATGAGACCAACAGGTCCATCATACTACCAACATGTCTACCATGGTACCTATACCTGACATCAATTCAAACCACCATGGGAACCATCATCATGGTTATACACATCCATTTTTGGTATCTCTCTATTAGTGAGTATCATCTATCCATGGTCAATAACTATCCATGAATATAACCCTCCTATGAGTATAATCCATTCATGGGAATGATTCATCCTTGAGCATTTCATCTACCAGTGAGTATCATCTACCCATAGATCCATCACATTTACCATGGGGCCATTGTATCTATTGTTGGATCTATATATTCACCAATAATCATCATCATCTATCAATAGGGAATACTATAGTAAGTGCAGTGGGCACTTGTTGTATTATGGTACTAGTAACAGATGCGAAGGCAGTAGATCAAATAACGCATAAGCATATGAACTGCAAATTACTGCCATACCTTGAATTACCAAATGTTCCACTGTCTCTAGAGGAGAAGTCAAAGTATTCAGTCGTTCAGATTCTTGTGACTGAGCTGGTTGAGCCGGACTAAGGAGAGAACCCTTGAAGTGAGGAGATCTTTTGCTCTGTGGACACTCTCTTTTGTAATGGCCCTACTGACCACATCGAAAACAGGAATGAGGAGATCTAACATTCTGTGGACACTCTCTTTTGAAATGGCCTGGTCAACCACACTGGAAACAGGAACTTCCAGTGTAACCAGTAAAGGCTGAACATCTCCATAAGTAGGGTCTGAGTCTTTTGCGAGAGCAAAAAGTATTTCCCCCACCCCGACCTTTTTGGTCTTGTGTTTTATTGGGGTTGTGTTCCCATTTCCGTTCAAGAGTTGCTGTAGAACGGAAATGACTCCTGCTTGTACTAGGTTCCGTAGTTCAGAAGGTACTTCAGGAATGTTCGCACCATTTTGACCCTCTCCGTTATGTTCTTTTTCCTTTGGAGACATTTTTCCTAAATCATGGAAACATCAGTTGACTTAGCTTCTATGTAAAGTTTTGAGTTCTTCATAGTTTAGGGAAATTGCCAAATAAGCACTCTTTGTATTTCTTTGTTTTTGGGGAAACTTCCTAAATATCAAGTATCATTTCTTAATTTGGGGATATTGCCAAATCATCACTCTTTGTTTTCCTTTGTTTTTTGGGGGAAATCTCTAAATATCCATTGTTTGTTGCTCAATTTGAGGATATCGAGAAGTGTATCCTACTTTGCTATTTTTGATATATCCACTTATGATGACTGTAGTTACTTTGCTATCTTTCATTGTTATCCTCAGATTGATTGTTCAATCTGAGTCTATCGAAGTAAATTAATCCGGCCCCAGTCAGTGGATTCCGAAGAGTCGGTCAGTTGGGATTCTTATCTGTCAGTGAGACATGAAACTGTCTTAATCTTACTTCGAGGATTCAACTTCCCGTTTCGCTCTGATATCAACTGTAACGCCCTACCCTTTTCCAACCTTCCAAAAAATCAAAGTCTATTTTTTTTTTTATAAATAATCAAGTGGAAGAGAGCGGGGAGACGTCACGACGCAAGCTAAGTCCGAACTACCCAAGTCCGACCCTTAACTGGCTACCCATGTGTGCATGGACTACGCCCATGAAAACTGGTCCACACATGGAACTAAATAAAACTTGCGGAATATTACTAAACTGATTGCGGAAATATAATCAATCCTAAGATTACTCCATTCTTAGATAGCAAAGTACAAGTCCTGATTACTTTAAACTAAACATTCACTCAAACTTAAATCAAACTAAAGTAGTATGGTTCAGACATGTTGTATGGCCGAACCCTACCAAGGTATATTATTTAATATAAGGTGTTTATGTAAGTTATATGGATGGTATTGATCAAATGAAAAGGAAGATCAAATCCAAAGTGGGTGAGGTTCTGCCATGGGGTATGGCCGAAGCCCACAAGAGGATTTTTGGGATTTAAACTTAATTAGAAATCACAAGGGTATGTGATTGACTTGCTGTTATATAAATAAGGTATCAAGACTCCTTGAACGGTGCACGAGCAGTGAACGGGTGACGGTCTAAGAAGAGCGGACTGTTAAGTGAACTTTCTGTAGGTTTCCTACCTCTTTGTGACCACATATTATATTGATGTTTTACCTTGATTTGGATGAGTTATTTATGTTAAAGTATTATGTTTCAAATGGGATTTGAATGTTAAGATTTATTTACAAATGACATGTATTCATTGACATCTCATGGCATGGGGTGATGGTTATGGAAACCGGAGCCCACACTCCGTCAGTATGTCCGTGATGCAGCTGTGGGGCCTCCTTAGGTGATGAGAGTCCTGCCAGGAGGAATACTTTGATGATGAGAGTCCCATCAAGAGTAAGCGAAGGAACACTATGGATTACCTTAACTCGGAGAGTCCCGTCAAGTGATGGCTATGTATAATTGTGATGGGTGGGACTCATTACATGGCATACATACATAGCATTGTTTTTATGAGTTTTGATGATCATATAATATGAGATATGCATATTTTTATACTAACCTTGTGGTAACCCTAATCGGAAGACCTACTGGGCGCGTTGATCTAATGCCCTATTTCTATCCTTAGAGGATGATGCAGGAAAAGAAAAGGCTGAGGATCACCAGGAAAGCTAAGCATAGAAGCTTGGGTGTTGGAATGATGTTTATTTACTGGTGTTTTGGATACATTATTATGGACATGTAATAATGTAGATAACTGCTGTGGTTTGATTTAAGTTTGAGTGAATGTTTAGTTTAAAGTAATCAGGACTTGTACTTTGCTATCTAAGAATGGAGTAATCTTAGGATTGATTATATTTCCGCAATCAGTTTAGTAATATTCCGCAAGTTTTATTTAGTTCCATGTGTGGACCAGTTTTCATGGGAGTAGTCCATGCACACATGGGTGGCCAGTTAAGGGTCGGACTTGGGTAGTCCAAACTTAGCTCGCGTCGTGACGTCTCCCCGCTCTCTTCCACTTGATTATTTATAAAAAAAAATAGACTCTGATATTTTGGAAGGTTGGAAAAGGGCGGGGCGTTACACATGCAATGGCTGGATCATGTTCCTTGACCATCTTACTTAATAAGAATTTATTGAGCAGTTATCAATTCCGCGACTCCTCCGGTTCTTTCACTCCTACTTGTTCTTCCGATCCTTTCCTTCCTTACTTGATTATTTATAAAAAAAAAAAATAGACTCTGATTTTTTGGAAGGTTGGAAAAGGGTGGGGCGTTACACATGCAATGGCCGGATCATGTTCCTTGACCATCTTACTTAATAAGAATTTATTGAGCAGTTATCAATTCCGCGACTCCTCCGGTTCTTTCACTCCTACTTGTTCTTCCGATCCTTTCCTTCTTTAGCCTCTTCCTCCTTCTTTCTTGTTCCTTTGGCCGAGAGTGAGACTTGAGAGAGAGAGAGAGAGGGAGAGTTCGGCCTTGAGTGATAGCTTGAGATCAAACACTTTTCTAAGTCTTTTATCTTGAGGAGTGGTCGGCCAAGAGAGGGTTTGAGGGAGAGAAACAGCCAAGAGGGAGAGGGAGAGAGTGAATGGAACCCAAACTTGTTTTGTTCCAATGGGGTGATCAGCCAAAGGTGATGCCTTTTGGTAAAGCCCTTTGTGTAACTCCCATTTCCATTAACTTCCCTCATTAGTGCTCCACTTGGGGTTTTCATCCATGAGATGAAACTCCCAAGGCTCTAACGGTGTAGCCTTGGTTGGCTTGTGTAACAACACAAAACGTCCATATTCTCATTCATTATCCATTTGGGAGTTTCATCCATGAGATGAAACTCCAAGGCTCCAACGGTGTGCCTTTGTTTGAAATGTGTAACCGTCCACCTCCCATTGATTCTCCATTTGGGAGTTTCATCCACGAGATGAAACTCCAAGGCTCCAACGTGTACCCTTGGTTTGAATTTGAAATAAGAAAACTCCTCATCTCTCCATTAATGATCCAAGTGGGGGTTTCATCCATGAGATGAAACTCCCATGTCCAACGTGTAACCTTAGGTTGACTTGGGTTTTTGGAACAAATAAGCCTCCTTCATCTTCACACTTCACTCACTTAAGATAAATATCCCCATAACTTCCCATCCAACACATTTAATTCAACTCATCCATTTAATTCAACTCATCCATTTAACTCAACTCACCTCTTTAATTCAACTTATTTAATTCACTTGAATCATCTCAATTATTTGATTCCATTTCCAACTCAAATCAGCCCCAACTTAATTAAGCTTGGACTCACTTGGTGGTCAACCAAGTCAAACACGACCCATTGGGTCCCAATTGGCCATTTTGACCCAATTAATAACCTTGACCCAATTAAACACATCTTACCCATTTATTTTAAATTGAACCTTATAACATATCCGTTGGGTCCTAATTAGGTAATTGACCCAACACCTTACCTATCTAAGGTCCATATCCGTTAGTTCACAATTTAAATGGCAAATTCCATAAATATTTATAACTTGATAATCCGGGGTGTTACAATACAACCCTCTTTTTAACATTTTTCTCCCGAAAATCAAGCGAAGTAGGGTTTCAAACATTTACATAAATAACTCAGGGTGAGCTGTTCTCATTTCCGACTCGAGTTCCCAAGTGGCTTCCTCAATACTATGTCGATCCCATACCACCTTGACGAACTGAATCGCTCGGTTTCGTAACACCCTTTGCTCAGTCTCCACTACTCTGATAGGTTTCTCGACATACTTCACGTCGCTTTGCACCTCTATGTCTTGTACATTTAGCACATGTGAAGGATCGGGATTGTACTTCCTCAACATCGATATAAGAAACACATCGTGCGAAGATGCCAATTGTGAAGGAAGTGCCAATTGATAAGCCACATCCCCAACCTCCTTATGATTGAAAATGGTCCCACATATCTAGGCCATAGTTTCTCCTTTTTTCCAAACTCATGTGTCCCTTTCGTGGCGAGACTTTCAAGAACACCATGTCCCCCACCTCAAATTCAAGGAACCTTCTCCTCTTGTCAGCATAGCTCTTTTGACGACTCTGTGCAGCCAATAGGTGTTGCCATATCAACTCGATCTGTATTGTAGTCTCTGCGACCAACTCGGGTCAAATCAGCTCAGGCTCACCAGCCTCTGTCCAGCACACGGGTGACTACATGGTCTATGATATAAAGCCTCAAATGGAGCCATCTGGAGGCTTGCCTGGTAACTGTTGTTGTATGAGAATTCTACCAACGGCAAGTGATCCTCCTATCCACCCTTGAAATCTAGCATGCTGTTCTCAGCATATCCTCCAATGTTTGTATTGTCCTCTCAGACTGCCCATCAGTCTGTGGATGGAATGCTGTGCTAGTCAGTAGATCTGTCCCCATGGCAGACTGCATACTCTGCCATACTTTGCCGGTGAGTCGACCATCTCTACCAGACATTATAGTCCGGGGAATACCATGTAATCTGATGATATCCTTGATATACCGCCCACCCAAAGTCTCAGATGAGTCTGTCATCTTAATGGGAAGAAAATCTGCAGACTTGGTCAGTCGATCTACCACGACCCATATTGCATCGTTGCCTTTTGAAGACCTTGGCAACCCCATCACAAAATCCATGGAGATGCGCTCCCATTTCCATTCTGGCACTGGTAGGGGTTTGAGTAACCCTGGTGGCTTCTGATGTTCCGTCTTAACCTGCTGACAAGTTAAGCAATGAGCCACCAAATTCTGCCACATCTCTTTTGAATCCGTGCCACAAGTAATGTCTCTTCAGGTCGTGATACATCCTGATGCTGCCCGGATGAATGGACAGCTTGGTTTGGTGTGCCTCAATCAACAACTCTTTTCTGCAGCTTTTAGGCACATATATCCTACCCCGGAATACAAGAACTTGTCCTGGTCGTAATTCCCATTCCGGTATGACCACGCCAATAGACATCTTGGCCCATATCTCCTCCATTTCCGGATCTGCTCGCTGCTCTTGTTCAATCTTGGTAACCATGTTGGACCGTATGATCAGATTGTACATACTCCCATGATTACTGATATACAGATTGAACTCTCGTATGGTATTCAGCATCTCCCATTATGTCCTGATCAAACATGCCACTGATGCATGTGATATGCGACTGAGGGCATCCGCCACTTTGTTCGCCTTGCCCGGATGATATCGAAGCTCGAACACATAATCCTACAGATACTCCATCCATCTGCGCTGCCTCAGATTGAGCTCTTTTTGATCAAACAAGTACTTCAAGCTCTTATGATATGAAAACACTTGAGATTTCTCGCCATATAGACAGTGTCTCCAGCTTTTGAGAGTGTAAACCACTGCGGCTAGTTCCAAATCATGCGTAGGATAGAGACGTTCATGTATTTTCAATTGTCTTTGTAACACCCCGATTTCTCAAAGATTTGAATATTTACGAAAATGCCCCTAAATTGGTGAATTCAATAATGTGATTGTAAATAAAGAAATGGTGGGACCCATTGCTCAAATTAAGGCCCTATGAGCATATTATAAGTGTCAAATTTGATTGAGTGGGTAATGAACATCAAATTGGGTCAAAATAGCTAATTGGGTCCAAGGACCCAATTGGGACCCAATGTGTCATAATGGACTTATTAGACCATTGGCTGAGCCAAAATTTAATGGGGTTAAGCTGAATTGATTGGAAATTAAGTGGAGCAAAAATGGGTAGGCTTGAGATACATGGGAAAACCACATACAATTGGTTAAATTAGCCCATAAATGGGTCATGTTGTCAAAACGGGTCAAGGAGCTAAATGGGGACCCAATGGGTCGAGTTGACTATGGTTGACCGTGTGGACCCTCAAGGGAGCTAAAATATGAGTTAAATCAATTTGAGTGTGACTGAAGTGAGTTGGAATTAAATCAAGTAATGAGTTGACTCAAGTGCATTAAATGAAATCCATTAAGTATGGTGAGTTGGGTGAGTTGAGATGGAAATCAAAAGGACCTTGAGTCCAAGTGAGTCAAATGGAATTTGAGGGGGTGTCTTGATCTCATACATCATCAAGTAAACAAGTCCCACACGTTGGTGGGTTGGAATTAACTTTTGGTGAATGAAAACCAATGGAATATGGAGGGGTTTCCATCTCATATGGAAACCCAAGGGCTCCAACGTTGGGAGTACCAATGGATGCATTGGTTGGTGCCAAGGGGTGCTTTGGTTGGCACCAAATGCCTCCTTGGTTTGGTCAAGTATTAATGAGGATTTATGAGAAGAAGAGGGGTTGTTTAACAAAAGGAAAAAACACCATCCTTGGCCAAATTTTACCTTGGTGATTTCACCATTGGTTCATGCTTCTAATCAGCTGAGACTAAGGAAGAAAGAAGGAAGGAACCAAGAGGGAAGAAGGCAAGGAGCAAAAGGCAAGAAGAGAGCTAAAAGGATTGGTAAGCATTCCATAGAACTTTGTTTAAGTAAAGGGTTTTAAGTTATGGATCTGAATGACATAATTTGGCCATGTATGTCCGAATTTGTCAAAGGTCTAAACCATGGAAGATGGTGTCTAAAAATGTTGGAAATGGACCATAGGGTTCGGCCACTTTGGATGGCCGTGTAACACCCCAATTTCTCAATGAAATGGAAAATTACCAAAATGCCCCTGAGTTGTTAAATTAATTATTTTGTGATGTGAATAAAGGAAATAGTGGGACCCATTGCTCAAATTAAAATCATATGAGCATATTATGAATATTAAGTTTGACTGGTTGGGTAATTTTCATCATTTGGGTCAAAAATGGCTAAATGGGTCAAAGGGCCCAAATGGGACCTATCGGGTCTTATTGGATTATCTGACTGTTTTGTAAATTTAAATTAAATGGGGTTGAGCCTATTTGATTGGAAATCAAGTGGAGAAGAAATGGGTAGGCTTGATCCATATGTAAAAACCAATTAGAAATGACCAAAATACCTTAAATGGGTCATGTTGTCAAAACGGGTCAAGGAGCTAAAAGTGGACCCAACGGGTCGAGTTGACTATTGTTGACCGTGTGAACCCTCAAGGGAGATCAAACACGAGTCAAATCAGTTGAGTGGGACTGAGGTGAGTTGGAATTAAATAAAAAGGTGAGTTAACTCATGTGCATTAAATGAAATGCATTAAATGTGATGAGTTGGGTTGGAATAAAAATACCTTGAGTTGGGTGAGTCAAAATGGAAATTCAATGGACTGTAAATCATTGAGTCTAATGGGAATTTGAAGAGGTTGGCCCAGCTTTAACCACCCAAACAAGTCCCACACGATGGGGACTTGTTTGGGGTGATTTCCATGATGTATTAAATGAGAATACATGGGATTGTGATGAGACGCTTGGGGATTTGAATGGCTGTATTGGTAGCTGCCAAGGGGTGCCTTGGATGGCACCCAATGCCCACCGTTTTGAGCAAGAAGTTATGAGGAATTGAGAGGTTTTTGGGGCTGAATTACAAAAGAACAACAAACACCCATGGTTGGCCGTTTTTGTCAAAGGAAACCCAATTGTTCCCATCTCTTTCTCCCTCTCTTCAATTGGTATTCTTGGCTGGAACAGCAGAGGCTTTTGGTACCAGATATTCAAGCATACAATCAGCAAGGAGTTAAGGAAACAAGGATTAAAAGTCAAGAGCAAAAGGCAAAGGAAAGTGGTAAGTTTTTCCCATTGATTAATGGTTAATAAAATGGGTAAAATAGGACATGATTTGGCCATGTGATGGTCAAATCTATCAAAGGGTTAAAATATGATTCCTTTATGCTCAATTAGATGGAAAGCATGGACATAGGGTTCGGCCACTTTGGATGGCCGAACCCCATGGAATTTTATGGTTAGTGTTGATGGTTTTGTAAGGATTAAACCATGCAAGAATAGGACCGATTTTAGAGGTCTAAGATACATGCTTTGGAAAGATTGAAAACATGGATTTGCATGTTATAATTTGGCCATACCATGGCCGAATTTGACAAGGGTCTAAACCATAGAAGAAGGTGTCAAAAAGAAATGAAATGAACCATTGGGTTCGGCCACTTTGGGTGGCCGAACCCCATGAAAAGAGTTAGTTAATGGTTATGGTTTTTGAAATTTAAAACCATCCATTTGGGGACTGTTTTTACATATTTTATTAAGATTTAAAATACATGCTTAAAGAGGGTTAAAAACATGGGTTTGAATATCAGAAAAGGCTGAAGATATGTGGTCTAATCAGTGGAGTAAAATTGGAAAAGATGGACCATGGATCCCATGATATGGTGTTGGTTTTTGGATGATTTCTTTGAGAGTTTAAACCTGATTTAATATACTGTTTATACATGTTTATATGAGGTTTAAAAACAGTAAACATAGCCATTGGGTTTGGCCACTATGGAGGGCCGAACCCCATGCAAACGATGGTTGGTTTTAAGGTGTTTGAAACATGGGAACCATAGAACTTTGGTGGACTGTTTTGGGTTTTTATTTAAGAATCAAATACATGTTATAGAAGGGATGATAAACATGGATCTGAATGACAAGAAGACTGAAATTAATATGGGTTTAAACAGTAAATTTAAATTGATATTATGGACCATTTGGATCGGCCATCTTGGATGGCCGAATCCCATAAAATGTTGTGGTCATTCGGACAAAGTGATTAACTTATTTCTATGGTTTTGAGAGGTAAAAATGCAGTAGTAATATACTGATTAATACTTGTCTAAATGAGGATTTAAAACATATACATAAGGACCAAGACATGGACATAGGGTTCGGCCACTTTGGATGGCCGAACCCCATGCTAGTTTTGATGAAGTTGGTGAGTTTTAAACCATATAAAATATGGTGTTTGATGTGATTTATGGAAGTTTAACTTGCTGATTATTGGTTGGCCAACATAGGGCTGAACCATGTCATTTTAAAAGGGTTAAGTGTTTAAGAGTTGATTAAATAAAGTAGGAAGTTAAATACTAAGTTGGTGATGTTCGGCCAAAGGGCATGGTCGAACCCCACATGATGCGGATGGGTCGTAGATGGGATTGAATAAGTAAATGATGTTATGACTTGCTGATTGGTATATGGATAAGGTACCGGAAGTCGAACGACGTGCGAGTTGTGATCGGGTGACGCGAAAGAAAGATCAGTTACTGAAGGGATTCTTCTGTAGGTTTCCTACCTTTATTGTAACCACAATTTAATATGCTGTTTTATGTTGATTTCGATAAATTATATGATTGTAAAGTTATGTTTCTAAATGATATATATATGCATAGACATCTCATGCATGGCATGGGATGATGGTGTTATAACCGGAGGCCACACTCCGTCGGGGAGTCCGAAAGACCACTGTGGGGGTACCCTGA
Organism: Chimonanthus salicifolius; assembly: GCA_013350335.1. Lineage (NCBI taxonomy): Eukaryota > Viridiplantae > Streptophyta > Magnoliopsida > Laurales > Calycanthaceae > Chimonanthus > Chimonanthus salicifolius. The sequence continues at coordinate 22,151,040 of CM023541.1, read as the reverse complement.
TGATGAGAATCCCATCAGGAGGAATCCGGAGGCCACACTCCGTCGGGGCGTCCGAAAGACCACTGTGGGTTACCTTGACGATGAGAATCCCGTCAAGTGATGGCTGTGTTGAATGGTGATGGGTGGGACTCATTACATGTTCATTTCATACATAGCATGATTTTATGGAATTTTGTCTCACATGTATTATTATGATATTATTTGCATGTTTTAACTAACCATGTGGTAGCCCTATTCGGAAACACTACTGGGCGCGTTGATCTAACGCCCTATCTATATCCTTAGTGGATGATGCAGGGAAAGGAAAGAACGTGGTTGGAGAAGAGGACCAAGCACGGAAACTTGGCCGGTTTGAATGATTTTGAATGGACTATTCATGGATTTGTTATTGAATTATGTGGACAATGTAATTTGGTAGCTAGATTTGTTGGCATGTAATAAGTAGATAAGTAGATGCTGTGGATTAGTTTATTTTGGATGGTTGGATTGAATAGTAGAATAATATTAGTTAGTAATTTTGGAAAATAAGATTATGTAATTTGCTATCTAATATTGAAAGAAATGGAATAGTCATAGGTTCTATTATAACCTCAGTTAGAATAAGACTAAGTTAATTCCGCAAGTTATATATATACCATGTGCGGATCAGTTTTATGGACTTAGTTCATACGCACATGGGCTTGGCCAGTTAAGGGTCGGATTTAGAGATCCGAACTTAACTCGCGTCGTGACACTCCGCCCCGATCACATGATATATTATATTTAAAAAAAAATAAACTCTGAAAATTAGAATGAAAAGGGCGGGGTGTTACAGGCCGAACCCCATAAGATTATTTGGTTGGTTTGATGGTTTTGAAGGCTAAAAACCATACAAAAAAACCATGGAGATTTGGACTCTGATTTCTCGGAGAGGGTGGGGCGTTTACAGTTGGTATCAGAGCGAAACGGGAAGTTGAAGCATCGAAGTAAGATTAAGACGGTTTCATGTCTCACTGACAGAGAAGAATCCCAACTGACCGACTCTTCGGAATCCGCTGAGTGGGGGCCGGATTAATTTACTTCGCGTGACTCAGACTGAACAATCAATCTGAGAACGACAATGAAAGATAGCAAAGCAAGTACAGTCATCATAAGTGGATATATCAAACATAGCAAAGTAGGATAGACTTCCCTGATATCCCTACACTGAGAAACAAACAACAGGAATTTAGAGATTTTCCCCAGAAACAAAAGAAACAAAGAGTGATGATTTGGCAATATCCCCAAACTGAGAAGTGATACATAATACCTAGGGAGGTTTTCCCTGAGAATAGCAGAACATCATGATTTCCCCAAATTGAGAAATGATACTTGATATTTAGGAAGTTTTCTCAAAAACAAAGAAGCACAAAGAGTGCTCATTTGGCAATTTTCCCAAACAGGAGATATTACGTGATACATAGGAAAACTCCCCAAAACAAGAAATACAAGGTGATCATCAAAGAATTTCCCAAGTATGTGAACATAGATTCTGACGTGAAACTAAGTCGATCAATGGGTCAATGACGACAATTGGTGGGTAGATCGACCCCACAATAGATACAGTAGTTCCATGGTAAATGTGATGAGGTCACTTGTTTACATTGAGACGTGGTATGGGTGCGTCCCTCACGTGATGTTGATGATTGAGATGTGGTATGGGTGCATCCCTCACATGGTATTGAGGAGATAAGAATATAGACTTCATGAGTATGGTTTAGAGTACCTATGAGACTGTGGGAACCTTGATATGAAATACGGAGACTTGGTCCTGTAGGGCTAACGTTGAGGAGTGGGTCCCTCGCTTGCTAAGCGCTGGAGGGCGTTCTCACGGCTATTTGCACACTGGATGTGCCTGGATGCGCAGAGCTAGGTACTATTTTACCCCGTGGGGGTGGTACTTGTCTCGTTAAATGCGGATTGACCACCTTAGAGCTTGACTGAATCACCTATGAGGTGAAGGGATGCAGGACGAGGTAGACCGGATCACGTTGGGCGTGGGTCTTCTGTTTGGTAAGTCATGAACCCTAAGTCTTGTAAGGGGTCGGGATATATTTGTGATTTGATATGGTTACCATAGTCTTATAGTGATTCATTTGAATGTTGTTCCTACGGATATTAATCATGGATAGATGATACTCATGGACAGAGTGATACCAAGGATGGATTGTTACCATGAATGGATTATACCCATAGACGGGTTATATTCATGGATGATTATTAATCATGGATAGATGATACTCATGGACAGAGTGATACCAAAGATGGATTGTTACCATGAATGGATTATACCCATAGGTGGGTTATATTCATGGATGGTTATAAACCCTGGATAGATGATACTCACTGGTAGATGAGATGCTCAATGAAATGAATTATTTTCCATGAATGGATTATACCCATAGGAGGGTTATATTCATGGATGATTATTAAACAGGGATAAATGACATATTGACCTAATGATTGGGACATGTTTCTATTTACATCCCACGTTTTAAGAAAAAGGTGTTGGTCATATTACGACTTGTATCACCAGTAAAGTTGGTATTGAGAGGTACTCAATATCGTAGAAGTTTTGAACAAAAGTTGTTAGTCACATAGTGACATATGTGCAAATGAAGATCTGCAAAATTTTGAAGACGTATTTAACGGAAAAGATAAGAGTCTAGTGAAACTTGAATGGGAAGCTATGGACGACTGTCGAGTTAGACTGATCACCTGACTCTGTAGTTAGCCGATGGAATTCTAGGAGAGTGCAACTACAAACCTAGTTAAAATGGAATCAGAAAAAGCTTTGAGCATAGGCTCGCGTTGACAGACTACCCCACACAGAGAGTAGATGAAAGAACATATTGAGCAGGCACGTATGGAAAATACTATGAGAGCAGGTAAAGTGAAACAGAGTAGATTGATCGATGTGAGATCACAAATGGCTCACGAGAAAAATATATAACATGAGACAGACCAAAAGGTGTTACGGAACCGAGCGATTCAATTTGTCAAAGTGGTGTGGACTGACATAGTAATGAAGAAGTCACTTGGGAACTTGAAATAGGAAATAAGAATAGCACACTCCGAGATATTTATGTAATCATTTAGAACCCTACTTCGCTCGATTTTCGGGACGAAAATTTTAAAAAGAGGGTTATATTATAACACCCCGATTTCTCAAAGATATGAATATTTACGAAAATGCCCCTGGATTGGTGAATTCAATAAATGTGATAAATAAGGAAATGGTGGGGTCCATTGCTCAAATTAAGACCCTATGAGCATATTATAAGCGTCAAATTTGATTGAGTGAGTAATGAACATCAAATTGGGTCAAAATAGTTAATTGGGTCAAAGGACCCAATTGGGACCCAATGGGTCATAATGGACTTATTAGACCATTGGGTGAGCCCAAATTTAATGGGGTTAAGCTAAATTGATTGGAAATTAAGTGGAGCAAAAATGGGTAGGCTTGAGGTACATGGGAAAACCACATACAATTGGTTAAATCAGCCCATAAATGGGTCATGTTGTCAAAACGGGTCAAGGAGCTAAATGGGGACCCAATGGGTCGAGTTGACTAGGGTTGACCGTGTGGACCCTCAAGGGAGCTAAAATATGAGTTAATTGGAATTAAATCAAGTAATGAGTTGACTCAAGTGCATTAAATGAAATGCATTAAGTATGGTGAGTTGGGTGAGTTGAGATGGAAATCAAAAGGACCTTGAGTTCAAGTGAGTCAAATGGAATTTGAGGGGGTGTCTTGATCTCATACATCATCAAGTAACAAGTCCCACACGTTGGTGGGTTGGAATTAACTTTTGGTGAATGAAAACCAATGGAATATGGAGGGGTTTCCATCTCATATGGAAACCCAAGGGCTCCAACGTTGGGAGTACCAATGGATGCATTGGTTGGTGCCAAGGGGTGCTTTGGATGGCACCAAATGCCTCCTTGGTTTGGTCAAGTATTAATGAGGATTTATGAGAAGAAGAGGGGCTGTTTAACAAAAGGAAAAAACACCATCCTTGGCCGAATTTTACCTTGGTGATTTCACCATTGGTTCATGCTTCTAATCAGCTGAGACTAAGGAAGAAAGAAGGAAAGAAGCAAGAGGGAAGAAGGCAAGGAACAAAAGGCAAGAAGAGAGCTAAAAGGATTGGTAAGCATTCCATAGAACTTTGTTTAAGTAAAGGATTTTAAGTTATGGATCTGAATGAAATAATTTGGCCATGTATGTCCGAATTTGTCAAAGGTCTAAACCATGGAAGATGGTGTCTAAAAAGGTTGGAAATGGACCATAGGGTTCGGCCACTTTGGATGGCCGAACCCCATGAGATTATTTGGTTGGTTTGATGGTTTTGAAGGCTAAAAACCATACAAAAAAGCCATGGAGATTTGTACATGATTTAAGGAGACTTAAAATATATGTATGGCCGAATTAATCATTGGTTCAAAAATTGTATGATGAGATTTAAAAGTTAGAAAACATGGGCCATAGGGTTCGGCCACCTTGGTTGGTCGAACCCCATGAAATGTTATGGTCATGTAGATGGTTTCTATAAGTTAAAACCATGCAAATGATGGACTGTTTTGGATGATTAAATTAGACATAAGATAAATGTTTAAGAGGTTCAAATCAAAGGCCATAGGTTTCGGCCAATGAGTATGGTTGAACCCCATGAAATCATATGATTATTGTATGGTGATTTTGATGGTTTTGAGAGATAAAAACCATACAAGATTATGGTGTTTTTATGGGAATTAAATGAATATAAGTTTGCTGTTTTGGGTTGGCCATTGGATGGCTGAACCATGTGGTTAACATGGCTAAAGGGTAGAGTCCAATTGGTATACAAATAATGGAATCAGTGAACAAAAGAACCATACCCCATGGACTGTTTTGATGGGAGATTTGGATTAAAATTATGTTGGAAGCTAAGGTTTGTTTTATGCTATTGTTCTAAGAAACACCTATGCTTAGTTATGGATCTAATATTAATTTGATCAACCATGATAACGATGGAAAGTAAGACAAAAATCAGATTGGTGAGGTTCGGCTATGAAGTATGGCCGAACCCCACTAATGGTCATTGGTGACCCTAGTGTGTAGTTGGTAATATTGATGGATGGACTTAGTGGTTAATTTATATGTATGTATGAATGATGTAAAGGACCAAACTAAGGTGGATTAGTTATGGTTATTGGTTTTAAGAAAATTAAACAAAAGGTTAGCCTAAATGGCATAATGGTAATTATGGAAGAGATGATCAAAGATGAAATGATCATAGGATTGGATATACGAACCCCACTAATGGTCATTGGTGACCCTAGTGTGTAGTTGGTAATATTGATGGATGGACTTAGTGGTTAATTTATATGTATGTATGAATGATGTAAAGGACAAAACTAAGGTGGATTAGTTATGGTTATTGGTTTTAAGAAAATTAAACAAAAGGTTAGCCTAAATGGCATAATGGTAATTATGGAAGAGATGATCAAAGATGAAATGATCATAGGATTGGATATACGAACCCCACAAGATGGTATATGAGACCTAAACTTGATTAGAAATCAAGTAGATTAAGTATTGATTTGCTGATTTTATAACAAGGAAGCCGAAGTTGAACGGCGTGCAAGTCGTAAGCAAGTGACGCTTTAATAAAGAACAAACGCCGAAGCTAATCTTCGGTAGGTTTCCTACCTACTTGTAACCACAATTATGATTTGGTTTTATTATGTTTTTATGAGATATGTTGTATTTGAACTATGTTTCAAATGCGGTTTTGAATGATGAGTTATGTATTTACGAATGATATACAATGCATTGACATCTCATGCATGGCATGGGGTGATGATTATGGATTACCTTGACTTGAGAGTCCCAATGAAAGAACACTGTGAAACAACTCAATGATGAAGTGTCGTTCCACAGGAAATGAGGATTACTGTGGATTACCTTATCGTGTGAGTCCCAATGAAAGAACACTATGAAACAACTCAATGATGAAGTGTCTTTCCACAGGAAATGAGGATTACTGTGGATTACCTTATCGTGTGAGTCCCAATGAAAGAACTCTGTGAAACAACTCAATGATGAAGTGTTTTTCCATAGGAAATGAGGATTACTGTGGATTCCCTTATCGTGTGAGTCCCAATGAAAGAACACTGTGAAAAAACTTGATGGCTATGTATACTGGTAACGGGTGGGACTCATTACATATGCACTTACATACATAGCATTGTTTTCAGATGTTTTATTGATACTCATGTACTATGATATATATGCATGTTTTATATGCTAACCATGTGGTAGCCCTGATCGGAAAACCTACTGGACGCGTTGATCTAACGCCCTAATTCTATCCTTAGAGGATAATGCAGGAACAATGAAGGGGAAAGAGAAGGACGATGACCAGGAGGGGAGCCAAGCTTAAGAGCTTGATGTTGGAATGATTTTTATAATTTACTGTTATTTGGATTTCGCTTATGGACATGTAATAAGTTGATACCTTTGCTATGGCTTGTTTATGATATAGACAATGGATGGTTGGATAAGTTATTTTAATAATTGAGACTTGTATTTGCTATCTATTCAGTCTAATTCCGCAGTTAGTCTAGTTTATTCCGCATGACATTGTTTAGTTCCATGTGTGGTTTGTTATCGTGGGTTAGTCCATGCACACATGGGTGGCCAGTTAAGGGTCGGACTTGGGAAGTCCGAACTTAGCTCACGTCGTGACGCCACCCTCTCTCTTCCATTGTTATTCTATTATTTTTTTAAAAAAAATTGGACTCTGATTTCTCGGAGAGGGCGGGGCGTTACAGTCTTGATCCGTATGCCACCACACGATGACTTTGGCTGAGTGAACACCCTGGTCCCTCTCCTGAAGCATCGCATTGTACCTCATAATCCTTGCCTCTTTCCGGCAAAATTAAGATAGGAGCAGTTGTAAGTCTCTCCTTCAATTCTTCAAATCTCTGATTGCACAGATCTGACCACTCATATTTGACTCCTTTCTGAGTGAGTCGAGTAAGTGGAGATGCAATTTTTGAGAAGTCCATGATAAACTTCCGATAGTAGCCAGCCAATCCCAGAAAGCTACGGATCTCAGTCACATTTTTCGTGCTTTCCAATCTCTTACTGCCGCCAACTTGCCCTGATCCACGGCTATACCTTCTGCTGATATAACATGCCCCAAAAAGTTGACCTCAGATAGCCAAAATTCACATTTACTTGCTTTGGCATATAACTTGTTGTTCCTCAAAGTGTCCAGAACTATCCTCAGGTGCTCAGCATGTTCTTCCTTACTTTTGGAATAGATCAGGATGTCATCAATAAATACAATGACAAACTGATCCAAGTGAGGACGGAAGATCCTGTTCATTAAATCCATGAACACAGCCGGTGTATTGGTGAGTCCAAACGGCATGACTACAAACTCATAAAGTCCATACCGCGTTCTGAAGGCTGTCTTCTCTATGTCCTCTTCCTTAATCCGGATTTGATGGTATCCGGACATCAGATCAATCTTAGAGAAGTGGCTGGAACCTCTAAGTTGATCAAATAGATCATCGATCCTGGGTAGAGGATACTTGTTTCTGATCGTCAGCTTGTTCAGTTTACGGTAATCCAAACAGATTTGGAGTGTGCCGTCTTTCTTCTTCACAAATAATACCAGGGCTCCCCAAGCCGATGTACTGTTCCGAATGCAACCCAGTCTGAGCAGTTCATCAATCTGCTTCTTTAGCTCGGACATCTCTGCTGGTGCCATCCGGTAGTGTGGTAATGACACTGGTGAAGTGCCAAGGTACAACTTGATTTCAAAATTAATCTCCCTCATGGGAGGCAAGCTAGGGAGTTCTTTTGGAAATACATTCGCATAGTCCTTTACTATCGTAGGAAGCTCAGCCACCGGTGCCTTGTTGATTCTGATACTGTTCAATACCAGGTGGTTTAACCCTTCATGCAGTCTACTTTGTTTGTCAGTACGCACCACATATTGCTTTCCCTTGGGTGACCAAAATGTCGCCCTGCGGTGATAGCAATCATTGTTGGCCTGAAAGCTAGCCAACCAGTCCATGCCGAAGATAATATCTTACTCAGTCATATCGAGTACCAAATAGTTGAACTCAAATCTGAGTCCAATGAGTTCAGTATGCACTACTGTGCATATAAGCCCCAATGACGTGTCTCCGACGAGGGATACAATAGCGAGTGATGTGGACATTTTTTGAACTAATGTACTAGTAGCAGTTATGAATGCAGCAAATATGAAGGAGTGGGATGCTCCATAATCAAGCAATGCAAAGGCGTAGGAACTATTGACTACAGCCATACCTTGAATCACGGAGTGATCCACTGCTACTGGAGGAGCTAAGGTAAACAACCGTCCAGATCCTGTAGGTGCCTGTCCCGCCTGGTTAAATGTCCTGCCTCCTCGTGAATTAGCTGATCTAGCTGGTGGGTGGAACGAACCCTTAGAATGAGAGGGTCTGCTAAGCTGTGGGCATTCCCTCTTGAAATGGCCCGGCTGATCACAATGGAAGCAGTTGTTCGCCCCTCGGGGAACCTGAAAGACTGATGCAGATGGAAAGGGTTGGTTGGGACGAAAGCCCCTCTGTTGGCCCAGTAGAAGGTGAGGGTCTGCTAAAGTTCGGTTGGAACTTCTTGTTAGGCTGAAATGTACCCCTCCCACTCTGAGCTCGGCGGTTGTCAAACCGTACTATCTCAGCCATCTCTTGTTCTGCTATAGTGGCCCTATTGACCACCTCTGCCAGTGTAGCTGCCTTGAATATGGTTACTTTGGCCCTAATGCTTGGCCGTAGGCCTCGCTCGAACTTGTGCCCGTCGGTACTCAGTATCCACCATATAGAGTGCATAACAGGATAGACTGATGAACTCCTGGTGATACTCTGCCACCGTCATGATACCTTGTACCAAAGATAGAAAAGCCCAAGTGTGGCGCTCCTTCTCCTCCTCGAGAAAATAATGGTCCAAGAAGGTATCTGAGAACTGATCCCATGTCATTGCAGTCCTCTCTCCTTCCGGAAGGAGTGCTCGCTGCTTCTCTACCACCTCCCACCATTTATTTGCATCATCGATCAGTTGTGATGTAGCCAGTAATATTTTGTCTTCATGACTCGAGATCTTTATTAAAGTCAAGATCTGAGTAATCTTCTTCAATCAATTTTTCGCTCCGACAGCCCCTTCTTTCCCTTTGAAGTAAGGAGGGCGTTGTTGCTGCAAATCCCTGACCATGCTCCTGTCATTGGTCTCGCTGGTGGTTCCATTTCCGTTCAAGTGTTGTTGAAGAACCGAAGTGACCACCGCTTGAACCAAGTTTTGTAGTTCAGGTGGTACCACTGGTATATTCACGCTATTTTCTTGTTCCTCCTCATTTTGAGGTTGTTCTACCTCCTTTTCATCCCCATATGGGTTTTGTCGGGCCCTTCTCTTGGTCCATCTCTTTGGAGGCATTTTTCCTAAGTCATTGAAAGCATCATTGACTTAGTTTCCTTGTACAGTTTGTATTTTCACAATTTTGGGGAAATTTCCAAATAAGCACTCTTGGTTTTTCTTTGTTTTTGGGGGAATTTCCTAAGTATCTAATATTTGTTTTCTCAATTTAGTGATATCGAGGAAATATATCTTATTTTACCATGTTTGATAAATCCAATTATTTTGATTGTACTTCCTTTGCTATCATTCATTGTTGTTCTCAAATAGAATGTTCAGTCTGAGTCTAACGAAGTAAATTAATCCGGCTCCCGTGCAGCGAACTTCGAAGAGTCGGTCAGTTGGGATTCTTATTTGTCAGTGAGACATGAAACCGTCTTAATCTTACTTCGAAAGATTCAACCTTCCCGTTTCGCTCTGATACCAACTGTAACGCCCCGCCCTTTTTCACTCGCTTTACAAAAATCAGAGTCTATTTTTTTTTTTTTATAAATAGAAGAGTGATAGAGAGCGGGACGTCACGACGCGAGCTAAGTCTGAACTTCTAAAGTCCGACCCTTAACTGGCCAACCCTATGTGTGCATGGACTAAGTCCATAAAGACGATTCACACATAATAATATATACATGCGGATTATAATAGAACCTAAATCTATTCCTTTTTAGATAGCAAAGTACTTCAAGTCTATAACCAAAATTAAACTTAACTTAAATATCCAAACAAACCATTCAAACCATAGTAAAATTATCTAAGTTATTACATGCCCGAATTCTAGCTACTCAAATTACAAATCGATGAATAACTTAAACAAAAATATAATCCAATCACATATCCAAGCTCATATGCTTGGCTCTGATCACGTTCATCGTTTCCTTCCTTTCCTGTGTCATCCACTAGGGTAGAAGTAGGGCGTTAAAACAACGCGCCCAGTAGGTATTCCATTTAGGGTCTACACATGGTTAGTACAAATCATATATAATAACATAATGTCAAAACCATATAGAAACAATGCCTTGTCATGATGTCAAATGCAATTAGTCCCACCCATCACAAGTACATATAACCTCTTGATGGAATTCTCTTCATCAAGGTATCCCCACAGTTGCCTTACGGACGCCTCGATGGAGTGTGTTCTTGTAACGCTCGCCCCTTTTTCACCAAAATCAGAGTCTATTTTTTTTTTGACATAAAGAGTGACAAAGGGCGAGGACGTCATGACGCGAGTTAAGTCCGAGCTTCTAAAGCCCGGTCCTTAACTGGCCAATCCTACCTGTGCGTGGAACTAAATCCACGAAGAACGGTTCACACGTAGAAATAAGCTTGCGGAATATTAAACTAAATGCGGAATTATAATAGAGACTATCCTACAAATTTTAAGTAGCAGGGAAGAATATATTCATTTAATTACTAAAATACCTCAAAATCACAGTGTCCAGAATAAAATCTAAAACATAGCAAGTAATCTAAATAATTACATTCCGACGAGCTAAGCTACTCAAATTACATTTCCAAAATAAATCTTAAATAAACTAAGTAGCTCGCTTCCCCAAGCCCCTAAGCTTGGCTCCCGTCTCGTCCTTCATTTTCGCCATCTCCTGCGTCATCAGCTTAGGGTAAAAGTAGGGCGTTAGACAACGCGCCCAGTAGGACTCCGAGTAGGGCTAACACATGGATTAGTGATAACAAGCACATAGGTAATCATATAATGAAAACTATAAAATGAATGCCGTGCCATGGGTATCTTATGTCATGTGTCCCACCCATCATCCATACCATCATGATGCCATATCCCCCTTGATGGAAAAACCTCATCAAGATATCCCCATGTTTGCTTCTCGGTCACCCCGACGGAGCATGGACTCCGGTTATAACGCATCAGGCTATCCCCATGTTTGCTTCTCGGTCGCCCCGACGGAGCATGGACTCCGGTTATAGCGCATCAGGCTATCCCCATGTTTTTTTCTCGGTCGCCCGACGGAGCATGGACTCTGGTTTCATTATTTTCCCGCCCATGCCATGCATGAGATGTAAATGCATTATGTTATGTAATATATATAATTCATAGTCTTCATATATAATTCATAGCCTTAAAATATAATTCATAGTCTTAGCATATAATTCATATCCTTAGAATCCATGATAATCATATCATAGGATTACCAAAATAATTCCATAAAACATCTATACACACATGGTCCATGGCTTACAACAAGGTTGGAATCCTACCGAATATCGACTAGCGTCCCTTTACGTTTCCGTCGGATAATCCGGTCACCGATACGTGCACCGCTTGCGATATCCGATACCTTATTACATACGAATAATCAGCCCATGTTTTTAACCATTTAAATCCATTAATCATACCTTAGCGGGCCATACACCATGGCCGAACCTCACTAACTAGGTTTGTGGGTCCCATTTAATCCATTAATTATTTTAATTACATGGGTCTAAAAACCAGAACCCTAGACTTTATTAATCACACATAAGGTTGATACTTAGAGCCCTAAGTCCATAATCATCTCCCATGGGGTTCGGCCATGTACCATGGCCGAACCCATGGTTCTTGAATTTGGCCATTATTTACGGTTTTGCCACTCTTCCTCCATGGTTAAGCTCTCATTTCATTCATCCATTCTTAGGCCCATAATTGATCCATAACTTGGATCCCTTAATGACTCATTAGTCATGACACAACATCATTAAAAATCTGTAATAGCCCGGAATTTTTAAATCAATGAATATGTGGCTATTATTTGTTTTAATGATGGAAATTGGGAAATTTAATGGAATAGATGGTAAATGGATCAAAACTTGGACAAAGGCCCATGTATGACCCAATGGACCATGGATTGGGTTAAATTCATTTAAGTGGTCAATGATGGTCAAATTGGGCCCAATACCCATTTGGGACCCAATGGGTCAAGATAATTTAAGCTTTAAGGTAAATGGGTAGGAGGTGAATGTAATTGGGCCATGGGCCCAATGGTGATCCAATTAGTTGGGAATGGATTTAATTAAGTTTAAATCATCTAAGTTGGTGATGGAGAGATCAAGGTGACATGGCCGATTGGGACCCACCTCCACCTCACCAAGTGAGGTGGCGTGTGGACCAAGGATTGGTGGGGCCGGCCACCGTGGTTGAATTGGTCAACCATGGGTGGATACATGGAGGGAAATTAAGAAAGTGGAATTAGGTTAAGTGGGAATTAATTAACCTAAGTTAATTAGCTAATTAATTAAATGATTAAACTATCCAAAAGGTGGTCAAATGGTCAAAGATAAGAGATCACACTACCTCATTCCAAAAGCTCAAAAACGTTGGCTAGAGGGGGTTTTATCCCAACCACCACCATTAAAGCATAAAAAATATCCCATGCTTGGTTGGTGGGAGGAGTTAATGGTGGAGTGTAAGTTACAAAACCAAATGAGATGAACCTTATCTCATTTCTCCATATCTTTCCATCTAACTCTTTCACTCTCTCCCTCTCTTGCTCTCTCATTGCCGTCTGACACCAAGGAGAAGAAAATAAGAAAACTAAGAAGAGAAGAAGAGAAGAAAGAGCTAAGCTTGGGCCCTCCACCTCAAGACCAAAGCTTGAGACATCCTCTCCCCATCTCTCTCTCTCTCAAATCTACTCCATCTTAGCCGACCCAAGCTTTGATGTTTTTCATTTGATCAAACACATCTTGGCCGACCAACAAAGGAGAAGAAGAAGAAAGAAGGCCAAGGAATCCAAGAGGAGAAAGAAAAGTAGGAGGAGCCGTCGGATTGTAAGTATTCCTAAATAAGAATTTACAATTGTTTTTTAGGGTTAAGAAGAGACCATGGAATCCATTTTTCTTGGATGTAATAGTGGCCAAAATATCATGGGCCTTGGATCTCAAATCCATCCAAGGAAAGGATGAGGAATGGACAAACCCTAATGGGTAAATTAGTTTAAGAAAATAAAGGATGCATTAAGGACATTATGTATTAAAAATTTATTTAAGCATGGATGTATGTGATTTTTGGAAGTGAGGATTTTTGAAAGAATCAAAGGCCATAGGGTTCGGCCATGTAGTATGGCCGAACCCCATGGTAGGTAATTAAGGAATTTTAATGGGGTTTTTAGGTTTAAGATCATGGAAGGGTGATGTATGATTTTTAGGGTTTAATGATTAAATGTGGTAATTTTTAAAAGGGATTGTAAATGAGGAAATTTATGGGAGATGTGAATAATCTTTGTGGCCTTAAAAGGCATGAATGAATGATGGACCATGAACCTTATGGTGATGGTGTTAGAATTTTAATGGGTTTAGAGAATGGAGGCTATGTTAAGTGGTTAATGATTTTTAAAGTTTTAAATGAATGAATGATTAAGAATTTTGATGGTTTAAGTATTTTGAAACCCATGAAAAGAATGGGGAATATGGCTTGACTAAATGAGTCATTAATGGACTAAAAAATGTGCCAAATTGATGATCAAAGTTGATGATTTAAAGGTATGATTTAAATCCCCTCATGGAGGGACTTGTGATGGATCTAAAGTGTGACAAAAGACCCAAGGAAAAATGGGGATTGGGTTAAATAAAAGGGGCTGATTTTAATGATACCCATGACCCAATTTATGAGCCATTTGATGGGCTAAGTGTAGGGTTATGTATGTGTCTTAATTAATGAGGATTAAGTTAAGAAAAAGGGTTGTTTTAATGATTTTGTGGTATGATTAAATGAGGCACTAAGGGATCTAAGTTTAATGATCAGTTATGGACTTAACTATGCATGGATGAATGAGTGATTAGTCATGGAAAAGAGGTAGTGGCAAAACCATAAATAATGGCCAAATTCAAGAACCATACCATGGCCGAACCCCACGGAAGATGATCATGGACCTAAGTGCAATTATGGTAACCTTAAGTATGGATTAAATAAAGCCTAGGGTGCTGGTTTTTAAACTCACAAAGTTAAGATAAACAATGGATTAAGATGGGACCCACAAACCTAATTAGTAGGGTTCGGCCATGGTGTATGGCCGAACCCCACTAAGGCATGAATTAGGGACTTAATAATGGTTCAAAACATAGACTGATTATTCATATGTAATAAGGTATCGGATATCGCAAGCGGTGCGCGTATCGGTGACCGGATTATCCGACGAAAACGTAAAGGGACACTAGTCGCTATTTGGTAGGATTCCTACCTTTTTGTATGCCATGGATATGTGATGGTTCCTTTAATTTATTTTGATAATTATATGATTTGTCTTATGATGGGTTTTAAGGCTATGAATTTTATGTTAATGCTATGAATTATATTTTAAGGTTATGCGTTATGTGTTAAGTCTATGTATGATATATTAAGGTTATGAGTTATATATATTACATAGCATAATGCATTTACATCTCATCCATGGCATGGGCGAGAAAATAAAGAAACCGGAGTCCATGCTCCGTCGGGGCGACCGAGAAACAGACATGGGGATAGCCTGATGTGCTATAACCGGAGTCCATGCTCCGTCGGGGCGACCGAGAAGCAAACACGGGGATAGCCTGATGTGCTATAATCGGAGTACATGCTCCGTCGGGGCGACCGAGAAGCAAACATGGGGATACTTTAATGTGTTGAGATATAACCGGAGTCCATGCTCCATCGGGGCGACCGAGAAGTAAACATGGGGATATCTTGATGAGGATTTTCCATCAAAGGGGATATGACATCATGATGGTATGGATAATGGGTGAGACACACGACATAAAACACCCATGGCATGGCATTCATTTTATGATTATATGATTATCTATATGCTTGTTATCACTAATCCATGTGTTAGCCCTACTCGGAGTCCTACTGGGCGCGTTGTCTAACGCCCTACTTCTACCCTAGCTGATGACGCAGGAGATGGCGGAACCGAAGGACGTGACGGGAGCCAAACGTAGGAGCTTGGGGAAGCGGGCTACTTAGTTTATTTAAATTTATTTTGGAATATGTAATTGAGTAGCTTAGCTTGTCGGATTGTAATAATTTCTATTTCTTGCTATGCTTTGGACTGTATGTTCGGATGTTACCATTTTGAGGTATTTTAGTAATTAAATGAATATATCTTCCCTGCTATCTAAAATTGGTAGGATAGTCTCTATTATAATTTCCGCATCTTAGTTTAATATTCTGCAAGTTTACTTCTACGTGTGAACAGTTCTTCGTGGACTTAGTTCCACGCACACGTAGGGTTGGCCAGTTAAGGGCCGGGCTTTAGAAGCTCAGACTTAACTCGCGTCGTGACATCCGCGCCCTTTGTCACTCTTTATTTAAAAAAAAAAAATAGACTCTGATTTCAGTGAAAATGGGCGGGCGTTACAGTTGGTATCAGAGCAAAATCGGAAGAATGAATCTCTCGAAGTATGATTAAGACGGTTTCACGTCTCACTGACGAGTAAGAATCCCAACTGACCGACTCTTCGGAGTCCGCTGCACGGGGGCCGGGTTAATTTACTTCGATTGACTCAGACTGAAGCATTCAATCTGAGAACAACGTTTGACGAAAAGGAATGATAGCAAGGGAAGAACAATCACTCTAAGTTAGATCTATCAAACGTAGCAAAATAGGAAAATCTCCCCGATTTCCCCGAATTAAAAAGGAACATTTGATATTTGGGAAGTTTCCCCTCAAACCAAGTGTGCTTATTTGGTAATTTTCCCCCAAAATGAGAAACAATACTTAGAAGTTTTCCCCCCCCAAAAAAATATGTTTACTTAGCAACCCCCCCCCCCCCCCCCAAAAAAAAACTAATTTGAAAAGGAACTAAGTCGATAAATGTTTTTCAATGACTTAGGAAAATGCCTCCGAAGAGAAGAACCAGACGAAACCCACGGGTAGAGGAAAAGGTCCCACCACCTCGTCAGGAAGAAGAGGTACAGTCACCTCATCAAGAGGAGGGACAGAATAGTGTGAACCTGCCTGTTGTGCCTCCCGAGTTGAAAGAATTAGTTCAAGCAGTGGTCACCTCTGTCCTGCAACAGCATTTGAACGGGAATGCGACCACCAATGACACCAACAACCGGAACATGATTATAGATTTCCAGCAGCAACATCCTCCCTACTTCAGGGGAAAAGAAGGGGCTGTCGGAGCAGAGTACTGGTTGAAAAAGATCACTCAGATCTTGAATCTGCTTCAGATTTCCAGTCATGCCGATAGGATCTTACTAGCTACATCTCAACTGATCGAGGATGCCGGTAATTGGTGGGAGGTTGTAGAAAAACAGTAAGCACTGGTGCCAGAAAAGGAAAGGATTGCCATAACATGGGAAGAGTTCTCAGCTACCTTTCTTGTAATGACCCGGAATTTGTGAATCAGTATATCTGTGGTTATTATTTATTTTAATGATGGAAATTGAGAATTTTAGTGGAATAAATGTTAAGTGAATCAAAATTTGGGCAAAGGCCCAAGTATGGTCCAATGGACCATGGGTTGGATGAAATTCATTTAATTGGTCAATAATGGTTTATGTAATAGCCCGGAAGTTGTAAAGTAATATATATGTGTTATTATTTATTCTTTTATGGTGGAAATTGGAAATTGGATGGAATAGATAGTAAATGGATCAAAATGTGGACAAAGGCCCAACTAGGGCCCAATGGGTTATGTATTGGATTTAATTTATCTTAATGGTCAAGGATAGTCAAATTGGGCCCAATACCCATTTGGGACTTAATGGGTCAAAATAATGCAAACTCTAAGGTAAATGGATAGGAGAGAACTTAATTGGGCCATGGGCCCAATGGTGATCCAATAAGGGAAGTGGGTTGAATTGATTTTTAATCACCTAAGTTAGTATTAATTAGGCCTAAGTGACATGGCCAATTGGGACCCACCTCCACCTCATCAAATGAGGTGGCATGTGGACCAATGATTGGTGGGGCCGGCCACCATGGTTGACTTGGTCAACCATGGGTGGAATAATGGGAATTAGGTTAAATAAAAATGAATTAACCTAAGTTAATTATCAAATTAATTAAATACTTAAATTAATAAGTTGGTGGCTACATTGGGTTAGATTGGTCAAATGGAGACCAAGCTACCCCACCTTAAAATGTTAAAAACGTTGGGCTTGGGTGGTGGTTTGGATAACCACCACCATAAAGCAAATAAATATCTTAAGGTTGGTGGGATCATTAAATTAAAGTGAAAAATGGAGATAAGTCTTATTGGTTATCTCATTCTCATCTTTTCTTCACAAACTCCATCCCTCCCATTCTCCATTGTCGTCCCATGCTCTAAGGAAGGAGAGGAAAAGAGTTAAGGAGAAGAGAAGAGAAGGAGAGAAGAAAGAAGTGGAAATTGGAGGGAAATCACTCTAAGGTTAGGGTTTAACGTCTCTCCTCTCATGATTTTTCTCTCTCTCTCTCACACAAACCCTACTATGGCTGATTCTAGGGTTGGGTATTGCCACCATTAATCAAGAGTCTTGACCTATCAAAGATCAAGAGGAAGGAGAGAGGAGGCTAAGGAGATCGACGGGAGCAGGCGGAAATCGGAGGAGACGTTGGATAGTGAGTATTTCTTAAATAAAAGAATTTTGGATTTTAGGGTTTAAGAAATGGAAATTATTTTTGTGAAATTAATGGTGGATAGGTGATTTTATACTATGGAATTTAGATGCATTAAATGGAAGGGTGGAAGATGGAGAAAACCCCAAATGGGTGAATTAGGGTTAGGGTAAGAAATTGGAGAAATATATTGTGTGCATTGTGTGATTGATTAAATTGAACATGGAATTGGGTACTTGGAAATAAGAATCATGGGCCATAGGGTTCGGCCATATAGTATGGCCGAACCCCATGGTGGGTGATACTTAGGGTTTTAAGAATGGAAAGCAATGTGGGTTCTTGATTAATGAATTAGGGCTTTAATGAATGCATGGGAGTAATGTTTTAAATGGTTGTATGATGAAAAATGCAATGGAATGGTGATTTAAAATGCATGATGTAAACCTCTCATGGGAAGACTTGTGATAGATCTAAAATGTGTTAAAAGATCCAAGCAAAATGGGGAACAAGACATCATGGGTTCGGCCATGGTATGTGGCCGAACCCATGACCCATTTTGTAGGTCATTGTATGAGCTAAGGTTGGTTCCATGTTTGTGATCAGATGATGGAAATTTGATCAAATTAGGTGGCTGATTTTGTTTCATGTTGGGTCATGGTTAGTGAATCTTTAATGGATTTAAGTTATGGATAAATTTAGACTTAAAATATACATGGATGGGTGAATGATTAAACATGGAAGAGAGAATGGCAAAGTGGTAATTATTAGCCACCTTGAAGAACCGCGGGTTCGGCCATGGTACATGGCCGAACCCCATGTGAGTTGGACATGAAAATGGGTGCATAAAGATGACCTTGTGAATGATTAAACTAAGCTTGGGGTTGATGCATTTTAGTCTCACAAATGAGAATGCTAAGGGGCTAAAATTTGGAAATATGATGTGTTTAAATCAATAGAAATGAGGCTAAGTTAAGGGTTGATTTTTTTAATGATCTTGTAACATGGTTAGGGATCATTAATGGACTTAGGTTGTGGATCAATTTTGGGCTTAAATAGGCATGAATGAATGTGTAATTGGTTATGTAAAGGGGTAGTGGCACAAATGGTAATTATTGGCTAAAATGAAGAAACCACTAAAATATGGTTTATGGGCTTGGAAATGGGACATTATGGACTAATTTGGTAATTTAATAAGGTGTCGGATAGCGCGAGTGGTACGCGAGTCGGTAACCGGATTGTCGGACGAATACGGAAAAAGGACGCGAATCGGTAATCGGTAGGATTCTAACCTTTTTGTAAGCCATGGATGGAGTGATGGTTTCTTTGAATTACTTTGAAAATTATATGGTTTGGTTAAGATTGGTTTTGAATTATGTATTATGTAGGGGCTTTCATTTGATTTATTCTGGTAAGTATATGATTGGTTTATAAATGGTTTTAAAGCTATGATGTGATCATTGAGGCTTTTCTTGATTTTCTTTTATAATCAAGTTATATGTATTATTGATGGGATTTTTAAATGTCATGGTTTGTTATTTTATTCATTACATGGCATATGACATCTACATCTCATGCATGGCATGGGAGGGATATGACAGGGGAAGGGTGAAATGAACCCGGAGTCCATGCTCCGTCGCGGCGACCGATAAACAGACATGGAGGTATTTTAATGTATTTGATTTATCAGGGATGTTGTATGTAATTATGATACCTTGATGATGGTTCTTCCATCAAGGGGGATGATTTGTGATTAGTTATATCAGGACGAGGTTTTACCGTCCAGGGGGGATGATTTGTGATTGGTTATATCTGGACGAGTTTTTGCCGTCCAGGGGGATGATTTGGGATTGTGTATATTTTGACGAGGCCGTGCCGTCAAGAGGGATATGATATTATATGGTTTGGATGATGGGTGGGATGCATAACATAGGCACCCATGACATGGCATTTACTTTATAGTTTCATTATATGATGGTTTATCAGCTTGCATTGGGTTATTATCTGTATGCTGTTATTACTAATCCATGTGCTAGCCCTACTCGGAGTCCTACTGGGCGCGTTGTCTAACGCCCTACTTCTACCCTAGCTGATGACACAGGAGGTGACGAAGCGGGAGGAAGAGACGAGAGCCAAGCTAAGGAGCTTGGAAAAGCGTGCTAGATAGTTACTAATGTTTATTTCGGATAATGTAATTTGCAATAGTTTAGCTTGACGGAAATGTAATAAATTAGATTACTTGCTATGTTTTGGGATTATATTATGGAAATTATGATTTTGAGGTATTGTAGTAATTTTAAATGGATGTTATCTTCCCTGCGATCTCAAATTTGTAGGATAGTCCTTATTGTTAGTTCTGCATATAGTTGTATTATTCCTTGATGCTTGCTGTCTACGTGTGAACTGTTCTCCATGGACTTCGTGCCACGCACACGTAGGGTTGGCCAGTTAAGGGCCGGGCTTTAGAAGCTCGGACTTAACTCGCGTCGTGATGTCCGCGCCCTTTGTCACTTTCATTTAAAAAAAAAATGTACTCTGATTTTACGGTGAAAAGGGGCGGGCGTTACATTTCTAGAGCAGTATTTTCCGGAGGAGGAAATAGAGCACCAGACTCAAGCCTTTCTATCATTGGTACAAGGCAATATGACGGTGGCAGAATATCACAGGGAATTGTTTAGGCTATCTATCTATGCATATTATATGGTGGATACCGAGCATCAGAGGGCTCGTAAGTTTGAACGGGGACTTCGGCCAAGTATCAGGGCCAAGGTGACAATATTCAAGGCAGCCACACTGGCTGAGGTGGTCAACAGGGCCACTATAGCGGAGCGAGAGTTGAATGAGATGGTGCGGTTTGACAACCGCAGAGGGCAGAGTGGGCGGGGTGCATTTCAACCCAACAAGAAGTTCCGCCCGAACTTTAGCAGACCCTCACCCTCCACTGGATCTACAGGGGGCTTTCATCCCAATCAGCCCTCCCCATCAGCATCAGTCACTCAGGTTCCACGGGGTGGGAACACATGTTATCAGTGTGGCCAGCAGGGTCACTTCAAGAGGGAGTGTCCACAAATCAGCAGACCCTCTCACTTCGGGGGTTCTTTCCGCCCTCCAGCTAGACCAACTTAGTCACGAGGAGGCAGGACTTACAACCAGAGGGGACGGGCGCCAAACCCTACAGGATCGGGACGGCTTTTTACAATAGCTCCTCCAGCAGCGGCGGATCACTCGGTGATTCAAGGTATGGCCGTAGTTGGTAGTTCCTATGCTGTTGCATTATTTGATTTTGAAGCTTCCCATTCATTTATATTTGCTGCATTCATATCTGCTACGGGCACATTAGTACAAAACCTGTCCACATCACTTACCATTGTATCCCCCGTCGGAGACATATCTTTGGGACTCATATGTACGGCTTGAACACTGAACTCGCGGGATTCAGATTCGAGTTCAACTATTTGGTAATCGATATGGCTGAGTACAATGTTACATTTGGCATGGACTGGTTGGCTATATTCCAGGCCCATATTGATTGCCATCTTCGTAGGGTGATATTTTGGTCACCCGAGGGAAAGCGGTACGTGGTACACGCTGACAGACAGGGCATCCCTAGAAGGCTGCAGGAAGAATTGAACCATCTTGCCTTGAACAACCTCAGATTAGATAGGGCACCAATAACTGAACTTCCGGCGGTAGTAGCAGATTATGCCGAGGTATTCCCAACAGAGCTCCCTGGTTTGCCAGCCAAGGGGGAGATAGACTTTGAGATCAAGTTATACCCCGGCGCTGCTCCAGTATCATTGCCCCATTACAGGATGGCACCAGCTGAGATGACCGAGTTGAAGAAGCAGATTGATGAACTGCTCAGACTGGGTTTTATTCGGAACAGCACATCCGCATGGGAAGCCTCGGTATTATTTGTGAAGAAGAAAGACGGTACCCTTCGGATGTGTGTGCACTATAGGAAATTAAACCAGTTGACTGTCAGGAACAAGTATCCCCTACCCAGTATTGACGATCTGTTTGATCAACTTAGGGTTCCTCTCACTTCTCCAAGATTGATCTGATGTCCGGGTACCATCAAATCCTGGTTAGGGAGGAGGATATAGAGAAGACAACTTTCTGGACACGGCATGGTCTATATGAGTATGTAGTCATGCCATTTGGACTCACAAATGCACCGGTTGTGTTCATGGACCTGTTGAATAGGATATTCCATCCTTACTTGGATCAGTTTGTGATTGTATTCATTGATGATATTCTGATCTATTTCAAGAGTCAGGAGGAACATGCCGAGCACCTGCAGATAGTCCTGGACACCTTGAGGAAGAACCAGTTGTATGCCAAAGCCAGCAAGTGTGAATTATGGCTACCTGAGGTCAACTTCTTAGGGCACATTATATCGGAGGAAGGTATAGCCGTGGACCCGGCTAAGGTAGCTGCAGTGAGGGAGTGGAAAGCACTGACGAATGTGACCGAGATTCGCAGTTTTCTGGGATTGGCCAATTATTACAGGAAATTCATCATGGACTTCTCCAAGATTGCAGCTCCACTTACTCGACTCACTCGAAAAGGAGTTAAATTTGAGTGGTCGGATCTATGCAACCGGAGATTTGAGGAGCTAAAGGAGAGGCTTACGACCGCTCCTATTCTGATCTTGCCGGAAAGAGGTAGAAATTATGAGGTGTACTGTGATGCCTCAGGTGAGGGATTGGGGTGTAAACTTAATCAAGGTAATCGTGCGGTGGCGTACGGATCAAGGCAGTTGAAAATTCATGAACGCCATTATCCCACACATGATCTGGAACTAGCAGCAGTGGTCTTCGTTCTCAAAAGCTGGAGACACTACCTTTACGGTGAGAAATTTGAGGTATTCTCAGATCACAAGAGCCTGAAGTATTTATTTTACCAGAAGGAACTCAACATGAGACAACGCAGATAGATGGAATACTTGGCGGATTATGAGTTCGCACTTCGGTATCATCCGGGCAAGACGAACAATGTGGCGGATGCCCTCAGCCGCATGTCACATGCGACGGTAGCCAGCTTGATCAGGACGGAATGGGAGGTATTGAATACCACTAGAGAGTTTAAACTCTACCTCAATAATCATGGGACCATATATAATCTGATCATACGATCCAACATAGTCTCCGAGATTGAACGGGAGCAACGGACAGATCTAGAGGTGGAGGAGATATGGACTAAGATATCTACCGGTGAGGTTGTACCGGAGTGGGAATTACGACCAGGACAGGGTCTTGTGCTCTGAGGCAGGACATATGTGCCTAAGCATTACAGAAGAGAGTTGTTGATTGAAGCACACCAAACCAAGCTCTCTATCCATCCGGGCAGCACTAAGATGTATCATGATCTTAAGAGGCACTATTGGTGGCGGGGACTCAAGAGAGATGTGGCGGAGTTTGTTGCTCGTTGCCTAACTTGCCAACAGGTTAAGGCGAAACATCAGAAACCACCGGGTTTACTTGCACCCTTGCCAGTGGCAGAATGGAAGTGGGAGCACATATCCATGGACTTCGTAATAGGATTACCAAGGTCATCAGAGGGCAACGATGCGATATGGGTCGTGGTGGACCAGTTGACTAAGTCTGCGCATTTCCTTCCCATCAAGATGACAGATTCATCGCAGACTTTGGGTCGACGGTACATCTGGGATATCATCAGACTACATGGTATTCCCCGGACCATTGTGTCCGACAGAGATGGCCGATTCACCTGAAAAGTATGGCAGGGCATGCCGTCGGCTATGGGGACCGACATATTGACTAGTACCGCATTTCATCCCCAGACTGATGGGCAGTCAGAGAGGACGATACAGACACTGGAGGATATGTTGAGAGCATGTATGCTAGACTTCAAGGGTGGATGGGAGGATCACTTGCCATTGGTGGAGTTCTCCTACAACAACAGTTATCAGGCAAGCCTCCAGATGGCTCCATTTGAGGCCTTGTATGGTAGGCTGTGTAGATCGCCAGTGTGTTGGATAGAGGCCGGTGAGCCTGCGCTGATTGGACCGGAGTTGGTTGCGGAGACTACAGTGTAGATCAAGTTGATACGACAACACCTACTTACCACGCAGAGCCGTCAGAAGAGTTATGCCAACAAGAGGGGAAGGTTCCTCGAGTTTCAGATAGGAGACTTGGTGTTTTTGAAAGTCTCACCACGGAAGGAACACATGAGATTCGGGAAGAAGGGGAAGCTGTCACCTAGATTTGTGGGACCGTTTCCAATCCTGAAGAGGGTTGGGGGGGGGGGGAGGTAGCTTATCAGTTGGCGCTCCCTTCACAGTTATCATCTCTACATGATGTGTTCCATGTGTCCATGTTGAGGAAGTACAACCCTGATCCTTCACATGTCCTGAGCGTGCAAGACGTCGATGTGCAAAGCGACGTGACGTATGTGGAGAAGCCGATCATAGTGATCGGGAGAGAACAAAGAGTTTTGTGGAACCACGCTATTCAGTTGGTCAAGGTGGTATGGGAACGACATGGCAATGAGGAAGCCACCTGGGAACATGAATCCGAAATGAAAGTCGCTCATCCGGAGCTCTTTGTATGAGTTGTTTTGAACCTCTACTTCGTTCGAAATTTGGGGACGAAAATTTCGAAAGAGGATTGTATTATAATACCCCGGAATTTTTAAATCAATGAATTTTAATGATGGAAATTGGGAAATTTAATGGAATAGATGGTAAATGGATCAAAACTTGGACAGAGGTCCAAGTATGGCCCAATGGACCATGGATTGGATTAAATTCATTTAAGTGGTCAATGATGGTCAAATTGGGCCCAATACCCATTTGGGACCCAATGGGTCAAGATAATTTGAGCTTTAAGGTAAATGGGTAGGAGGTGAATGTAATTGGGCCATAGGCCCAATGGTGATCCAATTAGTTGGGAATGGATTTAATTAAATTTAAATCATCTAAGTTGGTGATGGAGAGATCAAGGTGACATGGCCGATTGGGACCCACCTCCACCTCACCAAGTGAGATGGCGTGTGGACCAAGGATTGGTGGGGCCGGCCACCATGGTTGAATTGGTCAACCATGGGTGGATACATGGAGGGAAATTAAGAAAGTGGAATTAGGTTAAGTGGGAATTAATTAACCTAAGTTAATTAGCTAATTAATTAAATGATTAAACTATGCAAAAGGTGGCCAAATGGTCAAAGATGGGAGACCACACCACATCATTCCAAAAGCCCAAAAACGTTGGCTAGTGGGGGTTTTATCCCAACCACCACCATTAAAGCATAAAAAATATCCCATGCTTGGTTGGTGGGAGGAGTTAATGGTGGAGTGTAAGTTATACAACCAAATGAGATAACCTTATCTCATTTCTCCATATCTTTCCATCTAACTCTTTCACTCTCTCCCTCTCTTGCTCTCTCATTGCTGTCCCACACCAAGGAGAAGAAAATAAGAACACTAAGAAGAGAAGAAGAGAAGAAAGAGCTAAGCTTAGGCCCTCCACCTCAAGACCAAAGCTTGAGACATCCTCTCCCCATCTCTCTCTCTCAAATCTATTCCATCTTAGCCAACCCAAGCTTTGATGTTTTTCATTTGATCAAACACATCTTGGCCGACCAACAAAGGAGAAGAAGAAGAAAGAAGGCCAAGGAATCCAAGAGGAGAAAGAAAAGTCGGAGGAGCCGTCAGATTGTAAGTATTCCTAAACAAGAATTTACAATTTTTTTTTAGGGTTAAGAAGAGACCATGGAATCCATTTTTCTTGGATGTAATAGTGGCCAAAATATCATGGGCCTTGGATCTCAAATCCATCCAAGGAAAGGATGAGGAATGGACAAACCCTAATGGGTAAATTAGTTTAAGAAAATAAAGGATGCATTAAGGACATTATATATTAAAAATTTATTTAAGCATGGATGTATATGATTTTTGGAAGTGAGGATTTTTGAAAGAATCAAAGGCCATAGGGTTCGGCCATGTAGTATGGCCGAACCCCATGGTAGTAATTAAGGAATTTTAATGGGGTTTTTAGGTTTAAGATCATGGAAGGGTGATGTGTGATTTTTAGGGTTTAATGATTAAATGTGGTAATTTTTAAAAGGGATTGTAAATGAGGAAATTTATGGGAGATGTGAATAATCTTTGTGGCCTTAAAAGGCATGAATGAATGATGGACCATGAACCTTATGGTGATGGTGTTATAATTTTAATGGGTTTACAGAATGGAGGCTATGTTAAGTGGTTAATGATTTTTAAAGTTTTAAATGAATGAATGATTAAGAATTTTGATGGTTTAAGTATTTTGAAACCCATGAAAAGAATGGGGAATATGCTTGACTAAATGAGTCATTATGTAACGCCCACCCCTTTTCACCGAAAATCAGAGTCTACTTTTTTTTTTTTTTAAATGAAGCGTGACAAATACGAGGGACGTCACGACGCGAGTTAAGTCCGAGCTTCTTAAGCTCGGCCCTTAACTGGCCAACCCTACGTGTGCGTGGAACTAAGTCCACGAAGGACGGTTCACACGTAGAAGTAAGCTTGGGGAAATAGACATTAAAGCGGGGGTTATAATAGAATCTATCCTACCAGTTTTAGATAGCCGGGAAGATACACCATTAATCACTAAATTACCTCAAATTATAACATACAAAGGTAAAGTCCAAACCATAGCAAGAAAACTAAAATTATTACATGCCGACAAGCTAAGCTACTTAAATTACATTTCCAAAATAAAACTTAAATAAACTAAGTAGCCACTTTCCCAAGCTCCTAAGCTTGGCTCCCGTCGCGTCCACCATTTCCGCCGTCTCCTGCGTCATCAGCTAGGGTAGAAGTAAGGCGTTAGACAACGCGTCCAGTAGGACTCCGAGTAGGACTAGCACATGGATTAGTGATAACAAGCATACCGATAACAATATAATAAAACCATAAAATGAATGTCATGCCATGGGTGTTTATGTCATGTGTCCCACCCATCATCCATACCATCATACAATGTCATATCCCCCTTGACGGCAAGGCCTCGTCAAGGTGTCCCCATGTTTGTTTCTCGGTCGCCCCGACGGAGCATGGACTCTGGTTATAGCACATCAAGCTATCCCCATGTTTGTTTCTCGGTCGCCCCAACGGAGCATGGACTCCGGTTATAGCACCTCAGGCTATCCCCATGTTTGCTTCTATGTCGCCCCTGACGGAGCATGGACTCCGGTTTCTTTATTTTCCCGCCCATGCCATGCATGAGATGTAAATGCAATATTCTATGTAATATATATAATTCATATCCTTAATTCATAATTCATAGCATTAAAATATAATCCATAGCATTAAAATATAATCTGTAGCATTAAAACCCATCTTAAAATAAATCATACAATTACCAAAATAAATCATGGAAACCATCACATACACATAATCCACGGCTTACAAAAAGGTAGGGATCCTACCGAATACCGACTAGCGTCCTTTTTCGTTTCCGTCCAATAAATCCGGTCGTCGATCGCGCACTGTTTGCGATGTCCCGATACTTTATTATATATATTACAAATCAGTCCATATTCTTAACCATTAAGTTCACTAATTATTTTAATTACATGAGTCTAAAAATCAGCCACCCCAGGCTTTATTTAACCATTCATAAGGTCATCTTTAAAAATGTCTAAGTCCAAGTTCATCCCCCATGGGGTTCTTGAATTTGGCCAATATTTACCATTTTGCCACTCTTCCTTTCCATCACTAATCACTCATTTAATCCATGCATAATTAAGTCCATAATTAATCCATTCACTTAGATCCATTAATGACCATTAACCATGTTACAAGATTATCAAAATCAGCCCTTAACTTAGCCTCATTTCCATTAATTTAATCACATACATATTTCTAATTTTAGCCCATAGAATGACCTACAAGTGGGTCATTAACCATGACATAATAACATTAGAAATTAGCCATTTAATTAACCTAATCTCCATTCATTTAAGCATATACATACACATTAATCTTAGACCAAAAAATGATCTACAATTGGGTCATGGGTTCGCCCATACACCATGGCCGAACCCATGATGTCTCTTTCTCCATTTTTCTTGAGTCCATTTACATCATTTGATTCCATCATAAGTCTCTCCATTGAGAGAACCTAAACCATACATTCAATTCATCATTCCTTAATCATATTTAAGTCCATTAACTTAGCCACATTCCCATTACAACTATCAACATTAGGTTCACTTTGGTTCATCAACACCACCAACATTCCCCATTTATTTTTCCATTATTTTACACCCACTAAATCCACCATTTCATCACCATAGGGTTCGGCCATGCACCATGGCCGAACCCATGGTTCATGGTTCACTTTCATCCACCATTTTTTTGAGGCCATTGAAATCACCAATATTCCCCATGATTTTTCCTCATTTAAATCCCTTTAAAAGTCACTCACATTCATTCATTTAAAACCCTAAAATCATTAACCACCCTCCATGTATTCTATTATTTAAAACCCTAAAAATCATACCTCACTTACCATGGGGTTCGGCCATACTACATGGCCGTACCCTATGGCCATGATTTCCTTCAAATCTTACATACATCCATGCTTAAAACAATTCTTAATACCAATTTCCTTAATGCATTTATTTTTTTCTTAACCTAATTTACCCATTAGGGCTTTGTCCATTTTTCATCCTTACTTCATCTTTTGGATGGATTTAAATCCAAGGCCCATAACACTTTGGCCACCAACCAATCCAAGAAATGGATTCCATGCTCTCTCCTTAACCCTAAAAAAATAACTTCTTGTTTAAGAATTACTTACAATCCGACGTCTCCTTCGGTTTTTTCTTTCTCCTCTTGATCTCCTTAGCCTTCTCTTTTCTTCTTCTCCTTGATCTTTGGGTTAAGATGCTTGATCAAGATGGAGTCTCCAAGGTTTGGGTTTGGCTAAGGTAGGGTTAGATTTGAGAGAGGGAGAGGATGGAGATGAGAAAGATGTCTCAAGGTCTTTGTCTTGAGTAGGTGACCCAAAACTTGCACTTCCTTCTCTTTTCTTCTCTTCTTAATTTTCTTCTCCTTTCCTTCCTTGAGTGTGGGACGATTTTGAGAGGGCAAGAGAGGGAGGACGTGTGAAAGAGTTAGATGGAATGGAGAGAACGAGATGAAAAGTCATTTCATCTCTTGGTTGCTTAGGATTTACTCCACATTAACTCCTCCCACCAACCCACATGGGTTAATGTGTTTAGTGGTGGTGGTTGGGATAAAACCACCACCCTAAGCACATGATTTATTTTGTGTTTGTTTTAAGTGGTTTGTGTTTTTTTGGGTGGTTTTGACCATTTGACCATGATTAGATTAGCTTAATCACTTAATTAATTAGATTATTAGGCTAAGTTAATTAATTCCCACTTATCTCTTTTAATCTCCTTAATTCTTCTCCATTACTCCACCCATGGTTAACCAATTCAACCATGGTGGCCGGCCCCACCAATCCTTGGCCCACACGCCACCTCACTTGGTGAGGTGGAGGTGGGTCCCATTGGACCATGTCACCTTGGTCAATTCATCACCAACTTAGGTGATTTAAATTTAATTAAATCCATTCCTCTTATTGGATCACCATTGGGCCCATAGCCCAATTAAGGTCACCCTTATCCATTTATCTTAGAGCTTAACTATCTTGACCCATTGGGTCCCAAATGGGTATTTGACCCAATTTGACCGTTCTTGACCCAATTAATCATTATTGACCAATTAAATGAATTTCATCCAACCCATGGTCCATTGGACCATACTTGGGCCTTTGCCCAAATTTTGATCCACTTAACATTTATTCCATTAAAATTCCCAATTTCCATCATTAAAATAAATAATATCCACATATTCATTGATTTAAAAATTCCGAGGTATTACACATTAATGGACTAAAAAATGTGCCAAATTGATGATCAAAGTTGATGATTTAAAGGTATGATTTAAATCCCCTCATGGAGGGACTTGTGATGGATCTAAAGTGTGACAAAAGGCCCGAGGAAAAATGGGGATTGGGTTAAATAAAAGGGGCTGATTTTAATGATACCCATGACCCAATTTATGAGCCATTTGATGGGCTAAGTGTAGGGTTATGTATGTGTCTTAATTAATGAGGATTAAGTTAAGAAAAAGGGTTGTTTTAATGATTTTGTGGCATAATTAAATGAGGCACTAAGGGATCTAAGTTTAATGATCAGTTATGGACTTAATTATGCATGGATGAATGAGTGATTAGTCATGGAAAAGAGGTAGTGGCAAAACCGTAAATAATGGCCAAATTCAAGAACCATGGGTTCGGCCATGGTACATGGCCGAACCCCATGGAAGATGATCATGGACTTAAGTGCAATTATGGTAACCTTAAGTATGGATTAAATAAAGCCTAGGGTGCTGGTTTTTAAACTCACAAAGTTAAGATAATCAATGGATTAAGATGGGACCCACAAACCTAATTAGTAGGGTTCGGCCATGGTGTATGGCCGAACCCCACTAAGGCATGAATTAGGGACTTAATAATGGTTAAAAACATAGACTGATTATTCATATGTAATAAGGTATTGGATATCGCAAGCGGTGCACGTATCGGTGACCGGATTATCGGATGAAAACGTAAAGGGACGCTAGTCGGTATTTGGTAGGATTCCTACCTTTTGTAAGCCATGGATATGTGATGGTTCCTTTAATTTATTTTGATAATTATATGATTTGTCTTATGATGGGTTTTAAGGCTATGAATTATATTTTAAGGTTATGCATTATGTGTTAAGCTATGTATGATATATTAAGGTTATGAGTTATATTTATTACATAGCATAATGCATTTACACCTCATGCATGGCATGGGTGAGAAAATAAATAAACTGGAGTCCATGCTCCGTCGGGGCGACCAAGAAGCAGACATGGGGATAGCCTGATGTGCTATAACCGGAGTCCATGCTCCGTCGGGGCGACCGAGAAGCAGACATGGGGATAGCCTGATGTGCTATAACCGGAGTCCATGCTCCGTCGGGGCGACCGAGAAGCAAACATGGGGATATCTTGATGAGGTTTTTCCATCAAGGGGATATGACATCATGATGGTATGGATAATGGGTGAGACACGCAACATAAAACACCCATGGCATGGCATTCATTTTATAGTTTTCATTATATGATTATCTATGTGCTTGTTAGCACTAATCCATGTGTTAGCCCAACTCGGAGATCTACTGGACGCGTTGTCTAACACCCTACTTCTACCCTAGCTAATGACGCAGGAGATGGCTGAACCGAAGGACGTGACGGGAGCCAAGCATAGGAGATTGGGGAAACGGGCTACTTAGTTTATTTAAATTTTTTTAGAATATGTAATTGAGTAGCTTAGCTCGTCGGATTGTAATAATTTCTATTTCTTGCTATGGTTTGGACTGTATGTTAGGCTGTTACCATTTTGAGGTATTTTAGTAATTAAATGAATATATCTTCCCTGCTATCTAAAATTGGTAGGATAGTTTCTATTATAATTTCCACATCTTAGTTTAATATTCCGCAAACTTACTTCTACGTGTGAACCGTTCTTCGTGGACTTAGTTCCACGCACACGTAGGGTTGGTCAGTTAAGGGTCGGGCTTCAGAAACTCGGACTTAACTCGCGTCGTGACGTCCGCGCCCTCTGTCACTCTTTATTTAAAAAAAAAATAGACTCTGATTTCGGTGAAAAGGGGCGGGCATTACAAAATTAGCCACTTAATTACCCTAATCCTCATTCATTAGTCACATACTTAGCTCCATACTTAGCCCATCAATTAGCTTGTACAATGCGTCATGGGTTCGGCCATACACCATGGCCGAACCCATGATGTCTTTTTTTCCCATTTTTCTTAGGCTTATTTACCACATTTAGATTCAAAATAAGTCCCTCCATGAGGGGGTTTAAATCATACCTTTAAATCATCAACTTTGATCATCAATTGGTACATTTTGGTCCATCAAAACTACCAATACTCCCCCATTATTTTTCCATCTTTTCATATCCATTAAAATTATGAATACATTACCATAGGGTTCAAAGCATTCCATCCATAAAATCTCTCCATGGTTTTCCTCATTTAAAAACCCCTTTAAAAATCACTAACATTCATTCATTTAAAACTTTAAAAATCATTGACCACTTAACATAGACTCCATTCTCTAAACCCATTAAATTCTAACACCATCACCATAAGGTTCATGGTCCATCATTCATTCATGCCTTTTAAGGCCACAAAAATCATTCACATCTCCCATAAATTTCCTCATTTACAATCCCTTTAAAAATTACCACATTTAATCATTAAAACCTGAAAAAATCATAAATCATCCTTCCATGATTTCCATTCTTTAAAACTCTACTAAATCATTTAATCACCTACCATGGGGTTCGGCCATACCACAAGGCCGAACCCTATGGTCCATGGTTCTTTCTAAAAATCATTACCTCTCCATCTTTAAATAAAATTTTAATACATAATACCCTTAAAGCATCCTTTATTTTTCTTAACCAAATTTACCCACTTTGTCCATTTTTTTTATCCTTTCATTGGATGGATTTGAGATCCAAGGCCCATGATAAACTTGGCCTCCATTAAATCCAAGAAAATGGATTCCAAATCTTAAACCTTAAAAATCTAACCTCTTGTTTAGAAATACTTACAAATCCGACGACTCCTCCGACTTTTCTTTCTCCTCTTGGATTCCTTGGCCTTCTTTCTTCTTCTTCTCCTTTGTTCGTTGGCCAAGATGTGTTTGATCAAATGAAAAACATCAAAGCTTGGGTCGGCTAAGATGGAGTAGATTTAAGAGAGAGAGAGATGGGGAGAGGATGTCTCAAGCTTTGGTCTTGAGGTGGAGGGCCTAAGCTTGAACTTCTTTCTTCTCTTCTTCTCTTCTTCTTTTCTTAGTTTTTCTTCTTCTTATTTTCTCTTTGGTGTGGGTCGGCAATGAGAGAGCAAGAGAGGGAGAGAGTGAAAGAGTTAGAAGGAAAGAGATGGAGAAAAGAGATAAGATTCATCTCATTTGGTTGAGTGACCTATAATCTACCATTTAATTCCCACCAACCAAGCATGGGCTTTAATGGTGGTCGTTGGGATAAAACCCCCACTTAAGCCAACGGTTTTGGCCTCTTAGGATGAGGGGTTTGGTCTTCCATTTGACCATTTGACCATCCCTTGATTACCTTAATTAATTAATTAATTGGATCATTAGATTAATTAATTCCCATTTAATTTAATTCCATTCCCTTAAATTCCCTCCATGTGTCCACCCATGGTTGACCAATTCAACCATGGTGGCCGGCCCCACCAATCCTTGGTCCACACGCCACCTCACTTGGTGAGGTCGAGGTGGGTCCCATTCGGCCATGTCACCTTGGTCTAATTAAAATTAACGTAGGTGATTTTCACATTAATTAATTCAATCCCTTCCAACTAATTGGATCTCCATTGGGCCCATGGCCCAATTAATTTTATTTCCTACCTACTTACCTTAGAGCTTACATTATCTTGACCCATTGGGTCCCAAATGGGTATTGGGCCCAATTTGGCCCAATTAAGTGAACTCATTCCAATTCATGGCCCATTGGACCATACTTGGGCCCTTGTCCAAATTTTGATCCACTTAACATTTATTCCATCATATTTGCCAATTTCCATCATTAAAATTAAATAATAGCCACATATATATTGATTTAAAAATTTCGGGTTATTACAGTTCTCCGGATTCTTCTTGATTGATATGCACATCAAAGTCTTCCTACGAATACCTTACGGACACCCTGACGGAGCGTAGCCTCCGGATTACAAACATCCCTCCCATGCCATGCATGAGATGTATATGTCCATATGCTACGTAATAGAATACTCATAGCATAAAAACCTCGGTGGAGTCAGGATCGACGCATCGTGGTCAAGGATTGGTCGGCCAGATTGATAGAGGTTCAGGATCAAAGAACTGTCATTCTAGGTAAGCCTGTGACTAAGAGTCCCATATGCACTGACCGCTCGGTGATGAAGTTAACGACCCCTTGTGCTCGACGGCTCATCGGTGAAAGACTTATGAGTTCTAGACTGTGAACTAAAATGGGCCCTCGAAAAATAGAAATATCGATATATCAAGACCGATCGAGAGTAACAGGACTGACCCATCGGTAAAGGGCGACATGTCATTCTGGATAACAGGTTTCTAAACTAGAAAATACTGTCAGCATGTCTTTGCCTAGATCGAGGCTCTCGTATGGAACGACTTGTCGGTACCATAACTGTCGATCCATCAGCGACACCGACATGTTGACCGGGAAGTAATTATGTCATTGGGAAACAGTCGGGTGGTTGAACGGTAATAAATATGAGCACCGACCCATCGGTGACACTGACCTGTTGATCCGTGACACTGTTAAGACTCATCTATAAATATGAGTGTTGGGTGATCGTTTTACTATCTTCTTTGAACTAAAAAGAGTTATACACTCTAAGGAACGATCAACAATCTTGTGAGAAGAATCATAAAAAACAAATCTATTGATTGTTTTTTAAAGTGAAAATAGAGGAGGAAAGAAAAGCCTTTATCAACCAATCTATTAATTGAGTTTGTCAGTGAGGAAAAGAGAAACAAAAGATTCCTCGTCACCCTGAGTTAGTAATTGATATAAAATGGTTACAACAAGAAGCGTCAACACTCAGTGGGTAGAATCTTCAAGAAGCACACATCAGCGAGAAAAAGCGTCAAGGCAAGTGCTTCTTGATTTTATTTTAAAACCTTTGACCCAAAAGTGGATTAAGGCGGATTTGCTCCGGAACTACTTTAAAAAACTCTAGAGCGTCGTCTCTGGCATAGTGGTGGTGGAATTCCTAGTCAATTGAGTGATGTGGAATTCCTACTCTAATTGTGAGGGTGTAATTCCCCACATAGTGAATTTGGGGATCGCTTAGGGTTGAGCCAGTCCAACCAGTGGATGTATGTTGGCGAACCTGAACCACTTTACATCTTGTGTCCTTCTGTTTGTGGTGTTAGAGCTATTTTCTTGTGTTGATTGTTTAATCTCATTTGCTAACACACACTCACTTGATTGGTATATCCACTGCACTTTAGTAATCAATGAAGATAATTCTAACAAGGACCAACGATATTAGATTGACTTATTCCTTCCCCCCTTCCCTTCCCCCTTCTAGCGTCAATAGTGTTGTTCTAGGTCCCAAGGGAACTTTCATAAGGTTTGCACCAAAATTGTCCGGAATCTTGCTGAAAGATTCAAACCCAATGAAAACCTATGAACTACATTTTGAATATAGATGAGTTGGTTGGTTCATTACAAACCTATGAACTAAATTTTGAACAACCAAAAGATAAATAAATTCCCAAGAAATCAACCCTAAAATAGAAGAAGATTAAAGAATACCCATCAGATGATGAACTTTCATGTGATGAAATGGCAATGTTTGCCAAGAAATTTTACCAAAAATTTGTAAAAAGAAATAACTTAAGAAGAATGGGTAAGGGTGAAATGAGTAAAAATTACCCAAGAAGGCAAGAAGAAAATAGAGGAAAGGGAAGGAGAGAGAGGTGGCTAAAGAGCCGACCTACTTCAATTGTGGGGGGAGAGGAGACTTCATGTATGATTGTCCCTCAGATGAACAAAGAAAGTTATGAATGTCGGTGTCACCCATGTTAAAACTTCTGAATCAGAAACTGATTGAGATGATGAGACCCAAGGAAAAGTTGACATATCAAAAGGTCCCATTGCCTCGATCATATGTGATCAAGAAAATCCCACAATTACAACGGAGGATGATAGTGAAAAAGATGAAAATCTTCAAGCCTCTTACACTACCTTGTTCCTTAAAAGTGAAAGGTTGGCTAAAAAAACTCAATAAGGTTAAAAATGAAAACCTTAACCACTCCCATCAAGTAGAAGAGTTGAAAGATGAAAAATCTCTTCTAATCTCTAAGTTTAACCTCTCAGATGTTGAAAACACTAAGCTTAAAGAAGATAATAAAAGACTTCAAGATGAGATAAGTATCCACTTTAAGGATGTCAAAAATTTATGGGATCACAAAAAACTGTCTTTGGAAGTTAAGGGATTAACATTTCATAAAGAAAATTTTCGAGACAAGTTTACCCAAAGAGATGAAAGACTCAAAAGACTCCTAGGGGAAGGCAAACAATAAGGTGATAGGTCTGGTCTTGGTGCACCATCCACCAAAGAACCTATACATCATGGGGTGTTTAGTAAAACAAGTATCTTCCACCCTTCAAAGGGTAACTGCAATTTTTGTCACAAGGATGGGCATTTTAAAAGAAATTGCTATCATCTGAAGAGATACTTAGAAAGTAAAGCACAAGTGCACAATCAAATAAAACCTATGCTTAAAAGACATCCACCAACACTTAGCCTTACAAGAATCCTAAGGAAGGTGGATATAAGGCAAGACTCTTTGTTAAGACAGATGAATCATGCCTTAAAAGTGTTGATGGATCCCAAGGTTGGTTATCAAAGGTACGATTGTAGGGGTGTGTATGCTACACCAAATGTCACAATCATAGTACCTAGGAGATAGACCATTAATCATGTTTTGTTGTGGTTTAAGATTCAATTTCATACCTTAGACCACTTCAAATGGAGTCACAAGAGACCATGTGAGTTCACATAGCAGAAAAGTTCTATGACATGAGAAGAGAAATTGGCTAACTACAAGTCTAGAATGTCTTTTTCTTGGCTATAGTAGATATTCTGCTTAGAAAGCCATAATTCGATTCCAAATATTTTTTAATTGTATGTTTTGGAATGTGAATTTTTGTGTATGTGCA
This sequence comes from Chimonanthus salicifolius, assembly GCA_013350335.1. NCBI lineage: Eukaryota > Viridiplantae > Streptophyta > Magnoliopsida > Laurales > Calycanthaceae > Chimonanthus > Chimonanthus salicifolius. Next base: position 22,114,204 of record CM023541.1, on the reverse strand, counting down.
TATTTATTAATTAGGTAAGTCATGTTTGATATGTCTATGCATTGGAATAAATCAGTGTAGACCGTGCTTAGAATAGGACTCCATTAAGTTGCACGTATCAAAGGATAATTGCACTGCAATCTGGAACCTCTTGGTATAATAGACATGTCGGTGAATAAGATTGATTGGTGTGACAGACATGTTGATACTTTGCTAAATCGAGCACTACTGAAAAATGGGGAATTATCGAAAAGGTCGACCTGTCGATGGAACCGACATGTCGGTAAGATAGAAAGTTTGAATTAAAAGGGCACATTTTCTACGAAAGCGACAATTCATTCGAAACTGTCGTCCCTCTCCCGTGAAGGTTTTGTGGTCCCTCCTACTCCTCCCGTGCCCTAGACCAGTTGATAGACCTCTCGGAGCAATTTCCATGTTGGAAACCACAGGGCTTTCGTTCCTTCAGCCCTCAGAAGCCAGAAAATCGCTGTTTCTGTGATTCTCCTAACTTAGTTTAGGCTCAGTCTTCATCTGATACTCTTTTCGAACTACTGGTTGAGAATCAATCCATGCCTAGAAAGATGTCAGATCAAACATGCCCTAAGAGCTATTTAGAACTAGGAGAATCCAGTTGTGTTGGTCGATGGGCCAAACGAGCCAAAAAGGTCTGCCTCTCGGTCGCCCCCAGGGTCCAGCTCTGAAATTCCTAAGTATGTTTAGGACCAACATGAAGCACAACCCGAGGTGGAAGAAGAACCCATCGTTGACAAAGGTGACATCTTCATTGAAGAGAGACGTGAAGAAACGAGACAAGATGTAGAAGAAGGGATTGGTTTTCAAAGTGGTAATGAAAACCATGTCAATATCCCTGATGACACTAGTGAGGAGGAAAATCACAATTCTGAGGAAGAAGAATTTCAGTATCGTCCTCAAGAAGATGTCAATCTGGGTAGGAGAGTCTTTAGGCTAGAAAGGAGAATAGACTACTTAGAAAGAAGTCTAGATAGTCTTGTCCTGACTATCTGCGATTTAGTCTCTGATGTCTCCCTCTCAGACGGAGCTCTAGACACCCTGTCCCCTCCTCCTCCAGCATCTCCTCAAAATGGCTCTGCTTAGGGTAGTGGTTTTTTCCATGTTATCTGTTTTTGAAAGACTATACTTTTGATATTTTGACTAAGCACCCATGATGTTCCCACATAAACCATATGTACTGAATGCACATTTTGTTTCAATGAAATGATATGGTTTGGTTTAGTATGTAACACCCGAATTTCTCAATGAAGTGGAAAATTACGAAAATGCCCTTGAGTTGTTAAATTAACTATTTTGTGATAATAAGTAAGGAAATAGTGGGGCCCATTGATCAAATTAAAATCATATGAGCACATTCTAAATGCTAAGCTTGATGGGATGGGTAATTTTCATCATTTGGGACAAAAATAGCTAAATGGGTCAAAGGGCCCAAATGGGACCCATCGGGTCTTACTGGATTATTTGACCGTTTTATGAATTTAAATTAAATGGGGTTAAGCCTATTTGATTGGAAATCAAGTGGAGAAGAAATGGGTAGGCTTGATCCATATGTGAAAACCATTTACAAATGACCAAAATACCATAATTGGGTCATGGAGTCAAAAACGGGTCAAGGAGCTAAAAGTGGACCCAACGGGTCGAGTTGACTATGGTTGACCGTGTGGACCCTCAAGGGAGCTAAAACATGAGTCAAATCAGTTGAGTGGAACTGAAGTGAGTTGAAATTAAATCAACTAGTGACTCAACACATGTGCATTAAATGAAATGCATTAAGTATGTGAGTTGGGTGAGTTGAGATGGAAATCTAAATAGCCTTGAGTTCAAGTGAGTCAAAAGGGAAATTGAAGGGGCTGTAAACTCAGTGAGCTAAGTGGGAATTGGAAGAGTTTGGCTCAGCTTTAACCACCCAAAACAAGTCCCACACGTTGGGGACTTGTTTGGGGTGATTTCCATGATGAATGGTAAATGAAATGCATGTGTTTGAGATGAGTTGCATAGAAAACTGAATGGCTGTATGGGTAGGTACCAAGGGGTGCCTTGGATAGCACCCAAGACCCATTGTTTTGTACAAGGTTTGATGAGGAGTAAATGGGTGATATGGGGCTGTTTAACAAAAGCAGCCAACACCCATGCTTGGCCGAATTTACATGCCAAAAGTCTTAGAATTCCCATCTTTCTCTCCCTCTCTTAAGAACACTCTCTTGGCCGAATTGGACTTGGTGTTTCTCACCATTGAATCAAGCATACAACCAGCAAGGACTTAAGGAAGCAAGGATCAAAAGTCAAGAGCAAAAGGCAAAGGAAAGTGTTAAGTAATTCCATTGAATTATGTTTAATAAAATGGGTTAAATAAGACATGATTCGGCCATGTGATGGCCAAATCTATCAAAGGGTAAAAGTATGATTCTTTTATGTCCAATTAGATGGAAAACATGGACATAGGGTTTGGCCACTTTGGATGGCCGAACCCCATGAAATATTATGGTTAATGTTGATGGTTTTGTAAGATTTAAACCATGCAAGTATAGGACTGATTTTGGAGGTTTAAGATGCATGCTTTGGAAAGATTGAAAGCATGGATTTGCATGTCATAATTTGGCCATGCTATGGCCGAATTTGACAAGGGTCTAAACCATGGAAGATGGTGTCAAAAAGGAGTGGAAATGGACCATTGGGTTCGGCCACTTTGGGTGGCCGAACCCCATGGAAAAAGTTGGTTAATGTTTATGGTTTTTGAAATTTAAAACCATGCAAGTTGGGACTGTTTTTACATGTTTTATTAGATTTAAAATACATGTTTTAAAGAGGGCTAAAACATGGGTTTGGATATCAGAAAAGCCTGAAGTTTATGTGGTCTAAATCAGTGGATTAAAATTGGAAAAAATGGATCACGGGGATCGGCCATCTTGGATGGCCGAATCCCATGAAATGGTTTTGGTTTTTGGATGGTTTCTTTGAAAGTTAAAACCTGATAATAATATATTGTTTATACATGATTATTGGAGGTTTAAAAATAGTAAACATAACCATTGGGTTCGGCCACCATGGAGGGCCGAACCCCATGTAAAAGAATGTTGGTTTTCATGTTGGGAAACATGGAAACCATAGACTTTTTATGGATTGTTTTTGGATGGTTTTTAAAAGGTAAAATCCGATAATATTATGTTGATTCTTACATGATTTAATGGACATGAAATGTAAGTGAAAAAGGGTCCAAAACATGGGCATAGGGTTCGGCCACGCTGGATGGCCGAACCCCATAAAATTGGTTGATAAGTTGGTATGGTTTTGGAGAGATAAAACCATACCAAATGGTGGAGATTTTTATGTGTTAAGGTTACTGATTTTGGGTTGGCCATAGGATGACTAAACTATGGGTTTAACATGGCTAAGGGGGTAGAACCAATTAGTATTTAAATAAAGGACATTATTGAGCAAAGAACCATAAGGGTTCGGCCATGAGTATGGCCGAACCCCATGGACTGTTTTCATGGGTCATTTTATGGATGTATATGTGATTAAAGATGTAATTATGTTTGCTGTTTTGGTCGTCCAAAACATGACTGAACCATGTTAAGGTTGCGGTTAAGGTTGTAGAGTTTAATCAAGGTATTGGTAGCAATGGCATGTTTGTAAATAAGGGTCACAACCATGAGTTGGCATTTGTGGACTTAGACTCAAAAAATGGGAATCAAATAAAGTAAGGGATTAAAGTTGGTCCATGATTTATGTGAATAAGGTGACGGATCTCTGTGACAGTGCACGACTGCGAGCGGTGACCGGATAAAGCCTAAGAAAGAACGGACGCTGAAGTGATTCTTCAGTTGGTTTCCTACCTACTTGTAACCATGGTTTTACCCCAGTTTTCTTATGATATTCTTGTTTTATTTTATGTGTTTCAAATGATATATTATGCATTAACAAATGGCATACAGGCATTGGCGTCTCATACATAGACATGGGATTATGAATGAGGTTCTACAGTGTTGCAATTTATGGGTTACGTCCTGCCTCTGTGGTGCAAGTCACACCAGGAGGAGTAACATGATGATCATAGTCACATTGGTCTCCTTAGGTGATGAGAGTCCCGCCAGGAGGACTCATATGTGATATGAATCAGTCAATGATGAAGAGATGAAAGTGTGTTGTAATTTACCTTGACGGTGCAAGGCACGTCAAGTGATGGCTATGAATGTACATGATGGGGGATGCTCATTGCATGTGCATACTTCATAGCATTGTTTTACCTGTTTTGATGATCATGTATTATGATATGTATATGCATGTTTTATATGCTAACATGTGGTAGTCCTGATTCGGGAACCTACTGGGCACGTTGATCTAACGCCCTAATTCTATCCTCGAAGGAGATTGCAGGTACAAGTAAAGGAAAAGAAAAGGTCTTTGACCGGGAGGGGAGCTGAGCCTAAGTGCTTGAATGCTGGAATGAATTTCTATTTGCTGTTTATTTGATACTTTATTATGGACATGTAATAAAGTAGTTACTTGCTATGGTTTGCTTAAGATATTGACAATATATGGTTGATTTATGTAATTATTATTTGAGACTGGTACTGGCTATCTTTTCATATTATTCCGCAGTTAACTTATACTATTCCGCAAGTTGATGTTAGTCCCATGTGTGTTCATTATCATGGTCTAGACCATGTACACATGGGTGGCCAGTTAAGGTTCAGACTTGGGTAGTCTGAACTTAACTCGTTCTCTTTCGATGTTTTATTATTACTTTAAAAAAAAAATTAGACTCTGAATTCTCGGAGAGGGCGGGGCGTTACTGTTGGCATCAGAGCGAAATGGGAAGTTAAATCATCGAAGTAAGATTAAGACGGTTTCATGTCTCACTGACGGATAAGAATCCCAACTGACCGACTCTTCGGAGTCCGCTGATTGGGGGCTGGATTAATTTACTTCGAGTGACTCGGACTGAACAATCAATCTGAGAACGACAATGAAAGATAGCAAAGTAAAGTACAGTCATCATAACTGGATATATCAAACATAGCAAAGTAGGATGTACTCCCCTGAAACTCCCACACTGAAAAACAAACAACAGGAATGTAGAAATTTCCCCAGAAACAAAAGAAAACAAAGAGTGTTGATTTGGCAATCTTCCCAAACAAAGTACATGATGTTATGCATGATCAAATTCCCTGAAAACCAAGAGTGGTTAATTTAGAATTATTGTTGAATATTTTTGTGTTTGAAATGATGTGCACAGATATGTCAAGCAACGAAGAGTACACTGAGTTATGGGATAAAGGGACACCTAGTTGTCCGGTAGATTTGATATCAACTTCCGACAGTGTCAGCATGGAAGTTAATGTGGACCTTCAGGAGGGACCTTCTGAGGAGGATGATATGGACTTAGCACCAGTTCCAGAGGATCTGATGGATGACATTCCTGGGATGGTGGAACCTCTTGAGGAAGAAGAAGATGATCTAGCACATTTACTGGAGGATCCCATTGCTGATGTGCCTATTATATTAGAGTCGCTTGGGGAGATAGATCCCTATGACATATGTGAACTGTACAATCAAGATGGGCACCACTACCGGTATTGTCCTCACCCACTAGGCATTGTCTGCCCGTGCTGTGGACTACATGGGCATGGGGAGGCAAGGACTAATTGTCCATATATCGGAGGACCTGGATTAATACCCTGCACGACTTGTGAGGTATTGGAGCACACGGCCATGACGTGTCCTGATAACCGTTTCAAGTTCGCTTTTGATGCGGAGTCTTCTATGGAAGACTAGGATAGGAAGTAATATGGAGAGTATTAAAAAGAGGGTTATTTTGTAAGGGTGCATATTTTGTTATACATAGGGTTTTGTTTCACCGTACCCACCTTTGTACAAAGTTGAAGTTTGAATTTATATAAAATATGTGATTTATGATTGTATGAGGATTTATGGCATTTAATGCATGTTGATAATGGAAACTAAGTCTATGATGTTTCCATGAATTAGGAATAAATGGCGCCACAGAAAAAGGTGGTAAAGGATCCGAAAGGAAAAGGAAAAGTTTTACAAATCGGATTGGGCGAGGGGGCATCAAAGAGAAGAACCCGACAAGACAGTAAAAAGAAAGATGAGGTGTTAATAATCACACCACAAGGGAAAGTGGTACCCCAACGCAAAAAGGTGGTACATGAGAAGGTGCCATCAGTACAAGACGAGGAACGGTCCTTTCATGACGAAGAGAGATCAGTTCATGAACGATCGCGTGATGAGGAAGAGTCACAACATTCCCGGCGAGAAGAGGGGGATAGTGACCCTACGTATCAACGGGACGAGGAGGAATATGACTCGTCATATCGACCAGAGGAGGAAGAGAACAGTAACCTGACTGTACCCTATGTGCCTCCTGAACTGTACAGATTGGTGCAAGCTGTAGTAACATCTGTCCTCCAACAACACATGAGCGGAGGAGGAAGCACGAGTGAAAATAATGACCGTAACATGGTCAGAGATTTTCAACAGCAGCGCCCACCTTACTTCAAGGGTAGAGAAGGGCCAGTCGGAGCCGAAAACTGGTTGGAGAAGATTTCTCACATATTGACTCTTTTGAACATCAAGAGTCATGCTCATAAAATACTATTGGCCACGTCACAGCTAGTAGATGACGCTGCCAAATGGTGGAAGGTGGTGGAGAAACAGCAGGCACTTGTGCCAAGAAGAGAAAGAGTTGCTATGACCTGGGAGCAATTCTCAGCGACATTCCTAAAGCGCTACTTTCCGGAGGAAGAAAGAGAACGTCAAATTCAGGCCTTTATGACGTTAGTACAAGGTTCAATGACGGTGGCTGAGTATAACCAAGAATTCCTCAGCCTGTCAATCTATGCATACTATATTGTGGACACAAAATATCGAAAGGCTCGCAAGTTCGAGCGTGGGTTACGGCCAAACATAAGGCCAGGGTAACCGTGTTCAAAGCAGCCACACTGGCAGAAGTGGTCAGCAGGGCAACCATTGTGGAACAGGAAATGGCGGAATTTACAAAAGTGGACAACCGCCGAGCTCCGAGTGGGAGGGGTGCGTACCAACCCAACAAGAGGTTCAGATCGAACTTCGGCAGACCTTCGCCGTCTGGTGGATCAAGTGGGGGCTTTCGCCCCAACCAGCCCACTCAATCTGTAGCAGTCACACAAGCTCCTCGAGGAGTGAACATCTGTTTTCACTGTGATCAACCAGGTCACTGCAAAAAGGACTGCCCAAAGCTCAACAGGCTGTCATATTCCAGAGGATCATTTCGTCCGCCAGCTAGATCGGGAAACTCCAGAGGAGGCACAATGCAAGGTCGGGGAGGTCGAAGGTCTGACCCTGCTGGTTCACGACGATTATTTACGCTAACTTCTCCAGAGGAAGATGAGCATGCTGTGATACAAGGTATGGCGGTAGTGAGTAGCTCATATGCATATGCACTATTTGATTCTGGAGCATCACACTCCTTTATAGCTGCATCGTTTATTACTGCTACTGGTACATTAGTTCAAAGATTAGCAACAACACTTACTATTGTATCCTCTGTCGGAGATTCGGCATTGGGACTTATATGTACGGCGGTTAACACTGAGTTAGCTGGACTCAGATTTGAGTTCAATTATCTAGTGCTGGACATGTCTGAATATGATATTATATTCGGTATGGATTGGTTGACGAAGTTTCATGCCAACATCGACTGTTATTGTCGAAGAGTGACATTTAAGTCACCCGAGGGCAAGCAATATGTAGTCCGTGCAGATAAACAAAGTGCATTGCAGGAAGGGTTGAACCACGTGGTATTGAATAATATCACCATAAACAAAGCTCTAGTTACCGAACTTCCGGCAATTGTACAAGAATTTGCGGATGTATTCCCAAAGGAACTCCCTGGTTTACCACCTATGAGGGAGATTAACTTCGAGATCAAGTTGTACCTCGGCACAGCACCAGTGTCGTTACCACACTATCAAATGGCACCAGCCGAAATGTCGGAGCTAAAGAAGCAGATTGATGAACTGCTTAGGCTGGGTTGCATCCGGAACAGTACATCATCATGGGGAGCACCAGTGTTGTTTGTGAAGAAGAAGGACGGTTCACTACGGATGTGCGTGGACTACCGGAAGCTGAATCAGCTAACAGTCCGGAACAAGTACCCTCTACCCAGGATCGATGATTTATTTGATCAATTGAGGGGTTCAAGCCATTTTTCAAAGATCGATTTGATGTCTGGTTATCATCAAATCCGAGTTAGGGAGGAAGACATAGAAAAGACAGCTTTTCGAATGCGGTATGGACTGTTTGAGTTCGTGGTCATGCCATTTGGACTCACAAATGCGCCGGTTGTGTTCATGGATTTAATGAACAGGGTCTTCTGTCCCTATCTGGATCAGTTTGTAATCGTATTCATTGATGACATCCTGATCTATTCCAAGAGTCAGGAAGAACATGCAGAGCACTTACGGATAGTTTTAAATATTTGAGGCAGAATAAGCTATATGCCAAGGCCAGTAAATGTGAATTATGGTTATCCGAGGTCAATTTCTTGGGGCATGTCATAACAGAAAACGGTATAGCCGTGGATCCAGCTAAAGTGGCGGCAGTAAGTGAATGGAAAGCGCCAAAGAATGTGACCGAGATCCGCAGTTTCTTAAGACCGGCGAGTTATTATCGGAAATTTATCATGGACTTTTCCAAGATGGCGTCTCCGTTGACTCGACTTACTCAGAAAGGAGTCAAGTATGAGTGGACAAATCAGTGTAACCGGAGATTTGAAACGCTGAAAGAGAAACTTACCACTGCTCCTATTTTAATTTTGCCGGAAAGGGGCAAAGGATATGAAGTACAATGCGATGCTTCAGGATAGGGACTAGGGTGTTCGCTCATGCAACGTCATCGTGTGGTGGCTTATGGATCAAGGCAGTTGAAGCTGCATGAACGTCTCTATCCCACACATGATTTGGAGCTAGCTGCAGTGGTCTTCGCTCTTAAAAGTTGGAGGCACTATCTCTACAGAGAGAAATTTGAGGTATTTTCTGATCATAAGAGCTTAAAATATCTTTTTGATCAGAAGGAGCTCAACCTCAGGTAGCGAAGATGGATGGAATATCTGGCAGATTATGAGTTTGCGCTTCGATACCATCCAGGCAAAGAGAACAAGGTGGCGGATGCTCTCAGCCGCCTATCTCATGCGTCGGTCGCATGCTTGATCAGAACAGAATGGGAGATGTTGCACACCATTCGAGAGTTCAATCTTCATATCAACAACTATGGTAGTATGTATAATTTAATCATATGGTCCAGTATAGTCACCAAGATTGAACAAGAACAAAGAACAGACCTGGAAGTGGAGGACATATGGGCAAAGATGTCTACTGGCACCGTTGCACCGGAATGGGAATTACGACCTGGACAGGGTCTTGTATTCCGGGGAAGAACATATGTGCCAAAGAGTTGCAGGAAAGAGCTACTGATTGAGGCACATCAATCCAAGCTCTCTATTCATCCGGGTAGTACCAAAATGTACCATGATCTAAAGAGACATTATTGGTGGCATGGGCTAAAAAAGGATGTGGCAGAATTCGTGGCACATTGTCTAACTTGTCAGCAAGTTAAGACTAAACACCAAAAGCCACCAGGGTTACTCAAACCCTTAGCAGTGCCAGAATGGAAATGGGAACACATTTCCATGGACTTTGTATCGGGGTTGCCGAGGTCTTCAAAGGGCAATGACGCCATATGGGTCGTAGTCGATCGACTGACCAAGCCCGCACATTTCATTCCTATCAAGATGACAGATTCATCTGAAACGTTGGGTCGGCAATATATTAAAGAGATCATTCGACTACATGGAATTCCCCGAACAATAGTATCGGACAGAGATGGCCGTTTTACTGGCAGAGTATGGCAAAGCATGCAGTCAGCCATGGGGACAGACTTATTGACTAGCACCGCTTTCCATCCACAGACCGATGGACAGTCTGAAAGGACAATACAAACCTTAGAAGACATGTTGAGAGCATGCATGTTAGATTTCAAGGGTGGATGGGAGGACCATTTATCACTGGTGGAGTTCTCGTATAATAACAGCTATCAGGCAAGTCTTCAGATGGCTCCATACGAGGCGTTATATGGTAGACCGTGTAGGTCACCGGTATGTTGGACAGAGGCAGGAGAGCCTGCATTGATTGGACCGGAACTAGTCGCAAAAACTACTACACAAATTAAGTTGATACGTCAACACTTATTGACTGTGCAGAGTCGGCAGAAGAGTTATGCTGATAAAAGGAGACTGTTTCTGGAATTTGATGTGGGAGACATGGTATTTCTAAAAGTCTCGCCACGGAAGGGACATATGAGGTTCGAAAAAAAGGGGAAACTGTGGCCAAGATATGTGGGACCGTTTTCCATCATGAGAAGGATGCGGGATGTTGCTTACCAGTTAGCACTTCCTTCGCAGTTAGCAGCTCTACATGATGTGTTTCATGTGTCGATGCTAAGGAAATACAATCCGGATCCGTCCCATGTTTTAGATGTTCAAGATATTGAAGTACAAAGCGACGTGACATACGTCGAGAAGCCGGTCAGAATAGTGGAGACCGAACAAAGGGTGTTGCGAAACAGAGCGATTCAGTTCGTAAAAGTGGTATGGGACCGTCATGGTGATGAAGAGGCCACATGGGAACTTGAATCGGAGATGAGAACAGCTCACCTCGAATTATTTGTGTAATTTAATTTGAGAACCCTACTTCACTCGATTTTCGGGATGAAAATTTTAACAAGAGGGTTATATTGTAACACCCCAATTTCTCAATGAAGTGGAAAATTACGAAAATGCCCCTGAGTTGTTAAATTAATTATTTTGTGATAATAAGTAAGGAAATAGTGGGGCCCATTGCTCAAATTAAAATCATATGAGCACATTATAAATGCTAAGCTTGATTGGATGGGTAATTTTCATCATTTGGGACAAAAATGGCTAAATGGGTCAAAGGGCCCAAATGGGACCCATCGGGTCTTACTGGATTATTTGACCGTTTTGTGAATTTAAATTAAATGGGGTTAAGCCTATTTGATTGGAAATCAAGTGGAGAAGAAATGGGTAGGCTTGATCCATATGTGAAAACCATTTACAAATGACCAAAATACCATAATTGGGTCCTGGAGTCAAAAACGGGTCAAGGAGCTAAAAGTGGACCCAACGGGTCGAGTTGACTATGGTTGACCGTGTGGACCCTCAAGGGAGCTAAAACATGAGTCAAATCAGTTGAGTGGGACTGAAGTGAGTTGAAATTAAATCAACTAGTGAGTCAACACATGTGCATTAAATGAAATGCATTAAGTATGTGAGTTGGGTGAGTTGAGATGGAAATCTAAATAGCCTTGAGTTCAAGTGAGTCAAAAGGGAAATTGAAGGGGCTGTAAACTCAGTGAGCTAAGTGGGAATTGGAAGAGTTTGGCTCAGCTTTAACCACCCAAAACAAGTCCCACACGTTGGGGACTTGTTTGGGGTGATTTCCATGATGAATGGTAAATGAAATGCATGGGTTTGAGATGAGTTGCATAGAAAACTGAATGGCTGTATGGGTAGGTGCCAAGGGGTGCCTTGGATAGCACCCAAGACCCAAAATAAAACTTAAATAAACTAAGTAGCCGCTTTCCCAAGCTCCTAAGCTTGGCTCCCGTCGCGTCCACCATTTCCGCCGTCTCCTGCGTCATCAGCTAGGGTAGAAGTAGGGTGTTAGACAACGCGTCCAGTAGGACTCCAAGTAGGGCTAGCACATGGATTAGTGATAACAAGCATACCGGTAACAATATAATAAAACCATAAAATGAATGTCATGCCATGGGTGTTTATGTCATGTGTCCCACCCATCATCCATACCATCATACAATGTCATATCCCCCTTGACGGCAAAGCCTGTGAAGGTGTCCCCATGTTTGTTTCTCCATCGTCCCGACGGAGCATGGACTCTGGTTATAGCACATCAAGCTATCCTGATGTTTGCTTCTCGGTCGCCCCGACGGAGCATGGACTCCGGTTATAGCACCTCAGGCTATCCCCATGTTTGCTTCTCGGTCGCCCTGACGGAGCATGTACTCCGGTTATAGCACCTCAGGCTATCCCCATGTTTGCTTCTCGGTCGCCCCGACGGAGCATGGACTCCGGTTTCTTTATTTTCCCGCCCATGCCATGCATGAGATGTAAATGCATTATGCTATGTAATACCATTTTGCCACTCTTCCTTTCCATCACTAATCGCTCATTTAATCCATGCATAATTAAGTCCATAATTAATCCATTCACTTAGATCCATTAATGACCATTAACCATGTTACAAGATTATCAAAATCAGCCCTTAACTTAGCCTCATTTCCATTAATTTAATCACATACATATTTCTAATTTTAGCCCATAGAATGACCTACAAGTGGGTCATTAACCATGACATAATAACATTAGAAATTAGCCATTTAATTAACCTAATCTCCATTCATTTAAGCATATACATACACATTAATCTTAGACCAAAAAATGATCTACAATTGGGTCATGGGTTCGACCATACACCATGGCCGAACCCATGATGTCTCTTTCTCCATTTTTCTTGAGTCCATTTACATCATTTGATTCCATCATAAGTCTCTCCATTGAGAGAACCTAAACCATACATTCAATTCATCATTCCTTAATCATATTTAAGTCCATTAACTTAGCCACATTCCCATTACAACTATCAACATGAGGTTCACTTTGGTTCATCAACACCACCAACATTCCCCATTTATTTTTCCATTATTTTACACCCACTAAATCCACCATTTCATCACCATAGGGTTCGGCCATGCACCATGGCCGAACCCATGGTTCATGGTTCACTTTCATCCACCATTTTTTTGAGGCCATTGAAATCACCAATATTCCCCATGATTTTTCCTCATTTAAATCCCTTTAAAAATCACTCACATTCATTCATTTAAAACCCTAAAATCATTAACCACCCTCCATGTATTCCATTCTTTAAAACCCTAAAAATCATACCTCACTTACCATGGGGTTCGGCCATACTACATGGCCGAACCCTATGGCCCATGATTTCCTTCAAATCTTACATACATCCATGCTTAAAACAATTCTTAATACCAATGTCCTTAATGCATTTATTTTTTTCTTAACCTAATTTACCCATTAGGGCTTTGTCCATTTTTCATCCTTACTTCATCTTTTGGATGGATTTAAATCCAAGGCCCATAACACTTTGGCCACCAACCAATCCAAGAAATGGATTCCATGCTCTCTCCTTAACCCTAAAAAAATAACTTCTTGTTTAAGAATTACTTACAATCCGACGTCTCCTCCGGTTTTTTCTTTCTCCTCTTGATATCCTTAGCCTTCTCTTTTCTTCTTCTCCTTGATCTTTGGGTTAAGATGCTTGATCAAGATGGAGTCTCCAAGGTTTGGGTTTGGCTAAGGTAGGGTTTTTGATTTGAGAGAGGGAGAGGATGGAGATGAGAAAGATGTCTCAAGGTCTTTGTCTTGAGTAGGTGGCCCAAAACTTGCACTTCCTTCTTTTTTCTTCTCTTTTTAATTTTCTTCTCCTTTCCTTCCTTGAGTGTGGGACGATTTTGAGAGGGCAAGAGAGGGAGGATGTGTGAAAGAGTTAGATGGAATGGAGAGAATGAGATGAAAAGTCATCTCATCTCTTGGTTGCTTAGGATTTACTCCACATTAACTCCTCCCACCAACCCACATGGGTTAATGTGTTTAGTGGTGGTGGTTGGGATAAAACCACCACCCTAAGCACATGGTTTATTTTGTGTTTGTTTTAAGTGGTTTGTGTTTTTTTGGGTGGTTTTGACCATTTGACCATGATTAGATTAGCTTAATCATTTAATTAATTAGATTATTAGGTTAAGTTAATTAATTCCCACTTATCTCTTTTAATCTCCTTAGTTCTTCTCCATTACTCCACCCATGGTTGACCAATTCAACCATGGTGGCTGGCCCCACCAATCCTTGGCCCACACGCCACCTCACTTGGTGAGGTGGAGGTGGGTCCCATTGGACCATGTCACCTTGGTCAATTCATCACCAACTTAGGTGATTTAAATTTAATTAAATCCATTCCTCTTATTGGATCACCATTGGGCCCATAGCCCAATTATGTTCACCCTTATCCATTTATCTTAGAGCTTAACTCTCTTGACCCATTGGGTCCCAAATGGGTATTTGACCCAATTTGACCGTTCTTGACCCAATTAATCATTATTGACCAATTAAATGAATTTCATCCAACCCATAGTCCATTGGACCATACTTGGGCCTTTGCCCAAATTTTGATCCACTTAACATTTATTCCATTAAAATTCCCAATTTCCATCATTAAAATAAATATATCCACATATTCATTGATTTAAAAATTCTGAGGTATTACACATTAATGGACTCAAAAATGTGCCAAATTGATGATCAAAGTTGATGATTTAAAGGTATGATTTAAATCCCCTCATGGAGGGACTTGTGATGGATCTAAAGTGTGACAAAACGCCCAAGGAAAAATGGGGATTGGGTTAAATAAAAGGGGCTGATTTTAATGATACCCATGACCCAATTTATGAGCCATTTGATGGGCTAAGTGTAGGGTTATGTATGTGTCTTAATTAATGAGGATTAAGTTAAGAAAAAGGGTTGTTTTAATGATTTTGTGGCATAATTAAATGAGGCACTAAGGGATCTAAGTTTAATGATCAGTTATGGACTTAACTATGCATGGATGAATGAGTGATTAGTCATGGAAAAGAGGTAGTGGTAAAACCGTAATAATGGCCTAATTCAAGAACCATGGGTTCGGCCATGGTACATGGCCGAACCTCATGGAAGATGATCATGGACTTAAGTGCAATTATGGTAACCTTAAGTATGGATTAAATAAAGCCTAGGGTGCTGGTTTTTAAACTCACAAAGTTAAGATAATCAATGGATTAAGATGGGACCCACAAAACCTAATTAATAGGGTTCGGCCATGGTGTATGGCCGAACCCCACTAAGGCATGAATTAGGGACTTAATAATAGTTAAAAACATAGACTGATTATTCATATGTAATAAGGTATCGGATATCGCAAGCGGTGCACGTATCGGTGACCGGATTATCTGACGAAAACGTAAAGGGACGCCAGTCAGTATTTGGTAGGATTCCTACCATTTTGTAAGCCATGGATATGTGATGGTTCCTCTAATTTATTTGATAATTATATGATTTGTCTTATGATGGGTTTTGACGCTATGAATTTATGTTAAGCTATGAATTATATTTTAAGGTTACGCATTATGTGTTAAGCTATGTATGATATATTAAGGTTATGAGTATATATATTACATAGCATAATGCATTTACATCTCATGCATGGCATGGGCGAGAAAATAAAGAAACTGGAGTCCATGCTTCGTCGGGGCGACCAAGAAGCATACATGGGGATAGCCTGATGTGCTATAACGGAGTCCATGCTCCGTCTGGGCGACCGAGAAGCAGACATGGGGATAGCCTAATGTGCTATAACCGGAGTCCATGCTCCGTCGGGGCGACCGAGAAGCAAACATGGGGATATCTTGATGAGGTTTTTCCATCAAGGGGATATGACATCATGATGGTATGGATAATGGGTGAGACACACAACATAAAACACCCATGGCATGGCATTCATTTTATAGTTTTCATTATATGATTATCTATGTGCTTGTTATCACTAATCCATGTGTTAGCCCTACTCGGAAATCTACTGGACGCGTTGTCTAACGCCCTACTTCTACCCTAGCTGATGATGCAGGAGATGGCGGAACCGAAGGACGCGACGGGAGCCAAGCGTAGGAGCTTGGGGAAGCGGGCTACTTAGTTTATTTAAATTTATTTTAGAATATGTAATTGAGTAGCTTAGCTCGTCGGATTGTATTAATTTCTTTTCTTGCTGTGGTTTGGACTGTATGTTCGGATGTTACCATTTTGAGGTATTTTAGTAATTAAATGAATATATCTTCCCTGCTATCTAAAATTGGTAGGATAGTCTCTATTATAATTTCCTGCATCTTAGTTTAATATTCCGCAAACTTACTTCTACGTGTGAACCGTTCTTCGTGGACTTAGTTCCACGCACACGTAGGGTCGGCCAGTTAAGGGTCGGGCTTCAGAAGCTTGGACTTAACTCGCGTCGTGACGTCTGCGCCCTCTGTTACTCTTTATTTAAAAAAAAAATAGACTCTGATTTCGGTGAAAAGGGGCGGGCGTTACAAAATCAGCCACTTAATTACCCTAATCCCCATTCATTAGTCACATACTTAGCTCCATACTTAGCCCATCAATTGCTTGTAAAATGGGTCATGGGTTCTATCATACACCACGGCCGAACCCATGATGTCTTTTTTTCCCATTTTTCTTAGGCTATTTACCACATTTAGATTCAAAATAAGTCCCTCCATGAGGGGGTTTTAAATCATACCTTAAATCATCAACTTTGATCATCAATTGGTACATTTTGGTCCATCAAAACTACCAATACTCCCCATTATTTTTCCATCTTTTCATATCCATTAAAATTATGAATACATTACCATAGGGTTCAAAGCATTCCATCCATAAAATCTCTCCATGGTTTTCCTCATTTAAAAAACCCCTTTAAAATCACTAACATTCATTCATTTAAAACTTTAAAAATCATTAACCAATTAACATAGCCTCCATTCTCTAAACCCATTAAATTCTAACACCATCACCGTAAGGTTCATGGTCCATCATTCATTCATGCCTTTTAAGCCACAAAAATCATTCACATCTCCCATAAATTTCCTCATTTACAATCCCTTTAAAAACTACCACATTTAATCATTAAAACCTGAAAAAATCATAAATCATCCTTCCATGATTTCCATTCTTTAAAACTCTACTAAATCATTTAATCACCTACCATGGGGTTCGGCCATACCACATGGCCGAACCCTATGGTCCATGGTTCTTTCTAAAAATCATTACCTCTCCATGTTTAAATAAAATTTTAATACATAATACCCTTAAAGCATCCTTTATTTTTCTTAACCAAATTTACCCACTTTGTCCATTTTTTTTATCCTTTCATTGGATGGATTTGAGATCCAAGGCCCATGATAAACTTAGCCACCATTAAATCCAAGAAAATGGATTCCAAATCTTGAACCTTAAAAATCTAACCTCTTGTTTAGAAATACTTACAAATCCAACGACTCCTCGACTTTTGTTTCTCCTCTGGATTCCTTGGCCTTCTTTCTTCTTCTTCTCCTTTGTTCGTCGGCCAAGATGTGTTTGATCAAATGAAAAACATCAAAGCTTGGGTCGGCTAAGATGGAGTAGATTTAAGAGAGAGAGAGATGGGGAGAGGATGTCTCAAGCTTTGGTCTTGAGTGGAGGGCCCAAGCTTGAACTTCTTTCTTCTCTTCTTCTCTTCTTCTTTTCTTAGTTTTCTTCTTCTTCTTTTCTCTTTGGTGTGGGTCGGCAATGAAAGAGCAAGAGAGGGAGAGAGTGAAAGAGTTAGAAGGAAAGAGATGGAGAAAAGAGATAAGATTCATCTCATTTGGTTGAGTGACCTATACTCCACCATTTAATTCCCACCAACCAAGCATGGGCTTTAATGGTGGTGGTTGGGATAAAACCCCCACTTAAGCCAACGGTTTTGGCCTCTTAGGATGAGGTGGTTTGGTCTTCCATTTGACCATTTGACCATCCCTTGAGTAGCTTAATTAATTAATTAATTGGATCATTAGATTAATTAATTCCCATTTAATTTAATTCCATTCCCTTAAATTCCCTCCATGTGTCCACCTATGGTTGACCAATTCAACCATGGTGGCCGGTCCCCACCAATCCTTGGTCCACACGCCACCTCACTTGGTGAGGTGGAGGTGGGTCCCATTCGGCCATGTCACCTTGGTCTAATTAAAATTAACTTAGGTGATTTTCACATTAATTAATTCAATCCCTTCCAACTAATTGGATCTCCATTGGGCCCATGGCCCAATTAATTTTATTTCCTACCTACTTACCTTAGAGCTTACATTATCTTGACCCATGGGTCCCAAATGGGTATTGGCCCAATTTGGCCCAATTAAGGTGAACTAATTCCAATTCATGGCCCATTGGACCATACTTGGGCCCTTTGTACAAATTTTGATCCACTTAACATTTATTCCATCATATTGCCAATTTCCATCATTAAATTAAATAATAGCCACATATATTATTGATTTAAAATTTCGGGTTATTACAAGTTCTCCGGATTCTTCTTGATTGATATGCACATCAAAGTCTTCCTACGAATACCTTACGGACACCCTGACGGAGGTAGCCTCCGGATTACAAACATCCCTCCCATGCCATGCATGAGATGTATATGTCCATATGCTACGTAATAGAATACTCATAGCATAAAAACCTCGGTGGAGTCAGGATCGACCGCATCGTGGTCAAGGATTGGTCGGCCAGATTGATAGAGGTTCTGGATCAAAGAACTGTCATTCTAGGTAAGCCTGTGACTAAGAGTCCCATATGCACTGACCGCTCGGTGATGAAGTTAACGACCCCTAGTGCTCGCATGGCTCGTCGGTGAACGACTTATGAGTTCTCGACTGTGAACTAAAATGGGCCTCTCGAAAATAAAAAATATCGATATTATCAAGACCGATCGAGAGTAACAGGACTGACCCATCGGTAAAGGGTGACATGTCATTCTGGATAACAGGTTTCGAAACTAGAAACTACTGTCAGCATGTCTTTGCCTAGATCGAGGCTCTCGTATGGAACGACTTGTCGGTACCATAACTGTCGATCCATCAGCGACACCGACATGTTGACCGGGAAGTAATTATGCCATTGGGAAGCAGTCGGGTGGTTGAACGGTAATAAATATCAACACCGACCCATCGGTGCCACTGACTTGTTGATCCATGACACTGTTAAGACTCATCTATAAATAGAGTGTTGGGTGATCGTTTTACTATCTTCTTTGAGCTAAAAAGAGTTATACACTCTAAGGAACGATCAACAATCTTGTGAGAAGAATCATAAAAAACAAATCTATTGATTGTTTTTTAAAGTGAAAAGAGATGAGGAAAGAAAAGCCTTTATCAACCAATCTATTAATTGAGTTTGTCAGTGAGGAAAAGAGAAACAAAAGATTCCTCGTCACCCTGAGTTAGTAATTGATAAAGATGGTTACAACGAGAAGCGTCAACACTCAGTGGGTAGAATCTTCAAGAAGCACACATCAGCGAGAAAAAGCGTCAAAGCAAGTGCTTCTTGATTTTATTTTAAAACCTTTGACCCAAAAGTGGATTAAGGCGGATTTGCTCGAGAACTACTTTAAAAAACTTTAGAGCGTCGTCTCTGGCATAGTGGTGGTGGATTCCTAGTCAATTGAGTGATGTGGAATTCCTACTCTAATTGTGAGGGTGTAATTCCCCACATAGTGAATTTGGGGATCGCTTAGGGTTGAACCAGTCCAACCAGTGGATGTATGTTGGCAAACCGAACCACTTTACATCTTGTGTCCTTCTGTTTGTGGTGTTAGAGCTATTTTCTTGTGTGGATTGTTTAATCTCATTTGCTAACACACACTCACTTGATTGGTATATCAACTGCACTTTAGTAATCAATGAAGATAATTCTAACAAGGACCAACGATATTAGATTGACTTATTCCTTCCCCCCTTCCTTCCCCCTTCTAGCGTCAATAGTGTTGTTTTTGTCCCAAGGGAACTTTCATAAGGTTTGCACCAAAATTGTCTGGAATCTTGCTGAAAGATTCAAACCCAATGAAAACCTATGAACTACATTTTGAATATAGATGATTTGGTTGGTTCATTAAAACCTATGAACTAAATTTTGAACAACAAGATAATCAATTCCCAAGAAATCAACCCTAAAATAGAAGAAGATTAAAGAATACCCATCAGATGAACTTTCATGTGATGAAATGGCAATGTTGCCAAGAAATTTTACCAAAAATTTGTAAAAAGAAATAACTTAAGAAGAATGGGTAAGGGTGAAATGAGTAAAATTACACAAGAAGGCAAGAAGAAAATAGAGGAAAGGAAAGGAGGGAGGGGTGGCTAAAGAGCCGACCTACTTCAATTGGGGGGAGAGGAGACTTCATGAATGATTGTCCCTCAGATGAACAAAGAAAGTTATGAATGTCGGTGTGACCCATGTTAAAACTTCTGAATCAGAAACTGATTGAGATGATGAGACCCAAGGAAAAGTTGACATACAAAAGGTCCCATTGCCTCGATCATATGTGATCAAGAAAATCCCTCAATTACAACGGAGCATGATAGTGAAAAAGATGAAAATCTTCAAGCCTCTTACACTACCTTGTCCTTTAAAAGTGAAAGGTTGGCCTAAAAAACTCAATAAGGTTAAAAATGAAAACCTTAACCACTCCATCAAGTAGAAGAGTTGAAAGATGAAAAATCTCTTCTAATCTCTAAGTTTAACCTCTCAGATGTTGAAAACCCTAAGCTAAAGAAGATAATAAAAGACTTCAAGATGAGATAAGTATCCACTTTACGGATGTCAAAAATTTATGGGATCACAAAAACTTGTCTTTGGAAGTTAAGGGATTAACATTTCATAAAGAAAATTTTCGAGACAAGTTACCCAAAGAGATGAAAGACTCAAAAGACTCCTAGGGGAAGGCAAACAATAAGGTGATAGGTCTTGTCTTGGTGCACCATCCACCAAAGAACCTATACTCATGGGGTGTTTAGTAAAACAAGTATCTTTCCACCCTTCAAAGGGTTAACTGCAATTTTTGTCACAAGGATGGGCATTTTAAAGAAATTGCTATCATCTGAAGAGATACTTAGAAAGTAAAGCACAAGTGCACAATCAAATAAAACCTATGCTTAAAAGACATCCACCAACACCTAGCCTTACAAGAATCCTAAGGAAGGTGGATATAAGGCAAGACTCTTTGTTAAGACAGATGAATATGTCTTAAAGAGTTGATGGATCCCAAGGTTGGTTATCAAGGTACGATCGTAGGGTGTGTATGCTACACCAAATGTCACAATCATAGTACCTAGGAGATAGACCATTAATCATGTTTTGTTGTGGTTTAAGATTCAATTTCATACCTTTAGACCACTTCAAATGGAGTCACAAGAGACCATGTGAGTTCACATAGCAGAAAAGTTCTATGACATGAGAAGAGAAATTGGCCTAACTACAAGTCTAGAATGTAGTTTTCTTGGCTATAGTAGATATTCTGCTTAGAAAGCCATAATTCGATTCCAAATATTTTTTAATTGTATGTTTTGGAATGTGAATTTTTGTGTATGTGCATATTTATTAATTAGGTAAGTCATGTTTGATATGTCTATGCATTGGAATAAATCAGTGTAGACCGTGCTTAGAATAGGACTCCATTAAGTTGCACGTATCAAAGGATAATTGCACTGCAATCTGGAACCTCTTGGTATAATAGACATGTCGGTGAATAAGATTGATTGGTGTGACAGACATGTGATACTTTGCTAAATCGAGCAATACTGAAAATGGGGAATTATCGAAAGGTCGACCTGTCGATGGAACTCGACATGTCGGTAAGATAGAAAGTTGAATTAAAAGGGCACATTTTCTACGAAAGCGACAATTCATTCGAAACTGTCGTCCCTCTCCCGTGAAGGTTTTGTGGTCCCTCTACTCCTCCCGTGCCCTAGACCAGTTTGATAGACCTCTCGGAGCAATTTCCATGTTGGAAACCACAGGGCTTTTCGTTCCTTCAGCCCTCAGAAGCCAGAAAATCGCTGTTTCTGTGATTCTCCTAACTTAGTTTAGGCTCAGTCTTCATCTGATACTCTTTTCGAACTACTGGTTGAGAATCAATCCATGCCTAGAAAGATGTCAGATCAAACATGCCCTAAGAGCTATTTAGAACTAGGAGAATCCAGTTGTGTTGGTCGATGGGCCAAACGAGCCAAAAAGGTCTGCCTCTCGGTCGGCCCCAGGGTCAGCTCTGAAATTCCTAAGTATGTTTAGGACCAACATGAAGCACAACCCGAGGTGGAAGAAGAACCCATCGTTGACAAAGGTGACATCTTCATGAAGAGAGACGTGAAAGAAACGAGACAAGATGTAGAAGAAGGGATTGGTTTTCAAAGTGGTAATGAAAACCATGTCAATATCCCTGATGACACTAGTGAGGAGGAAAATCACAATTCTGAGGAAGAAGAATTTCAGTATCGTCCTCAAGAAGATGTCAATCTGGGTAGGAGAGTCTTTAGGCTAGAAAGGAGAATAGACTACTTAGAAAGAAGTCTAGATAGTCTTGTCCTGACTATCTGCGATTTAGTCTCTGATGTCTCCCTCTCAGACAGAGCTCTAGACACCCTGTCCCCTCCTCCTCCAGCATCTCCTCAAAATGGCTCTGCTTAGGGTAGTGGTTTTTTCCATGTTATCTGTTTTGAAAGACTATACTTTTGATATTTTGACTAAGCACCCATGATGTTCCCACATAAACCATATGTACTGAATGCACATTTGTTTCAATGAAATGATATGGTTTGGTTTAGTATGTAACACCCGAATTTCTCAATGAAGTGGAAAATTACGAAAATGCCCTTGAGTTGTTAAATTAACTATTTTGTGATAATAAGTAAGGAAATAGTGGGGCCCATTGATCAAATTAAAATCATATGAGCACATTCTAAATGCTAAGCTTGATGGGATGGGTAATTTTCATCATTGGGACAAAAATAGCTAAATGGGTCAAAGGGCCCAAATGGGACCCATCGGGTCTTACTGGATTATTTGACCGTTTTATGAATTTAAATTAAATGGGGTTAAGCCTATTTGATTGGAAATCAAGTGGAGAAGAAATGGGTAGGCTTGATCCATATGTGAAAACCATTTACAAATGACCAAAATACCATAATTGGGTCATGGAGTCAAAACGGGTCAAGGAGCTAAAAGTGGACCCAACGGGTCGAGTTGACTATGGTTGACCGTGTGGACCCTCAAGGGAGCTAAAACATGAGTCAAATCAGTTGAGTGGAACTGAAGTGAGTTGAAATTAAATCAACTAGTGAGTCAACACATGTGCATTAAATGAAATGCATTAAGTATGTGAGTTGGGTGAGTTGAGATGGAAATCTAAATAGCCTTGAGTTCAAGTGAGTCAAAGGGAAATTGAAGGGGCTGTAAACTCAGTGAGCTAAGTGGGAATTGGAAGAGTTTGGCTCAGCTTTAACCACCCAAAACAAGTCCCACACGTTGGGGACTTGTTTGGGGTGATTTCCATGATGAATGGTAAATGAAATGCATGGGTTTGAGATGAGTTGCATAGAAAACTGAATGGCTGTATGGGTAGGTACCAAGGGGTGCCTTGGATAGCACCCAAGACCCATTGTTTTGTACAAGGTTTGATGAGGAGTAAATGGGTGATATGGGGCTGTTTAACAAAAGCAGCCAACACCCATGCTTGGCCGAATTTACATGCCAAAAGTCTTAGAATTCCCATCTTTCTCTCCCTCTCTTAAGAACACTCTCTTGGCCGAATTGGACTTGGTGTTTCTCACCATTGAATCAAGCATACAACCAGCAAGGACTTAAGGAAGCAAGGATCAAAAGTCAAGAGCAAAGGCAAAGGAAAGTGTTAAGTAATTCCATTGAATTATGTTTAATAAAATGGGTTAATAAGACATGATTCGGCCATGTGATGGCCAAATCTATCAAAGGGTAAAAGTATGATTCTTTTATGTCCAATTAGATGGAAAACATGGACATAGGGTTTGGCCACTTTGGATGGCCGAACCCCATGAAATATTATGGTTAATGTTGATGGTTTTGTAAGATTTAAACCATGCAAGTATAGGACTGATTTTGGAGGTTTAAGATGCATGCTTTGGAAAGATTGAAAGCATGGATTTGCATGTCATAATTTGGCCATGCTATGGCCGAATTTGACAAGGGTCTAAACCATGGAAGATGGTGTCAAAAAGGAGTGGAAATGGACCATTGGGTTCGGCCACTTTGGGTGGCCGAACCCCATGGAAAAAGTTGGTTAATGTTTATGGTTTTTGAAATTTAAAACCATGCAAGTTGGGACTGTTTTTACATGTTTTATTAGATTTAAAATACATGTTTTAAAGAGGGCTAAAACATGGGTTTGGATATCAGAAAAGCCTGAAGTTTATGTGGTCTAAATCAGTGGATTAAAATTGGAAAAAATGGATCACGGGGATCGGCCATCTTGGATGGCCGAATCCCATGAAATGGTTTTGGTTTTTGGATGGTTTCTTTGAAAGTTAAAACCTGATAATAATATATTGTTTATACATGATTATTGGAGGTTTAAAAATAGTAAACATAACCATTGGGTTCGGCCACCATGGAGGGCCGAACCCCATGTAAAAGAATGTTGGTTTTCATGTTGGGAAACATGGAAACCATAGACTTTTTATGGATTGTTTTTGGATGGTTTTTAAAAGGTAAAATCCGATAATATTATGTTGATTCTTACATGATTTAATGGACATGAAATGTAAGTGAAAAAGGGTCCAAAACATGGGCATAGGGTTCGGCCACGCTGGATGGCCGAACCCCATAAAATTGGTTGATAAGTTGGTATGGTTTTGGAGAGATAAAACCATACCAAATGGTGGAGATTTTTATGTGTTAAGGTTACTGATTTTGGGTTGGCCATAGGATGACTAAACTATGGGTTTAACATGGCTAAGGGGGTAGAACCAATTAGTATTTAAATAAAGGACATTATTGAGCAAAGAACCATAAGGGTTCGGCCATGAGTATGGCCGAACCCCATGGACTGTTTTCATGGGTCATTTTATGGATGTATATGTGATTAAAGATGTAATTATGTTTGCTGTTTTGGTCGTCCAAAACATGACTGAACCATGTTAAGGTTGCGGTTAAGGTTGTAGAGTTTAATCAAGGTATTGGTAGCAATGGCATGTTTGTAAATAAGGGTCACAACCATGAGTTGGCATTGTGGACTTAGACTCAAAAAATGGGAATCAAATAAAGTAAGGGATTAAAGTTGGTCCATGATTTATGTGAATAAGGTGACGGATCTCTGTGACAGTGCACGACTGCGAGCGGTGACCGGATAAAGCCTAAGAAAGAACGGACGCTGAAGTGATTCTTCAGTTGGTTTCCTACCTACTTGTAACCATGGTTTTACCCCAGTTTTCTTATGATATTCTTGTTTTATTTTATGTGTTTCAAATGATATATTATGCATTAACAAATGGCATACAGGCATTGGCGTCTCATACATAGACATGGGATTATGAATGAGGTTCTACAGTGTTGCAATTTATGGGTTACGTCCTGCCTCTGTGGTGCAAGTCACCAGGAGGAGTAACATGATGATCATAGTCACATTGGTCTCCTTAGGTGATGAGAGTCCCGCCAGGAGGACTCATATGTGATATGAATCAGTCAATGATGAAGAGATGAAAGTGTGTTGTAATTTACCTTGACGGTGCAAGGCACGTCAAGTGATGGCTATGAATGTACATGATGGGGGATGCTCATTGCATGTGCATACTTCATAGCATTGTTTTACCTGTTTTGATGATCATGTATTATGATATGTATATGCATGTTTTATATGCTAACATGTGGTAGTCCTGATTCGGGAACCTACTGGGCACGTTGATCTAACGCCCTAATTCTATCCTCGAAGGAGATTGCAGGTACAAGTAAAGGAAAAGAAAAGGTCTTTGACCGGGAGGGGAGCTGAGCCTAAGTGCTTGAATGCTGGAATGAATTTCTATTTGCTGTTTATTTGATACTTTATTATGGACATGTAATAAAGTAGTTACTTGCTATGGTTTGCTTAAGATATTGACAATATATGGTTGATTTATGTAATTATTATTTGAGACTGGTACTGGCTATCTTTTCATATTATTCCGCAGTTAACTTATACTATTCCGCAAGTTGATGTTAGTTCCATGTGTGTTCATTATCATGGTCTAGACCATGTACACATGGGTGGCCAGTTAAGGTTCAGACTTGGGTAGTCTGAACTTAACTCGTTCTCTTTCGATGTTTTATTATTACTTTAAAAAAAAATTAGACTCTGAATTCTCGGAGAGGGCGGGGCGTTACTGTTGGTATCAGAGCGAAATGGGAAGTTAAATCATCGAAGTAAGATTAATACGGTTTCATGTCTCACTGACGGATAAGAATCCCAACTGACCGACTCTTCGGAGTCCGCTGATTGGGGGCTGGATTAATTTACTTCGAGTGACTCGGACTGAACAATCAATCTGAGAACGACAATGAAAGATAGCAAAGTAAAGTACAGTCATCATAACTGGATATATCAAACATAGCAAAGTAGGATGTACTCCCCTGAAACTCCCACACTGAAAAACAAACAACAGGAATGTAGAAATTTCCCCAGAAACAAAAGAAAACAAAGAGTGTTGATTTGGCAATCTTCCCAAACAAAGTACATGATGTTATGCATGATCAAATTCCCTGAAAACCAAGAGTGGTTAATTTAGAATTATTGTTGAATATTTTTGTGTTTGAAATGATGTGCACAGATATGTCAAGCAACGAAGAGTACACTGAGTTATGGGATAAAGGGACACCTAGTTGTCCGGTAGATTTGATATCAACTTCCGACAGTGTCAGCATGGAAGTTAATGTGGACCTTCAGGAGGGACCTTCTGAGGAGGATGATATGGACTTAGCACCAGTTCCAGAGGATCTGATGGATGACATTCCTGGGATGGTGGAACCTCTTGAGGAAGAAGAAGATGATCTAGCACATTTACTGGAGGATCCCATTGCTGATGTGCCTATTATATTAGAGTCGCTTGGGGAGATAGATCCCTATGACATATGTGAACTGTACAATCAAGATGGGCACCACTACCGGTATTGTCCTCACCCACTAGGCATTGTCTGCCCGTGCTGTGGACTACATGGGCATGGGGAGGCAAGGACTAATTGTCCATATATCGGAGGACCTGGATTAATACCCTGCACGACTTGTGAGGTATTGGAGCACACGGCCATGACGTGTCCTGATAACCGTTTCAAGTTCGCTTTTGATGCGGAGTCTTCTATGGAAGACTAGGATAGGAAGTAATATGGAGAGTATTAAAAAGAGGGTTATTTTGTAAGGGTGCATATTTTGTTATACATAGGGTTTTGTTTCACCGTACCCACCTTTGTACAAAGTTGAAGTTTGAATTTATATAAAATATGTGATTTATGATTGTATGAGGATTTATGGCATTTAATGCATGTTGATAATGGAAACTAAGTCTATGATGTTTCCATGAATTAGGAATAAATGGCGCCACAGAAAAAGGTGGTAAAGGATCCGAAAGGAAAAGGAAAAGTTTTACAAATCGGATTGGGCGAGGGGGCATCAAACAGAAGAACCCGACAAGACAGTAAAAAGAAAGATGAGGTGTTAATAATCACACCACAAGGGAAAGTGGTACCCCAACGCAAAAAGGTGGTACATGAGAAGGTGCCATCAGTACAAGACGAGGAACGGTCCTTTCATGACGAAGAGAGATCAGTTCATGAACGATCGCGTGATGAGGAAGAGTCACAACATTCCCGGCGAGAAGAGGGGGATAGTGACCCTACGTATCAACGGGACGAGGAGGAATATGACTCGTCATATCGACCAGAGGAGGAAGAGAACAGTAACCTGACTGTACCCTATGTGCCTCCTGAACTGTACAGATTGGTGCAAGCTGTAGTAACATCTGTCCTCCAACAACACATGAGCGGAGGAGGAAGCACGAGTGAAAATAATGACCGTAACATGGTCAGAGATTTTCAACAGCAGCGCCCACCTTACTTCAAGGGTAGAGAAGGGCCAGTCGGAGCAGAAAACTGGTTGGAGAAGATTTCTCACATATTGACTCTTTTGAACATCAAGAGTCATGCTCATAAAATACTATTGGCCACGTCACAGCTGGTAGATGACGCTGCCAAATGGTGGAAGGTGGTGGAGAAACAGCAGGCACTTGTGCCAAGAAGAGAAAGAGTTGCTATGACCTGGGAGCAATTCTCAGCGACATTCCTAAAGCGCTACTTTCCGGAGGAAGAAAGAGAACGTCAAATTCAGGCCTTTATGACGTTAGTACAAGGTTCAATGACGGTGGCTGAGTATAACCAAGAATTCCTCAGCCTGTCAATCTATGCATACTATATTGTGGACACAAAATATCGAAAGGCTCGCAAGTTCGAGCGTGGGTTACGGCCAAACATAAGGCCAGGGTAACCGTGTTCAAAGCAGCCACACTGGCAGAAGTGGTCAGCAGGGCAACCATTGTGGAACAGGAAATGGCGGAATTTACAAAAGTGGACAACCGCCGAGCTCCGAGTGGGAGGGGTGCGTACCAACCCAACAAGAGGTTCAGATCGAACTTCGGCAGACCTTCGCCGTCTGGTGGATCAAGTGGGGGCTTTCGCCCCAACCAGCCCACTCAATCTGTAGCAGTCACACAAGCTCCTCGAGGAGTGAACATCTGTTTTCACTGTGATCAACCAGGTCACTGCAAAAAGGACTGCCCAAAGCTCAACAGGCTGTCATATTCCAGAGGATCATTTCGTCCGCCAGCTAGATCGGGAAACTCCAGAGGAGGCACAATGCAAGGTCGGGGAGGTCGAAGGTCTGACCCTGCTGGTTCACGACGATTATTTACGCTAACTTCTCCAGAGGAAGATGAGCATGCTGTGATACAAGGTATGGCGGTAGTGAGTAGCTCATATGCATATGCACTATTTGATTCTGGAGCATCACACTCCTTTATAGCTGCATCGTTTATTACTGCTACTGGTACATTAGTTCAAAGATTAGCAACAACACTTACTATTGTATCCTCTGTCGGAGATTCGGCATTGGGACTTATATGTACGGCGGTTAACACTGAGTTAGCTGGACTCAGATTTGAGTTCAATTATCTAGTGCTGGACATGTCTGAATATGATATTATATTCGGTATGGATTGGTTGACGAAGTTTCATGCCAACATCGACTGTTATTGTCGAAGAGTGACATTTAAGTCACCCGAGGGCAAGCAATATGTAGTCCGTGCAGATAAACAAAGTGCATTGCAGGAAGGGTTGAACCACGTGGTATTGAATAATATCACCATAAACAAAGCTCTAGTTACCGAACTTCCGGCAATTGTACAAGAATTTGCGGATGTATTCCCAAAGGAACTCCCTGGTTTACCACCTATGAGGGAGATTAACTTCGAGATCAAGTTGTACCTCGGCACAGCACCAGTGTCGTTACCACACTATCAAATGGCACCAGCCGAAATGTCGGAGCTAAAGAAGCAGATTGATGAACTGCTTAGGCTGGGTTGCATCCGGAACAGTACATCATCATGGGGAGCACCAGTGTTGTTTGTGAAGAAGAAGGACGGTTCACTACGGATGTGCGTGGACTACCGGAAGCTGAATCAGCTAACAGTCCGGAACAAGTACCCTCTACCCAGGATCGATGATTTATTTGATCAATTGAGGGGTTCAAGCCATTTTTCAAAGATCGATTTGATGTCTGGTTATCATCAAATCCGAGTTAGGGAGGAAGACATAGAAAAGACAGCTTTTCGAATGCGGTATGGACTGTTTGAGTTCGTGGTCATGCCATTTGGACTCACAAATGCGCCGGTTGTGTTCATGGATTTAATGAACAGGGTCTTCTGTCCCTATCTGGATCAGTTTGTAATCGTATTCATTGATGACATCCTGATCTATTCCAAGAGTCAGGAAGAACATGCAGAGCACTTACGGATAGTTTTAAATATTTTGAGGCAGAATAAGCTATATGCCAAGGCCAGTAAATGTGAATTATGGTTATCCGAGGTCAATTTCTTGGGGCATGTCATAACAGAAAACGGTATAGCCGTGGATCCAGCTAAAGTGGCGGCAGTAAGTGAATGGAAAGCGCCAAAGAATGTGACCGAGATCCGCAGTTTCTTAAGACCGGCGAGTTATTATCGGAAATTTATCATGGACTTTTCCAAGATGGCGTCTCCGTTGACTCGACTTACTCAGAAAGGAGTCAAGTATGAGTGGACAAATCAGTGTAACCGGAGATTTGAAACGCTGAAAGAGAAACTTACCACTGCTCCTATTTTAATTTTGCCGGAAAGGGGCAAAGGATATGAAGTACAATGCGATGCTTCAGGATAGGGACTAGGGTGTTCGCTCATGCAACGTCATCGTGTGGTGGCTTATGGATCAAGGCAGTTGAAGCTGCATGAACGTCTCTATCCCACACATGATTTGGAGCTAGCTGCAGTGGTCTTCGCTCTTAAAAGTTGGAGGCACTATCTCTACAGAGAGAAATTTGAGGTATTTTCTGATCATAAGAGCTTAAAATATCTTTTTGATCAGAAGGAGCTCAACCTCAGGTAGCGAAGATGGATGGAATATCTGGCAGATTATGAGTTTGCGCTTCGATACCATCCAGGCAAAGAGAACAAGGTGGCGGATGCTCTCAGCCGCCTATCTCATGCGTCGGTCGCATGCTTGATCAGAACAGAATGGGAGATGTTGCACACCATTCGAGAGTTCAATCTTCATATCAACAACTATGGTAGTATGTATAATTTAATCATATGGTCCAGTATAGTCACCAAGATTGAACAAGAACAAAGAACAGACCTGGAAGTGGAGGACATATGGGCAAAGATGTCTACTGGCACCGTTGCACCGGAATGGGAATTACGACCTGGACAGGGTCTTGTATTCCGGGGAAGAACATATGTGCCAAAGAGTTGCAGGAAAGAGCTACTGATTGAGGCACATCAATCCAAGCTCTCTATTCATCCGGGTAGTACCAAAATGTACCATGATCTAAAGAGACATTATTGGTGGCATGGGCTAAAAAAGGATGTGGCAGAATTCGTGGCACATTGTCTAACTTGTCAGCAAGTTAAGACTGAACACCAAAAGCCACCAGGGTTACTCAAACCCTTAGCAGTGCCAGAATGGAAATGGGAACACATTTCCATGGACTTTGTATCGGGGTTGCCGAGGTCTTCAAAGGGCAATGACGCCATATGGGTCGTAGTCGATCGACTGACCAAGCCCGCACATTTCATTCCTATCAAGATGACAGATTCATCTGAAACGTTGGGTCGGCAATATATTAAAGAGATCATTCGACTACATGGAATTCCCCGAACAATAGTATCGGACAGAGATGGCCGTTTTACTGGCAGAGTATGGCAAAGCATGCAGTCAGCCATGGGGACAGACTTATTGACTAGCACCGCTTTCCATCCACAGACCGATGGACAGTCTGAAAGGACAATACAAACCTTAGAAGACATGTTGAGAGCATGCATGTTAGATTTCAAGGGTGGATGGGAGGACCATTTATCACTGGTGGAGTTCTCGTATAATAACAGCTATCAGGCAAGTCTTCAGATGGCTCCATACGAGGCGTTATATGGTAGACCGTGTAGGTCACCGGTATGTTGGACAGAGGCAGGAGAGCCTGCATTGATTGGACCGGAACTAGTCGCAAAAACTACTACACAAATTAAGTTGATACGTCAACACTTATTGACTGTGCAGAGTCGGCAGAAGAGTTATGCTGATAAAAGGAGACTGTTTCTGGAATTTGATGTGGGAGACATGGTATTTCTAAAAGTCTCGCCACGGAAGGGACATATGAGGTTCGAAAAAAAGGGGAAACTGTGGCCAAGATATGTGGGACCGTTTTCCATCATGAGAAGGATGCGGGATGTTGCTTACCAGTTAGCACTTCCTTCGCAGTTAGCAGCTCTACATGATGTGTTTCATGTGTCGATGCTAAGGAAATACAATCCGGATCCGTCCCATGTTTTAGATGTTCAAGATATTGAAGTACAAAGCGACGTGACATACGTCGAGAAGCCGGTCAGAATAGTGGAGACCGAACAAAGGGTGTTGCGAAACAGAGCGATTCAGTTCGTAAAAGTGGTATGGGACCGTCATGGTGATGAAGAGGCCACATGGGAACTTGAATCGGAGATGAGAACAGCTCACCTCGAATTATTTGTGTAATTTAATTTGAGAACCCTACTTCACTCGATTTTCGGGATGAAAATTTTAACAAGAGGGTTATATTGTAACACCCCAATTTCTCAATGAAGTGGAAAATTACGAAAATGCCCCTGAGTTGTTAAATTAATTATTTTGTGATAATAAGTAAGGAAATAGTGGGGCCCATTGCTCAAATTAAAATCATATGAGCACATTATAAATGCTAAGCTTGATTGGATGGGTAATTTTCATCATTTGGGACAAAAATGGCTAAATGGGTCAAAGGGCCCAAATGGGACCCATCGGGTCTTACTGGATTATTTGACCGTTTTGTGAATTTAAATTAAATGGGGTTAAGCCTATTTGATTGGAAATCAAGTGGAGAAGAAATGGGTAGGCTTGATCCATATGTGAAAACCATTTACAAATGACCAAAATACCATAATTGGGTCCTGGAGTCAAAAACGGGTCAAGGAGCTAAAAGTGGACCCAACGGGTCGAGTTGACTATGGTTGACCGTGTGGACCCTCAAGGGAGCTAAAACATGAGTCAAATCAGTTGAGTGGGACTGAAGTGAGTTGAAATTAAATCAACTAGTGAGTCAACACATGTGCATTAAATGAAATGCATTAAGTATGTGAGTTGGGTGAGTTGAGATGGAAATCTAAATAGCCTTGAGTTCAAGTGAGTCAAAAGGGAAATTGAAGGGGCTGTAAACTCAGTGAGCTAAGTGGGAATTGGAAGAGTTTGGCTCAGCTTTAACCACCCAAAACAAGTCCCACACGTTGGGGACTTGTTTGGGGTGATTTCCATGATGAATGGTAAATGAAATGCATGGGTTTGAGATGAGTTGCATAGAAAACTGAATGGCTGTATGGGTAGGTGCCAAGGGGTGCCTTGGATAGCACCCAAGACCCAAAATAAAACTTAAATAAACTAAGTAGCCGCTTTCCCAAGCTCCTAAGCTTGGCTCCCGTCGCGTCCACCATTTCCGCCGTCTCCTGCGTCATCAGCTAGGGTAGAAGTAGGGTGTTAGACAACGCGTCCAGTAGGACTCCAAGTAGGGCTAGCACATGGATTAGTGATAACAAGCATACCGGTAACAATATAATAAAACCATAAAATGAATGTCATGCCATGGGTGTTTATGTCATGTGTCCCACCCATCATCCATACCATCATACAATGTCATATCCCCCTTGACGGCAAAGCCTGTGAAGGTGTCCCCATGTTTGTTTCTCCATCGTCCCGACGGAGCATGGACTCTGGTTATAGCACATCAAGCTATCCTGATGTTTGCTTCTCGGTCGCCCCGACGGAGCATGGACTCCGGTTATAGCACCTCAGGCTATCCCCATGTTTGCTTCTCGGTCGCCCTGACGGAGCATGTACTCCGGTTATAGCACCTCAGGCTATCCCCATGTTTGCTTCTCGGTCGCCCCGACGGAGCATGGACTCCGGTTTCTTTATTTTCCCGCCCATGCCATGCATGAGATGTAAATGCATTATGCTATGTAATACCATTTTGCCACTCTTCCTTTCCATCACTAATCGCTCATTTAATCCATGCATAATTAAGTCCATAATTAATCCATTCACTTAGATCCATTAATGACCATTAACCATGTTACAAGATTATCAAAATCAGCCCTTAACTTAGCCTCATTTCCATTAATTTAATCACATACATATTTCTAATTTTAGCCCATAGAATGACCTACAAGTGGGTCATTAACCATGACATAATAACATTAGAAATTAGCCATTTAATTAACCTAATCTCCATTCATTTAAGCATATACATACACATTAATCTTAGACCAAAAAATGATCTACAATTGGGTCATGGGTTCGACCATACACCATGGCCGAACCCATGATGTCTCTTTCTCCATTTTTCTTGAGTCCATTTACATCATTTGATTCCATCATAAGTCTCTCCATTGAGAGAACCTAAACCATACATTCAATTCATCATTCCTTAATCATATTTAAGTCCATTAACTTAGCCACATTCCCATTACAACTATCAACATGAGGTTCACTTTGGTTCATCAACACCACCAACATTCCCCATTTATTTTTCCATTATTTTACACCCACTAAATCCACCATTTCATCACCATAGGGTTCGGCCATGCACCATGGCCGAACCCATGGTTCATGGTTCACTTTCATCCACCATTTTTTTGAGGCCATTGAAATCACCAATATTCCCCATGATTTTTCCTCATTTAAATCCCTTTAAAAATCACTCACATTCATTCATTTAAAACCCTAAAATCATTAACCACCCTCCATGTATTCCATTCTTTAAAACCCTAAAAATCATACCTCACTTACCATGGGGTTCGGCCATACTACATGGCCGAACCCTATGGCCCATGATTTCCTTCAAATCTTACATACATCCATGCTTAAAACAATTCTTAATACCAATGTCCTTAATGCATTTATTTTTTTCTTAACCTAATTTACCCATTAGGGCTTTGTCCATTTTTCATCCTTACTTCATCTTTTGGATGGATTTAAATCCAAGGCCCATAACACTTTGGCCACCAACCAATCCAAGAAATGGATTCCATGCTCTCTCCTTAACCCTAAAAAAATAACTTCTTGTTTAAGAATTACTTACAATCCGACGTCTCCTCCGGTTTTTTCTTTCTCCTCTTGATATCCTTAGCCTTCTCTTTTCTTCTTCTCCTTGATCTTTGGGTTAAGATGCTTGATCAAGATGGAGTCTCCAAGGTTTGGGTTTGGCTAAGGTAGGGTTAGATTTGAGAGAGGGAGAGGATGGAGATGAGAAAGATGTCTCAAGGTCTTTGTCTTGAGTAGGTGGCCCAAAACTTGCACTTCCTTCTTTTTTCTTCTCTTTTTAATTTTCTTCTCCTTTCCTTCCTTGAGTGTGGGACGATTTTGAGAGGGCAAGAGAGGGAGGATGTGTGAAAGAGTTAGATGGAATGGAGAGAATGAGATGAAAAGTCATCTCATCTCTTGGTTGCTTAGGATTTACTCCACATTAACTCCTCCCACCAACCCACATGGGTTAATGTGTTTAGTGGTGGTGGTTGGGATAAAACCACCACCCTAAGCACATGGTTTATTTTGTGTTTGTTTTAAGTGGTTTGTGTTTTTTTGGGTCGGTTTTGACCATTTGACCATGATTAGATTAGCTTAATCATTTAATTAATTAGATTATTAGGTTAAGTTAATTAATTCCCACTTATCTCTTTTAATCTCCTTAGTTCTTCTCCATTACTCCACCCATGGTTGACCAATTCAACCATGGTGGCTGGCCCCACCAATCCTTGGCCCACACGCCACCTCACTTGGTGAGGTGGAGGTGGGTCCCATTGGACCATGTCACCTTGGTCAATTCATCACCAACTTAGGTGATTTAAATTTAATTAAATCCATTCCTCTTATTGGATCACCATTGGGCCCATAGCCCAATTATGTTCACCCTTATCCATTTATCTTAGAGCTTAACTCTCTTGACCCATTGGGTCCCAAATGGGTATTTGACCCAATTTGACCGTTCTTGACCCAATTAATCATTATTGACCAATTAAATGAATTTCATCCAACCCATAGTCCATTGGACCATACTTGGGCCTTTGCCCAAATTTTGATCCACTTAACATTTATTCCATTAAAATTCCCAATTTCCATCATTAAAATAAATATTATCCACATATTCATTGATTTAAAAATTCTGAGGTATTACACATTAATGGACTCAAAAATGTGCCAAATTGATGATCAAAGTTGATGATTTAAAGGTATGATTTAAATCCCCTCATGGAGGGACTTGTGATGGATCTAAAGTGTGACAAAACGCCCAAGGAAAAATGGGGATTGGGTTAAATAAAAGGGGCTGATTTTAATGATACCCATGACCCAATTTATGAGCCATTTGATGGGCTAAGTGTAGGGTTATGTATGTGTCTTAATTAATGAGGATTAAGTTAAGAAAAAGGGTTGTTTTAATGATTTTGTGGCATAATTAAATGAGGCACTAAGGGATCTAAGTTTAATGATCAGTTATGGACTTAACTATGCATGGATGAATGAGTGATTAGTCATGGAAAAGAGGTAGTGGTAAAACCGTAAATAATGGCCTAATTCAAGAACCATGGGTTCGGCCATGGTACATGGCCGAACCTCATGGAAGATGATCATGGACTTAAGTGCAATTATGGTAACCTTAAGTATGGATTAAATAAAGCCTAGGGTGCTGGTTTTTAAACTCACAAAGTTAAGATAATCAATGGATTAAGATGGGACCCACAAACCTAATTAATAGGGTTCGGCCATGGTGTATGGCCGAACCCCACTAAGGCATGAATTAGGGACTTAATAATAGTTAAAAACATAGACTGATTATTCATATGTAATAAGGTATCGGATATCGCAAGCGGTGCACGTATCGGTGACCGGATTATCTGACGAAAACGTAAAGGGACGCCAGTCAGTATTTGGTAGGATTCCTACCATTTTGTAAGCCATGGATATGTGATGGTTCCTCTAATTTATTTTGATAATTATATGATTTGTCTTATGATGGGTTTTGACGCTATGAATTTTATGTTAATGCTATGAATTATATTTTAAGGTTACGCATTATGTGTTAAGCTATGTATGATATATTAAGGTTATGAGTTATATATATTACATAGCATAATGCATTTACATCTCATGCATGGCATGGGCGAGAAAATAAAGAAACTGGAGTCCATGCTTCGTCGGGGCGACCAAGAAGCATACATGGGGATAGCCTGATGTGCTATAACCGGAGTCCATGCTCCGTCTGGGCGACCGAGAAGCAGACATGGGGATAGCCTAATGTGCTATAACCGGAGTCCATGCTCCGTCGGGGCGACCGAGAAGCAAACATGGGGATATCTTGATGAGGTTTTTCCATCAAGGGGATATGACATCATGATGGTATGGATAATGGGTGAGACACACAACATAAAACACCCATGGCATGGCATTCATTTTATAGTTTTCATTATATGATTATCTATGTGCTTGTTATCACTAATCCATGTGTTAGCCCTACTCGGAAATCTACTGGACGCGTTGTCTAACGCCCTACTTCTACCCTAGCTGATGATGCAGGAGATGGCGGAACCGAAGGACGCGACGGGAGCCAAGCGTAGGAGCTTGGGGAAGCGGGCTACTTAGTTTATTTAAATTTATTTTAGAATATGTAATTGAGTAGCTTAGCTCGTCGGATTGTATTAATTTCTTTTTCTTGCTGTGGTTTGGACTGTATGTTCGGATGTTACCATTTTGAGGTATTTTAGTAATTAAATGAATATATCTTCCCTGCTATCTAAAATTGGTAGGATAGTCTCTATTATAATTTCTGCATCTTAGTTTAATATTCCGCAAACTTACTTCTACGTGTGAACCGTTCTTCGTGGACTTAGTTCCACGCACACGTAGGGTCGGCCAGTTAAGGGTCGGGCTTCAGAAGCTTGGACTTAACTCGCGTCGTGACGTCTGCGCCCTCTGTTACTCTTTATTTAAAAAAAAATAGACTCTGATTTCGGTGAAAAGGGGCGGGCGTTACAAAATCAGCCACTTAATTACCCTAATCCCCATTCATTAGTCACATACTTAGCTCCATACTTAGCCCATCAATTGGCTTGTAAAATGGGTCATGGGTTCTATCATACACCACGGCCGAACCCATGATGTCTTTTTTTCCCATTTTTCTTAGGCTTATTTACCACATTTAGATTCAAAATAAGTCCCTCCATGAGGGGGTTTAAATCATACCTTTAAATCATCAACTTTGATCATCAATTGGTACATTTTGGTCCATCAAAACTACCAATACTCCCCCATTATTTTTCCATCTTTTCATATCCATTAAAATTATGAATACATTACCATAGGGTTCAAAGCATTCCATCCATAAAATCTCTCCATGGTTTTCCTCATTTAAAAACCCCTTTAAAAATCACTAACATTCATTCATTTAAAACTTTAAAAATCATTAACCAATTAACATAGCCTCCATTCTCTAAACCCATTAAAATTCTAACACCATCACCGTAAGGTTCATGGTCCATCATTCATTCATGCCTTTTAAAGCCACAAAAATCATTCACATCTCCCATAAATTTCCTCATTTACAATCCCTTTAAAAACTACCACATTTAATCATTAAAACCTGAAAAAATCATAAATCATCCTTCCATGATTTCCATTCTTTAAAACTCTACTAAATCATTTAATCACCTACCATGGGGTTCGGCCATACCACATGGCCGAACCCTATGGTCCATGGTTCTTTCTAAAAATCATTACCTCTCCATGTTTAAATAAAATTTTAATACATAATACCCTTAAAGCATCCTTTGTTTTTCTTAACCAAATTTACCCACTTTGTCCATTTTTTTTATCCTTTCATTGGATGGATTTGAGATCCAAGGCCCATGATAAACTTAGCCACCATTAAATCCAAGAAAATGGATTCCAAATCTTGAACCTTAAAAATCTAACCTCTTGTTTAGAAATACTTACAAATCCAACGACTCCTCTGACTTTTGTTTCTCCTCTTGGATTCCTTGGCCTTCTTTCTTCTTCTTCTCCTTTGTTCGTCGGCCAAGATGTGT
Organism: Chimonanthus salicifolius; assembly: GCA_013350335.1. NCBI lineage: Eukaryota > Viridiplantae > Streptophyta > Magnoliopsida > Laurales > Calycanthaceae > Chimonanthus > Chimonanthus salicifolius. The sequence goes on along the minus strand of CM023541.1, from coordinate 22,075,483 downwards.
TTGATCAAATGAAAAACATCAAAGCTTGGGTCGGCTAAGATGGAGTAGATTTAAGAGAGAGAGAGATGGGGAGAGGATGTCTCAAGCTTTGGTCTTGAGGTGGAGGGCCCAAGCTTGAACTTCTTTCTTCTCTTCTTCTCTTCTTCTTTTCTTAGTTTTTCTTCTTCTTCTTTTCTCTTTGGTGTGGGTCGGCAATGAAAGAGCAAGAGAGGGAGAGAGTGAAAGAGTTAGAAGGAAAGAGATGGAGAAAAGAGATAAGATTCATCTCATTTGGTTGAGTGACCTATACTCCACCATTTAATTCCCACCAACCAAGCATGGGCTTTAATGGTGGTGGTTGGGATAAAACCCCCACTTAAGCCAACGGTTTTGGCCTCTTAGGATGAGGTGGTTTGGTCTTCCATTTGACCATTTGACCATCCCTTGATTAGCTTAATTAATTAATTAATTGGATCATTAGATTAATTAATTCCCATTTAATTTAATTCCATTCCCTTAAATTCCCTCCATGTGTCCACCTATGGTTGACCAATTCAACCATGGTGGCCGGTCCCACCAATCCTTGGTCCACACGCCACCTCACTTGGTGAGGTGGAGGTGGGTCCCATTCGGCCATGTCACCTTGGTCTAATTAAAATTAACTTAGGTGATTTTCACATTAATTAATTCAATCCCTTCCAACTAATTGGATCTCCATTGGGCCCATGGCCCAATTAATTTTATTTCCTACCTACTTACCTTAGAGCTTACATTATCTTGACCCATTGGGTCTCAAATGGGTATTGGGCCCAATTTGGCCCAATTAAGTGAACTAATTCCAATTCATGGCCCATTGGACCATACTTGGGCCTTTGTACAAATTTTGATCCACTTAACATTTATTCCATCATATTTGCCAATTTCCATCATTAAAATTAAATAATAGCCACATATATATTGATTTAAAAATTTCGGGTTATTACAGTTCTCCGGATTCTTCTTGATGGATATGCACATCAAGGTCTTCCTACGAATACCTTACGGACACCCAGACGGAGCGTAGCCTCCGGATTACAAACATCCCTCCCATGCCATGCATGAGATGTATATGTCCATATGCTACGTAATAGAATACTCATAGCATAAAAACCTCGGTGGAGTCAGGATCGACCCATCGTGGTCAAGGATTGGTCGGCCAGATTGATAGAGGTTCTGGATCAAAGAACTGTCATTCTAGGTAAGCCTGTGACTAAGAGTCCCATATGCACTGACCGCTCGGTGATGAAGTTAACGACCCCTAGTGCTCGATGGCTCGTCGGTGAAAGACTTATGAGTTCTCGACTGTGAACTAAAATGGGCTCTCGAAAAATAGAAATATCGATATATCAAGACCGATCGAGAGTAACAGGACTGACCCATTGGTAAAGGGCGACATGTCATTCTGGATAACAGGTTTCGAAACTAGAAACTACTGTCAGCATGTCTTTGCCTAGATCGAGGCTCTCGTATGGAACGACTTGTCGGTACCATAACTGTCGATCCATCAGCGACACCGACATGTTGACCGGGAAGTAATTATGCCATTGGGAAGCAGTCGGGTGGTTGAACGGTAATAAATATGAACACCGACCCATCGGTGCCACTGACTTGTTGATCCATGACACTGTTAAGACTCATCTATAAATATGAGTGTTGGGTGATCGTTTTACTATCTTCTTTGAGCTAAAAAGAGTTATACACTCTAAGGAACGATCAACAATCTTGTGAGAAGAATCATAAAAAACAAATCTATTGATTGTTTTTTAAAGTGAAAAGAGATGAGGAAAGAAAAGCCTTTATCAACCAATCTATTAATTGAGTTTGTCAGTGAGGAAAAGAGAAACAAAAGATTCCTCGTCACCCTGAGTTAGTAATTGATATAAGATGGTTACAACGAGAAGCGTCAACACTCAGTGGGTAGAATCTTCAAGAAGCACACATCAGCGAGAAAAAGCGTCAAAGCAAGTGCTTCTTGATTTTATTTTAAAACCTTTGACCCAAAAGTGGATTAAGGCGGATTTGCTCGAGAACTACTTTAAAAAACTTTAGAGCGTCGTCTCTGGCATAGTGGTGGTGGAATTCCTAGTCAATTGAGTGATGTGGAATTCCTACTCTAATTGTGAGGGTGTAATTCCCCACATAGTGAATTTGGGGATCGCTTAGGGTTGAACCAGTCCAACCAGTGGATGTATGTTGGCAAACCGAACCACTTTACATCTTGTGTCCTTCTGTTTGTGGTGTTAGAGCTATTTTCTTGTGTGGATTGTTTAATCTCATTTGCTAACACACACTCACTTGATTGGTATATCAACTGCACTTTAGTAATCAATGAAGATAATTCTAACAAGGACCAACGATATTAGATTGACTTATTCCTTCCCCCCTTCCCTTCCCCCTTCTAGCGTCAATAGTGTTGTTTTTGTCCCAAGGGAACTTTCATAAGGTTTGCACCAAAATTGTCCTGGAATCTTGCTGAAAGATTCAAACCCAATGAAAACCTATGAACTACATTTTGAATATAGATGATTTGGTTGGTTCATTACAAACCTATGAACTAAATTTTGAACAACCAAAAGATAAATCAATTCCCAAGAAATCAACCCTAAAATAGAAGAAGATTAAAGAATACCCATCAGATGATGAACTTTCATGTGATGAAATGGCAATGTTTGCCAAGAAATTTTACCAAAAATTTGTAAAAAGAAATAACTTAAGAAGAATGGGTAAGGGTGAAATGAGTAAAAATTACACAAGAAGGCAAGAAGAAAATAGAGGAAAGGAAAGGAGGGAGGGGTGGCTAAAGAGCCGACCTACTTCAATTGTGGGGGGAGAGGAGACTTCATGAATGATTGTCCCTCAGATGAACAAAGAAAGTTATGAATGTCGGTGTGACCCATGTTAAAACTTCTGAATCAGAAACTGATTGAGATGATGAGACCCAAGGAAAAGTTGACATACAAAAGGTCCCATTGCCTCGATCATATGTGATCAAGAAAATCCCTCAATTACAACGGAGCATGATAGTGAAAAAGATGAAAATCTTCAAGCCTCTTACACTGCCTTGTTCCTTAAAAGTGAAAGGTTGGCTAAAAAACTCAATAAGGTTAAAAATGAAAACCTTAACCACTCCCATCAAGTAGAAGAGTTGAAAGATGAAAAATCTCTTCTAATTTCTAAGTTTAACCTCTTAGATGTTGAAAACACTAAGCTTAAAGAAGATAATAAAAGACTTCAAGATGAGATAAGTATCCACTTTAAGGATGTCAAAAATTTATGGGATCACAAAAAATTGTCTTTGGAAGTTAAGGGATTAACATTTCATAAAGAAAATTTTTGAGACAAGTTTACCCAAAGAGATGAAAGACTCAAAAGACTCCTAGGGGAAGGCAAACAATAAGGTGATAGGTCTGGTCTTGGTGCATCATCCACCAAAGAACCTATACATCATGGGGTGTTTAGTAAAACAAGTATCTTTCACCCTTCAAAGGGTAATTGCAATTTTTGTCACAAGGATGGGCATTTTAAAAGAAATTGCTATCATCTGAAGAGATACTTAGAAAGTAAAGTACAAATGCACAATCAAATAAAACCTATGCTTAAAAGACATCCACCAACACCTAACCTTACAAGAATCCTAAGGAAGGTGGATACAAGGCAAGACTCTTTGTTAAGACAGATGAATTATGTCTTAAAAGAGTTGATGGATCCCAAGGTTGGTTATCAAAGGTATGATCGTAGGGGTGTGTATGCTACACCAAATGTCACAATCATAGTACCTAGGAGATAGACCATTAATCATGTTTTGTTGTGGTTTAAGATTCAATTTCATACCTTAGACCACTTCAAATGGAGTCACAAGAGACCATGTGAGTTCACATAGCAGAAAAGTTCTATGACATGAGAAGAGAAATTGGCTAACTACAAGTCTAGAATGTAGTTTTCTTAGCTATAGTAGATATTCTACTTAGAAATCCATAATTCAATTCCAAATATTTTTTAATTGTATGTTTTGGAATGTGAATTTTTGTGTATGTGCATATTTATTAATTAGGTAAGTCATGTTTGATATGTCTATGCATTGGAATAAATCTGTGTATACCATGCTTAGAATAGGACTCCATTAAGTTGCACGTATCAAAGGATAATTGCACTGCAATCTGGAACCTCTTGGTATAATAGACATGTCGGTGAATAAGATTGATCGGTGTGACAGACATGTTGATACTTTGCTAAATCGAGCACTACTGAAAAAGGGGGAATTATCGAAAAGGTCGACCTGTCGATGGAACCGACATGTCGGTAAGATAGAAAGTTTGAATTAAAAGGGGACATTTTCTACGAAAGCGACAATTCATTCGAAACTGTCGTCCCTCTCCCGTGAAGGTTTTGTGGTCCCTCTTACTCCTCCCGTGCCCTAGACCAGTTGATAGACCTCTCGGGGCAATTTCCATGTTGGAAACCACAGGGTTTTCGTTCCTTCAGCCCTCAGAAGCCAGAAAATCACTATTTCTGTGATTCTCCTAACTTAGGTTAGGCTCAGTCTTCATCTGATACTCTTTTCGAACTACTGGTTGAGAATCAATCCATGCCTAGAAAGATGTCAGATCAAACACGCCCTAAGAGCTATTTAGAACTAAGAGAATCCATTGTGTTGGTCGATGGGCCAAACGAGCCAAAAAGGTCTGGCTCTTGGTCGTGCCCAGGGTCGAGCTCTGAAATTCCTGAGTATGTTCAGGACCAACATGAAGCACAACCCGAGGTAGAAGAAGAACCCATCGTTGACAAAGGTGACATCTTCATTGAAGAGAGACGTGAAGAAACGAGACAAGATGTAGAAGAAGGAATTGGTTTTCAAAGTGATAATGAAAACCATGTGAATATCCCTGATGACACTAGTGAGGAGGAAAATCACAGTTCTGAGGAAGAAGAATTTCAGTATCGTCCTCAAGAAGATGTCAATCTGGGTAGGAGAGTCTTTAGGCTAGAAAGGAGAATAGACTACTTAGAAAGAAGTCTAGATAGTCTTGTCCTGACTATCGGCGATTTAGTCTCTGATGTCTCCCTCTCAGACAGAGCTCCAGACACCCTGTCCCCTCCTCCTCCAGCATCTCCTCAAAATGGCTCTGCTTAGGGTAGTGGTTTTTTCCATGTTATCTGTTTTTGAAAGACTATACTTTTGATATTTTGACTAAGCACCCATGATGTTCCCACATAAACCATATGTACTGAATGTACATTTTGTTTCAATGAAATGATATGGTTTGGTTTAGTATTATGTGTGTATTTTTTTATTTGAATGTCATATATCTCTTCTCTATGGTTAACATGACTTTTGTTAAGTAGACTAACATGCAGGATTAAATGATTTGGTTTTGTATTGGCATGTTAGGAAGATAGAGATCAGGATAAGGTGGCACACATCCTTGGAGAATGGGGGAGCTTAAAATTTGTGATGATTAACTATTATCACTGGTCATGACAGTGTAGGAAGGAAGATGCAAGCCCAAAAGAAAGCTTGATTGAAAAATAAACTTACGGGCAGCTAAGTTTATAGGGGAGATGAGTCAAAGATGCTACAAAAGATAGCTTGGAGAAGAGGAAAATGACTCTAGGGACGCTAAGTAAATGAGCTTGTCCATGAAAGAAATCAGCTAAACTAGATCTTAGCTTGAGCAGGAGAAAAATAGACCTTGTTGCACAAGGAAATGCATTAAACCATGGGGAAGGACCGTGAGTTGCAGCAAAACTTAGTTAATCACTAAGTGGAAAAAGCATAGAGGTAGTGCTACTGATACCTACTAAATATTTGTCAATTGTATGACAAAATGGGGGAGAAAACTAGTAGAAGCTGTAAGCATGGAGGAGTGCATGGTAAAGCCGAAAAATCGAAGTGCTTGGGCCTCTAGAAAGATAGAGCCATAAAGGGGAGGAATATAATGAAGCCAATGGATATGGCTTGTAAATGTCTATGCTTGCTTGGAGTTTGGGAAATTAAACTCAAGATGATTGGGGGAGAAATTCTTTTCAACACTGGGTAGTGTTGTTGGCTAGGAAATCTCGTTTAGTCCTTTGATTTATGTTTTGGACTAACTCCTGTAATGATTTCTCTAATGTTGCTTGCTTATGTGCCTAAACAGGAAATCATGATTTGAAGCAAGTAGAATAAGAATAAGTGAAGCTCACAATCTTGTTTTTCCATTTGAATATGTGCATGTGATGTAATATTTTTGTATTCAAATGTGTTGTAATAAGGGTGGCCTTGTAAATGGGTTAGCTTCTAGGTTTTGTCATAAAATTGACAAAGGGGGAGATTGTTAGTGCCACGGTTTGGCCGAGTCCCTGCTTGTCAATTCCATAACTCGGGAAAAAGCACTTGCTAAGAAGCTTGAAGACCTAAGATGATCAAGAATGAAGATCATGCTCCACCAGGTCGAAAGCTCATCGTAATGGCAATCACAAAAGTAGGTATTTGGCTATAGATGACTTTAGGTGGTACCCACACCTTAGAGAGGACCATTCCTAGGCTTAGTTGAACAAATGGTAAAACCATAAAGAAGCCTAGAGAGGAAACTGGACAATGAACTTGAAAATATTAATTATGTTCACAGTCAGCTCGACCAGTCATTCTTCCTGACCCCTCGATGAAGATAGGATCAACCCATCATGGTCAAGGACTGTCGGCCAGTTTGATAGAGGTTCTAAATCAAAGAACTATCATTCTAGGTATGCCTCTGACCGAGACTCTCGTATGCACCAACCCCTCGATGATAAACTTAAATGACCCTTCGTGGTTGATGACTCATCGGAATAAAACTTGTGAGTTCTAGGCTGTGAACTCATGATGGTTCCCGATAAAACAGACATCTCGGTAATTCAAAACCGATTGAGAGTAACAAGACAGACCCCTCGGTAAAAGGCGACAGCTCGTTCTGGGTGACATGTTTCTGACTTGAAACTACTGTCAGCATGGTTTGCCCCTGATTGAGACACTCGTATGGACTAATCTCTTAGTGCCCTCGACCCATCGGCGACATCGACCTATTGACCGGGAAGTATTAAAGTTATTGGGGCTGCATTTAATGCGCAACGGTTGGGTGGTTAAACGGTAATAAATATGAACACCGACCCATTGGTGCCACCGACCTATCACTTCTGGACAGTCAGAAAGACAGTTAATACTCCTATATAAATATGGGTGTTAGGTGATCGTTTTACCATCTTCCTTGAGCTGAGAAGAGTTATATACTCTAAGGAACGATCAACACTCTTGTGAGAAGAATCATAAACGACAAATATATTGATTGCGTTTGAAAGTGAGAAAGGGAGGAGGAAAGAAAGATAGTAAACAACCAATCTACTGATTGAGTTTGCAAGTGAGAAAGACATAAACTAGGAAACCTGAAACCAGTTTCCTTGTCACCCTGAGATTGTGATTGCTCTACGACGACTACGAGGAGGAGCGTCGGCACTAAGTGGCTGGGATCTTTAAGAAGCACACATCAGCGAGAGAGAGTTTCAAGGCAAGTGCTTTTTTGTTTTAATTTGTTTTTAAAACCTTTAACCCGAAAGTGGATTAAGGGGGATTTTCTCCGGAACCACTATAAAAAACCCTAGAGTGTTGTCTTTTGCATAGTGGTAGGTGGAATTTTCAACCGATTGAGTAAGGTGAAATTGCTACTCTAATTGTGATAGTGTTAGTCCCCACATAGTGAATTTATGGATAGCTCAAGGTTGAGTGAGTCCTAACAGTGGATGAAGGCTGGCGAACCGAACCACTTTATATCTTGTGTCCTTCTGTTTGTGGTATTAGAGTTATTTTCTTGTGTTAATTGTTTAATCACATCTGCTAACACACACTCACTTGATTGCTATACCCGCTGCACTTAATTAATCAATCAAGATAATTTTAAAAAGTACCAACGATATTAGATTGACTTATTCACCCCCCTCCCCCCTCCCTCTAGGGTCAATCGTGTTGTTCTAGCTCCCGGGGAAGCTTTCAATCTACAATGGACAGAGTATTGAGGATTCGGCCAATCTATGTGATCCAATACTTCGTCGTACTTGGATCTTCGATTCCCAAAAAGCTCGTCGAGGTCAACCGTTTGAATTCCTTCATAGCCATAGTGGCTTTTTCTTCTAGGGTCCTAAGGGGAAGATGTTGCATATCCTCGGCAATCCTCTGGAATGCCTTCATTGCTATGAGTACAGCCTCATAAGGTACATCTTGATTGGTGTGGGGTTGAGGACCTGTCCTCCTTCCTCGGCCTCTAGTATTTTCGAATGGTCCTGACATTTTCCTATCATTCACATTCGTAAATATCACAAATAATTCGAAAAAAAAATATCAAGATATACCATACGAGTTGTGTAAAAATATAAACATGCGTCCAACACACAAATAAACATGTCTCAAGTTTTATTCATTTACATGAGTTGGTAGGGTTTGTAAACCCTAAGTAACACACACACACCTGCATCATAATTGAAGAAGATGTTGTCAGGATATGCTGCTCACATATGTCCCAACACTCCACATGGTAGGCATGGTACTATCCCTGGACCTCCAATGTAAGGACAGTTGGTACTGTCCTTTCCATGTCCACAAAAGCCACATACTAGACATATTATATTGATGGGGTAAGGACAACAATATGTGTCATAATGCCCTTCTTGATTGTATAGCCCTCAAACATATGCTACCATGTCGTCAGCATTGGGGGAGGATGGTGTATATTTGGGCGAAGTTGATTGCCCTACTGATGATGACACTTCTAAAACTGACAGTACTCATGAATTCCCATATTGAACGCTGGAGTTGTCGGTTGTGGTATCCACTTCTATTGGGCAACTAGTTGTTCCCTTGTCCCAAATTTCAGTATATTCCTCGTTACTTGACATATCTGTATAACATAATTCACAAAAATTGTTAGATAATGTCAAGAACATATACAGTTCTAATCCAAAAATAGGTTTTAATCATGCATTACCCATCACAGTCCTGGAGTTTGAGCCAACTCTCTGATTCCAACCTGTAACGCCCCGACCCCAAGGTGGGCCCGGAACACTACTATTTTTTTTTTTATAATCTTAATAACTCCTAACTTGTAACGCCCCATCCCACTACGGGCGCGTTATCTCCGAAAACCTCAGAAAGTCACAAAAGACAGATATCGGGTACAATAGAGCAGGATAACTACTTCCCATCCAACAAACCACATGTTTAGAACTATGAAAAACACAACGAACCACAACGTAAACTAATCAAGTAGTCATACAGTCATCCAAACAAACATGTGATTGAGTCCATGTGACTAAAGTTCTCAAATATCAAACATAGCATAAACATAAACTTCTATTCTCTACTACTCCTCTCCAGGTACTTGCTCAAGGGGCCCGCCTGGCCCTTCCTCAATCGAGGCACCTGAAAGGTAAGGGGTGAGCAAAACAATCCAGTGTAGGGATAAACAACCACATATTAACAAAATAGTTATAAATTACGTATGAAAGGGACAATAAACATCACAAGTGAATAAAACATCCATGCCTACGATACTCAACTATTCTATTAACCGATGCTCCATTAACCAAATCCAAGAAATCATCTCCATAGCCAACATCGGGTCCTCCAACGAACCTCGGTCTCCTTATCAATACCATCGGGAGACTAAGAATACATAACTGCCTCACCAACACGAGTCGTGTAGGAAAACCACCTCGACCATGCCTGAGGGAGCCAAACTCTAGGGCAGACACCTCGACCACCGGAACACAACAGGGAGACTCGCATCCCCTATGGGGGTCTCGACCGCCGGAGTGTAACGGGGAAGTCCTCCCAACAACCAACATCATCACTTCATCATAACATGTACACATAAAAAATCATCCATCTCAATATCCAACGGTACGCCGTCCGTTGTGGGTTACCTCTCATGCATGCACATGATTTCATGATCAGTGTATAACAATATAAGCATGTATAACAACATATGCATGTTCTAACATAATTAACCAAAAATCAATGTCGTGTTCATCATGTGAGTCAGGAGTGCATAACGAGTTACTTAAACACACATCTCTATGTCCAACATAATTGATTTTGCCTCTTATCGATAGACACTCAAAGTATCATCAATATATTCCAAGCATCATATTCAACATTAATTTATCCAGTTTACGTTCTTCACAATAACACATGGTAGGCAGGAGTGCATCCAAACAGATCCCTTGCCACATAATCATTCTCAATGGTTCACCCTTACCGAGTGGCTTAATAAATAGGGGGCTCCATTCGAATCACTTCGTGTCCTGGAATACATATTTGTTACATGCAATGCATGTTAAAAACTGTGATAAGTCCCCTCACCGTGTGTGTGGAGTCGAAAGTCCAAAGCGAGTAAGTGACTTGTTAGGTTGAAGGGAGTTGAATCTGTAGAAACAAGGAAGAACGGATGAGTAATTAAGACAAAATGGTTCGAAAAGAGACCAAGGAGAAAACGGGCCTAAAAAACTAGGTCGGGCCCAAAACAGGCCGAACTGGGCCGGGTCTGAAAACGGGCCGGGCTAGAAACAGGCTTTGAAAAGGGTCGGGTCTGGGCCAGTGGGCAGAGTGGCTGGGTTGCCACTTCAGCCCAAGGGCTGAGTTGACTCAGAACAGCAAAAAAATCGACAGAGTCGACTCGGCACTCTGCCAAGTGACTCAGTAACTCTACTGAGTCAAGGAAAGGGGAGAAAATCAAGGAAAACCAGAAAAGGGGAAAAAGAGGGAAACGAAAGGAAAAATGAGGAAAAACAAGGAAAAGAAGAAAGAAAGAAAAAGGGAAAATCGAGCAGCAGAGAAATCCGAGAAAGCGAAGGGAAAAATAGGGGAAAATCAGGAGAAATCCTGAAAAATCGAAGAAAAGGGAAGAAAAAATAGGGGAAAAGAAGGTGGAACCGGTCGTGGTAGAGAAGGGGAAGAAGGAGAAAACCGAGAGAGAGAGAGAGAGAGAGGGAAGGAGAAGGAGGAGAAGCTTACCGACTCGGGAGAGGAAGAAGAAGACCACGGCTAGGAGGTGGGGCGAAAAGAGCGGCGGCACTGTAGCATGAGTGGCTACAGTGTCGCGGAAAAGGGTATGTTATAAGGGTTAGGGTTTAGGGTTTTTGCCTTTTTTTAAAAAAAAATCTTTTTAGAAGAGAAATAAAAACTCGAAGAAAGAATCCGAAAGATCTCATGCGATAAAACGTGTGACTTTTGAACGAGTTTTCATGACAAATATGCAATAATTATAAAATTACCAAAATGCCCTTCGAGTCCCCGAACTAGAAAACAGGTAAACTGGGCCCACCATGGCACCCATACTCTCTTCACTATTACCAAGATCCCTAAAACAACTCAAAGATCTGAAACTCTCTTCGAAAATTAGAAAATTCAGGACGGGTCATTACATAACTGGGCTGGATCAATAGTTAGGCCCAGAAGTAAATGTCACACTATGCTCTTTATATGTGGACTCAAACATGTACTATATGTCTACCCGTTTACAAGCACATTTCATACAAACAAATATTCCCATAAAAAAAAAGATAATATAATTCATATCAAATCAGAGATGCTAACAGAAACATAGCAGTTTAGTACATATTTAGACTAAGTACCACAGGCGGTACTTAATACAAAATGTGGTTAAATAACCCATATAATGAAATAGAATGTATTTCCCATCCGTGGGAGATACAAGCAATAGTAACATCTTTAACATCCTAAGCTTGAAATGGAGATTCCTCCTTCTCGGGTACATCTCCTGAAATGTGAGTGGTGACCTAACCAACCCAATGAAGAGAACATAACAATACAGTGCAATAAATATCAGGTTAGATAAATCAGCATCATCATCGTAATTGGTTTGTCATGTCAATATATCAAGCCATCCATATTACTACCAATATCCACCGTAACAACTAGGCACTATAGGAACTAGTAAGCAATAAGTCCCGACAAGGTCAAAATGCAGAATCTTGCAAGAACATCTCCTACACACTTGGGCCAGTACTGATACACTTGGGCCAGCAATTGACACACCTGGACTAGTAGATGCAAACCGATACACCTGGGCCGATAATAGTTCAGCAGTTGAGGGTACGTGGAGGCAGTATCATTATCATCATAATGCTCAAGTTCATAAGTATTTCATCATCAATAATCACAATATACGATAAACTTCGTTAGAAGCAATAAGCTCAAGTTCATAAGTATTTCATCATCAATAATCACAATATACGATAAACATCATCGTAAGTATTTCATCATCAATAATCACAATATACGATAAACATCGTTAGAAGCAATAAGCACATTTCATAATAGTGCAATAAGTCTAGGCATATAAGTGGGTTCATTAAGTCTGATTCTTAAAACCACTCATTGCACTAGATCATCTTAACGTGATTTACTCCTTCTGCAACGTTAGGTATCCTCACTGAAAATGTGGGATTTCGCGGTACTGTTTAAACACACAAACAAGAATACAATCATTAATCAAACATAATACACATATACAATATCATATATTCATAGTATTTGAAATCCTTTTGTCCTATTTTCCAGGAAAACTCCAAGGGAAATGGATATGAGTCTCTTAAATGGGTTACTATCTATTTTTAATTACAATAATCATTAATATAATAAGGTGATCAGGCCACTATACATATTTTATTCTAGAAATGATCATGGAGACATATTGAGTTAGGCCTAGAGATATAAGATACTTAGGCCACTACTTATATATTGAGTTAGGCCTAGAGATATAGGATACTCAGGCCACTACTCTTATAGCGAGTTAGGCCTAGAGATCACTCAGTGCCCGAACCCTTCTTTTCTACCGAGCGGCGAAGTTAATCACTCAGCTACTGATAGCTATCGGGCTGTGTTTCCGCTGCGCCACAGATAGAAAGTATCAGCCTGGAAGTGAATACATAATATACGTTTACATAATAATACAAATGAAAAAGTTAGTATCATTTTTAATTTATCAAATTGGTATAAACATCACATCAAAACCTAAGGTCTAAACTTAACATGAAATCACTAACTTAGACCAAATTTCCAAAACTAGTTCTGGGTTTCTCGGAACTTGCCTCAAAACTAGGTATTGTGGCTTCGGAACTTTCAAACCACTGCCTAAACTCTGGGTCTTTACAGAACCGTAGAAACTTGACTTCAGTCCCTCGGAATGTGGGGTTGAGCCCTTTGGAACTACCGACGTTTAGGTCTCGGAACGTCCAAGCCTGCTTCCGAAATCAGAAAACAGAAAATCAAAAATCAGGAGTCTCGGTCCACTTTGGAACCTTTAGAGGTCTGATCGGAATGTCTTGTCTGTCCCTTTGAGGCGAAGAATACAACAGTTGGCCTCTCCTCCTTCTGAATTCGTTTTTACATCTTTCTGATCAGATGGACTCTTCAATGAGTCCTCTTTAATTTCAAAATCAATTGGACCAAAAACACTGATTAAAAACATCAGATTCAAAGAAAAAAACCAGCAAAACATGTGAAAATCCATGTTTTCCATTAAACTTCAAAATTGATTTTGACAATCAAATCTCAATCAAATTTACTTCTGTTTGATACTAGATAGGTTGAAATTTGAAAATAAACACAATGGTTACCTTCGCTTTTATTCCTGGGTTGAAATTCAGCAGCTGAAAAAATTTCCACTTCAAAGCAACGGTACAACTAAGTGAAGAAGAAACAGGAAGAGCAAAGAGAAAAAATAGAGAAACAATGGTGATTTCCACTGAGATTTGCTGGGTTCAAATAGGCATTGGGAGGGTAGATAAATAGGCTTGCCACTGGCTAAAAATCCATCTACGATGCTCTGCAAGCTATGATGGTAGCTTGCATCCATACGAAGCAGCTTCGCTGCATCACCCGCTACGCAGGTAAATTCAAATTTTTGGTTTTGCACTTTTGCCGTTGAATTCTTATTTGCCTATTAACCCTGCTTCATTTAATTCCAATATTTAACTATTAAAGGATTTAATTAACTTAATCCATCTTAACCAAAATGTTGGGTTTTAAAAACTCTACATATCTTACAATTTTGAAGAATTATAACTTACCAAATTAATTGATTTAAACAAAAATCACATTTTATCATTATTCCCTTAATTTAAATTGTATTTATTTAAAGGGTTTAAAATGTTTATTTTCAAAATCTGAAAACATAAAACAATGAGTTAAAACATATTTTCTTAGAATTTTCTCACTTCTAAAATTGCTTAAAATAATTATTTCCTAACGTTCGGGATCTTCTCAGGTAGTTTTTAATAGCATTTTCTGAAATTAAAAATATAATAAAAATACTTATAAATTTCAAAATTTAAATCCTTAATAAGGAAATCAATATCACTCAATCAATAGTCAAACAATTATTTAATAATAAAATAACACTCTTTAAGGTTACAAAGCCCTTCCAACTTTAATGGGTTGGATCAACGAGCTATCGAGATCTAATCGGGGCAATCCTGTTACAAAGCCCTTACTGTAATCTTCATGATTAACTAGTCAAAACATGATTTATTAAAATAAACCATATTAATTTAGCTAAATTCGGGTCAGGGTATTACATGAAGTATCTGCAACTTTCTTGCATGGGATGAAATGTGCCATTTTGGAGAACCTATCAACAAGAACAAAGATATTGTCCATACCACGTTGAGTGCATGGAAGACCTAGAACTAAGTCTGAAAGTCCCGGTGCTAGAACACGATTGACCCTAGAGGGGGGATGAATAGGGCAATGTCCAAATTTATTGGTCTTTAAAAATTTCTTGATTAATTAATAATATAAGCAGGGGATTTACAAATTAAACAAGTGCGTGATTCAAGGATGTACAAAATTAAATCAATCACACATGCAAAAACCAATACACCAGATTTAGCAAAAACCAATACACTCGATTTAAAGTGGTTCGCAGTAATCCCTCCTACATCCATTGATGGACCGAACCTTGGGCTTCCCAAATTCACTATGTGGGGAATTATGCCCTCACAAATAGAGAATGAATTACACCTTACCCAAATAGAGTGGGAGTTTCACAGAACTCAAATCCTAGTTTTGAAAGGTTCGACCATCCCTCGTCTACTTTCTTATCACTCTATTTTTTAGAGTGGTCCAAGCACCTTGCTTTGATCTACTATACAAGTTGATTTGAATATAAAATCAAACAAGAGAAGCACTTGCCTTTGTAGTTTTACAAAATGTAGATGTGCTTCTGAAGAGTTCTCCCAACGTGATGTTGTTGATGACAATAATTCACTGATGTATGAGCAATCACGATCCTTGGGAGTGGTTTCTAGGATTTCGATGTGAAAATGGTGACCTAGACAATGGTTGCCTTTCTCTCTCTTAATCTCAATCAAAGATAATTTGATTTCAGAGATTCACCAAGTGAAGGACGAGAGAGATTTGATCCACTGATCTTGTAACGCCCCACCCTTTTTCACTCGTTTCTTCCCGTAAATTCAGAGTCTATTTTTTTTTATATAACAGAGTAGAGTGATAGAGCGCGGACGTCATGACGCGAGATAAATCCGAACTTCTAAAGTCCGACCCTTAACTGGCCAACCCTATGTGTGCATGGACTCAGTCCACTAAAATTGTTCACACATAGCAATATCAACATGCGGAATAAAAATCACAACTTGCGGAATCCTAACATCAATTTGCAGAATCATAATAGGACCTAGTTCCATTCCATTGATAGCAAAGTACTTAGTCAATAAAATCACAATCATCCTTATCCAAATGAAACATCCAACCATAGCATTTCATCTAAGTTATTACATTCTGAAATCTGGATACTCTCAATATAAATCCCTGAGTATCTTAAACAAAATATAAAACTAAAAGTCGTTCCAAGCTCCTATGCTTGTCCCTTTCCGCGTTTAGCGTTTTCCTCGCTTCCTGCATCATCCACTAAAGGGTAGAAGTAGGGCGTTAGTACAACGCGCCCAGTAGGTATTCCAGTTAGGGTTAACACATGGGTTAGTACAAAAAATCAGATATAATAAATATATCAAATCAGTTATAATAAATCATGCCATACTTATAAAGCATCGTATCCAAAACAGTGTATGATAATAGAGATCCAATCATACCGATAAAAACCAAAACCTTGCATGATAATAAAAGTCATAATCTTGCTGATTCAATGCCATGCCATGCTATCATATGCAATGAGTCCCACCCATCACATGTATATAAAATGTACCCCTCCACATAGGTCTTTCGGATGCCCCGACAGAGTGTGGACCCTCCGGCTACATTTTCACACATAATATACTCTTGATGGAAAGCTCTTCATCAAGGTATCCCCCACGATTCTTTTACGGACGCCCCGACGGAGTGGTGGATCTCCAGCTACATAGTATCCTCTTGATGGAATTCTCCTTATCAAGGTATCCCCCATTAGTGCTTTACGGACGCCCCGACGGAGTGTGGGTCCCCAGTTACCGTTCATCCCTCCCATGCCATGCATGAGATGCAAATGTCCACATGCTATGCAATTATACAAAATCATAGCATTTAAAAGCTCATATTTGAAACACATGCTATTTTATCATATAAACATAGCATATAAAATCACCATTTGAAACATATCCTTTGCAATATAAAATCATCAAAATAAGATAAAGACAATGTACATAAACCCATGGTTTCAAAGAGGTGGAATCCTACCTAAGACCGTACACAAGTCCTTGTGTTTCCGTCCAAGATTCGATCACCTGATCGCGCACCGCTTGCGAGATCCCGTTACCTTATAATATAATGATAAACTAACAACAAATCTCACCTAATTACAAGGTTCTAAGTCTATAAAAAAACCCCATGGGGTTCGGCCATACACCATGGCCGAACCCATGGCCGAACCCATGGTTTACCATTTTTCATACATATTTACAAAAATGCCATTGTTGATAATCCTAGCCCCTTTTCTTTGCTTAGGTTCCAAGTCATCCATTCATGCTTCCAAAGCACATAATCCCATAAAATAATTCATGGGGTTCGGCTATACACTATGGCCGAACCCAATGTCCAACATTCTCTCATATTTACCAAAATGCCATTGACTTCCTTTTCCCTTTAAATCTTTCATAATTAGACCTTAAAAATTTCTCTAATCAAATAAGTTCATCAATCACATCTCATGGGGTTCGGCCATACATCATGGCTGAACCCATGGTTCTCCTACTTTGGTATTTTAATTACATTTTTGCCATTACTTTCTCCATCAATTCATATCATACATTGTACCCTTTATTTTATTTAAAACTAACATAACCTAACTCATAATGTAGGTTCATAATCTGATTCATAAATCAGCCCTTAAACCCTAATTTAAAGTCACCTTTAATCCCTTAATTTAGAACATGGGGTTTGGCCATACACCATCGCCGAACCCTATGGTGTATAATTTCCAATTAATCTCCACCTTTCTATAATTGGAAGGTCTCCAAATTTAGATTTCACCTTCCAAGAATAGAACTTCCCTTTATTAATCTCTCCTACTATCATTAGAAAGTTTCCCTATTTAACTGACCAAAAATATAAACCTCCTTCCATAAATGGAAAGTTTTCTAAAAATAAATCTACCTTCCATTTTTAACCTAAGGTCCACATTTAGAAGGTTTCTTAATTAAACAACAACCCTTCTATGATTGAATATCTTATTCCAAAATTTACAAGGTTTCCAAAAACTAATCCTAGTGGGGTTTGGCCATAACTATGGCCAAACCTCACTCATGGCAACCAATCCCTTCATTTAAATTAGGTTCCATAATCAAGCCTTACCTTCCATTCTTGTTATGGTTTCCATAAATAACTTTTATGGTCTTTAAGTAGATACTTTCTAATTTTAATATCCACTTTCAAGAATGGAAACTTTCCTTAATAAGTAACCTTTTTTCCATATTTGGAAACACCTTCCAAAATTAGATTGTTTTTCCATAATTAACCACTCCTTCCATATGTGGATTGCTTCCCAAGTTAGCAATACTTTCCATAATAAGGTTTCCAAAAATAACTCTAGTGGGGTTCGGCCATAACTATGGCCGAACCTCACCCTTTTAGATCTAGGTCCATCTTTTACATTTTCTTTCCAATTTTAACCCATGGGGTTCGGCCAAACACCATGGCCGAACCCTATGGTTCATGATCTTGGCCCTTAGCTTAGATCTAATCCAAAATTAATCATCAATCCATATAATATTTGGTGGGGTTCGGCCATACACCATGGCCGAACCTCACTCCTCCTTTTTATTATTTTAGATCCACTCCATTACTCATAAAACAGCCATGGTTCGGCCATGCCATGGCCGACCCATATTCCATATTCTTTCATTGATTTTCTTGAATCTAAAACATACAATCACCAAAGGTTTCTATGACTTAAGATCTAGGAACATAAACCCAATTAATAAATCAACACTCTCCATGGTTTCCAATCTTTAAAACCAATTAATTAAGCAAATCATTCCATGGGGTTTGGCCATGCACTATGGCCGAACCCTATGGTTCTTTCTTCTCTTTTAAAACCATTTACCCATCTCTAATTTTCTCTTCATGGGGTTCAGCCAACCACCATGGCCGAACCCTATGGTTCTTTTGATTTCATAAATAAAATTATAACATTAATACTTAGATACTAACCTCTTCCTTGCTCTTCTAATCTTTCTCTTTGATTTTCTCCAAACAAGAACTCCTTCTAGTTGCTGCCCTTTCTTCTCTTGCTCTTGCCGTGTAAGAGAGGACTTGAGAGAGGGAGAGAGAGAGGAATATAACTTGTTAATGGGGTTGTAAAAACCGTGCAACCCAATGGATCTCTCCTTTTATTAAGCTCTCCTTAATCCCATATTAGAATGTTCTTAATAGAATCTTGCCCTCTTGTGTTTCCCCTTTTTTTTTACACGTATACTATATTATAGCACAGTTTTAACCTTGTTAACTTCCGAATCAGAAAAAGTTGTAAACTACAAAGTTGTAGCTCTTGAAATCTTCTTTCCAACGAAAGAAGAATCAAAGCAATCGAATATCAGAGTGAAAAGTTATAACCAAAACACTGGACATATATCAAACCTTCCTTATTTAACCATGGCCGACTTTCCCTCTTTAATTGGCCATATCCAACTTTCCCTTGCCTTATTAAGACTTCCTTTAATTCTTATTAGCAAGTACTATGTGCATAACCCTAATCATAATCCAAATAATCTTTTAATTTAATTCATAGATATTTCATCCCTTTTTAAATATCTAGCATATCATTGTGGATTTAAAATCCCACATATCTCTCATGTACATAATATGTAAATCACTATCTAAAATTCGGCCAAGATAATCTTTATTTCATTTTTTTAACATCTACTTGGATATTTCAAATCCACTACTCGGCCATAATATCCTTTATTCAAAATTGGGTATGATTCACCACTAATTTAATCCTACCCATTTAAATTTTAGTAAAACCAATTCCAACATTGGTTGGGTCCTAATTGGGTCATGGCCCAAATCCTTATCCATATAAGATTTAATTCCAAAATTCATAATCAAAATTAAATAAATAATAAACTGAAAACCCGAGGTGTTACAGATCTTAGCCTATCAATTTGCTAATTTACTCTAGTAGATGATGCTCATAAATGCTCAAGAAGGGGATCTTAACTCTCCAAACAGTGGAGTATTTATAGATGCAAAACCAAAAAGTTCAAGATCGATCACGGTGTCACGATCGATCTTGAGATTTGAAAGTGACTTCCCACCAACCAGATTGTTGCACATTAATGCGCTCCAATGGTTCGGAAACTATCACGTGCGATTGATCGTGCTTCTAGATGGATTATGAACTCTAGTGATGATGGATCATGCTCTGACGATAGTATCGTCCTGAGACCAATTGATTTTTATAGAGTTGTTTCAACCAGAACTCTGGAAGTCCATGATGACTGGTCGTCACACCACAATGGGCAGCGTCATGTTCAACACGATGGATCGTGATTCCCACGATAGATTCTGCCTGAGGCTAAACTTGTTTGACAGTATTTTTCCAAGCAGAACAACTATCAATCTAGATGATTGATCATATGACCACGAAGGGTCATCCTTGTCCAAGGCGATAGATCTCCGGGACATGATAGATCTGCCTAACAATTCAGCAGTTTTTCCAAATGAAGTCCACTTGGTTCTGTTGGATGTCAAACTTCCCATAGGCTTGGTTTAATTTATCCATATGTGATTTCTAACCTAGGCAGGGTCATCCTAGAGGTGTAGGGTCCACCCTAGAGTCTTCTATCGCCAATTTACATGGGTGATTGCCATACACTGATGATGAGTTGAATATTCATGTGATCTTCCATTCTTGGACTTGATTCAACCTTCACTTGAGTCTTCAATTCTTTTAGGCAGTGCTTTTCTTGAGTTATGGAATTGACAAACATGGGACTCGGCAAGCCGGGGCACTAACAATCTCCCCCTTTGTTAATTTCATGACAATAACTAGAAGCTAAGAATTACAACTCAAAATGTAAACACATCCCTTATTATAAAGCATTTGAATATATGTTGTGATTTTAAATTAACTCGCAAGCGCACGAACCAGTTAATGGCGTAGTGTATGAGTGTGAGGTCGTACCCCAAGGAAAATCAACAAAATATATGTACGAAATAAAAATGGCACTATTAAAATAATGTGATTTAATAAAATAATTTTCTAAAACATGGAGTTATAATCTTAATTTAGCAAATTTCTAAATTTAAATAACCAATAATTAATTAATTATCTAGCTTTAGTAGTTAATATAACTTTATCATTAATTTGTAAATTTTGATTAAAATGGTGGAGTAAATTTAAATGACCTCAATCTAATTTAAAATGTAAATTTAAGAAAACAAATAAAATATTTCTAACCTAGTTAAATCATTTTGAGGATTTTTATAAAAGAATAAAATAAAACAATAATAATAAATTATTTACATACTTTACAATGGAATCGAGACAAGTATCTAAGGCGGCATGTTATCTTATTTAAAAATAAAATCATGACGTAGGCTATCAAATATTCTAGAACTATAAAATATAATTCAAGTTTATCATTTATTAAAATTCTAATTAGAATAATTACGTCGTCCATTAAATCAGAATTTTTCAATTCAAGCCTTAGGCTTGAGTGGGATTTAAACTTGCATTTCCCAAATCTAAAACAAAGTGTTCTTGATAAGAACCTTAGATTGGAAAAACGGTCAAGTCCCGCTGATCCTATCAGGGGTTCTACTTTCCTTGAAAAAATTCTAAAAATAATTTGTTTCGTAATGTTCATAAAAAGAATTAAAATAAAATAAAAAGCCATCACTATTAAATATTTAATAACTGGGAACACCATAAATCTAAATAACTGCCATGAATTTCATTTCAAAATTGGAATATAATGACATACAATCCTTTGGACATTACATAAAAATAAAATAAAACAACTTACAAAAAATTAATTATTTTTCTCTGTCTTTAACTGTCCAACTTTAGTCCCTTCAATGTCTTGCCCGGTTCAACCTTCAATGGACCCAAACACATGAATTTATAGAAGGGAGAAGGGATGAGATAAGGGACCCTTCAAATTCAAATTCAGCCGATTGTTTCCCTCTTTCTTATCTCAATCAGCAAAACCCATCTTCTTATCCCCTTTTTTCTCTCTCTTAGCATTGGTTACTCCTTCTTATCTTTCTTTCTCTGTTCCTTTTCTTCTTATCTTTCTTCCTTCCTACACTGCAACTTTTCATTTTATCCATTTTCTTTCTCTTAGGATCGGCTAACACAATCCCTTTGATCTCTCTGTTCTTCATTATCCTCATCTCATCAAAACAACTTTTCCTTTGGTTCAAACTCTTTCAGTTATCTCTCTCTGCAAAACTCACCTTCTTCTTATCCTTATCTTGTCTATCTTCTTCTAGCTGAGTTTCAAAAACTAGATAGTAAGCTGGATTGCTCGGCCTTCTTCTCTCTTATCTCTTCCAACATTTTTTTCTTTTCTTCCTTATCCTTATCTTTGTAGATGATTGTAAGATGGGGTCTCTTTCTATCCTTTGCCGATAGCCCATCTGCGGCTTTGGCTGGCCTTCTAACTGGATTGTGCTTGCTATCTGCTCATTGTTTGACTTCAAAAGAGATTCAATTTCTTTCTATCTGTCATCAACCTGTACCTCACCACCAACATTGAGCAGTACCCAGACTGCTGTGTGGGTGAATCTTCTGCAACACCTACACCCAACAACCCTTCTTCTATTGCAACCTGCCTGCAGCCTTCCCATCTTGATAAGTTTTCAGACTGCCGTGTTGTTGAAGCATTTCTCGTGACACATTAAGTGGCAATGTGTCTGAGTCAACAAGACCCTTCAAAAAGCTCAGGTATTTGGGAAGAAGCTCATCAAATTCATTTGAGATGAAGACCTGTCGAACATATAACTTCAAGTTGGACTTGTTGGAGTTATAGTAACTCCCATACAGGTCCTGAGGAGCCTTAGGAGATACAAATAGAACTCCACATCACCATCAGTATTTAAAATGGGTCCAAGCTAAAGGCTTTTCTTCACTAAAATCCTTTGCAATAGTGTGATAGAATTTTGTGTACTCTTCATCAGTCACCTCCTTTGGGCTGCCTAACCATATGGCCTTCACATCATTCAAAACTTCCCAGTCATAAATGGTTTCCTTCACTTTCTTTGTCTTTGGCTTTTTCTCAGCATCTTCCTCTTCTGTCTCTTCATCCTCAGAGGAACTACTTTCAGTTGATGTTTCCTCTCCTTCCTCAGATTCATCTTCATCAGCAGGAACTTCTACATCCACTTCTTTACTTCTCAAGTCATGACCCACCTTTGGACTTTAAGATGGAATAATGGGCTATTGTTTTGTAAAAATTAACCACCTTTGTAAAAAAATAGAAAAGGTATTATTTTAATTAAAATTCTCATAATGGATTTGAATTAAAATAAATTACAATGAATTCCAAAATTATGTGGTAAAATTACAAACTTTACAAATAAGACATTGTGGCCCCTTTTCACCAATTTTTATTCACATTTCTTGTATTTTTCAAAATATTCTGTAAAATTCAAAAACATATTAAACATATCTAATATTTACAAATTAAAGACTAAGTAATCTAATATTTAAAGAGTAAAATGGTAGTTTTATGGTGTTCATCAAATACCCCCAAGCAAAACATATTAAACATATCTAATATTTACAAATTAAAGACTAATAAATCTAGTCCTCGAGCAAAACTAACAATAAAAAAAATCCTAAGTGACACCACTTTCGCTGGTACTTTCTATTACATTTAGCGTATGCAACAAGCCTTTAAACCCCTAGCTCACCACTAATGGACGAGTTATAGTCTCGTGAAGGTTTCCAGTGATGATACCCACAAGCATCAATTTTTTTTTTCCAGCAAAAACACATAGCCAAAAATCTAAATATCATACAACTCTAAAATTCATTTTACAAGACTTATACCCAGAGTGTTGTGTGTGTTAGCCAATATTAAGACAGTCTTCTTTTTCCAAATTGACACAAGTTTTATAACCACCATTGGAAAATACGCTTTGACTTCAAACCTCACCAGATATATCTCTCAGAAAAACTAACGCTCAAGGGTGGGTTTATTTTCTCTTAAGGTATATGTGAGCAGAGTTTACGTATTCAAATCAAAGTTCTCACATATGTATTAAACAAAGACGACATAGATGAAGAAAATAATTGATCTCATGATTAGATGCCACTTTCCTAAGAACGTTGAGTCAAACACCATTATTTTTCCTCCACTATTCTCTATATGAAATACCTTATTTAGACTTAGGATCAATAGGACTTTCTAATGGGACAAAACGAGGCCTAGGACCGGGTCATATCAAAGAAGGGATAAAAGACTCTAAAAATTAACATTTTCATAAGAAAAGGTTAGAGGTCTTCATAGTATGAGTGGGATATTTTTCCTCTAATATTTTTCACAATTTTTTTTTTAACATCCCATTTTGACGTATGGATGTTTTTTCAGCATTTTTTTTTTAAAGAATATTTTTTTCTTTTCTTTTTCAACATCCCTCTTTGATGTATGGATGTTCCCATTTTATTTTCTCTTTTATTTTCATTTTTCAGTGAATCCTATCCCAAATTCTTCCCTAACCTTTTCTCATATGATGATAGGTAATGGATATAAAATCTTGGCTTGAACTCCATGTCCGGAGTTGGGTATGGAAGATATGGCTAGTCAATAAAAGAGGCTATATTAGGTTCAAATGGGGAACTATCAAGATGGAATGACCAAAATAGGTGGGCTTGAAGGCTCAAACGGTACAAAAATGGCCTATATCATATGCTAAGCTTCATAAGATGAATTCTTTGCTTTAAATAAATTCAGAAAAATTTCAGGTGTACTATCTCAAATTTGATGGCATTCTTAATAATATGACCAAATCAATGATAATGAAATCACTCAACGACTCGATGCCCTTATCAAAGAAATAAGAGTTTACTTATAACCCTCAGAAGGATAGAATGGCTGTAAAACTCACTGGGTTTAAGTCTCCACTAGTATTCCTTTGGTGATTACTCGACTCATGAACATTTTTCTTTTTTCAGACTAACATTAATATGGCTGTGTACATGTACTTCCGAGCATAAATCCTATAAAAAACTTTCCGGAAAAGTTTGATATAAAGATTTTTATTTATGTCTTACTGCTAAAAGTATATATATGACTCTTTTTACGTCAGATTGTCAAGACGCATGCTTTTCTTAGAGCTAAATTGACAGTCTTGTTAAGTACCAAGGTGTCTCAACTTTTGCCTACTCTACCCTTAAAAGATTAAGTCTGTCTTTCTCTGCCTAAGAAAACTATGACTCGTTTAACGTCAGATTGTCAAGACGTTTATAGTCCCCTAAGCGAAAATCAATAGTTCTTTGGACATCAAGGAGTCTAAGTCTTTCCGGACTTACTCTACCTTTGACTAAATCCAAATAAATCTGTATATTTTCACTAATAGATCTATGTTTTGCTGCTGTCACACAACGAACTCCTTGCTCAGATATTATTCCACTATAATTCCCATGTCCACATTTGTGACAGATTCCTAGCCTCTTAGCTTTTCTCTTTGCAGCCAGAGTGCTTCGACCACAAAGAGGTCTAGGTTGCTCCTCTTGGATTTCCAGCTTCCTCACCCTCATAACTAAGGAAATGATTTTCCTACACAAGTCTGGGGGAACTTGTGTTCTAGACAGACACAAAGCGAAGACAAAACCTCGACCTTCTACGTGCATGACTCCTATCCAGTTCTTTAACATCTGCTGGTCAAAAAGACAAAACAGATGATGGATGCAATTTTTTTTTTTAAATAATTAAATAAATGATACATGACCTTAGTACCCCCAAACTTAAATTGAACTTTATCCACAATGTTCCCTAATTAACACTGGCTAGGCGTAAAAGAAGAAATATTTTAGAAAACGAACAATCGGGATTCGGACATACCTAGGAATGCATAAGGTGCAAAATGGACCAAATAATGAAATCCTAGACTGACTCAATGAAAACTTAAACTAGACACTGAAGATTCAGACGGACTCAGACATAGACAAATGGATATGTGGGTTTGGCTAATGCAAATGATGAAGATGGGTAGGTGAGTGAATGGGTATGGATCCTCAAATCAGTCCTGGTACACAGGATCAGCTAACTCGACCTCGGTCACTTCTTTAGGAATGGGGAATGTTAAAAATGGCTTTAATCGTTGCCCATTAACTTTGAACGTACGACCTGTAACGACCCGGATTTTCAAATCAAGAAATATATTGGCTATTATTTATTTTAATTGTTTAAATTAAGAATTTTGATGGAATGGATGGTTGATGGATCAAAATTGGGGCAATGGCCCAAGTATGGTCCAATGGAACAAGGATTGGATTAATTTCATTTAAATGGGTCAATGGTGGTCAATTGGGTCAAATGCCCAATTAGGACCCAAATGGGTCAAGATGAATTGAGCATTAGGGTAAATGGGTAAGAAGTGAATTTAATTGGGCCATGGACCCAATTAAGATCAAAGGAATGGGGTCCATCTCATGGTCAAATGTAAGAGTGGAATTATCCAAGTGGGGCCCAACTCCACCTCATCAAGTGAGGTGGCGCGTGGACCAAGACAAGGTGGGGCTGACCACCATGGTTGACTTGGTCAACCATCGGTGAGTCAAAGTTGAATTAAGGAGGATCAAAGTGAATTGACTTGAATTAATTGATTAAAATCACCTAAGTTAGTTTTGAATAAATCAAGGTGGCATAATCAAGTGGGACCCAACTCCACCTCACCAAGTGAGGTGGCGTGTGGGCTAAGGCATAAGTGGGGCTAGCCACCATCGATGACTTGGTCAACCATGGGTGAATTAAAGATAAATAAATGAAATTAAATTACTAAATTGAATGACCTAAGTTAGATATCAATTTAAATGAATGAGTTGCATTACATGGAGTGAGTTAAATGGGGGTGAGTCACCTAGAAAATGAGTGAGTCAAGTGGATGGTTTCATCTCATGGAAACCACCAAACCACCAAGATAAAACCAGCCAACAAAAACCGTTGGGATGGGATGGGTGTACCATGTGGAGGGCATGCTCCACCCTTGGCTAGACCAAAAGCTTAGGTGGAGGGCATGCATTGGCCAAAAGTGAGGTGGTGGTTCCACCTCATCCAAACCACCAAACCACCCATGGTGAAGCAACCAAAATCGTTGGCCATGGGGGGGGTTGGGTGTGCCATGTGGAGGGCATGCACCTTCCATGGCTAGACAAGATCCTTAGAAGGTGGATATGCTAGGGCATGCATTGGCCCATGGAGAGGTGGTGGTTCCACCTCACCCAAACCACCAAACCACCAAGGAAACCCAAACCCAAATCCGTGTACATGGGGTGGTATACTAGACAAGAAGCCTAAAATGAAGGGCATGCAAGACCATACATTGGTCAAAGGAGAGATGGTGGAATCCAGCCCAAGCAAACCCCAAGACAAGATGGAAAAATGGATTTTCCATCTCATTCCTCTCATCTTACTCTCTCCCTCTCCCTCTCCCCTTCCTAGCTGACCCTCTCTCATCCAAGGCAAAGAAAACACTTAGAGAAAGAAGAAAAAGACTTAGAAAAAAATTGGATCTCAAGCTTGGCCGACCACCCTCTCAAGACCAAGGACTTAGAATATTTTCCATTCTCTCCTCCTCTCCCTCTCTCAAACCTACACCCATCTTGGCCGAACCAACTGTTGGAGATTTTATCTTGATCAAGCTCACACACTGGCCGAAGTTCAAGGAGAAAAGGAAGAAGGAAGGCTAAGGAACAAGGAGCAAACAGGAACCGGAGGAGTCGCGGGATCGGTAAGTTATACTCAACAAGATTTTTATTTTGAAGGAGTTAAAGGAAACCATGAAATCCCATTTTTCTTGGATTAAATGGTGGCCAAAATATTATGGGCCATGGATCTAAAATCCATCCAAGGAATGGGATGGGGAATGGACAAACCCTAATGGGTAAGATAGGCTATGAATAATGAAATACTAAGGACACTATGTATATGTGGGTTATGTATGCATGCATGGCAAAAATGGATTAAGGATCATGGTTCGGCCATTGCATGGCTGAACCCTAACTATTATGGATACATGGAAAGGACCTCATGCATGTCAAGAATAACGTATATGATCTAAGATCATGGTTTGGCCTTTGCATGGCCAAACGCTAGGGTTTCTTGTGTGAGAACCATCAAGGTGACAAATCATGGAAATATGTTATTTTTAGAGGAAGTAATGAACCATAGGGTTCGGCCATGTTGTATGGCCGAACCCCATGGAAGGATATTAAGTGATTCCTAATGGGTTTAAAGGATGAAAACCATGGAATGTTGGTTAATGATTTCAAGGTTTTGAATGGTTAAATGTTAGTAATTTTTAAAGGGGTTAAATGAGGGAAATCATGGAGAAATGTTGATGATTTAGATGGTCTTAAACATTGGAAATGGTGAAGAACCATGGATCATGGGTTCGGCCATGTTGTATGGCCGAACCCCATGGAGAGTTATTGGTGGACTTAGATGTTTTTGGGACCATGAAGAGGATGGGGAATGTTGGTAAGTTTAATAGGTTTAAATGTGGTTAATGATGATGATCTAAATGTATGATTAAACCCCCCTCATGGAGGGACTTTGTTATGGGTCTAAATATGGTAAATGATTTAAGGGGGGATGAAAAATAAGACATCATGGGTTCGACCATGGTGTATGGACGAACCCCATGACCCATTTTATGAACAGCTTTTTATGAGTTAAGTATGGATCTAAGCATGTTTAAAATGAATGGGTTGTAAGTTAAGGAAGTGGATGATTTATAATGGTTTCTATGTCATGATTAATGAGTCATTGATGGATCCATGTTTATGGATCAGTTATGGATATGGATATGCATCAATGAAAGGTGATTAATCATGGAAGGAATGAATGGCAAAAATGTAAATATGGTCAAAAATGAAAGACCACGGGTTTGGCGATGGTGTATGGCCGAACCCCATGGGGAGTGTGTTTGGGACTT
Organism: Chimonanthus salicifolius; assembly: GCA_013350335.1. Taxonomy (NCBI): domain Eukaryota; kingdom Viridiplantae; phylum Streptophyta; class Magnoliopsida; order Laurales; family Calycanthaceae; genus Chimonanthus; species Chimonanthus salicifolius. The sequence goes on along the minus strand of CM023541.1, from coordinate 22,046,820 downwards.
AGGGACTTTTAAATAATGAACTTATGTGTAGTTGGGTTAATGAATCAAATGGTGGCTAATCTTAGACCCACATGATTAAAATGAGCTAAGGATTAAAAAGGGACCCAAAAACGAAGTGGGTGAGGTTCCGCCATGTTGTATGGCCGAACCTCACTAAGGCATGTACTATGGACTTAGACATGGTTGGAACATTGGTTTGATTTGTTGATGTGTAATAAAGTAACGGGATATCGCAAGCGGTGCGCGATCAGTGATCGATATTTGGACGGAAAAACACAAGAACCTGGCATTAGACATTGGTAGGATTCCTACCTCATTGAAAGCCATGGCTTATGTGTATATAAATGTTTTACTTGAATTACTTTGGTATCAAATTATATGTCTTAATGATGGGATTTTAATGCTATGGTTTGTATTATCACATGGCATGTTTACACTTGCATCTCATGCATGGCATGGGAGGGATGATTTGTAACCGGAGATCCACACTCCGTCGGGGCCTCCGTAAGGCATTTGTGGAGGGTATCTTGATGTGCCATGTATGATGATTCGTAACCGGAGATCCACACTCCTTCAAGGCGTCCGTAAGGCATTTGTGGAGGGTATCTTGATGTGCTATGTATGATTGACTTGTAACCGGAGATCCACACTCCGTCGAGGCGTCCGTAAGACATTTGTGGAGGGTACGTTGATGTGCATTTTCCATCAAGAGGGACATTATGTGATGATGATATGGATGATGGGTGGGACTCATGACATATGACAACCATGGCATGGCATTTACTTGCATGATTTTGATCTACTTATATCTATGTGTTTTGATTATACTAATCCATGTGTTGACCCTACTCGGAGTACCTACTGGGTGCATTGTCTAACGCCCTACTTCTATCTTAGACAATGACGTGGGAAATGGAGGAAGCGAAGGACGTGATTGGAGCCAAGCGTAGGAGCTTGGAGGAGCTAGATTGACTTATTTAAGTTTTATTCATGGTTATGTAATTTGAGTAACTTAGCTCGTTGGACTATAATAACTTAGACTATTGCTATGGTTTGGACTTTTATTTTGGACATTTTAAGTTGAGGTATTTATTAATTAAGTGATGCAATTCCTTGCTATCTAAAATTGGTAGGATAGACTTTATTACAACTCCGCATTAAGTTTATATTCCGCAAGCTTACTTTCTACGTGTGACCCGTTCTCGTGGACTTAGTTCCACCCACACGTAGGGTTGGCCAGTTTAGGGTCGGGCTTTGGAAGCTCGGACTTAACTCGCGTTGCGACGTCTTGCGCTCTTTGTCACTCTTTATTTTATTTTATTTTTTAAAAAAATAGACTCTGATTTTCGGCATAGTAAAAAGGGGCGGGACGTTACACGACCACTCGTAGGATGCCTAGTCTGTACTGCCTCATCCGGGAATATGAATGAAACAATGAATGGACCTCTCCATTTGACCTTAACTTCCCAGGAAAAAGTTACAACCTTGACTCGTACAATAAGACCTTCTGACCAATTGTAAAAGATTTTCTCAATATGTGTTTGTCATGAAACACTTTCATCCAGTCTTTGTACCTTTTAGCCGTGTCATAGGTTTCATTTCGTAATTCCTCCAACTCAACAAGCTAAAGTTTCCGATGTTGTCCAGCAGAGTCTAGAGCAAAATTGAAATTTTTGATTGCCCAATAGGCTTTGTGTTCTAGCTCGACCAGATGATGACATGCCTTCCCATAAACCAGACGGTAGGGTGACATTTCTATATGCGTTTTGAAAATTGTACGGTACGCCCATAGTGCGTCAATGAGTCTGGAAAACCAATCTTTCCCATTTGGATTGATTGTCTTCTCGAGAATACGCTTAATCTCTCTATTCGAAATTTCCACTTTGCCACTTGTTTGTGGGTGATAAGGAGTAGCCACTTTATGCGTCACCCCATATGATTTTAGCAAATTAGCAAATGGGTGATTGCAAAAGTGTTTACCCCCATCACTAATGATGGTTCGTAGAATTCCAAATCTAGAGAAAACATTTTCTTTAATGAAGCGGAGGACAACCTTGTAGTCATTGGTTTTACATGCCACCGCTTCGACCCATTTTGACACATAGTCAACCCTTAGAAAGATATATTGATTGCCAAAAGAATTAGGAAATGGTCCCATGAAATCGATGCCCCAAACATCAAAAAGCTCAATGGTTAGGATAGGGTTTAAAGGCATCATATTTCTACAGGAGATACTACCCAATCTTTGACACCTATTACACGAGACACAGAAAGTGTGGGTCTCTCGAAACATGGAGGGCCAATAAAATCCACATTGCAAGATTTTTGCAGTTGTCCTTCTAGTGCTAAAATGCTCTCCACAGGCCTAGTCATGGCAGAAACTTATGACACATTGTTGCTCTTCTTCTGGGACACAACGAGGAATGATTTGGTCCGTACATTGTTTAAACAGATAAGGGTCATCCCAAATAAAACTTTTGATCTGTACCAGAAACTTAAACCTATCTTGCTTAGTCCAATGCAGAGGCAAGTAACAAGATAGTTAACAATATCTGCAAACCAAGGTACTTGGGATACTGACATGAGCTGCTCATCAGGGAAGGACTCAGTGATAGGACGGGTCTCATCAGTGAACTCAGTTATCAATCTGGACAAGTGGTTTGCTACTACATTCTCGGAACCTTTCTTGTCCCGGATTTCCATAGCAAACTCTTGTAGCATCAAGATCCATCAGATCAGGTGAGACTTAGCATCTTTCTTAGAAAGGAGATACTTAAGTGATGCATGATCAGAATAGATAATGACCTTCGAACCCACTAAGTAGGATTAAAATTTGTCTAGTGCAAAAACGATTGCCAGCAGCTTTTTTTCCGTGGTGGAATAATGGAGCTGAGCATCATTGAGAGTTTTGCTAGCATAGTAGATAACGTGAGGCAACCGATTTAACCTTTGTCCTAAAACAGCTCCTACTGCATAATCGGAGGCATCGCACATAATTTCAAAAGGGACAGACCAAACCGGTGGCTGTATTATCGGAGCGGAGGTCAGAGCGATTTTCAATTTTTCAAAGGCTTGAACGCGCTCATCATCAAAATTGAAATTAGCATCCTTGGTCAAGAGTTTACAGAGAGGTTTTGAAGCTTTACTGAAATCTTTGATAAACCTCCTGTAAAAACCAGCATGGCCTAAGAATGACCTGATCTCTCTAACGGTTTGGGGGCTTAGTAAAGTAGAGATCAGGTTGACCTTTGCCTTGTCCACTTCGATACCCTTTTAAGAGATAATGTGCCATAGTACTATGCCCTTCTTCACCATAAAGTGACATTTTTTCCAATTCAATACCAGGTTCTTTTCTTGGCACCTGATTAGCACAATGCTCAGATGGTGTAGGCACTGGTCAAAAGTGGACCCAAACACAAAGAAGTCATCCATGAAAACTTCTAGGAAACATTCGACCATATCGGAAAATTTTTTGATCATGCACTGCTGAAAAGTGGCTGGTGCATTGCACAACATGAATGGCATACGGCGATATGCGAATGTACCAAATGGACATGTGAAGGTGGTCTTCTTCTGGTCCTCAGGAGCATCGTAGATCTGGTTATAACCGGAATAACCATCAAGGAAACAATAAAATGCATGACCAGCTAAACGTTCAAGCATCTGATCGATGAACGGAAGAGGAAAATGGCCCTTTCGAGTGACAGTATTCAGCTTACGGTAGTCAATACAAACTCTCCAACCCATTTGAATGCGGGTTGGCACCAATTCATTATCCTGATTTTTTACTACTCTAACACCCGATTTCTTAGGTACAAACTGTATCAGACTCACCCATTTACTATCAGAGATCGGGTAGATAATACCCGTTTCGAGAAGTTTTAAAATCTTAGCTCTTACCACATCCTGTATCGCCCGATTTAAACGTCTCTGTGGTTCTCTAGATGTCTTGGAATTTTCTTCCAAGTGAATTTTATGCATAACCACAGAGGGGCTAATTCCTTTGAGATCAGCAATGGACCATCCAATAGCTTCACGGTGATTTCTTAAAATAGCAAGGAGTTTAGACTCCTACTCAAAAGTTAAATCGGAAGCTATGATAACAGGTAAATTGTCTGATGGTCCAAGATAAGAATATTTAAGTGTCTCAGGAAGTGGCTTGAGCTCTAACTTTGGTGGCTTCTCGATAGAGGGGATCAGAATAGATTGACTAACAGGGATAGGTTCAAATTTGGGGAGCCTTCGCACATATGGAGATACGTCAAATATTGCATTCACTTCTTGTTTAACATTTTCATTGAAGTCTGTGTTAAAAGTGGACAGAGTCTTCTCAAATGGGTCATCACAAATGAAGTGAAGGAAGGACTCTTGGACAGAACTCTGGATCATATTAACCTCGCACGGATCGTCTATGCAGAAAGGTTGTTGACATAAGCCAAACACATTGAGTTTTGTCATCATATCTTCGAACAACAACTTAAGCATACCATTTTGGCAATTGATAACAGCTTTTGCGGTGGCAAAAAATGGTCGTCCAAGAAGAACCGAAATGTGCCCACTCTCGTTCTGAACAGGTTGTGTATCCAACACCACAAAATCGACCGGAAAGTAGAATTTGTCTGCTTTCACCAGAACATCTTCTATTACACCCCTCGGAATTTTTACAGAGCGGTCAGCTAACTGTAGTGTGATAGGAGTGGGCTTCAGTTCTCCTAGCCCAAACTGCTCATAAACGGAGTATGGCAGTAAGCTAACACTAGCTCCCAAATCTAATAAGGCCCTATCAACTTCATATGTACCAATGGTGTATGCAATGGTTGGGCACCCAGGGTCCTTATGTTTAATCGGGAATGGTTGTTGGAGGAGAGCAATTGCATTTTCTGCTAGAAATGCCTTTATGGGAACATTATTTCTCCGTTTCGCCATACAGAGGTCTTTAAAAAACTTAGCATATGAGGGTATCTGATTTATGGCATCAAGTAGAGGAATGTTGATATTGACATATTTGAAAACCTCTAATATGTCACCATAAGGTACCCCTTGCTTGGTGATGAGCCTCTGAGGGTATAGAGCCCTTGGTACGTATGGTTTTCTAGCAAATGGATCCGGTTCGATTTAGACTGGGGATGAACTCTTTGGGTCATCCTAATGCTTTGAATGACCAGCGGTCTGGCCTTCCGGTTGCGTAGGTAATTTCACTTCATTGTTTACCTGTCTCTCGGATTTCAAGGTAATAATGGAGTTAGCTTCTTCTGGATTAGACAATGAAACTTCATTCTGGCCCTTGGGGTTTGGGATAGGCTGACTGGGAAATCTACCTTTCTCCCTATCTCCTATTGCGGTGGCTAATTGCCCAAGCTGTGTCTCAAGCTTGTTCATAGCCTGCTGGGTAGACTGCATGAATTGTTGCAACGTATCCTCGAGAGAGGGCTTACATTGTTGAGATGGACCGGATTGATAGACTAATTTGACTGGGTTGGATTGGATTGATAAGACTAATTTGACTGGGCTGGATGATTTTGAGATGGGTGGAATGGTTGGTTCTGAGGTGGTTGGTATGGTGGATTTTGATATGGTGGACCTTGATATTGAGGGGATCCCTGACCTACAAGAGGTTGATTCTGGAGCCAAGAAAAAATTGGATGATTCCTCCAATTAGGATTGTATGTGGCAGAGAAAGGGGTTCCCTGAGGTCTTCCAAAGTTATTGAGTGCGTTTGCCTGTTTGGTTGAGCACTCAACATTAGATCCGAAAGAAGGACAGTTTTGGGCAGTGTGTCCTAAGTTAGAACAAATCGCGCAAACCTCAGCATGCATTCCTAATGTTAGGTTCATCGACTGAGTCATCGCTAACGCATCGATTTTTTTGTTAAGTTTGCAATTGCAAGCTTAACGTCTAAGTCGGTACTAACTTCGTATAAACCTCCTCTCTTTGAGGTTTGGGCTGAATTATCTCTTTTGGAGAAGTCCCATTGCTAAGAACTTTCTACCAAGGTTTCTAAGAAATTCCATCCATTGGTTGCAGTTAGCATTAAAAATTTCCCACCCTTCATAGACTTAACCATTATGCGGTTTGATATGGGTAAACCATCATAAAAGAATTGTACGAGTCTCCCCATTTCAAAACCGTGGTGGGGGCATTTATTCAACGTATCTTTGAATCTTTCCCATGATTCATAGAATTGTTCACCCTCTTTCTGATTAAAGGTTGAAATTTTTTTCTTGAGGGCATTAGTTTTAGATACAGGGAAGAATTTATTCAAAAACTTGTTGGCTAACAGATCCCAAGTTGTGATAGAGGTAGAGAATTTAGCCAAGATTTTGCTTTTTCTTTAAGAGAAAAAGGAAATAACCGAAGTTTGATGGATTCATCAGTGATGCCTTGGAGTCTGATGGTGGCGCAGATTTCTAAAAAATCTTTGACGTGTAGGTAAGGGTCCTCATGATCAAGTCCATGGAATGCGGGTAGAAGATGTAATAGGCCTGGTTTGAGTTCAAAGGCTGCATTAGTTGGTAGGACAACTATGCTTGATGGTGTATTGGGAGTGACTGCTGAAAAGTAATCTTGGAGGGTTCTCTCTTCTACTCTTTCTTTGGCCATTTTAGGTGATGGTGGAGGTGATGGAGGAGGTGATGGAGTTGGACTGTCTATGTGTAACGTCCCGCCCTTTTTCACTCTCCGAAAATCAGAGTCTATTTTTTTTTTTTTTGAATAAAAGAGTGAGAGAGAGCGGGGATGTCATGACGCGAGTTAAGTCCGAGCTTTCAAAGCCCGACCCTTAATTGACCAACCATATGTGTACGTGAACCAAGTTCACTAAAACGGTTCACACGTACTTAAGTTAACATGCGGAATAAATCATAAGTGCGGAATTATAATAGAATGTCTATCCTATTCCATTTTAGATAGCAAAGTAGTCCGTCACTTAACCATAATTATCTTAAGTTAAAATATCCAAAATTAACATTCAAACCATAGCAAATAATCTAAGTTATTACATGCCCAAATGCTAACTACTCAAATTACATTGTCCATGAGTAACTTAAACAAAATTAAACTAAAAACATCCAAGCTCCTAAGCTTGGCTCCGATCACGTTCACCGTTCCATTCAATTCCTGTGTCATCAACTAAGGTAGAAGTAGGCGTTAGACAACGCGCCCAGTAGGTACTCCAAATAGGGTTAACACATAGTTAGTACAAAATCATATAGATAACATAATAACAAAACCATGTAAAACAATGCCATGCCATGGTGTCATATGCAATGAGTCCCATCCATCGCCCATATCACAAAACACACGGTATCCTCTTGATGGAATCTCCTCATCAAGGTATCCCCCACGGTTGCCTGACGGACGCCCCGATGGAGCGTGGACTCCGGTTACCTCTTGATGGATAATGCACATCAAGGTCTTCCCACGAATGCCTTACGGACGCCTTGACAGAGCGTGGTCTCCAGTTACAATCATCCCTCCCATGCCATGCATGAGATATAAGTGAACACATGCTATGTAATAATATAATCATAGCATTAAAATCTCACATTTGGAACATATCATTTATACAAAATAACTCTCAAAATATGAACTTAAAATCATCATACATATCCCATGGTTTCAATGAGGTAAGAATCCTACCAATGATCAACTAATATGTCCTTGCGTTTTCGTCCGAAAACCGCTCACCGATCGTACCCGCTTGTGAGGTCCCGTTACCTTATAACATATCAATAAATCAAAAACCAATGACACCTTTGATTTACAACCATGTTTAAGTCCATAAGCTTAGTGAGGTTCGGCCATACAACATGACCGAACCTCACTCACTTGGTTTGGGTCTCTCTTTTGATTCCTTAATCAACCATACATGAGTTAATCATTTTAGCATTAATAACACCTAAGTCCACAAAACTTTCTCCGTGGTGTTCGGCCATACACCATGGCCGAACCCATGGTCCATCATTTTCACCCATATTTACCTCTTTGCCATTAATCTTTCCATGGCTACTCACTTAGCTTATGTATACATGACTTAAGTCCCAAAATCATTCCATTAGTTTTACATTAATGGAAGCCCTAAATCCATAAAACATTTTCTATGATTCAATCATTCACTTAGGCCATTTATGCATGTCTAGAACCAAAAACATGATCCATGGGGTTCGGCCATACAACATGGCCGAACCCATGGTCCTTTAATTTCACCATTTGGCCATTCTTTCCTTCTATAGGTAATCACATATTTAAGTTACCCATACTTAGGTCCATATCTGATCCATAAACCTAGTTCCATAAATGATTCATCAAATCATGACATAATACAAAATGACCCATTAAAATGGTTCATGGGGTTCAGCCATACACCATGGCCGAACCCATGATGTCTTATTTCCCATCTTCTCCTTTAAATTATTTACAATCTTAGGTCCATAAACCAAGTCCCTCCATGGGTTTTAATCATACACTTAAGTCCATGAAAAATCCTTCATTTAGAACCCCAAAATCCATCTTCTTCCATGGGGTTCGGCCATACACCATGGCCAAACCCATGGTCCATGGTTCTTCACCTTTTAGATCATTTGAGACCATTTAAAAAATTAATATCACTCCCCTTTATTTCCATGATCTAAATACATGTACATAATTCAATAATTCTTCATGGGATTCAGCCATACCCCATGGCCAAACCCATGGTCTAAGGTTCTTCACCAACATACATCCATTTATACCCTTAAAATCCTTAATACCTTTCCATAGGGTTCGGCCATACAACATGGCCGAACCCTATGGTTCATTATTTTCCTTAAAATATATCATATATCCATGATTGATCCTTTGATGGGGTTCGGCCGTACATCATGGCCGAACCTCATCCAACCGTTTTTTGGTCCTTGATGGTTCTTGTACATACAATTTAGGGTTTGGCCAAACCATGTTCCTTGACCATTTTTTCTTACTTAATAACATCTTATCAAGTACTTACCGATTCCGCGACTCCTCAGGTTTCTTTCACTCCTTCTTGTTCCTCCGATCTTCTCCTTCCTTAGCCTCTTCTTCCTTCATTCTTGATCCTTGGCCGAGATTGATCTTGATAAAATCTCTAAGAGTGGTTCGGCCAAGAGGTGTAGGTTGAGAGAGGGAGAAAGAGAGAAGATTTAAAATAAAAACTCTAAGTGTTCTCCCTTTGTCAATGAGAGTGGTTGGCCTTGAGTGAGAGGGAGAGAGTGAGATGAAACTCCAAGTCCTTTCTTGATTAACGAGGGTCGGCTAAGGGTGGTATCCTTTGGTGATGCCCTTTTGTAACTCCCATGACCCTTCACCTCCCTCCTTAATGTTCCATTTGGAGGTTTCATCCCATGAGATGAAACACTCCAATCGTATGACCCTTGGGTTTCCATCTTGAGATGGAAACCTTCCATCTCTCCAACGTGTATGCCTTGTGTAACATCCAAAAACCTTTCACCTCCTCATTAATGATCCATTTGGAGTTTCATCCCATGAGATGAAACTCCCATGTCTCCAACGTGTAGCCTTGATTTGGTTTTGTGAGATGCATCTCTCCACCTTCTCACTCCACTCACTTAAGATCAAAGTCCCCTTAACTTCCATTCAACTCATCTCTTTAACTCAACTCACCTCTTTAATTCAACTCATTTAACTCACTTAAAGTCAACTCAATTACTTGATTCCATTTCCAACTTAATTCAGCCCCAATTTAATTAAGCTTGAACTCACTTGGTAGTCAACCAAGTCAACCATGACCCATTGGGTCCCAATTGGTCATTTGACCCAATTGACATCCTTGATCCAATTAAATAAATCTCACCCATTTATTTCAATTGAAACTTATCCATAATCCGTTGGGTCTTAATTGGGCAATTAACCCAACACCTTACCCATCTAAGGTCTATCTCCATTAATTCACAAATTAAATGGACAATTTTCATATATATTCATAACTTGAAAATCCGGGGTGTTACACTATGAGTGAGCTAGACTGAGCTCCGAACGCAATGATTGGTAAATTGACAGAAAACTTGACTCGAACTAAACGATTGTAAGAGTCACGACACCAATACTTCATACACAACAGAATCTTCCATGTTCCCCCAAATTCACACAAGAAAAATGCTTAAATCTAAATTTGAATTGCAATAATGCAATCAAATTTTTTATTTAGCTAATAGGACCCTAAGGATTATTTCTAGACTTGCTCCTACTTTTCTCTCCAAATAATGTAAGTCTCCGATGAGAGTTTAACCACAATCATGGCCAGGTAAGTTTCCAGGTAAGTGAAGGAGCACACGACATTTGCTTAAGATTTCAATTATCCTTAAGCTTTTTACACCTTGATGACAGAACTAATCCCAGACACCATGATTAAAGAAAAATTATTCACCGGTTACAAAAATTAATTTATATTGAAAAGGTTCCTAATGAGCATGAAACCCTAAAATCTAGCCTAATGGTTCCTTAATTTATTTTATTAAGGAGATGCAAGAACCAACTTACTAATCTTATTTTTCTAGGTATTGTGAAAATGCAGTCCTAAATTACCATACAACATTCAAACAAGTATGCAAACAATAATAAAACAATCTAAACTAATGCATGAATACTAACAACCTAGATGCATGGACAGATTAAATGCAAGCAATAAGTAAAATAAAGAAATAAAGAACACTCTAAATAAATCTATATGAATGCATGAGAAATATGAAATCAAAAGAAAAAAAAATTAGGCACTCACCTTAGTCTTTTATGCTTATTTTCAACAAAATTTTTTTAAGCGCACAATTTGAAGCTCCTTAGCTTATTGTGCATATCTCCAGTGATTTTTTTAAGCGCGGCATAATTAAAATTCCTGCAAAATAGACAATACAAGCTTTGGTGAAGATTTTAATTCAAATAATAAAATAAATAAATAAAATAAAATGCATGATACTAATCTAAATGCAATTGCCCTAAAGTTACAACTAATGGAAGAAATATAATATTTGTAACCTAAAAAAAAAATTAAATCAAGTCAAGGTTATGAAAGTTGGACACCACCCCATTAAATCAAAACTTTGTTTCAAATTTTTTTTTTTTTAATTTAGAAAATTTCCTAAGTTAGATGAAATTCTAAATTAAGACATATCTCCAGTATTAGAGAAGTTGCTAAAAAGAGAAATTAGGAAATTTCTAAGGAAAGAAAATCCTAATTATATAGTTTCTAGATTTAGCAAAATTCTAATTTTAAATTAATTCCATAATAGAATTTTTTCGACAATCACATAATCTAATGGCACACAATTTATTTTGAGATGTCCACGGCAACGGTGCCAAAAACTTGTTGTGATTTTAAATTAACTCGCAAGCGCACGAACAAGTTAATAGTGTAGTGTATGAGTGAGAGGTCATACCCAAGGGAAATCAACAAAATATATGTACGAAATAGAAATGGCACTATGAAAATAATGTGATTTAATAAAATAATTTTCTAAAACATGGAGTTATAATCTTAATTTAGCAAATTTCTAGATTTAAATAACCAATAATTAATTAATTATCTAACTTTAGTAGTTAACATAACTTTTATCATTAATTTGTAAATTTTGATTAAAATGGTGGAGTAAATTTAAATGACCTCAATCTAATTTAAAATGTAAATTTAAGAAACAAATAAAATATTTCTAACCTTGTTACATCATTTTGAGGATTTTTATGAAAGAATAAAATAAAACAATAATAATAAATTATTTACATATTTTACAATGGAATCGAGACAAGTATCGAAGGCGGCATGTTATCCTATTTAAAAATAAAATCATGACCTAGACTATGAAAATTCTAGAATTATAAAATATAATTCAAGTTTATCATTTATTAAAATTCTAATTAGAATAATTAGTCGTCCATTAAATCAGAATTTTTCAATTCAAACCTTAGGCTTGAGTGGGATTTAAACTTGCATTTCCCAAATCTAAAACAAACTGTTCTTGATAAGAACCTTAGACTTGAACAATAGTCAAATCCCACTGATCCTAAAAGGGGGTTCTACTTTCCTTTAAAAAAATTCTAAAAATAATTTGTTTCATAATGTTCATAAAAAGAATTAAAATAAAATAAAAAACCATCACTATTAAATTTTAATAATTGGGAACACCATAAATCTAAATAAACTGCCATGAATTTCATTTAAAAGTTGAAATATAATTACATACAATCCTTTGGACATTACATAAAAATAAAATAAAATAACTTACAAGAAATTAATTATTTTTCTCTGTCCTTAGCCATCCAACTTCAATCCCTTCAATGTCTTGCCCGGTTCAACCTTCATGGACTCAAACACATGAATTTATAGAAGGAAGAAAGGATGAGATAAAGGACCCTTCAAATTCAAATTTAGCCGATTGTTTCCCTCTTTCTTATCTCAGTCAGGAAAACCCATCTTCTTATCCCCTTTTTTCTATCTTAGCATCGGCAACTCCTTCGTATCTTTCTTTCTCTATTCCTTTTTTTTCTTATCTTTCTTCCTTCCTACACGGTAACTTTTCATTTTATCCACTTTCGTTCTCTTAGGATCGGCTAACACAACCCCTTTGATCTCTTTGTTCTTCCTTATCCTCATCCCATCAAAACAACTTCTTCCTTCGGTTCAAACTCTTTCAGTTATCTCTCTCTGCAAAACTCACCTTCTTCTTATCCTTATCTTCTTTATCTTCTTCTAGTTGAGTTTCAAAAACTGGATAGTAAGCTGGATTGCTCGGCTTTCCTCTCTCTTATCACTTCCAACATTTTTTATTTTCTTCCTTATCCTTATCTCTGCAGATGATTGTAAGATGGGGTCTCTTTCTATCCTCTGCCGATGGCCCATCTACGGCTTTGGCTGGCCTTCTAAAACTGGACTGTGTTTGCTCTCTGCTCATTGTTTGACTTCAGAAGAGATTCAATTTCTTTTTATTTGTCATCAACCTGTACCTCACCACCAACATCGAGCAGTGCCCAGACTGCTGCATGGGTGAATCTTCTGCAACACCTGCACTCAACAGCCCCTCTTCTATTGCTACCTGCCTACAGCCGTCACATCTTGATAAGTTTTCAGACTGCTGTGTTGTTCAAGCATTTCTCGTGACACATTAAGTTGCAATGTGTCTGAGTCAACAAGACCCTTCAAAAAGCTCAGGTATTTGGGAAGAAGCTCATCAAATTCATTTGAGATGAAGACTCGTCGAACATATAACTTCAAGTTTGTAACACCCCAGATTTTCAAGTCATTAATATATATGAAAATTACCCGTTAAATTTGTGAATTATTAGATATGGATCTTATATGGGTAAAGTGTTGGGTCTTTGCCTAATTAAGACCCAACGGATTGTGGAATTGTTTCAATAAAATTTAAATGGGGCTGAATTTAATTGGTTATACAGTATTTATAAACAAGGGATTAGGAATGGGATAATTGTTCATGGCCGAATATTAGATATGAAATCCATGAATATGCGCATGTATTGGAGTATTTTTAAAAGGTGTCTATTTCCTTGATACTAGGGGATTGTTTAAATAAAGAAGCTAATCCAAATAAAGAAGATAGGATGCATGGCCAAGTGGGAGATATGCAAATCCTTGATATGCGCACACAAGATGAGATATATATTAGAGTATCTTTATAAAAGGAGTCCCTTTCCTAAACTAAAAACGGCATACACTAAATGAGAGAAGGGCGCATGGCACCTTCTAATTAGGATTAAGTGGATGTTTTATAAAAGGAAGCAAGGGCACACGGCAATTGCCATTTCAATAAGTTGAGACCGTGTGGAGTTTTATAAGACAAGGGAGAGGGGCGCACTGTAACACCCCGATTTCTCAATGATGTGTATAATTACGAAAATGCCCCTGGATTTGGTGAATTTAATAATTATGATGTTAAATGAGAAAATAGTGGGGCCCATTGCTCAAACTAAGATCCTATGAACATATTATAAGGGTCAAATTATAATGGATGGGTAATGTACATCAAATTGGGTCAAAATAGTTAATTGGGTCAAAGATTTCTCAATGAAGCGAAAAATTACGAAAATGCCCCTGAGTTGTTAAATTAATTATTTGGTGATGTCAAATAAGGAAATGGTGGGCCCCATTGCTCAAATTAAGGTCATATGAGCACATTATAAATATCAAATTTGATTGGTGGGGTAATGAACATCAATTGGGTCGAAAATGGTTAGATGGGTCAAATGGCTCAATTGGACCCAATGGGTCAAAATGGATGATTTGACCATTGTGTAAGCTCAAACTAAATGAGGTCAAGCTAAATTGATAGGAAATCAGCTATAGCAAAAATGGATAGGTTTGATCCATATGTAAAAACCAATTGCAAATGACCAAAATACCATAATTGGGTCATGGAGTCAAAAACGGGTCAAAGAGCTAAAGGTGGACCCAACGGGTCGTGTTGACTATGGTTGACCGTGTGGACCCTCAAGGGAGCTAAAATATGAGTTAAATCAGTTGAGTGGGACTGAAGTGAGTTGGAATTAAATCAAGTAGTGAGTCAACACATGTGCATTAAATGAAATGCATTAAGTATATGAGTTGGGTGAGTTGAGATGGAAATCTAAATAGCCTTGAGTTCAAGTGAGTCAAAAGGGAAATTGAAGGGGTGTAAAATCAGTGAGTTGAGTGGAAATTTGAAGAGGTTGACTGGTCTCAAACCAACCAAAACAAGTCCCACACGTTGGGGACTTGTTTTGGTGATTTCCATAATGTATTTTAAATGAGAATACATGGGATTGAGATGAGATGAATGGTAAACTGAATGGCTGCATGGGTAGGTGCCAAGGGGTGCCTTGGATGGCACCCAATGCCCATCGATTTTGTTAAGAAGTTATGAGGGAATTGAGAGGTCATGGTGGCTGAAATACAAAAGCAATGAACCCCATGTTTAGCCGATTTTTGTCATTGCAAACCCAAGTTTTTCCTATTTCTTTCTCCCTCTCTCTAATTCGTGTTCTTGGCTGGAACAGCAGAGGTTTTTGGCACCAATTATTCAAGCTTAAACCAGCAAGGAATTAAGGAAGAAAGGAAGAAATAAAAGATAGGAAGCAAGGATCAAAAGTCAAGAAGAAAGGCTTGGAAAATTGGCAAGTGTTTCTATTGAGTTTTGTTGAAAAACATGGAACAAATGGGGTGTGTATTGGGCCATGGTCATGGCCGAATACACCAATGTTTAACCTTGATTAATGGAGGTTTAGAAATGGTAAAGATGACCATTGGGTTCGGCCACCATGAAGGGCCGAACCCCATGTAAAAGATTGCTTGGTTTTCATGTTTTGGAAACATGAAAACCATGGGTTTTATGAACTGTTTTTGGGTTGATTTAAGATTCAAATGCATGTCTTAGAAAGGTTTAAAACATGGATTCGGATGTCAGAAAAGGCTGAAGTTTATGTGGTCTAAATCAATGGATTAAAATTGGAAAAAATGGACCATGGGGATCGGCTATCTTGGATGGCCGAATCCCATGAAATTGTGTTGGTTTTTGCATGGTTTCTTTGAAAGGTAAAACCTGATAATAATATATTGTTTATTACATGATTATTTGAGGTTTAAAAATAGTAAACACAACCATTAGGTTCGGCCACCATGGAGGGCCGAACCCCATTGGCCGAACCCAATGTAAAAGAGTGTTGGTTTTCATGTTGGGAAACATGGAAACCATAGAATTTTATGGACTGTTTTTGGATGGTTTTTGAAAGGTAAAACCTGATAATATTATGCTGATTCTTACATGATTTAATGGACATGTGATGTAAGTTACAAAGGGTTCAAAACATGGGCATAGGGTTCGGCCACATTGGATGGCCGAACCCCATAAAAGTATTTGATATTTGGTATGGTTTTTGGAGAGATAAAAACCATACCCATAGCTGTGAGTGTTTATGTAATTAAATGAAAGTAAGATTGCTGTTTTAGGTTGGCCATAGAATGGCTAAACTATGTGTTTAACATGGCTAAGGGGTAGAGCCAATTGGTATTTAAATAATGGACATTATTGAGCAAAAGAACCATAAGGGTTCGGCCATGAGTATGGCCGAACCCCATGGATTGTTTTCATGGGTCATTTTATATATGCGTATGTGATTTAAGATGGAATTATGTTTACTGTTTTGGTCGGCCAAAACATGACTGAACCATGTTAAGGTTGTGGGAAAGTTGTAGAGTTTAATCAAGGTATTGGTAGCAATGGCATGTTTGTAAATAAGGGTCACAATCATGAGATGAAAAATGGACCTAAGTGAAATAAGTGAGGTTCGGCAAAGGTGTATGGCCGAACCCCACCTATAAACATTTTTTTCGGGTAATATTTCTATGGACATAAATTATTATAAAAAATGAGCCAATGGCAAAAATTGTAAATATGGGCAATAATGGAAGGACTTGAAAGTAGGACCAAATCAAGATGATGAGGTTCAGCCCTAGTGTATGGCCCAACCCCATGAGTTGGTATTTGTGGACTTAGACTCAAAAATGGGAATCAAATGAAGTAAGGGATTAAAGTTGGTTCATGATTTATGTGAATAAGGTGACGGATCTCTGTGACGGTGCACGACTGCGAGCGGTGACAGGATAAAGCCTAAGAAAGAACGGACGCTGAAGTGATTCTTCAGTAGGTTTCCTACCTACTTGTAACCACAGTTTTACCCCAATTTTCTTATGAGACTCTTGTTTTATTATATGTGTTTCAAATGATATATTATGCATTAACAAATGGCATACAGGCATTGGCATCTCATGCATAGACATGGGATTATGAATGAGGTTCTACAATGTGGCAAGTTATGAGTTACGTCCTCCTTCGGTGGTACAAGTCACGCCAGGAGGAGTAACATGATGGTGGCTATGAATGTACATGATGGGGGAGGCTCATTGCATGTGCATACTTCATAGCATTGTTTTACCTGTTTTCACTAATCATGTACTATGATATATATGCATGTTTTATATGCTAATCATGTGGTAGCCCTGATTCGGGAACCTACTGGGCGCGTTGATCTAACGCCCTAAATCTATCCTCAGAGGAGAATGCAGGTACAAGTAAAGGGAAAGGAAAGGTCGTTGACCGGGAGGGGAGCCAAGCCTAAGCGCTTGAATGTTGGAGTGGATTTCTTTATATTACTATCATTTGAACTATATTTTGTTGGACATGTAATAAGTCACTACTTGCCATGATTTGATTAGGTTAATAACTTTTGATGGTTGTTTTATATTAATTAATGTTTGAGACTGTTACTTGCTATCTAGTCTTTCTATTCCGCAGTTAATCTAGGTTATTCCGCATGTTGATGTTAGTTCCATGTGTGATTCATTATCATGGTCTAGTCCATGTACACATAGGGTGCCAGTTAAGGTTCAGGCTTGGGTAGTCTGAACTTAACTCGCGTCGTGAGGCCGCCCGCTCTCTTTCGATGTTTTATTATTACTTTAAAAAAAAAAATTTGACTCTGAATTCTCGGAAAGGACGGGGCGTTACACGCACGGCATTCATATTCAAAGAGAGGTAGCAGTAGAACAAAGTAGTGCACACGGCATTTTTCTAATTATATGATTGAGTGGAAGGTTTGATACAAGAAGGGCAGTAAGGGCGCACGGCAATACACACAACAACAAGGTGTTCTTAGTTTTGTGAAAGATCAAGAAGGAAAAGGATTGGAAGAGCAAGAACAACTGAGAGAAAATCGGAGGAGTCACGGAACCGGTAAGTGGTTTGGATATTTTTGTTTAAAAGAAGGAACCATAGAGTTCGGCCATGGTGTATGGCCGAACCCCATGGAAGAAGATTGGGAGATGATTTTGATAATTTGAATGGAAGCATGAACCATAGGGTTTGGCCACAGTGCAAGGCCGAACCCCATGAAAGAATATTGATTTAATGTATGGATTTTTAATGATGAAAACCTTGGACGGTTAGGATGTTTTAATTGGATTTAAAAGAGGGAATATGGAACCATAGGGTTCGGCCATATGTATGGCCGAACCCCATGGAAAGACATGGATTAAGTTGTGGATTTTTAATGATGAAAACCATGGGAAATTATATATGTTTTAAAAGAGTTTAAATGGAAGGACTTTGGAGATTTTTAATGGAAGTTCATGGGTTATGTTTATGGGTTGGAAACCATGAGAGGAAATTGGATGATCATGGTATTTTTTATTGGAAAGGAGGAAACATAGGGTTTGGCCATAGTGCATGGCCGAACCCCATGTAAGAGTGTTGGTTAATTTTAAATGGGAGTTGTTGGTAATGGTATATAATTTTTGAAGGGATTAAATGGATAAGAATCATGAATCAATTTAATGGGTCATATGGAATTTATATTGGATGAATAATTATTTAAAAGAGAACATTATGAACCATAGGGTTCGGCCATGGTGTATGGCCGAACACCATGGAGGTGTATTGGTGTTGATTATGGATTTTAATTTAGAAAGGATCTAAAGATAGAAGAATGGAATGATGGATACTAAATTTAGAAAGATTCTAATTATGGAATTTCTAGTTATGGACATTCTAATTAGGGAAGGAACCTTGATTATGGATTCAAGGATGGTAATTACTATATTTAGAAAGATAGACATCACCATGGCCGAACCCCATGATGAATGTTTTTATGGACTAAGTGGTATAATTGGAACCTAGACATCATGGGTTTGGCCATGTGATGGCCGAACCCCATGAACCAATTTTATGGGTCATGTATGGACTTAATATTTTAAATGAATGGTGGACCAATTGGAGAATGCAAATATATGCTTATGGATTATATTATTGGATTATGGGTTTTGTTTAGGTTGCTGGACCTAAAAATTAAGGAGATAAAAGATCATGAGTTCGGCCATGATGTATGGCCGAACCCCATGAGATGGATTTGTGGATCAAAACATGGACTTAGGCATTTGTAATAAATGAAAGGATTGGATTATGGGTTATGTTAGCCATGGATGGCAATCTTGTAAATATGTGAAAATATTGGACATAGGGTTCGGCCATGGTGTATGGCTGAACCCCATGAACTATTGTATGGACTATTTTGGAACGTAAGCCTTATGAAAATAAGGAAGGTAAATGGCTATGGATATGTATAATGGCATTATTGTAATTAGATGAATTAATGGACCATGGGTTCGGCCATGGTGTATGGCCGAACCCCATGGGAATTCTTTGGTGGACATAAACACTATGTTTGACATATTAAAATGAAATATTAACTAAAGATTAGCCCAATGGCAAAGTTGTAATAAAGGGTGAAAGTGAGGAATCATGGGTTCGGCCCTGGTGTATGGCCGAACCCCATGAGGATTGTGTTTATGGACTTAAACAATATTGTAAATAAAATGGGACATGTTTTAATTGATTGTTATATGATAAGGTAACGGGACCTCACAAGGTGTGTATGATCGTGAGCGGTTTTCGGACGAGAACGCAAGGTCAAACTAGTTGTCATTGGTAGGATTCCTACATCTTTGAAACCATGGATATGTATTATGTACTTATGATGATTTTATTTCATTTTTGATAAGTTATTTTGGTATCAATCAATATGTTTCAATTACGGAGTTTTTAATGCTATGATTTGTGTTTCTACATAGCATGTTGGCATTTGCATCTCATACATGGCATGGGAGGGATGAAAGGTAACCGGAGACCCACACTCCGTCGGGGCGTCCGTAAATCATTCATGGGGGATACCTTGATGAGGAGCTTTCCATCAAGAGGATACTGTGTATGAAATGTAACCGGAGATCCACACTCCGTCGGGGCGTCTGTAAAACATTCGTGGGGGATACCTTGATAAGGAGCTTTCCATCAAAAGGATACTGTGTATGAAATGTAACCGGAGATCCACACTTCGTCGGGGTGTCCGTAAAACATTTGTGGGGGATACCTTGATGAGGAGCTTTCCATCAAGAGGATGTTTTGTGATGGGTGGGACTCATTGCATATGATAGCATGGCATGGCATTGAATCTGCATGATTATGATCTTTATTATCATGCAAGGTTTCTAGTTTTTATCTGCATGATTGGATCTCTATTATCATACACTGTTTTGGATATGATGTTTTACAAGTATGATATGGTATATTATATCTGGATTTTATATACTAACCCATGTGTTAGCCCTAATTGGAATACCTACTGGGCGCGTTGTTCTAACGCCCTACTTCTACCCTAGTGGATGACACAGGAAACAAGGGGAACGATGAACGCGAAACGGGCCAAGCATAGGAGCTTGGATGATTATAGTTTATATTTTGATTAAGTTACTTATGGACATGTATTTGAGTAACTAGGTGTCGGGCATGTAATAACTTAGATGAATTTGCTATGGTTGGATGTTTTATTGGATAATTATGTTATGGTTAACTATGAATAAAGACTTGACGTACTTTGCTATCTGAAATGGAATAGAACTGGGTTCTATTATAATTCCGCATGTTATAATTTTAATTCCGCATCTTTATATTGTTATGTGTGAACCATTTCCATGGACTTGGTCTATGCACACATAAGGTTGGCCAGTTAAGGGTCTGACTTTAGAAGTTCGGACTTAGCTCGCGTCATGACGTCCCACTTTCTATCACTCTATGTTTATAAAAAAAAAATAGACTCTGATTTTCGGAAAGCCAGGAAAGAGGGTGAAAATGGGCGGGGCGTTACAAAGTTGGACTTGTTGGAGTTATAGTAACTCCCATACAGGTCCTGAGGAGCCTTAGGAGGCATAAATAGAACTCCACATCACCGTCAGCATTTAAAATGGGTTCAAGCTAAAGGCTTCTCTTCACTAAAATCCTTTGCAATAGTGTGATAGAATTTTGTCTACTCTTCATC
Source organism: Chimonanthus salicifolius (assembly GCA_013350335.1). Lineage (NCBI taxonomy): Eukaryota > Viridiplantae > Streptophyta > Magnoliopsida > Laurales > Calycanthaceae > Chimonanthus > Chimonanthus salicifolius. The sequence goes on along the minus strand of CM023541.1, from coordinate 22,025,943 downwards.
AGTCACCTCCTTTGGGCTACCTAACCATACGGACTTCACATCATTCAAAACTTCCCAGTCATAAATGGTTTCCTTCACTTTCTTTGTCTTTGGTTTTTTCTCAGCATCTTCCTCTTCTGTCTCTTCATCCTCAAAGGAACTACTTTCAGTTGATGTTTCTTCTCCTTCCTTAGATTCATCTTCATTAGCAGGAACTTCTACATCCACTTCTTTGCTTCTCAAGTCATGACCCACCTTTGGACTTTAAGATGGAATAAATTAACCACCTTTGTAAAAAAATAGAAAAGGTATTATTTTAATTCAAATTCTCATAATGGATTTGAATTAAAATAAATTACAATGAATTCCAAAATTATGTGGTAAAATTACAAACTTTACAAATAAGACATTGTGGCCCCTTTTCACCAATTTTTATTCACATTTCTGGTATTTTTCAAAATATTATGCAAAATTCAAACATATTAAACATATCTAATATTTACTAATTAAAGACTAATTAATCTAATATATAAAGGGTAAAATGGTAGTTTTATGGTGTTCATCAATATACATAATATATGAAAAATACAACACATTCAAATGGTACACAGGATTAAGACTTGCTTCAAATTCTTGTTCAACTTGCTTCATTTTCTAAATTTACCTGTGGACACACATCTCAAGCAAGCTATAGAGGCAAGAGCTCACATTGGTAATGTTAGTCCAAAAAATATGAGTAATATTATCAAATTACTCCCCCATACTATATGGACTAAATATTTGAGACATGGTTCTCATGTCTCACATTTTGTTCTCCCCCGTAACACAAGCTTCTCTTAACATTTCTCCCCCATTTTGTCATCAATTGAAAAAGGGCCACAAGCACATGTGTTGTGCTTCCCAAAACTTCACAAGGTATCCTTGAGTAAGGATCCTAGAGTATTACACCTTAAGTCCGAATGTTGCTAACCATACATGTAATCACATTAAAAATTCATTCACATATACATGAAAAATAAAAGAAGGTTATAGCAAACATGCATCAATGCAAACAATGGCAATATATATAAACCAAATAGTGTATTAAAGACATATACCATTCAATGCACATAAAAAAAAGGTTTGCACCATGGGTGCATAAGTTTACATCACAAAATATAGTTTCTCAAATTAAACATAAAAACATGAAAAACTATCTTAAATGGTGTCAGTGGAAGGAGAGTGACGACGGGGGACAGTGTCATCTAATTTGCAGGAGGAGGTGATGGCTGAGATGATGCTCTCCACAGCATTCATGATTGCATCCTTCATCTCTGCTTGAAGTCGATCTAGACGTCCTTCAAGTGTACCAACTCTTTCTTCAAAGTAGTGTCGACTGACAGTTTCACCAACAGGTGAAGGAGGGGGTATATCTTCATCTTCTTCTAACACATGCATCGAAGAGGAGGAGGGGACAGTAGAGGAGAAACCAACTTTGGTAAAGGTCGTGGTTCCAAAAATGGACTTAAACAATTCCTTAGCCAAGGACTTCCTGATGGAAGTGGCATTCAAAATCCTTACTCCAGTAGGAGCTTCATTTTTGGGAGGCTTCACTCCAAAGTATAGTGCCAGACCATACATGAGATAGCAGAAGGGAGGATGCCTCACCATTGTTGATTTGGCATACTTGATGATTATTGAGCACATAAGGGTGGGAAGACAAAACTTCATTCCAATTGCAGCATGATACAGGTGAACTAAGATAAATTGATTTAGATAAACTTTGGCTACGTTTGGATGGGGGTAAGGGGTGGGGGGGGGGGGGGGAGGTGTTGTTTACCCCCTTTTACCCTTTTTTGGTAATTGAGAGGTGAGGGTAAAAAATTCAAAGTTTTACCCCTCCCCCTCCTTTTTTGAAAACCCCTTAAAGCATGGGGGTTTTCATGAAACCCTTGCCCCTCTTTAACCTTCTTTACCCCTTTTTACACCCCTTTATCCCTCTTTGTACCTATGGAGCAAAAATATTTTAAAATATTTTTTAATTGATGAATATTATTTATTAATTATGTTTCATAAAATTTTATTTTTTATTTTTTATATTATATTAATTTAATAAAAATTGTTAATATATTAACCTCATTACCACCTCTTTGCACATATGGAGCAAAAATATTTTAAAATATTTTCAATTAATGAATATTATTTAATAATTATGTTTTTTCATTATCCCCCTTTACCCCTTTTTGCACCTATTACCCTTCTTTACCCCTGTAAACCCTCTTTGCCCTCCTTTACCCCTCTTTAGCCCCCCTTTACCCCTCTTACACCTATTACCTTTCTTTACCTCTCTAAACCATCTTTACCCCTCCTTATCCCCTTTACCCCTCGAAGCCCTCTTTACCCCTGTTTACGCCTCTAAACCCTTATTTACCCCTCTTTACCCCCTTTACCCCTCTTTGCACCTATTACCCTTATTTACCCCTCTTTACCCCCTTTACCCCTCTTTGCACCTATTACCCTTCTTTACCTCTCTAAACCCTCTTTACCCTTCTTTACCCTTCTTTACCTCTCTTTGCACCTATGGAGCAAAAATATTTTAAAATATTTTGTAATTGATGAATATTAGTTAATAATTATGTTTTATTATTTTTTTATTATATGGAATTAATAAAATTATCTATTCTAATAAAGTTGTAATATATTACCCCTCTTTACCCCCCTCTTTGCACTTACGCAGCAAAAATATTTTAAAATATTTTTTAGTTGATGAATATTATTTAATAATCATGTTTTATTCTTTTTTATATTATATGAATTTTATAAAATTGTTAATATATTACTCCTCTTTACCCCATCTTTGTACTATTTTTAATTGATAAAATATTATTTAATAATTATGTTTTATAAAATAAATTTTTTTTATTATATTGAATTTAATAAAAATTATTAATTTTAATAAAATTGTTAATATGTCAGGTTACCCGTGCTTATAGTTACCAAACAAGATCTTTTACACTTAGGGTCAGTTCTTACTTTACCAGTGCAATTACCAAATAATATAAGGGTAACGCCTGTTCAAGGGTGACCCCTACTCAGGGGTGATCCCTTTAAATTTTACTCCTCATCCAAACGCAACCTTTGTTCCCGTATCGGGGGTATACATTTGCACAGAAGAGTAAGTGCAAGATCCTGTACTCCAGATGCATATCTCCACCCTTCAACCAAATATGGTTTCTCCATTCTACTTCTCTCCCACATAATTTCCTTGCATATTTCTTCTTATCCTTCGTTGCAAATTTTTCTGGGACAAATGGAATGTATCCATTCCCAAGCAATGGAATGCCAATATGATCTAACACAAGCTGAGGTGTAACCAGATATGATTCCCCATTTTGGAATTCAATAGCAAAGCAATTTTCTTCCGGGAGAACCTTGTACGAGCAATACATTCTTTTGGCAACTCATGCATGAACTTTGCCACCCCATTCTAACAATTTCTCCCATCCCATTCGTTTGATATGGCGGAGGGCATTGCATTTAGCTAAGTCTTCTACACAGTTTTTGCTTTCGATGTTCAAGCTCTTGAATGCAGCATAGTTCACTAATGTTTTGAGTTGATGACCTTCCTCATCTCCATTTCTCCCTTGATCACCTTGATTTGCTTCATTTCTTCCATCATCTCCTTGAACTTCCTCTTCTTCATCATCATCCTCTTCTCCCTCACTATCATCCTCTTCTTCACCTATGTCTTCCTTTTCTTCTACATTCTCTTCCACTACATGTGTATCCTTTACAAATCTTTCTCATGTTGAGGTTGGGGCTGAGGATGGGAAGATGAGCCAGGTCTAGATACCCTAAGTTTAGTAGGACTCTCATAGGGTACATTTGAAGATGGTGTTTCCGCAAAACTCAGAGTAGATAGCCTAGGTTTTCGGGCAATTTCCTTCTCGAGATGAGTTTTGGACCTTTTGGAAGGAGGGGAGGATGCCTCCAAGTTATCCTCATTTGCCAGAGTCTCATAGTTGCTCGGGAGCTTCATCCTAGGCATAATTTCAATTGACAATCCACAAATAATACCGAAAACTCGAAGTAAGGAGGTTTAGGGGCTTACCGAACCGGAAAAAACGCTCCAAATCGTGAGACCTTGGAGTCCTCGCGTGAAAAAACACTTTTCCTAAGTGATTTCTTGGCACGATTATTGATGTGCAAATTTTACATTTATAATATCACAAGCGTACGAATCATTTATAGTATAGCGTTATGAGTGCGAGGTAGATCCCATAGAGAACAAGCAAAATATATGCACCAAAGTATATATGTTTGGAATCTATGTTTATATTATTATGTTTTCTAGAAAATAGAGAATTAAAATAAATCAAATCATAAAAATCAATCCTAGTCTCATAAATTTGACTCTAAGTTAATAAAATCTCTAATTTAAGATTCAAATCCAAAATTTAGAACATGAATTAAATATGATTAAATTAATGGATCAATGTAGAATTTTTGGTTAATCTCACACCTAAGTTCAAGAAAGCAAAATTAAAGTTTATTTAAATTAGATCTCAAACTATTTAACCCATCTTGAAGGAGTGGATTGAATACATGAAATAAAATAAAAAACTATTAGAATACATGATAAACAAAATAAAGAATTTAAAAGAATTAAAATAATTAAAATACATCATACATACAAAAGAACTAATATAACTAAAGAGAGGAAATAAGTTTTCAAATAAAATAAATGACAGAATATAAAAATGCATAATTTAAAGGTGGTTGTGGAATTATTCTCTCATCGTCCAAAATAAATAAATAAATAAGAAATCTAGATTTGAGATTCAACGCATAGAATTCAAAATCAATTTACACCATTTAATTAAAATTCATAAACTTTGATTTAATTAAAGTCTAGTTATTAGATTTAACATTTATAACCTAAGCCCTTAATTAATCAAATAATACAAAATTAAAATTAAAAGAAAGCATAAAGAAATCTTGATTAATTGGACTTTTCAAGGTTCTAAAATGGATCTCTCTTATTCATTTCATGAAAGAATTATATACAAGGTATGGAAAAACAATTAAAAAGACATCTAAAAATTGAATTTACATTGATAGCTCACTTGTGAAATTGGCATGAAGCTCTGTGTCTTTAGTTCTTCAAGGTGTCATCTCCAATCTCAGGTCCTCTTGAGCTCCAGGTCGAATTCAATTTTCACCATGGTCGAATGGGGTATTTAGAAGCTCAAGGAATGGACGGATGGTGGAGATTAAATCTAACTTTAAGTTATTGGATAAAAGGATGGGATTTAATCTAATGGAATATGGGTGGTTGGGATTTTAATTTGCAAAACTAGGGTTGCACAGTGATACACACGAATTTGGTGTGTATGGTGGCTTGGGATGCAAGGTAACTTGGTGAGAAAGAAAGGGAATTGGAGAGAAAATTGGGCATGGTTGAATTTGGCTATGTGGTTTAGGGTTTTGGGTTGTGCAATACATGAATGGCTAGAATTAAATGTTAAGATGGATGGATGGATGAGATGATGAGATGATGTTGACAGATATAGAGGTGGAATTCGAATGGAGTGGAGAGGAGATAGAGAAAAATCGTGTATGGCTATTTTGGATTTGATTGGGAGACAAGATAAGATATAGGTGGTGTGGAGATAAGGTGGAGTGCATTGGAGAGGAATTCTAGGGATTTTCCACTAAGTGCATGCGCATGAAGGCTTCTAGATTGTGTGTCCATCTTGTGATGCAATGTAATATGCGCATGAATGCTAAAATGTAGTATTTGTGCATTAGATTTAGGGTTTATGAATGGATGGCTATGATTGATTGGCCTAGATCTAATGGCTTTGATGAGTGATGGGTAATCTAAATGGATGAATAGTTAGGCAATGCATGAACGATCGTATTCCTAAAGTTCATCTATATGATGGATGGTTTGAATGACCTAGATCCAAACATGATGTATGAATGAGTTGGATTGAATAGAAGGCTCTAGGGTTTACCTAATTTGTTGAATGCAAATGGATGGATTAGATGGAATGCATGAAATGAATGGTTTGGATTGATGCATGATTAAATGGATGGTGGATATTAATGCAGGATGAAATTAATGGTTTAGATTGAATGGGTAGGAAGGGTTTTGGATATGGGCTTAGGTGGATTTGGACTTAGGTGGCTTGGGTTTGCTGGACTTGAATTCACATTGGCCTGGCCCACAATGGAGAATGCACATGGAGTGCTTGGGCTGGCCTAATGTTTGGCATTTGGAGCAAAGCTTGGCCCATTTGCAATGGATTTCTGGTCCATGGATCTTGATTTCAAACTCTTGGCCTCTTTAATTGCAAACTTTCTTTCTTAAAATTTAATAATTAATCAAGCCACTTAAAAATCTAAATATTGAATTAATCCAGACTCTCATAAACAAATCCAGATTAACCAATTTGCATTTAAAATCCTAGAAATGTCATGATTTAATTATAAAATTTTAAATCTTCAAGTTTAAGCTCTCTTCAGGCAATTATCCACTGTTTTATGATGATTTCCTGTTTTACCCTGAATTTTCCTATAAAACTAAAATAAATCATTAAATGCATCTTATATACACAAAATCAAGGCTAATTAACTTAAATATCAGGGGTAAAAATGTAATATTTCAAGTCTCAACAAATACCGCCAACTTAAACTTTGCTAGTCCTCGAGCAAACCTAAAATTAAAAATTCTAAAAAGATCAAAACCTAATCTAATCCTAAAATGCTAAACTGAACTTAAAGCTAAACCTAAAATTTTATTTCTAGACTAAATCTAAAGCTACACCACTTTCGCTAGTACTCTCGATTGCATTTAGCATATGCAACAAGCCTTTAAACCCATAGGTTACCCCTAGTGGACAAGTAATAGTCTCGCGAGGTCTTGCCTTGATGATACTCACAAACATCAAAATTGTCTAATCTTAGTTTCAGATTCGGCAAAAACAAGTCCATTAAAATCTAGATGTCATACGATTCCAAAATTCATTTTACAAAGTTTATATATGGAGTGTAATGTGTGCTTAGCCAATATTAAAATGATTTTCTTTTCCAAATAATCAAATGTTTTGTAACGACCTTCAAAAAATGCGCTTTGACTTCAAACCTCACTAGATATCTCTCAGGAAGACTAACGCTCAGAGGTTCGGGTTATTTTCTCTCAAGGTATATATGAGCGGAGTTTATGTATTCAAATTCAAAATATCTCACATATGTTTAGAAAGACGACACAGTTCAAATACTCCACATGAAATACTCTATTAAACTTAAGATCAATAGGACTTCTTATAGGACGACGCTTGGCTTGGGATAGGGTCAAATCAAAGAAGGATAAAAAGACTCTAAAAATAATTATTTTGAACAGAAAAGCCAGAGGTCTTCAAAATGCAAGACGGGATATATTTTCCTCTATTTTTCTTTTCAGCACTTTTCAAAATATTCATCTTTCTTTCTTTTCTACTCTTTTCTTTTTTCACATCCTTTCTTTGATGTCTCGATGTTCCTTTTTTTTTTTTCCTTTTAAGTGCCTATTTTTTTTAGAGTACCTTCCCAATATTTGTCCTCTCTAACATTTTTTGATATCTTAGAATAGGTTATAGATAATTTTATGAGGCTCACACTGCATAATCGGAGTTGGGTACGGTAAACATGGCTAAACAATAAAATAGGCTGATTTTTTCAATAAGGCTCAACTTGGGAACTATCGGGAAAAAATGACCAAAATAGGTAGGTATGAAGGCTCAAACGATCCAAAAATGGCTTAAATCATATTCTAAGTATCATACAGTGATTTCCTTATTTTAAATAAATTTTGAAAAATTTCAAATGTACTAACTCAAATTTGATGGCGTTCTAAGTAATAGACCAAAATTGAAGAATAATGAGATCCACAATGACTTGGTGCACTTAAGAAAGAACAATGGATTTGTAAAGACCTGACTTGAAAAATCTAGGCTTAGGGCTTGGCTTAGCAAGAAATTGTCCGCTTTGGGCCCACACGTGCGCACGTTCACGCACGAGCCCGTACGAGTTTGGATTGGGGCCTGGCCCAACTGCTAGGCCCCAAAATGCATCTTGTTGAGTGAGGAGGGGCTGCCACTTATAAACTCCAAGCGGAAATCCCTCACTTCCATTGTGGGACTCTTTTCTTCACAGTCTACCGCATTCCCACTCACACACCTTCACTTGGGCCAGCCTTTATCGGACTCGGTCGTCTGGGCTGGGTCAGGGTCTCACAATCCACCCCCTAAGTCCTAATCCGTCCTCGGCTCAACCCAATGAAATCAAGTGGAAAGCAGTAGGCCCACACAGTCCAAGTGCTGAACTTGGCTCTGATACCATTTGTAAAGACCCGACTAGAAAAATCTGGGTTAGGGCTTGGCTCAGGAAGAAACTGTCCACTTTGGGTCCACACGTGTGCACGCACACGCGTGAGCCCACACGGGTTTGGATTGGGGCCTTGCCCAACTAGTAGGCCCCAAAACGCGTCTTGCTGAGTGAGGAGGGGCTGCCACTTATAAACTCCAAGAGGAAATCCCTCACTTTTGATGTGGGACTCTTTTCTTCCCACTCTACCGCACTCCCATTCGCACACCTTGACTTGGGATGGCCCTTATTGGACTCGGTCGTCTAGACCTGGTGAGGGTCTTATAGGATTGACTTAAATCCCTTAGAAAAATGGATTGGCTCTAAAGCTTACTAGGTTAAGTCTCCACTAGTATTCCTCCGCTGATTACTAGACTTGTGAAAGTTTTTCTTTTTCGAACTAAATTAAATATGGCTATGTTCAAATTGTTCATAATATAAATTCTATAAAAATCCTCTCGGAAAAATATAATATAAATTTTTTTATTTGCCTATTAATGCTGAAAAGTCACTTAGAATCAACAATTTTTTTTTCTTTCAAGGGGTAGCCTCAGTCATCACTTACTCTTCCCTTGATTGAATTTTTTTTTTTTTTGGACTCATTGACATCGAACTCAAAAATATTAACACAATATATTTTTTTTTTTGTGAAAGGCAGCCTCAGTTATTGTTTGTAAGCTTACTCTTCCTTTGACTTTTTTAATAGGGGTCTCGGTTCTTTCGAACTTACTCTCTCCCTACAAATTTTTTAGACTCACGAAAACGACTAACAAAAACTTTTATTGTAATCAATCTTTTTATTTGACTCAACTAGTGTATACTCTTTTAATACCCACAAACTTAAATTTGACATTTTCCTCAATGTTTCTTAATCCACAATGATCAGGTGCAAATCATTTTTTTTTTTTTTGGAACAGTGTTAATTAGGGTTCAGATGTAAAAAGGGTTCACTCACAACTAACTCACTATAAATCCTAAACTGACTCTAGACTAACTAAATCTTATAAGAATCTTGTAATGGATGCAAACTCTAATATTTTTGCACACATTTTACAACCTAGTCCTTTTTTAGTGAGTTCCATGCGATTGCGAAGATGGTGGTGATCAATGTGCTTAAGTGAGTACAAGACATCATAGGCTAAATATTTCTTTCAATAAAGATTTTTTCCTTTTGGCACAAAGAAAACCCATGGATCATTAGGGTTGTTAGCCATGATAGTCGCTTATTTAATTTCTACATGAACGCTCAACTTGTCATCTTCCCCAGCTAGACTCTCACTACTTCGCGTGAAACTCTCGGGATTTGATGAAACCGACATGACTTCACAAACCCTACTGTGTTTCGAAATAGATTGATGACTAAATTGGATTCCACCAATTGGGACCTAACTCTAACTAATCGCTTAGTTGAATCACGCCTCCATGAACTCATGTTCACTCAAACAAGACCACACAAGACAAAACAAATTCAAACAAAATAAATGACCTAAAACTAAAAATAAAAACCTAAACTAACCTAGGACTCGAGAATGCTCCTAATCTTTTCTCTAAAAATTCTAAATCTCCAAATAGGAGTTTAACCTCAATCATGGTCAGGTATGTAACGCCCCGCCCTTTTTCACTCTCCGAAAATCAGAGTCTATTTTTTTTTTTTTGAATAGAAGAGTGAGAGAGAGAGGAACGCCACGACGCGAGCTAAGTCCGAGCTTCCAAAGCCCGACCCTTAACTGGCCAACCATACGTGTGCGTGGACCAAGTCCACTAAAACGGTTCACACGTACTCAAGTTAAACATGCGGAATAAATCATAGATGCGGAAATATAATAGAATAATAATTCTATTCCATTTTAGATAGCAAGGAGGTCCATCACTTAATAATAATTATCTTGAGTTAAAATATCCAAAATTAACATTCCAAACCATAGCAAATAATCTACGTTATTACAGTCCCGAATGCTAGTTACTCAAATTACACTGTCCATGAATAACTCAAATAAAACGAAACTAAAACATCCAAGCTCCTAAGCTTGGATCCGATTTCGTTCCTCGTTCTGTCCATTTCCTGTGTCATCAACTAAGGTAGAAGTAGGGCGTTAGACGACGCGCTCAGTAGGTACTCCAAGTAGGGTCAAACACATGGGTTAGTATAAAAATCCAGATATAGTACATCACATCGTATTTGTAAAGCATCGTATCTAAAACAGTGTATGATAATAGAGATCCAATCATACAGATAAAAACTAGAAACATTGCATGATAACAGAGATCATAATCATGCTGATTCAATGCCATGCCATGGGTCTCATATGCCATGAGTCCCACCCATCATCCATATCACAAACACATAGATCCTCTTGATGGAAAACTCCTCATCAAGGTCTTCCTCTTGATGGAAAACTCCTCATCAAGGTATCCCCTTGATGGAAACTCCTCATCAAGCTCACGAATGCCTTACGGATGCCCCGGCGGAGCGTGGACTACGGTTACCTCTTGATGGATAATGCACACCAAGGTACCCCCACGAACGTCTTACAGACACCCCGACAAAGTGTAGATCTCCGGTTACATTTCATCCCTCCCATGCCATGCATGAGATGCAAGTGCAACATGCTATGTGAAAATACAAACCATAGCATTAAAAATCTCATATTTGAAACATATCATTTATACAACATAACTCATCAAAATAGAAATTAAAACCATCATACATATCCCATGGTATCAATGAGGTAGGAATCCTATCAATGGCCAACTTATGTGTCCTTGCGTTTTTGTTCGTAACCGCTTACCGATCGCGTCAAGCAAATCGTACACCGCTTGTGAGGTCCCGTTACCTTATTACATTTTACACATACATAAATTAATTTGGTGATCCATTTAATCCATAAAATAACCAAATTAATTATTCCAATTGATTTAATCCATGCCCTTCATCCTTCCAATTTAGCCTAACCATTTGGAAAATCATATAAATATTTCATTTATAAAATCAGCTGGTTACCCGCTGCCCATTATCCACTATCCACTGTCCACTGTCCACTGTCCACCATCCACTGTCCCCCCTCGACTAGTGGGGTTTGGCCATATCTTAGGGCTGAAATATGCTTAAGTCCACATTCACCCATGAGTGCGGTTCGGCCGTACAACATGGGTCCAAGATCATTTAAATAAATATGGGTCCAAGATCATTCCCTCTTTTGATTCATTAACCAATCACACCTAAGTTAATCATTTAACAACCCTAAGTCCACCCAAACATTCCCCATGGGGTTCGGCCATGGTGCCATACACCATGGCCAAACCCGTGGTCCATCATTTTAATCACATTTCCATCTTAGCCATCATTCTATCCATAGCTAATCACTTAGCTTATTTACATATGACTTAAGTCCCAAGAGTGATCCATACATGATTCATTAATCATAACATAAAACCCTAGTAGATCCCTCCATTCCTTGGCTTGATCATTCATTCATTTAAATCATACATGGATCTACCAAATGATTCATCCATGGTCCATAATTGGTTCACGAGGTTTGGCCATACACCATGGCCGAACCCATGATGTCTCATCTCCATTTTCTTCTTTAAATCATTTACAATCTTAGGTTCATAAACAAGTCCCTCCATAGGGGGGGGGGGGGGGGGGGGCGTGTTTAATCATACACTTAGATTCATCATTTAAACCATCCTCTACCATATTTAAAACCCATTAAAATTACCAACATTCCCCCATCATTTTTACGGTCCAAAAATATAAGTCCATTAATATCTTTCCATGGGGTTCGGCCATGGTAGTCCATGGTTCTTCATCATTATAACATTTGATACCATTTAAAAATATCAATAACATTCCTCCATTATTTCCTTCATTTAAAACCTTTTAAAATCATTGACATACATTCATTTTAAAACCTTTTAAAATCCTTAACACCTTTCCATGAGGTTCGGCCATACAACATGGCCGAACCTTATGGTTCATCATTTCCATTTAAAAATCATACATCTAATATTTAATCCTTTGATAGGGTTCGGCCTTGCATCATGGCCGAACCTCATCCATCCTTTTCTGTTGTCCTTGATGGTTCTCATACATATAACTTAGGGTTTGGCCATGCAAGGGCCAAACCATGATCCTTGAACATTCACCATTTCCTATTTATTAAAATCTTATCAAGTACTTACCGATTCCGCGACTCCTCCGGTTTCTTTCACTCCTTCTTGCCCCTCCACTCTTTTCCTTCCTTAGTCTTTCTTCTTTCTTCGTCCCTGATCCTTGGCCGAGAGTGAGCTTGAGAGATCTTGGGATGAAAACCCAAAGAGAGGGTTCGGCCAAAGAGTGTAGGTTTGAGAGAGGGAGAGGAGCTTGAGATAGAAAACTCTAAGTCCTTTCTCCTTTGTCAATGAGAGTGGTCGGCCTTGAGTGAGAGGGAGAGAGTGAGATGAAAACCAAGTCTTGTCTTGTTCAATGAGAGTGGTGTCTTTTGGTTAGCGCCCTTTTGTAACTCCCATGCCTCTTCACCTCCCCATTGATACTTACTTTGAGGGTTTCATCCCATGAGATGAAACTCCCAACCTTATGCCCTTTGGGTTTCCATCATGAGATGGAAACCCTCCATATCCCAACGTGTAGCCTTGAATAACTTTGTGTAACAACCAAAACTCTGCAACTTCCTCATAATGACGGTGTCTTCCCAACTGTTCCTTGGCTTGGCCAAGACACCACTTGAGATGGAACACCCTTCCATCTTCCAACGTGTAGCCTTTGGATATGGCTTGTGTAACAACAAAATCTTTCACCTCCCTCATTAATGATCCATTTGGAGCTTCATCCCATGAGATGAAACTCCTACCTCCAACGTGTTAACACCTTAGGTTTGATCTTATAAGATGTAATCCTCCATCTTCCCACTCCACTCACTTAAAATAAAAGTCCCATTGACTTCCCATTCAACTCATCTCTTTAACTCAACTCATATCTTTAATCCAACTCATTTAACTCACTTAAAATCAAGTCAATTACTTGATTCCATTTCCAATTTAATTCAGCCACACTTTAATTAAGCTTGAACTCATTTGGTGGCCAACCAAGTCAATCATGACCCATGGGTCCCAATTGGGCATTTGACCCAATTGACAACCTTGACCCAATTAAATAAATCTTACCCATTTATTTCAAGTGAAGCTTATCCATAATCCGTTGGGTCTTAATTGGGCAATTGACCAAACACCTTACCCATCTAAGGTCTATTTCCATTAATTAACAAATTAAATGGACAATTTCCATATATATGCATAACTTAAAAATCCGGGGTGTTACAATACAACCCTCTTTTGAAAATTTTCGTCCCGAAAATCAAGCGAAGTAGGGTTTCAAACAGATTATATAAATAGCTTACGGTGAGTTTTTCTCATCTCCGATTCAAGTTCCCTTTAATCTCCTTTTAATTTATAAATCTTGTCAAGTACCACATAATTACATCAAAATCACTCATATTAACCTATGAGTTTCATTCTCGCAGAATTTACTCTGTCTCATGTTATCTCTTTTTCTCGTGAGCCAATTTGCAATCTCACGTAGATCAATGTACTCTGTTTCACTTTACCTGCTACCAAGATATTTTTCATACGTACTCGCTCAATACGTTCATTCATCTACTCTCTATGTGAGGTTAGTGATGACCTTGCCCCTCATTGAAAATTTGTTAGTGAGGCAGCCTGCCAATGCGAGCCTATGCTCAAGGCTTTAGCTGATTCCATTTTAACTAGGTTTCTCGCTGCACTCTCTTGGAGCTCCATCGGCTAACTACAGAGTCAGCTGGCCAGTCTAACTCGACAGTCGTCCATAGCTTCCCATTCGAGTTTCACTAGACTCTTATCTTTTCCACTAAGTACATCTCCAAAATTAAGCATATCTTCATTTGCACATAAGTCACTATGTGACTAACACCTTTTGTTCAAAACTTCTACGATACCGAGTATCTCTCAACACTAACTTTCATGTGATACAAGTCGTAATACGACTAAAACCTTTTTCTTATAACGTGGAATGTAGATCGAAACATGTCCCAATCGTTAGAACAATACGTCATCTATGGGACCAATGGGTCCATCACACTACCAACATGTCTACCATGGTACCGATACTTGGCATCAATCCAAACCACCATGGGAACCATCATCCACGGTTATACACATCCATCCCTGGTATCACTCTATCATTGAGTATCATCTATCCATGGTTAATAATCATCCATGAAAAATAATCCTTCCATGGGCATAATCCATCCTTTGGCATAATTAACCCATGGCACATCATCTACCATGAGATATTCTATCCGTAGGAACAACACTTGAATGAATCACTACATGACTGTGGCAACAATATCAGATCATAAATATATCCTGACCCCTAGAAAGACTAGGGCCCATGACTTACTAAGCGGAAGACCCACGTCCAACGTGATCAAGTGTACCTCACTCTGCATCCCTTCACCCCAAGGGTGATTCAGTCAAGCTCTAAGGCGGTCGAACCGCGTCTAACGAAGCTAGCACTACCCCCATGGGGTAAAGTAGTATCTAGCTCTGCGTATCAATGCACATCAAGTGTGCGAAATAGCCGGGAGAGCGCCCTCCAGCGCGTAGGATGTGAGGGACCCAATCCTCAATGGCAACCCTACGGGACCAAGTCTCCGTATGTTCATATCGAGGCTCCCACGGTATCAATCATCAATTTCACGTGAGGGACGCACCCATACCATGTTTCAATGTAATCAAGTGACCTCGTCATATACATCTCAGTGACAAATTCCTCATAAACTCTTAAGGTTGCATACTTTACTAAAATTAATTCAAACTTACATCATAATACAAGGGTTGGTAGGGTTAGGAAAAATCCTTCAACGAATAAAATGTACCCACAACCCTTACAAAATCTCCCCTTTCCTCGACATTTTCTTACCATCTCTTAGCCTAACCTTCCGTAGAAGACCCTGTATCATCACCAAAATCGAAGAAGTTGTCAGGGCATGTCGTCGACGTGTGCCCCAACACTCCACAAGTCAGGCAGGGTATTATTCCCAGTCCCCCAATATAAGGACAGTTAGTCCTCTCCTTCCCATGCCTGTAAAGTCCACAAACAGGGCAAATAACCTCAAGGGGGTAGGGGCAAAAAGTATAGTTGTGCCCCTCCTGGTTGTACAATTCGCACATATACCTGGTGAGCCTATCTCCCCTACGGATTCTCCTATCATTGGGATATCTCCCATATTCTCTTGTAGAAAAGGGGCTGTAATCATTTCGACATCCTCGGGTGATCCTACTTGGCCGTTTTCGTTAACTCCTATAGCGTAGTCTGGCCTGCTGGAGTTGTTGGAAGAAGAAACCAGATCTATAGGATAGCTAGGGTTCCTTTGTCCCACAACTCTGTATACTTTATGTTGCTCGACATATTTGTATCACAACAACAGAAGCATATCAATGATAACCGCAGTTCTAATCAAACTAATCTTTGTTTTGCGGAATTTCCCTATGTATCACATAATTTTGCTTATTTTGGGGAAATTCTTGATGTTCCTTGTTTTGGGGAAATTGCCAAATAAGCGCTCTTTGTATTTCTTTGTTTTTGGGGAAACTTCCTAAGTATCAAGCATTGTTTCTCATTTTGGGGAAATCGGGGAAATATCTCCTATTTTGTTATGTTTGATAAATCCAATTTATAGTGATTGTACTTCCTTTGCTATCATTCCTTTTTCATCAAGTGTTCTCAGATTGAATGTTTCAGTCTGAGTCTATTGAAGTAAATTAATCCGGCCCCCGTGCAGCGGACTCCGAAGAGTCGGTCAGTTGGGATTCTTATCTGTCAGTCAGACATGATATTGTCTTATTCTTACTTCGAAAGATTCAACCTTCCCGTTTCGCTCTGACATCAACTGTAACGCCCCGCTCTCTCTCACTCTTTTATTTAAAAAAAAAAAAATAGACTCTGATTTTCGGCTAGTGAAAAAGGCGGGGCGTTACAAGGTAAGTTCCTAGGTAAGTGGAGGAACACTTGGCAATCTGCTTATATTCCACTTATCGTTAGGTTGTTTACACCTCGGTGACAAAACTAATCCTACACCATGTTTGAAGAAAAACTAATATTGGTTATTTAAAATTAATTGATTGAAAGAGTGTCCTAATGAGCATGAAAAATCCTAAAACTAACCAATGGTTCCTAAGTTGATTTTATTTTAAAGTGCATTGTTGAGCATTGAAATATTACATTTTTACCCCTGATTATTGGGTCAGTTAATCCTCAATTTTGTATATAATGACGTGTTTAATGTAGTTTGTCAGTTTTGTAGTAAAAAATGGAAAGTTTAGGAAAATCAAGCTAAAACAGCAAATGATTGCAAGTTTAGAGCTTTAAAGAGAATACCTAAGAATATTATTATTATTTTATGTCACTTTCTAGGATTTTCATGTAAATTAATTAATCTAGATCCAATTATGAGAGTCAAAGATTAATTAAAGTGACTGAATAATTATTTAACTCTAGAGGTTAAAAGTTGCAATCCAAGTGCGAAAGCCTGAATTTCAAGTCATTGGGCCAAGACTCAGTTCAAATGGGCCAAGTTATGCTCCACAAAGCTTCAATGGGCCAAGCCACATGCAAGCCCATGCGCATTCCACACGTTGGGCCAGGCAGTGTGCAAGCTTAGTCCAACTAAGGCCCAAGCTCTGAAATCCAATTCAAATGGGCTTGAGTTTAGGTGTAGATCCAAATCCAAAGCCAAAGTCCCAATGAACTCCATGCTCCATGTCTGAATTTCACCTAAGTCCAACCCAACTACCTATGTCCAAAACCCATAACCCAACTTCACATCCACACCATCCAACTTCCATCTTAGATCTTAACCCTCCATCTCAGATACCAAATTAGGTTAAACCTCACACTCCACCATTAAATCTAACCCATCCATTCATCTACCATTAGATCTAGGTCATCCATCATCATCATGATCATCTTAACCTTAGATTAGTATTCATTCATGCATCACCTATAAATCTTTGCATTCATTTCATGCATTGATCATCTTAGCCATTAGATATTAGGTAATCCAATCACATCCATTCATTAATCTCTTAGAAACCCTAGAGCCTCCACATGCATCCATCACATACATATATCATCTTGAAATTAGATCATGCATTTCATCATCTCCCTAGGATCAACCTTTGAATCGAAACCCTCCATCAATCATCATCCATTTCTTATATTTGTTTTACCCAAAATATCTTAGAGCTATTAGATCAAAACCCCATTTAATCTAAGCCCTCCAGTCATAAAACCCTAAACAATGAACAACTTGTGGTTGAAGCTACCCTCCTTGCTCATTTTTCACATCATCATCCCCATGATTTTTTGCAACCTAAAACCTCTCCATGCACTTAGACCAAAAAACATCTAGATACATTCCTAAGATCCCAACACACCTCATCATCCCAATCTTCCATGTCATACACGATTTTGCACAACTCCATCCCTCCATTCGAATTTCATGAAGTCACTTCTTAGCCACATCACCTGCTTATCATCCAACCATCCATCCATTTAAACTATTAATCTCATCCATTCATTCATCATCTCATTGCACAAACCCTAAAACTACATAGCAAATTCGAATTTCCCATTGCCAATCCAAATCCTAATTTGTCTCCTAATCTCCTATATTCCCTCCACTTTGACTTAGCCACCAAGGAAAGCCACACCAAATTTGTGTGACTCCTTGTGAAACCCTAAAATCCAAACTTAAATCTCCATCATCCATTCCCAATTAGATCCAATCCAGTCCCTTGATTTCCCAACTTAAAACTTGATTTAATCCAAGCCATCCATCTCTTTTCAAAACCTATAAATACCCCATTACCCAAGAGGTAAAATTGGAATTTGACCTGGACCTTGAGAGGACCAAGGCTTGGGAGAAAAGACAAGAAGACAGGAGCACCATTCGAATTTACAAGTGAGAGTTGTAGATTTTTATTTTTATGTTGTCTTCTTGTATTTAATTTATAAGTGCCTGTACTGAATTCTTCCATGAAATAAATACAAAGCATCCATCTAGAATCCTGAAACATCCAAGTTCTATAATTCTTTTCTGATTATTTTGCTTTTAATTTGAAGTTTGCAACTTTTGTATCTTTAATTAAACATGAGCAAATGCAATAGTTAGGATCTTGATTGTAAATGTTGAATCTTGATTACTAAGGTTTAATTAATTAAATTAAAAGTTGTGAATCTTTTCTTTATTAGTGAGTATGAATTGCATTTCAGATCTTCACGTGAATTTCAGATCTAGGGTTTGTATTTGTTTATACGTTTTGGGTGATGAGCAATCTATTCCAAACAACCATCTTTTACGTTACTGCACTTTTATTTTCAGTCATTTATTTTCTTGAAATTTAATATTCTATCTTTTAATCATGTTAGATTCTATGTTTGTTGTATAATTTTTATTCTAACCTAAGTCTTATATGTTTTATTCTTTTAAAATTCTTTAAATTCATGTCATTCTTTTATTCTTTTAATTCTTTGAAATTATACTCTTTCTCTCTCAAAATTCATTTAATTAAAGATTGGAGATGTGGTATTTTAATCTTATAACTTGTAATTTTGACTATGATTAAGATTATCATTTAATTCACCATTTTAATTCAAGGAAAATTAATTCACACATCTTATTTGCTGATTTTCCAAGTTAAATGATGACTCATATAAATGTTCTACTTGAAAATAATTCTTTTTAAAGGAACACAAACTTAATTTTAATTCATATATTTTGAGATTTTCCTTTGGGTTCGACCTCGCACTCAATCGCTATACTATACATGGTTCGTGCGCTTACAAGATTTACAAATTTAAAACATCAACAAGTTTTTGGCACCGTTGCCGGGGAAACTCAGAAAATTAAATTGTGTTCTCTTTAAAAATTAATTAATTTTAGGAAAAATGTTATTTTTAGAAAGTTACATTTTTGGCAACTCTTTAAAAATGGAAATTTTTTCTATTTTGGAAAGTTCCCTTAAATAATAAATTCTTGAAAATCTCAATAATTTGAATCAATTTATTTTTGGAAAAAATCTATTTTCTATTTTTGGTAATTGATCTATTTTTGAAAACCTTCCAATTTTAGCAAAATTTCCAAACTTAGAGCTTTTCTAAAATTTTAGAACTTTTATCTAACTTAAGAAATCTTTAAAATAAGATGTCAAATCTTGGGAATGATGGAATAAATTTTTAATTTGGTGAACTTTGATTTAATTTCCATAATCTTAGCATATTTTAAAATTGTTGTTTATAGATTGTAAATATTGCATCTCCTTATTTAATTGTAGTTATAGGAAATCATCATTTAGATTAGGTTTCATGCATTATTTATGAGAGTCAGAATCTTCACTTTGTTTTGTGGTATTTCATTGTACAGGGATTTTGAATTGCACAATAAAAAATTCTGGCAGGAAATGTAACTCCCCGCCCTTTTTCACTCGCTTTTTCCCGTAAATTCATAGTAATTTTTTTTAATTATTATTACAGAGTAGAGTGATAGAGCGCGGGACGTCACGACGCGAGGTAAGTCCGAACTTCCGAAGTTCGACCCTTAACTAGCCAACCCTACGTGTGCATGGACTCAGTCCACTAAAATGGTTCACACATAGCAATATCAACTTGAGGAATAAGAATCATAACCTACGGAATCATAACATCAAAATGCGGAAACATAATAGAACCAAGTTCTATTCCAATTCAAATAGCAAAGTACGTCAAGTCCTTGTCCATAATTAAAAAATCGTAATTATCAAATAAATCATTTGACCATCTAAGTTATTACATTCCGAAACTAGTTACTCAATTACAAGTCCATTAGTAATTTTATTCAAAACATATAAAATAAATCTTCCAAGCTCCTATGCCTGGTCCGTCTTACGGTCATCGTTTCCCTGATTACCTGCATCATCAACTAGGGTAGAAGTAGGGCGTTAGAACAACGCGCCCAGTTGGTATTCCAGTTACGGCTAACACATGGTTAGTACAAAACATATATTATAACATAATATATAAAACCAGGTAAAATCCATGCCATGTAATGATGACAAATATGCAATGAGTCTCACCCATCACATGTACATAAATGTACCCACCACATAGGTCTTCCGGACGCCCCGGCGGAGTGTGGACCCTCCGAAAACTTCTTAATGGAAATCACATCAAGGTATTGCACATAGGTTTTTTGGACCCCTCGACGGAGTGTGACCCCTCCGGTTATAAATCCTCCACCCCATGCCATGCATGAGATGCCAATGAAACACATGCTATTTTATAACATAAACATAGCATTTCAAAATCATACTTTAAAACTCATGCTCTTTCCTCATATAAACAAAGCATATAAAATCAACCTTTGAAATATAATCAATACATGCTATTTACAACATGAACATAGCATTTAAAATCCATAATAAAGCATATTCTTTGAAACATATTTTTTATCAAACATAAGATAAAACAAAGTACATAATCCATGGTTTCAAAGAGCTGGAATCCTACTAAAGACTGTTCACGAGTCCTTGCGTTTCCGTCCAAGATTCGATCACCGATCGTGCACCGCTTACGAGATCCCGTTACCTTATAATGTAATGATAAATCAACACCAAGTCCCACTTGATTACAAGGTTCTAAGTCCATAAACAAAACCCCATGGGGTTTGGCCATACACCATGGCCGAACCCATGGCTTACCATTTTTACACCTATTTACGAAAATGTCATTGTTCAAAACCATAGCCCTTTTCCTTTGCTTAGGTTCTAAATCATCTATACATATTTCTTTTAATCCAAATCACATAGTCCATAAAAATAATTCATGGTGTTCGGCCAAACACCATGGCCGAACCCAATGTCCAATATTCTTACATATTTACTAAAATGCCATTAGTTCCCTAATTCATTTTAATCAATTAAAGTCATAATGCAATTGGTTGGGTTCGGCCACACACCATGGCCGAACCTCACCCTTATTTTCCATCCTTTCAATCTGATGATCAAACATAACCAGCCTTTTCAAATTATGAACCCTCTATCAAAATCATTAACCATAGATTTAATTCATGGGGTTCGGCCATGCACATGGCCAAACCCATGATGTCCAATTTTTCCATTAATATTACTTCGCATAATTAGATGTTTCCTATAATAATCTCCACCCTTCCATAATTAAGTTCCAACCTTCCATAAATGGAAACTGTCTAAGAATAGAAAACTCCTTTCCAAAATTGGAGTGCTTTCCAATTTAGCCACCCCTTCCATACATGGAAGCTTTCTAAATTTAGCAACCTTCTTTCCAAAATTATAAGGTTTCCTATTTTAATCTCCATTCCAAAACTAGAAGCTTTCTAATTTAGCCAACTCTCTCCAAAAATAGAAACTTCCAAAATTAGTAACCTTCCTTCCATATTTAGATTGCTTTCCAAATTTAGCAACCATTTTCCATACTTGAATGCTTTCTAATTTTAGCAACTCTTTCCATGATTGAAAGCTTTCTATAATTATTCTCATCTTTCCATAATTGAAATAGTTTCCTTAATTAAACTTTAGTGGGGTTTGGCCATGCACCATGGCTGAACCTCACCCATAGAAACAATTCATTATCATTCACTTAAACAAGAACCCATATCTTTTTATTTAATCAATCAACCAACATCTAATAAAAATTCCTTAATAAATTATATCCTTAAATAACCTCATGGGGTTCGGCCATACATCATGGCCGAACGCATGATCCTCCCAATTTCCATTTTAAACTCTTTTAAAAAACCATATAATTCTCCATGGTTTTTATCATTCGAATTTCCCATAACTCTTATTTAAAATCCACCATTAATCTTCCATCAAAATATAACCCATGTCCTTTAAATTTAATAAATCAGTCCTCATGATTTAATGTCCAAGAACCTCAAATCCATATAAATATTTGGTGGGTTCGGCCATATACCATGGCCGAACCTCACTTATTATTTTCTATTCTAATGATCAATCCTATCAACCTTTCCAAATTATCATGATCATCTTTGATCTTGTTCCAGGGTTTTCAATATTCATAAACCAACAAAACAAATCATATCTTTCCATTAAATCATTGAACCAATCTATCATCTTCTTCCATGGGGTTCGGCCAAAAACCATGGCCGAAACCTATGGTTCTTTTTGTTTCAAAATAAAATTATTGCATTAAGCTACTAACCTCTTTTCAATTCCTTGCTCTTCTAATCTTTCTCCCTTCTTCTTAATTTTTCTCCAAACAAGAACTCCTTCATGTTGCTGCCCTTTCTTCTCTTGCTCTTGGCGTGAGAGAGGATAAAAGATTGAAAGAGATAGAGAGATAACAATTCGGCAATATAAGAGGTGTAAAAACCATGACCCCTTGTGTTACCTCTCTTATATTAAGCTTCCCTTGGTCCATTATTAGAATGTTCTTAATATAATCTTGCCCCCTCCTTTAGCCGTGTGACCTCCTTGCCATTTAACCATTGCCGACCTCCCTTGCTTTATTAAGAACCTTCCCTTAATCCTCTCTCTATTTAAATTAGATAATTTCCTTGGCTACCAATCCATGCGCATAATTTATATATTAACATCCAAAATTCAGCCATGCTAAATCTTTTAATTATTTAATAGATATCTCATCCCTTTTTAAATATTCTAGCATATCATTGTGGATTTAGAATCCCACATATCTCTCATGCGCATAATCTATGGATTTCACATTCAAAATTAGGCCAAGACAATCTTTTATTAAATTTTTGATAAAACCAATGTCACAATTTAATTGGGTCTTAATTGGGTCATGGCTTAATTCTTTATCCAAATAAGATCCAATCTGGAATTCACAATTAAAAATGAATAAATAATAAACTGAAAACCCGAGGTGTTACAGGAAAACTACAGGCCAATGTAAGTGCCTAACCTCATTTTCTTTAATTTTTTTTTTCCATGCATTCATATAGAACTTTTATTTAGGGTGTTTTGCATTTATTTTGCATAAAAAAAAAAACAAAAAATATTGCATATTTACCTTGATCATGCATTCAGGTTGCTAGTTTCATGCATTAGATTAGATTGTTTGCTTATTGTTTGCATATTTGCTTTGAGTATTGCATTGTTAGATTTAGGATTGCATTCATAAAAATAGAAAAATAAAAAAGATTAGTAAATAAAAATGGTTCATGCATCTCCTAATAAAATCAATTATGGAACCATTAGGCTAGATTTTTAGTGTTTCATGCTCAGTAGGAACCTTTTCAAATCAAATAATTTTTTGTAACCACCGAATAGTTTATCTTTAAGAATGGTGTCTAAGGCTAGCTCTGTCACCCAGACATGCGATCGAGCATCGTCTAAGGATAAGCTGGGAGGAGATGTCGTATGCTCCCCCACTTACATGGGAATACCTGGCCATCTTGTGGTTAAACTTTCATTGGAGACTAAGATTATTTTGAGTGAAAAGTAGGAACAAGTTTAGAGACAAATTTTAGGGTTTTATTAGCAGCCAATAAAAATTCAATTTCTCTTAAAGAAATTTGAATTTAGATTTAGGCATTTTTGTGTATTTTTGTTTGAAAGTGTGTGATCATGCCTGTGTATGCTTCATTGATCTCATGACTCCACCAATTGCTTGGTTCGAGTTACACTTCTCATCAGTCCACCAATTGTTGTGCCCGGGGTTCAGTCAAGCTCAGTCATAGATATAGATGGTGTAACACCCGAATTTTCATCACTTATAATATATTGGATTTGGTCTATTTTGAATTACAAATTGATTGAATTTAAGATTAATGGATGAAATGGACCTTAGATGGGTAAGGAGTTGGGTCAATAACCCAATTAAGATCCAACGGATCATGGATAGAATTTGATTTGAAAGTAATTGGGTAAATGTAATTAAATGGGTCAATTACCCAATTGGGACCCAACGGGTCATAAATGAGCTAATTTTAACAGCTATCCAATTGAGATCCAATGCATAAATCCACCTCATCAAGTGAGGTGGCACGCATGTGAGATGGCATGTATGTGAGGTGGCATTATCATGTGGCATGCATGGAAGCCAACTAAGACAAAGTGCCACATCATCGAGTGAAATGGCCAAGGTGGGACCTAAATGCCATGTGGTGCATGGTCGGCTAAGTCATGGTTGACTTGGTCAACCATGGGTGAGTTCAAAGGAATTGAGTTGGAGATGAGTTACAGATGGTCCACCCTTATCACGATCCACATCACCACCACCCAACCAGCCATTTCACCCGCACCAGAACCATCAAAGGATCCACCCAAATTAACCCATTTACCTATCTACCCATTTACCCATTCACCCATTTATTCACTTACCTATTTAACCCATTTACCAATTTACATATCCACCCATTTACCCATTTATCCATTTGCCCATCCACCCATTTGCCCATTTACCGATTCACCCATTTACCCATCCACCCATTTATCCATTTACCCATTTACCTATTTATCCATTTACCCATCCACCCATTTACCCATTTACCCATCCATCCACACTCATTTACCCATATTCATCTCCCTTCTTTCATACCCACCAATCCATCTGTCTATGTTAGAGTCGGTCTGAGTCCTTAGTATTTAGTTTAGGTTTGCATTGAGTTAGTTAGGATTTTAGTTAATTTGTTAGAGTCAGTCTAGTTTAGGATTTTTATTATGTCAGTTTAGGAATTTTCTTTGGTCTATTTTTAGGTGTTGCGTTGTGAGCCCTTTTAGGTACATCTAGACCTAGTTAGCATTGTTCTGATATTTTACGATTTGCACTTGATCACTGTAGATTAGGGAACATTGAGGACTATGTTCAATTCGAGTTTGAGGGTATTGAGGGGTTACACTTCAGTCCAAAAACTTGTTGAAAAAAAATTTGTTTTGTTAGGAAAAGATAGGCAAGCTTAACCTTTTCAAGGGAGGAGTAGGCGAAGGCTGAGACGCCTTGGTGCTTAAAAAGACTGTCAATCTTAACTTGAAAAAAGCTTGCGTCTTGACAATCTGACATAAAAAGAGTCACATTTTTAACATTAGTACTTAGATAAAGATCTTTATATCATACTTTTCCGGAAAGACTTTTATAGGATTTATATTTGGAAAAACCTTTATACAGCCATATTAAGTTTATTCTGAAAAGGAAAATTATTCACGAGTCGAGTAATCACTAGAGGAATACCAGTGGAGACTTAGCCCAGTAAGCTTTAGAGCCATTTTTTTTTCTTTTCTGAGGGTTATAAGTCAATTCCATTTTCTTTGACAGCGCAAATAAGTCGTCGTTGATCTCATTATTCTTTATCTTGGTTATATTACTGAGAACGCCATCGAAATGGAGATACTATACCTGAATGTTTTTTGAATTTATTTAAAACAAAGAAACCACCTGCTGAAACTTAGGATATGATTTAGGCCACTTTTGGATCGTTTGAGTCTAAAAGCCCACCTATACTTTGTCATCTTATCTTGATAGTTCCCCAGTTGAGCCTTATATAGCCTACTTTATTGACTAGTCGTGTCTACCATACCCAACTCCAGTCCAGGAGTATGAGCCAATAAAATATATCCATGACCTATTTTTAGAAAAGGTTAGAGATGAAAAAAATTTAAGGGATGGTATTCTAAAAACAAGGGCAGAAGAAAGAAAAGAAAAAGAAAAAGAAAGAAAATAGCATCCAAAAAGGGAAATATCCAGACACCAAGAAAAGAATGTGAAAAAGAAAAGAAAAATAAAGAAAAAGAAAATACCTAGAAAAGTGCCGAAAAGAAAAATAGAGGAAAAATATCCCATTAAAAAGCAATGAAGACCTCTAAGCATTTTATTTCTAGAGCCTTATATCCTTCTTTGATTTGACCCGATCCCAAGCCACGTTTCGTCCTAAAAAGAAGTCCTATTGATCTTAGGTCAAAATAGGGTCTTTCATGTGGAGAATAAAGGAAGAGGAATGATGGTGTTTGTCTCAATGTTCTCAGGAAAATTTAACCACTTTCGTTGATACTCTCGATTGCATTTAGCATATTCAACAAGCCTTTAAACCCTTAGCTCACCACTAGTGGATGAGTTATAGTCTCGTGAGGGCTTTAAGTGATAATACCCACAATACAAC
The DNA here is from genome assembly GCA_013350335.1 of Chimonanthus salicifolius. Taxonomy (NCBI): domain Eukaryota; kingdom Viridiplantae; phylum Streptophyta; class Magnoliopsida; order Laurales; family Calycanthaceae; genus Chimonanthus; species Chimonanthus salicifolius. The sequence continues at coordinate 21,999,382 of CM023541.1, read as the reverse complement.
TCTAAACTTAATTTTACAAGGCTTATACTCGGAGTGTGTGCGTGTGCTTAGCCATTATTAAGATAGACTTCATTTTCCAAATAGACCCAAGTTTTGTTCACACCGTTGGAAAATGCACTTTGACTTCAAACCTCATGGGTATATATCTCAGAAAAATTAACACTCAGAGGTTTGGTTTCATTTTCTCTCAAGGTATATGTGAGCAGAAGTTATGTATTCAAAATCAAAATGTCTCACATATGTATTATCAAAGACGAAACATATCAAAGAAAATGAGTGATATCATGAATAGATTCCACTTTCATGAGAACGTTGAGTCAAACACCATCATTTTTCTTCCTTCATTCTCCACGTAAAACACCCTATTTAGACCTAATATCAATAGGACTTTCTATTAGGACAAAACGTGGCTTGGGATCAAATCAAATCAAAGAAGGATAGAAGACTCTGATAATGCTTTGAATAGAATGGTTAGAGTTCTTCATAATTTTGAAAGATATTTTTCCTCTATTTTTCTTTTAAGCACTTTTCAAAGTATTTCTCCTTTTTTTTTCTCTTTTTTTTCACATCCTTCTTTTGGTTTCTAGATGTTTCCCTTTTTGGATGCTATTTTCTTTCTCTTTATTTCTTGTGCCCTTGTTTTTAGAGTACCATCTCGATTTTTTATCTCTAACCTTTTCTTAGAATAGGTCATGGATATTTGCAATTGGCTCATACTCCTTTACTAGAGTTGGGTATGGTAAACATAGCTGGTAAAGAAAACATGCTATTTTAAACGCTCACCTGAGAAACTATCAAGATAAGATGACCAAGTATAGGTGGGCTTTTAGGCTCAAACGATCCGAAAATGGCCTAAATCATATCCTAAGTTTCAACATGAAGTTTCATTGTTTCAAATAAATTCTGAAAAATTTTAGGTATACTAACTCAATTTTGATGGAGTTCTCAGTAATATAACCAAGATGAAAAATAATGAGATCAACAACGACTCAATTGCTCTACCAAAGAAAGTGGAGTTGACTTATTACCCTCAGAAAAAAGAATGGCTATAAAGCTTAGTGGGTTAAGTCTCCACTGGTATTCCTCTAGTGATCACTTGACTCGTGAATATTTTTTTTTCAGACTAAACTAAATATGACTGTGTACAAGAGTATAAATCCTATAAAAATCTTTCCAGAAAAATATGATATAAAGATCTCTATCTAAGTATTAATGCTAAAAATGTGACTCTTTTTACATCAGATCGTCAAGACGTGGGTAATCTTTTTCAAACTAAAATTGGCAGTGTTTAAGCTCCAGAAGTCTCAGTCCTCACTTACTCTTCTCTAGAATGATTCTGTTTATTTTTGTCTAAGCAAGATTGTGACTCGTTTAAGGTCAGATTGTCAAGACGTTTGTAAGCGCTTAATCAGAAATCAACAGTCCTCTGTAGTTCAAGGCGTCTCAGTTTTTCAGGACTTACTCTGCTCTTGCATAGATTTAAATAGATCGGTCTATTTCCTACAAGTCTACTTACTGCTGTCTCACAGCAGACTCCATATTTTGGTCTTATTCCATTACAATTCCAACGTTCGCATTTGTGATAGATACCTAGCCTCTTAGATTTCCTTTCTGCAGCTAGAGTGCTTCGACTAGAGAGAGGTTTGGGTTGCTCGTCTTGGATTTCCAGCTTCCTCACCCTCATAGCTAAGGAAATGATTTTCCTACACAAGTCTGGGGGAACTTGTGTTCTAGACAGATACATTGCAAAAACAAAAACTCGACCGTCTACATGCATGAATTCTATCCAGTTCGTTAACATTTGCTGGTCACAAAGACAAAGATGGATGGTGGATGCTAATTTTTTTTTTTTTAAAGGGGTCTTAGTTTTAAACTTGCTCTCCCCTTAGATTTTTTTTTTTTTAAAATGACAGATGATGACTTTAGTACCTCCAAACTCGAATTGATCATTGTCCTCAATGTTCTCTAATCTACACTGGCCAGGTATAAATGAAGAAATATCTTATAAAACAAACAATCAGGATTTAGATGTACCTTGGGATGATGAAAGACTGACTCATAGGCTAGACTGACTCAATGAAAAACTACAACTAGACTCAACAAAAAAAAAAAAAACTAGACATTAACGACTCAGACCGACTCAGACATAGACAGATAGGTCGGTGGGTAGATGTTTGACATGTCAATAGGTCAAGTTCGAGAACCGGAGACCAGATGGTGTGGAGAAATCACTTAAGATATATGAATGGAACTGGGAGCACATCACCATGGATTTTGTGTCTGGATTACCGAGATCATCCAGGGGCATGATACCATTTGGGTCCTAGTGGATAGACTAACCAAATCGGCTCGCTTTGTTGGCTTGAAGGTGACTAATTCCTTGGAGAAATTGAGTCGGTTGTATATGGAGTAGGTGGTTTGACTGCATGGAGTGCCAGTATCGATTGTTTCAGATCGAGATCCGTGGCTTGTCTCACAGTTCTGGCAGAATTTACGGAGGGAGTTCGGTACTCAGTTATGCTTCAACACAACTTTTCATCCACAAACAGATGACCAGTCAGAGCGGACCATACAGATCTTAGAGGATATGCTCTGTACCTTTGTTCTGGATCATGTAGGTAGCTGGGAGGATCACTTGCATTTGGTTTAGTTTGTTTACAACAATAGCTACCACTCCAGCATTCAGATGGCACCATATGGTCGACAGTGAAGATCGTCCCTGTGTTGGGCAAAGACTAGTGATGTTGTCTTGGCAGGACCAGAGATGGTTAGGGAGACTATAGAGTAGGTTAGACTCATCAGACAGAGGTTGTTGACTGCCCAGAGCGGGCAGAAGAGTTGTGTAGATCGCAGGAGGAGGCCACTAGAGTTCGCTGTAGGTGATCATGTTTTCCTCAGAGTCTCATCCCGCCCTGGAGTTCAGAGGTTCGGGTGGAAAGGAAAGTTGTCACCGCGGTTTATTGGCCCCTCTGAGGTGTTGGAGAGATTCGCGGAAGTGGCTGACAGGATATGAAAGAATATGAAATCACACATTTTATTTGCTGATTTTTCAAGTTAGATACATTGTAACGCCCGCCCCTTTTCACCGAAAATCAGAGTCTAATTTTCTTTTTATGAAATAAAAAGTGACAAAGGGCGCGGACGTCACGACGCAAGTTAAGTCCGAGCTTCTAAAGCCCGACCCTTAACTGGCCAACCTTACGTGTGCGTGGAACGAAGTCCACGAAAAACAGTTCACACGCAGAAGTAAGCTCGAGGAATACTACCCTAAGTGCGGAAATTACGATAGAGGCTAACGTGCTATTTTTAGATAGCAGGGAAATTAGTATTCATAATATTACCAAAACATCTCAATGTTCCAAAATAGAAACCCAACAGATAGCAAGTAATCTGAATTATACAGTCCGACAAGCTAAACTATACAAATACACATTTCCCAAGATAAACTTAAATAAAGGAAATAGTCCACCTCCCCAAGCTCCTAAGCTTGGCTCCCGTCTCGTCCTTCTGCTCCGCCGTTTCCTGCGTACATCAGCTAGGGTAGAAGTAGGGCGTTAGACAACGCGTCCAGTAGGACTCCGAGTAGGGCTAACACATGGATTAGTGATAACAAAGCATATAGAAAATATTATATCAAAATCATGCCATTTGGTACAATGTAATGCAATGGGTGTTTTATATCATGAATCCCACCCATCAATCTCATCATCATTGTACAATGCCCCTTTTTCATCCATACATAATGTTCAAAATATAATCCATACCATCATCGTGCCATGACCCTCTTGATGGAAAAACCTCATCAAGATGTGATCCACACTAGGCATCCCCCTTGATGGCATCAAGGTATAATAACACATAGTAACATTCTTGTTTGAATAACCTTATCAACATATCATAGAGCCCATAGTAACCTCCCTGATGAATCAAACACATCAGAATATCCCCATGGTTGTTTATCGGTCGCCCCGACGGAGCATGGACTCCGATTTCATTTCATCCTTCCCCTGTCATATCCCTCCCATGCCATGTATGAGATGTAGATGCCATATGCCATGTAATGAATATAATAACAACCATGACATTTAAAAATCCCATCAATCAAACATATAACTTGATTATCAAAAGTAGATCAAGTAAAGCCTCAATAAACACATCATAGCTTTAAAACCCATTTTAAACCAATCATATGCTTACCAGAATAAATCAAGTAAAAACCCTTACATAATACATAATTCAAAACCAATCTTAAAACAACCCATATAATTTCCAAAATAATTCAAAGAAACCATCACTCAATCCATGGCTTACAAAAAGGTTAGAATCCTACCAAATACCGACTAGCGTTCTTTCTTTCGTTTTCGCCCGATAGACCTGGTCGCCGATCCGCGTACCGCTTGCTATGTCTGGTACCTTATTACATATTAGCAATTAGTCCATGCTTTAACCATTTCTAAGCCCATACATCATGTCTTAGTGGGTTTTCCTCATTTTGGCCAATATTTACGGTTTTGCCATTACCCTTCCATGGATAATTCATTCCCTCTTCCATATACATTATGGTCTATAATGGATCCATAACTTAGACCCATTAATGATCCATAACTTAGGTCCGTTAATGACCCAGCAACCATATCATGTGATCATAAAATTAGTCCTTTTATTAACTAACCCTTATTCCTTTAAACCCATACAAAACCCCATACTTAACCCTTTAAATGGTTAATGGATCATGGGTTCAAAATACCCAATTCATCAAATGTTTCCATGGGGTTTACATCATGCATTTAACCCACAATGAGTCCATTATCCACTCATTCCCTTTATTCATAATTGATCCATACACTTACCAATCATGAGATACAACCATATCTTTACCTAATCCCCATTAGCTAAAGCATATCCATAGACTTTAATCTTAGCCTATCCATTGGTTCACAAAAATGGGTCCATTGATGTCTCATTAACCATGACATAAGAACATTAGCAATTAACCACTTAATTAACCTAACCTCCATTTATTTAAAACATAAATATATAACCCCATACTTAGACCATTAAGTGGCTCATAACAATGGGTCATGGGTTCATTAAAAATCAGCCCTTTCTACTTAACCAAATACCCATTTTTTCTTTGGCCTATTTACACATTTGCACCCATCACAAGCCCTTCCATGAAGGGTTTACCTCATGCAATTCAAACCATCAATTTTGATCATCAATTTGGTACATTTTCTTGAGTCCATTAATGACTCACTTAGTCATGCCATACTTCCCATTCTTTTCATGGTTTCCAAAACACTTAATTCATCAAAGTTTTCCCATGGGGTTCGGCCATACACCATGGCCGATCCCATGGTCCATTTAAAGCCATCACCCTCCTCCATCAACTTCCACATTCTTACACCCATAAACCATTACAATTTACAATACCTCACCATAGGGTTTAAAAGAAAACCTTCCATCCATAAAATTATGAGTACATTGCCATAGGGTTCATCAACACCACCAACATTCCCCATTTATTACTCACATGCATAATACCAAATTTAACCCATAACATGACCTACAAATGGGTCATGGTCTACATACATGACTTAGTTCCATCACAAGTCCCTCCATTGAGAGAATCTAAACCATACACTTAATTCATCAATCCTTAATCATTATTTGATACATTTAGGGTCCATCAATCTTAGCCATAATTCCTTTTTCTTTTCAACATTAGGTTCATCATTTGGAGTTCATCAACCTTACCAATCTTCCCCACCATTCTTCCATGTTTTTCATTCAAGATCCCTTGTAAAAGAATTACCACATTTAGTCACTTAAAATCCTAACATCATTAATCATCCTTTCATGATACTAACCCTAAAACTCCATTTAAAACCCCTTTACAAAATTCACCACATTCAATTATTTACAACCCTAATTAAATCACTTAAACACCCACTATGGGGTTCAATCATTCATTCATGCTTCTTAATGCCATAACAACCATTTACATTCCCCATAAATTTCCTCATTTACAATCCCTTAAAAATTACTACATTAACCATTAAAACCCTAAAATTACAACTTATCCTTCCATGATTTTTAAATCTTAAAATTCCATTAAATCTCCAAATTAGCTTACATGTCTTCCATTTTTACAAAACCCAATTAAAATACTCCATCATCTACCATTGTTAAGGCCATCAACATCATGCACTTCTCCCATGCATTTCTTCATTTACCATCCCTTTAAAACAATTTACCAACATTTAATCATTAAACCCTAAAACCATAATTCATCCTTCAAAATTTTAACCCTAACACCCCAATCAAATTTTCCTCAATTATTTTTCCTTAACCTAACCCTAATTTACCCATTAGGTTTTGTCCACTTTCCATCCTTCAAATTGATGGATTTAAAATCCATGGCATAAAATCATTTGGCCACCATTAAATTTACAAATTGAATCCCAAATCTTAAACCCTAAAAAATCCAAAATTTCTTGTTTAAGAAAATACTTACAATCCGACTCCTCCGCCGACTTTTGCCACTCCCGTCGGCTTCCTTAGCCTCCTTTCTCCTTCCTCTCCTTGTTTGATCGGCTAGGATGCTTGATCAATAGTGACAACTTCCAATCTTAGGATCGGCCATTATAGGGTTTGAATTGAGAGAGGGAAAGGAGGAGATGATGAGAAGAAGATGGTAGATCTTGACCTTAGAATGGTGGACCATGCTTGCACCTCTTCTCTTCTTAGCTTTCTTTTCTTCTTTCCTCCATGGTTTCTTTTCTTCTTTCTTCTCCTAGTGTGGGACGGCAATGGGAGTACATGAGAGGGAGAGAGTGAAAGACTTGATAGAAAAGATGGAGAAAATGGGATAAGGCTTATCTTATTTGATTACTTTAACTTACACTTTAGCATTAAAGCTCCCAACCACCCCACATGAGATATTTCTCATGCTTTATGGTGGTGGTTGGAACCCCACCACTAGCCAACGTTGGTGTTAAAAAAATAAGATGGCTTTTGGTCTTCTTTGACCATTTGACCACCCTTTGTTTATTTTATTTAATTAATCAACTAGATAATTACTTAGGTTTATTTATTTCCTACTTAATTTAATTCCAGTAAATTCCCTCTAAGAAATCCACCCATGGTTGACCAAGTCAACCATGGTGGCCGACCCCTCCAATTCTTGGTCCACACACCACCTCACTTGGTGAGGTGGAGGTGGGTCCCATTGGACCATGTCAACTTGGTCAACTCATCCCCAACTTAGGTGATTCAAATTTCATTAAGTCCATTCCCACTAGTTGGGCCACCATTGGGCCCATGGCCCAATTACACTCATCCTTACCCATTTACCTTAGAGTTTACATTATCTTGACCCATTGGGTCCCAAATGGGTATTGGGCCCAATTTGACCATCCTTGGCCCGATTGACCACCATTGACCCTTTAAGTAAACTTAAATCCAATCCATAATCCATTGGGCCCTAGTTGGGCCTTGTCCAAATTTTGGTCCATTTACCATTTATTCCATCAAATTTCCCATTTCCACCATTAAAATAAATAATAACCACCTACTTATTGATTTAAAATTTTCGGGCCACTACATACATTACTCATATAATGATTCAATTTCTTAAAAATAATACTTTTTTAGAGGACATAAATTTAAATTCATATACTTTGAGATTTTCTATTGGGTTCGACCTTGCTCTCACATTACTATACTATGAATGGTTCTTGCGCTTGCGAGATTTACAAATTTAAAACATAAAAAAAAATTTGGTGTCGTTGCCGGGGAATATCATTAAATTATGTTCTCTTTAAAAATTAATTATTTTTAGGAAATATTGCTCGTTTTGGAAAGGTCTATTTTTGGCAACTTTTTAAAAATGGAAACTCTTTGTATTTTTGGAAAGTTACCTTAAATAAGAAATTCTTGAGAATCTCAATAATTTGAATCAATCTATTTTGGAAGTTTTTCATTTTTAGAAAAAATTATTTTTGGAAACCTTCCAATTTTAGAAAAATCTCCAAACTTAGAACTTTTCTAAAACTTAGAACTTTTAACTAACTTATGGAACATTCAAAATAAGATGTTAAATCTTGGGAATCATGGAATAAATTTTTAATTTGGTGAACTTTTATTTTACTTTCATAATCTTATCATAGTTTGGAATTCTTGTTATAGATTATATCACATCTGCTTCTTTAATTATTATTTAGCGTGAATGATCGTGTATGTGTATGAAACATTGGTCACATAACTCCTCTAATCGCTTGGTCAGAATTACACTTCCCGTCAGTACATCGATTGTTGCGTCCGGAGCTCAGTCATAGACATAGACGATTCACCTATTTCACCATCATCATCAACCCCATCTACTCCTCCATCATCTCCCATGGCAGAAGAAGTTGCGGAGAAACTATCCTAGATTACTTCTCACCAGTCACAGCCAATACACCATCAAGTATAGTTGTACCTGCAACCAATGTTACCTTTGAACTTAAGTCAGGACTTTTTACATCTACTACCAGCCTTTCATGGTCTTGATAGAGAAGATCTGTACCTCCATGTGAAAGAACTCTTAAAGATCTGTGCTACCATTAAAATCCAAGGAATCACTGATGAATCTATTCGACTTCGATTATTTCCTTTTTCTCTCAAAGAAAAAATGAAATCATGGTCAATACTTTACCTGCGAATGCCATCTCCACTTAGGATCAGCTAGTTAATAAATTTTTCCCAGTATAAAAAACAAACACTCTCAAGAAAGAAATGATAAACTTAAATCAAAATGAGAGTAAACAGTTCTGTGAAGCATGGGAAAGATTCAAAGAAATATTAGCAAAATGCCCCCACCATGGTTTTGAAACGTGGAGACTTGTCTAATTTTTCTATAATGGTTTAACTACACCTACTCGTCAAATAGTCGAGTCTATGAAAAATGGGGACTTTTTGAAGCTAACTGAAAACAATGGGTGGACATTCCTGGAAACGTTGGCAGAAAATTCTCAGCGATGGGATTTTTCCATGAAAGATATTCTAGCACAAGCCTCAAGAAAAGGGGGTTTGTATGAAGTCAGTAGTGATTTTGACGTTAAGTTAGCAATCGCAAACCTAACGAAAACAGTCGACTCATTAGTGATGACTCAGGCGATGAATCCATCAATAGGAGCAGACGCTGAATTTTGTGCTATGTGTTCTAGTCCAGGGCACACCGCTCAAAATTGCTCTTCCTTAGAATCAAATTCTGAGTATTCAACTGAATAAGTAAATGCACTCAATAATTTTGGAAGAGAAGATAGCAAAGAACCCCGTTCTCTGCTACATATAATCCTAATTGGTGAAATCATCTAAATTTTTCTTTGCGACAAAATTAATCTCCAATGAATCAAAACTTTCCTCAATATCAAAATCAATCATTTTGACCACCTCCATATAAACCACCATCTCAAAATCAACCATATCATCCACCCCAGTCAAATCAGTCTTATCCTTCACAACAACATAAACTTTCAATTGAGGATACGTTGCAACAATTCATGCAATCTACCCAACATGTTATGCACAAGCATGAAACACAGCTTGGACAATTAGCCACTGCTATTGGTGATAGGGAACAACGTAAATTTCCCAGTCAACCTATTCCAAATCCTAAGGGACAGTATGAAGTTTCATCATCCAAACCAGACGATGTTAAATCAATTACTACCTTGAGATCAGAGAAATAGGTAGATAACAAAGTGGAAATGCCTAAAGAGTCAATCAATGATCAATCAAAGCAAATGGATAACTCACTGAGTTGATCCCCTGTCCAAAATCCATCGAAGCCATCTGCTAAGAAAAAAATTTCACCAAGGGCTCCATATCCTCATAGGTTATCCGTAAAACAAAAGATTCATTTTCCTTATGGTGACATACTAGAGATTTTTAAACATGTCAGCATCAATTTCCCTCTATTGGATGCCATCAATTAGGTACCTTCGTGTGCCAAATTTCTCAAAGACCTATGTACGGTGAAACGGAGAACCAATGTTCCCACAAATCCTTTCCTAGCAGAAAATGCAAGTGCATTGCTCCAACAAACATTTCCAATCAAACATAAGGATCTTGGATGTCTAACGATTGCTTGTACAATTGGTACATACATAATTGACAAGACCTTATCAGATCTTGGAGCTAGTGTCAGCCTACTGCCATATTCTCTCTATAAGCAGTTAGGTGTGGGAAAATTGAAACCCACTTCTATCACCCTACAGTTAGATGATAGCTCAGTAAAAATTCCCAGAGGCGTGATAGAAGACGTTCTACTTAAGGTTGACAATTTCTATTTCCTTGTAGATTTTGTGGTATTGGATACACAATCAACTCAGGACAATAATGGACATATATCGGTCATTCTTGGACGACCATTTTTGGCCATTGTAAAAGCAGTGATCAATTGCCAAAATGGTATGCTTTGATTCTCATTTGGAGATTTAACAACTGAACTCAATGTTTTTGGCATCTGTTGACAACTTAATTCAAAGTTCAGTTGATGAATTTTTCCTTCACTCCATTTGCAATGATCAGTTCAAAAAATCATTGTCTATCTTAAACAAGGATTTCAAATTCAATGAAGTGAATGTTATCACCAAATTTGAACCTCTTTCTGTCAATCCATCAGTGTCAGTCCCGTCTATCGTGAAGCCACAAAAACTTGAACTCAAAGCTCTTCCTGAAACTCTCAAATATATATATATATATATATATATATATATATCTTAGACCTTCAAACATAATGCCAATTATCATAGATTCAGACTTAATTTCTGAGTAGGAGTATAAACTTCTGACTGTTTTAAGGGATCATCGTGAAGCTATAGGATGGTCCATTGCCGATCTCAGAGAAATTAGCACTTTTGTGGTCATGCACAAAATTTATCTGGAAGAATATTCCAAAACATTTAGGGAACCACAGAGACAGTTAAATCCAGCAATGCAAGAAGTAGTGTGTAACGCCCCGCCTTTTTTCACTTGCCACAAATCAGAGTATATATATATATTTTTTTAAATGAGTGAAAGAGAGCGAGTCGTCACGACGAGAGTCAAGTCTGAGTTTCCAAAACCCGACCCTTAATTGACCACCTTTACGTGTACGTGGACTAAGTCCACTAAAACATTTCACACGCTTTTCTGAATACTTGCGGACATAATATATATGAATAAGATGGTATCCATCTTCATGTCATCATTAAACAAGGAAAATCAACCACCATATAACTTGAAATTAAAACATTAAGATAATCAAACCATAGCAAATAGTTTCTAAGTTATTACAATCCAAAATATCAATCCTACGATTCATTGGAGGTTGTGCCTCCACTGATGTTCTGGTGTTGTTGTAGAATGGAGGTGACCACTACTTGTACTAGGCTCTGTAGCTCAGGAGGTACCTCAGGAATATTTACACTGTTCTGTTCCTTTTCCTGATGTGGGTTTTGTCAGGTATTTCTTCTTTTAGGGGGCATTTTCCTAAGTCATCGAAACATCGATTGACTTAGTTTTCTCATAAGACTTTATGTTCACATACTTGGGGAAAATTGCCTAATCATCATCTTGTATTTCTTGTTTTGGGGAATTTTCTATGTATCATATAATGTTTCTCATTTTGGGGAAATCATGATGTTTCTTGTTTGGGGGAGATACGTCCTATTTCGCTATGTTTGATAAATCAACAATTTATTGTGATTGTCCTTTCCTTGTTGTTGTTTTCTCATCATATGTTGTTCTCAAATTGAATGCTTATAGTCTAATTCTCATCAAAGTAAATTAATTTGGCCCCCATTCAGCAGACTCCGAAGAGTCGGTCAGTTGGGATTCTTATCTATCAGTGAGACATGATACCGTATTAATATTTCTTTACGAGATTCAACACTTCCGATTTCTCTCTAATACCAATTGTAACGCCCCACCCTTTTTTACTTGCCACAAATTAGAGTATATTTTCTTTTAAAATGAGTGAAAGAGAGCGGGTTGTCATGACGCGAGTTAAGTCCGAGTTTCCAAAACCCGACCCTTAACTGGCCACCTTTACGTGTTTATGGACTAAGTCCACTAAAACATTTCACATGCTTTTCTGAATACTTGCGGAAATAATATATATGAATAAGATGTTATCCATATTCATGTCATCATTAAGCAAGGAAAACCAATCGCCATATAATTTCAAATTAAAACATTAAGATAATCAAATTATAGCAAACAGTTTCTAAGTTATTACAATCCAAAATATCAATCCTCCCAATACATCATAAACATCAAAATCAAGTAAATTAAACTTCATTCATTCCAAGCTCCTACGCTTGGCTCCCTTCATGTCTCATGTTTGTTTCCTTATCATTCCCTATTCCATTACCTATAGGGTAGGAGTAGGGCATCAATCAACATGCCCAGTAGGTATTCCAAGTAGGGTTACAGTATACATAGGAGTAATATAAAATCAAGATAGATACATCATATTATAATTGTAAAATATCTCATAAGTAGTAAAAACAATGCATGATGTCCATATCATAATCATGCTTACTTATGTGTCATGTCATGGGTGTCAATGCCAAATGATCACTCACCCAATTTCCATATCCGATCACATCATATATAAATAGTTTCCTTGATAAATCGCCATATCAAGGTGTTCCCTTGGCCAATTACGTCCGCAGTGTTTTGTGACGGCATCACAAGGTCACTGTGTACCTCCTCACATATTATTAATCGGAATTACCGATGGAGTGTGGACTCCTCCCTCTGCGGGGGATTTCAGGACTGTCTACTCAGGAGATCTTTGCCCCAAAATACGCCGTACCCATTTCTAGCAATCCCGGAAAAGGCCAAAATCTCAACAGTTTACATAGCTCATGCAAGCTAGTCTCAAGCCCAAATCATGTCTGGACTGCTCATAACTTGGCTTGCTAGTCACATGTATTCCCTCCCATGCCATGCATGAGATAATGTATGCATGTATGCCATTTCATTTCAAATTACATAATATCATTGAAAATTAGTTTATAAACATATACCATTTGTTTAACCAAAATAAACATCACTTGGAACAAAAACCAGTGTCATATATAATCCATAGTGTCTCAATAAGGTAGGAGTCTTACCAATGTTTGATATACTGTCCTTTTTTTGTTTTACAAGAACAACGCTAACGATCGCGTGAAAACGAATGGAAATCCTCTTACGAACCTCTTAGCTTATCAAATTCAATCATATATATTAATTTGATTTTCCATTTTAATTCATCACCCCTTTCATCCAACAAGAGGTTCTGGAAAATAATGTAAAAATATGACTTTTCAATTTAGTCGACTTTATCTGGAATTCAGTCAATTGAATCACGCCAAGTTACTATCTGTGTTTTACCTGCAAGATTTCAGTCGACTGAATAACAATATTCAATCGGTTGAAACACAACTAAGTACTGTATAAACTTGACCCGTAACCTTTCAGTCGACTGAATCATATATTCAGTCGGCTGAATTATCAACAAACCGATTATGTGTTTGGTAAGTATACCTTCAGTCGACTGAATCATAAGATTTAGTCGGCTGAAACACACCATATCACTTACTTGTTTGGTACGTCTACGTTCAGTCAACTGAATCAAAGATTTAGTCGGCTGAAATACCAATGGACCCCATTTGTGCTTTAGCCAGTGAACTTTCAGTCTGCTGAATCATAGGATTCAATCGGCTGAAATACCCAGATATCCTTTATGTGCTTGGCCAGACCACTTTTAGTCGAATGAATCATTAGATTCAGTCGGCTCAAACTCCCAGATTACCCTTTTTGCTCGGCCAACCAGTCGACTAAATCTTGAGATTCAATCGACTGACTTTTTGTCAATTCTCTGTGTTTGCTTATTTTGTAAAGTCCTTCTCCATGAAATCCACCCTCATCATTTTTAAACATGTATTTCATCTTCCATACCTCTTATTTGTGAACTTATTCTACCCACTAGCCATTCCATAATTCATTTAATCTTTGTATCATTATAACATGGTTTTGAATTCCACCCTTTGGTTGATTGTTTCAACCCATAACCATTCCTTGAATGGATTTCTAACTCCATGGCCCTATAACAATTTGGCCATCCATCCTAACCAATTAAGGAACTCATGGGTTCAGCCATACCATGGCCAAACCTATGGTTTCCTTAGATTCCTTCCTATGGTGTTAAGTCTTAAACATACCTTCTTTCACGTCTCCTTCTTTTCTTTTTGATCTGTATTTTCTTCATTAATCCTTCTTCTCCTTTCTTTGTTCTTCATCAATTCTCCAAGTATAGAGGTAGAGGTGGGAGAAAGAGAGGAGAGGAGAGGAGAGGAGGGAAACTCTTGTGTGCAAGAGGAGGAGTGATCGGCCAAGGGGTGTGGAGTGCCCCTTGTGTCTTTTATGTAACAGTCCTAGACTCTTCACTCTCCCTCATCATGGTTTGTTTAACCCATAAGACCCTTGGCTTAAACCAAGAAAACTCTTTGACTTCCAACGTGTCCTTGGTTTCATGACCTTTGAGATGGAAGCCTTTCATCTACCCAACTCAACACACTTAACGCAATTGAACTCATTAGTGGTTGACCAAGTCAACCATGGCATGGCCGGCCATGCATGTGATGACTTGGTCACCACATGGCATTTGGGTCCCATCTTGGCCATGTCACTTGATGATTTGGCCTCCTTATCTTCTAGGCTCCCATGTAATGACATGCATGCCACATGGCAAAGTGTAGTTTAGTGTAGTTTTTCTTTGAGTCAATCTAGCCTAAAAGTCAGTCATTTCATACCAAAGTACGACTCATATTTAAATTGTTCGTTTTCTAAGATATTTTTTTCTTTTACACCTGGCTAGTGTAGATTAGGGAACATTGAGGACAATGTCCAATTCGAGTTTGGGGGTACTAAGGTCATTCTTTCATTTTCATAAAATTTCTTAGGGGAGAGTAAGTTCAATATTGAGACTCATTTAAGTTTTATTTTAAGAATCCATCATCCATTTTTGTCTTTGTGACTAGCAGACATCAATGAATTGGATAAAACTCATGCACGTAGATGGTCAAGTTTTCGTCTTTGTATTGTGTCTGTCTAGAACACAATTTCCCCCAAACTTGTGTAGGAAAATGATTTCTTTAGCTACGAGGGTGAGGAAACTGAAAATCCAAGAGGAGCAACCCAAACCTCTCTGTCGTTGAAGCACTCTGGTTGCAAAGAAGAAAACTAAGAGGCTAGGTATCTCTCACAAATGTGAACGTTGGAATTGTAATGGGATAAGATCAGATTATAGAGTCCTTTGTGAGACAGCAGTAAGTACACTTGTAGGATGTAACACCTCGGATTTTCAAGTTATGAATATATATGGAAATTGTCCATTTAATTTGTGAATTAATGGAAATAGACCTTAGATGGGTAAGGAGTTGGGTCAATTGCCCAATTAAGACCCAACGGATTATGGATAAGGTTCACTTGAAATAAATGGGTAAGATTTATTTAATTGGGTCAAAGTTGTCAATTGGGTCAAATGCCCAATTGGGACCCAATGGGTCATGGTTGACTTGCTTGACCACCAAATGAGTTCAAGTTTGATTAAGGTATGGCTGAATTAAATTGGAAATGGAATCAAGGAAATGAGTTGATTTTAAGTGAGTTAACTTGTAACGCCCCGCCCTTTTCCACCCTTTCAAAAATTAGAGTCTATTTTTTTTTTTATAAGTAAAGTGGAAGAGAGCGGGGAGTGTCACGACGCGAGCTAAGTCTGGACTTCCAAAGTCCGACCCTTAACTGGCCAACCATATGTGTACGTGGACCAAGTCCACTAAAATAGGTCACACGTACTCAAACTAACTTGCAGAACAAAACTTAAATACAGAATAACAATAGGATAACAATCTTATTCCAAAAGAGATAGCAAAGTACAAGTCCTAACAAAAATAACTTAAATCAAATATCCAACTCAAACAAACCAAACCATAGCAAATCCAAATCAAACCATAGCAGTGTCTAGTTATTACATATCCATGAAAATTATCCAAATAACAATATATAAGAATCCATTCCAACCCCCAAGCTCCTATGTTTGGCTTCCTTCGCGATCCTCAATCTTTCCCTTTCCTTTTCCTCCGTCATCCACTAAGGATAGAAATAGGGCGTTAGATCAACGCGCCCAGTAGGTCGTCCGATTGGGGTTACCACAAGGTTGGTATAAAAACATGCATATAACATATAATACATGATCATCAAATACTTACAAAACCATGCTATGTGTGTATGCAAATGAAATAAGTCCCATCCATCACAAATATACATAGCCATCACTTGACAGGACTCTTATCGTCAAGGTAATCCACAATATTCTTTCGTTTCCTCTTGATGGGACTCTCATCGTCAATGTATTCCTCCTGGTGGGACTCTCATCACCTAAGGAGGCCCCACAGTTGCATCACGGACATTCCAACGGAGTGTGGACTCCGGATTTCATATTCATCACCCCATGCCATGCATGAGATGTCAATGAGTACATGCCATTTGTAAATAAATCTTAATATTCAAATCTCATTTGAAACATAATATTTTAACAAATATCTCATATAAATCAAGATAAAACATCAATATAATATGTGGTTACAAGGAGATAGGAAACCCTACAGAAAGTTCACTTAAATTCTCCCTTCTTCTCAAACCGCCAATTGTTCGCGATTGCGCACCGTTCAAGTCCCATTACCTTGTTTATACAACAGCAAGTCAATAACATATCTTTTTGATTTCTAATTAAATGTAAGTCCCAAAAACCACCTTGTGGGGTTCGGCCATACCCATGGCCGAACCTCACCTACTTTGAATTTGATCTTCCTTTTCATTTGATCAACACTAAAACACTTCACACTTCAAACATACCTTGGTAGGTTTCGGCCATACAACATGGCCGAACCATACCACTTTGGCTTGACCCCTCTTTCAAGTCCTTTTAATCTTTCATTTCATTATAACTTGTATTTACAGTTTTGCCACTAACTAACCCTTGTTTAATTTTTGCTTAATAATCAATATCCACAACCAATCCTCCTTAGTGGGGTTCGGCCATACAACATGGCCGAACCTCACCATCTTTAAGTTTGTAACACCCCAATTTCTCAATGAAGTGGATAATTACGAAAATGCCCCTGATGTGTTAAATTAATTATTTTGTGAGCTTAAGTAAGGAAATGGTGGGGCCCATTGCTCAAATTAAGATCATATGAGCACATTATAATTGTCAAGTTTGATTGGATGGGTAATTTCTCAATGAAGTGGATAATTACGAAAATGCCCCTGATGTGTTAAATTAATTATTTTGTGATGTTAAGTAAGGAAATGGTGGGGCCCATTGCTCAAATTAAGATCATATGAGCACATTATGAATGTCAAGTTTGATTGGATGGGCAATATACATCAATTGGGTCAAAAATGGCTAAATGGGTCAAAAGGCCCAAATGGGACCCAACGGGTCTTACTGGATTATTTGACCATTGTGTGAACTTAAATTAAATGGGGTTACGCTGATTTGATTGGAAATCAAGTGGAGTAAAAATGGGTAGGCCTGCTGCACATGTGAAAACCAATTACAAATGACCAAAATACCCATAATTGGGTCATGGAATCAAAAACGGGTCAAGGAGCTAAAGGGGGACCCAACGGGTCGGGTTGACTTTGTTGACCACAGCCGACCTGTGGGCCCACAAATGAGTTCAATGGTGACTTAAATCAGGATAAGTGGAACTGATTTTATTTCATTTGAATTAAGAAATGAGTTGACTCAAGTGGGATTAATGTATGGTATTTAATGTGGTGAGTTAAGCCATTGAGTTAGGTGAGTCAAAAATGGAAATCAAAGGGTCCGTAAATCAGTGAGTTGAAGGGAATATGAAGAGGTGGCTTGGTCTCAAACCAACCAAAACAAGTCCCACACGTTGGGGACTTGTTTTGGTGATTTTCATGCTAAGTTAAATGCAAATGGATGGGATTGAGATGAGATACATGGAGAGCTGAATGGCTGCATTGGTAGGTGCCAAGGGGTGCCTTGGATAGCACCCAAGACCCATCGTTTTATGCAAGAATTGATGAGGGAGTGGAGGGGTTTTGGGGGCTGAAATACAAAAGGAATGAACCCCATGTTTGGCCGAATTCCATATTGCAAAAGCCTTAGAATTCAATCTTCTCTCCCTCTCTCAAGAACACCTCCTTGGCCGAATTGTATCTTGGTGATTTCACCATTGGTTCATGCTTCTAATCAGCTGAGACTAAGGAAGAAAGAAGGAAGGAAGCAAGAGTGAAGAAGGCAACGAGCAAAGGCAACAAGAAAAGCTTGGAATTTGGTAAGTATTTCCATGGAATTTTGATTAATAAAATGGGTGTGTATTGGGCCATGGTTATGGCCGAATACACCAAGGTTTTAACCTTGATTTATAGAAGTTTTAAAATGGTAAAGATGACCATTGGGTTCGGCCACCATGAAGGGCCGAACCGCATGTAAAAGTTGCTTGGTTTTCATGTTTTGAAACATGAAAACCATGGGTTTTATGAACTGTTTTTGGGTTTGATTTAAGATTCAAATGCATGTTTTAGAAAGGTTTAAAACATGGATTCGGATTTCATAAATGGCTGAATGTATCATGGGTCTAAGACCTTGGGTATCAAATGATGAAAGGGTTCATTGGATGGCCGAACCCCATGAATTGATGTTGGAAATTTGATGGTTTTTGTAAGTTAAAACCATGCAAATGTTTTACTGTTTTGGATGATTAGATTAGACATAAGATGACATGTTTAAGATGTTCAAACCAAAGGCCATAGGGTTCAGCCAATGAGCATGGCCGAACCCCATGAAATGGTGTGATAATTTTATGGTTAATGGTGATGGTTTTGAGAGATAAAAACCATACATTACCATGGGGTTTTTATGTGATTTACATGAAGATTATTTACTGATTTTGGTTGGCCAATATATGGCTGAACCAAGGTAATGTTATGGTTAAATTACTGATCTAAAACAGTGGATTAAAACTGGAAAGATGGACCATGGGGATCGGCCATCTTGGATGGCCGAATCCCATGAGGTGTTATGGTTATTTGGACAAAGTAATGAATTTATTAGATGGTTTTGAGAGGTTAAAGTGCAGCAATGATGTGCTGATATTTATATGAATAAGTGACACCAAAAATAGCCATTGGGCCTGCTCTGCTGGGCCTGTTCTTAGACTTGCTTTGGATCCACTACACCAAATCTTCTGACTCGGATACCCACCTGGATCGAAGATATAATTTTGATCTTTTGACTTGGGGCCCGAACTTGCTAATTTGATAATGCACCCGCCCGGGTCAAAATTAAAATTCTGTCTACGTCTCTGGATGCCCGCATCATTAGGTCATCCTTTTCAACCCAAGAATCCATAATTCATCCATTACATTTCTTCATGGGGTTCGGCCTCATACTATGGCCGAACCCATGGTACATGGTTCTTTACCATTTACACCTTTGAGACCCCTTTTAAAATGATTAATATTATTCCATTGTTTCCCTCCTTTAGAACTCTTTAAAGTCACCAACATTAATCCGTATAAAACCCTTTAAAATTATCAATAGCCTTCCATTTTAAAACCATAAATCCAAGATTCGTCTTTTGATGGGGTTCGGCCATACATCATGGCCGAACCTCATCCAACCCCTTTTTTGGTCTTTGGTGGTTCTTGTGTATACCATTTAGGGTTTGGCCATGCAAGGCCAGCCCATGATCCATAATCATAATCCTTATAGGATCCATGCAAGAGGTCCTTTGTCATAATAAGACTTTCATGGCCGGACCACTTTCCTTGACCATCTTACTTAATCAAAATTCTATTAAGTACTTACTGTAACACCCCGCCCTTTTCACTTTTAATTACCACCTTGCCATTGGTACAAATCCATAACCAAAGCATCCCTCATCTAAGCATACATAAGTCCCCATTTTGATCCACAAAATGTTTCATGGGGTTCGGCCATACACCATGGCCGAACCTATGATATCTAAAACTCATTACTCCCTGATTTGAATACCATTTTTAAGTCCAAAACTTGTGTTCATGACTAAATAATTCATTAACATGAACAAAACCTTAGATCCACCAAATACTCCTTAGTGGGGTTCGGCCATACAACATGGCCGAACCTCACCATTTTGGTTTTGGTCTCTCTTTCAAGTCCTTTGCTCTTTTAACTTAAATATAAAATCATAACCTCTTGATTCATTAATCTTATTACTTATGCACCAATTGTTTAACATACATAATAATCAAAGTCCACTTAAACATTACTCCATTTAATCCCTTCCAAGTCCTTGGCAACCTTCCATGGTGTTCGGCCATACACTATGGCCGAACCCATGGTTCATGGTTCTTTCATCCCATATCATTTTTATACCATGTAGAATGCTTAAGATTTTTAACATGCATCCTCCATTTTCATGTTCATAATATACACTCTAGTGGGGTTCGGCCATTCACCATGGCCGAACCTCACCCATTTAGCTTTTGTCCCCTTTAACTTCTTAGCCATTATAACATTATGGTTTGGCCATGCAATGGCCGACCCATGCTTTACCCATATATCCATTTAAAAATCCTTTTAAGACATTCATAATGTTCTATGATCTTTATCCCTCAAAACCCCCAAAAATAACCAATGTCTTTGCATGGGGTTCGGCCATGATGGTTCCTTATCTCCTCTTTTACATTCAATAGCCATGATTTTAACCCTTGATAGGTTCGGCCATACAATGGCCGAATCATGTTTCCTTAACCATCTTATTTAACAAGAGTTTATTGAGCACTTACCAATCCCGTGACTCCTCCAGTTCTTTCCCTCTTTCTTGATCTTTTCCTTCCTTAGTCCTTCCTTCCTTCCTTCTTGATCTTTAGCCGAGACTAGCCTTGCTGGAAACCCCTTGGAGTGGTTCGCCCAAAAGGTATGGATTGAGAGAGAGAGAGAGAGAGAGAGAGAGAGAGAGAGAGAGAGAGAGAAACTTAGGATAGAAAATACTCCAAATTCTTGACTTGAGGGTGGTCGGCCTTGTGTGAGAACTTTGATCTTCTTTCCTTTAGAATGCTGGCCAGCCAAGAGATGGTTTGAAGGAGAGAAAACAGCCAAGGTTTTCTTGTTTTGAGAGGTGAGAACGGCCAAGGGAAAGAGAGAGAGAGAGAGAGAATCAATGGAAACAAAGTCCTTTGCTATGTTAGTGAGGGTTGACCAAAGGTGGTGTCCCTTGATGGCACCCCTTTGTAACTCCCCACTCCATTCATCTTCCTCATTTAAATTCCATTTGGGGGTTTCATCCATGAGATGAAACCCCAAGGTTCCAACGGTGCAATGGTGTGCCTTGGTGTAACCTCTACCAAGCTTTCCTCCTCCCATGCGTTTCCCATTAATGCTCCAAGTGGGGGTTTCATCTATGACATGAAACTTCCCCACCCCATTCATCTTCCTTCCCTCCAACGTGTATACTTGTATTTGAATTTGAAATAAAACAACTCCCCACCTCTTCATTATCCATTTTGGGGGTTTCATCCATGAGATGAAACTCCCATGTGCCAATTGTGTGCCTATGTTTGAAAATATGAAACCGTCCCCTCCCATTGGTTCTCCATTTGAAGTTACATGCATGGGGTAAAACCTCCATGCATTCCAACGTGTACATGCCTTGTGTTGATATTTGAAATAACCATAACCCCTTTGTAACTCCACAAAAACGCCACCTCTCATTAATGATTCAAATGGAAGTTTCATGCATGAGATAAGACTTCCATGCATTCCAACGTGTACATTGTTTGAATTTTGAAACAACCCAAACATCTTTCATCTACACACTTCACATATAATTTAATTCAAATCTCTTTAACTCACTTAATCTCAACTCATCCATTGAACTCAACTCAAAAATTAAACTCAACTCATCCATTTAACTCTACTCCACCATTAAACTCAACTCATCCATTTAATTCACTTGAATCAACTCAAACACTTGTTTGCATTCCCATTTAATTCAGCCTTAACCTAATTAGGCTTGAGCTCACCTAATGGTCAACCAAGTCAACTACGACCCATTGGGTCCCAATTGGGCCTTTTGACCCATATAGCCGCCTTGACCCATTTAGATATATCTTACCCATTTACCCTACATTGAACACTCATTCCATAACCATTGGGTCTTAATTGGGCCATTGCCCAACACCTTACCCATCTAAGGTCTATCTCCATTAATTCATAATTTAAATGGACAAAATTCATGTAAATCGATATCTTGAAAACCCGGGGTGTTACACTTACCGGTTCCGTGACTCCTCCGGTTTTCTTCTCTCCTTCTTGTTCCTCCAACTGCTCCCTCCTTAGCCTCCTTTTCCTCCTTGATCCTTGGTCGAGAGTGCTTGAGAGATCTTGAATGAAAACCGAAAAAGAGGTTCGGCCAAGAGAGTGTAGGTTTGAGAGAGAGAGAAAAGCTTGGAATAAAAAACTACTCCAAGTCCTTTGTCTTTGAGAGTGGTCGGCTTTGTGTGAGAGAGGGAGAGAGTGAGATGAGAAAAACACCAAGTGTTGCTTGTCTTTGAGGTGGGAACGGCCAAGGGAGAGAGAGGGAGAGAGTGAAATGAAACTCCACTCCTTTCTTGATTAATGAAGGTTGGCCAAAGGTGGTGTCCTTTGGTGACAGCCGTTGGTAACTCCCATGCCCTTTCACCTTCCTCCTTTATGATCCACTTGGAGGTTTCATCCTTGAGATGAAACACTCCCAACAGTTTGGCTCTTGGGTTTCCATCTTGAGATGGAAACCCCCATGCTTCCAAGTGCAAGCGTTGGTGTAGGCTTGTGTAACCCCCAAGCCTTTTCACCTCCCCGTTAATGATATGATTGGAGTTTCATCCCATGCGATGAAACTCCCATCCAACGTGAATGCCTTGAGTTGTTCTTTGAAACAACAAAAACCCCTCATCTTCTCACTCCACTCACTTGAGATGAAGATCCCCATAACTTCCCATCCAACTCATTTAATTCAACTCTTCCATTTAACTCAACTCACCTCTTTAATTCAACTCATTTAATTCATTTGAATCAACTATATTATTTGATTCCATTTCCAACATAAATCAGCCCCAACCTAATTAACCTTGGACTCACTTGGTGGTCAACCAAGTCAACCATGACCCATTGGGTCCCAATTGGGCATTTTGACCCAATTAAATAAATCTCACCCATTTAATTCAATTGAACCACATCCACAATCCATTGGGTCTTAATTGGGCGATTGACCCAACACCTTACCCATCTAAGGTCCATATCCATTAATTCACCAATTAAATGGGCAATTTCCATAAATATTTATAACTTGAAAAACCGGGTTGTTACAATACAACCCTCTTTTTAAAATTTTCGTCCCGAAAATCGAGTGAAGTAGGGTTTCAAACGATTTACATAAATAGCTCAGGGTGAGTTGTTCTCATTTCCGATTCAAGTTCCCAAGTGGCTTCCTCATTACCATGTCGATCCCATACCACCTTGACGAACTGAATAGCTCGGTTTCGTAACATCCTTTGTTCTGTCTCATGTTATCTCTTTTCCCCGTGAGCCGATTTGTGATCTTATGTAGATCAATGTACTCTGTTTCACTTTACCTACTCCCAAGATATTTTCCATATGTAATCGCTCAATACGTTCTTTCGTCTACTCTCTGTGTGAGGCAGCCTGCCAATACGAGCCTATGCTCAAGAGTTTCGCTTATTCCATTTCAACTAGGTTTCTAGTTGCACTCTCCTGGAACTCCATCGGCTAACTACAGAGTCAGCTGGCTAGACTAACTCGGCAGTCGCCCATAGCTTCCCATTCAAGTTTCACTAGACTCTTATCTTTTCCACTAAGTACATCTCCAAAATTAAGCACATCTTCCTTTACACATAAGTCACTATGTGACTATCACCCTTTTTCTTATCACGTGGGATGTAAATCGAAACATGTCCCAATCATTAGAACAATACATCATCTATGGGACCAACAGGTCCATCACACAACCAACATGTCTACCATGGTACCGATACTTGGTCATCAATCCAAACCACCGTGGAAACCATCATCCACGGTTATACACATCCATCCCTGGTATCTCTCTATCAGTGAGTATCATCTATCCATGGTTACTAACCATCCATGAATATAACCTCCTATGGGTATAATCCATTCATGGGTATAACTAATCCATCCTTGGGCATAATTAATCCAGGGCACATCATCTACCCTGAGATATTCTATCTGTATGAACAACACTCGAATGAATCACTACGTGACTGTGGCAACAATATCAAATCATAAATATACCCCAACCCATAGCAAGACTTAGGGCCCATGACTTACTAAGCGGAAGACCCAGGTCCAACGTGATCAAGTCTACCTCGCCCCGCATCCCTTCACTCCAAGAGTAATTCAGTCAAGCTCTAAGGCGGTCGAACTGCGTCTAACGAAACTAGTACCACCCCCATGGGGTAAAATAGTATCTAGCTCTGCGCATCAACACACATCAAGTGTACGAAATAGCCGTGAGAGTGCCCTCCAGCGCGTAGCTTGTGAGGGACCCACTCCTCAACGGCAACCCAACGGAACCAAGTCTCCGTATCTCATATCGAGGCTCCCACAGTCTCATGGCTACTCTAAGCCTTACTCATGGAATCTAAAAACTCATCTCATCAATATCACGTGAGGGACGCACCTATACCACGTCTCAATCATAATCAAGTGACCTCGTCACATACATCTCAATGCCAAAGTCCTCATAAACTCTTAAGTTTGTGTAACGCCCCGCCCCGTTACGAGCGCATTATCTCCAAAAAACCTTAGAAGTTACAAAGACAGATATCGGGTACAAGAATAGCAGCAATTTTTTTTTTTTGGAAACGGGATAGCTACTTCCCGCCCAACACCCCACAAGTTCAAAACTAGAATAAACATAATGAACCACAACTGTAAACTAATCAACAGGTTATACAGTCATCCAAACAAACATGTGGTTGAATCTATGTGACTAAAGTTCTCAAACATCAAACATAGCATAAGCATAAGCTTTTATTCTCTACTACTCCTCTCCTGGTACTTGCTCAAGGGGCCCACCTGGCCCCTCCACGGTCGGGGTACCTGAAAGGTAAGGGGTGAGCAAAACAGCCCAGTGAGAGAACATATCACATATTAACAAGGTAGTTATTGATCACATATGAAAGGGGCAGTAAATATCACAAGTGAATAAAACATCCATGCCTAAGATACTCAACTATTCTATTAACTGATATTCCATTAACCAAATCTAAGAAATCATCTCCAAAGTCCACATCAGGTCCTCCAACGAACCCCAGTCTCCCAATCAGTATCATCGGGAGACTAAAGAATACACAACTGCCTCACCCACACGAGTCGTGTCGGAAACTACCTCGACCACGCCCGAGGGGAAACAAACTCTAGGGTAGGCACCTCGACCGCCGGAACACAACGGGGACACCCACATCCCCTATGGGGACTCGACTGTCGGAGTGTAACGGGGAACTCCTCCCAACCACCAAACTCATCTCATCATGATGAATGTATACACATAAACAAAACCTCTCATGCATGCACATGATATCATGATCATGTATGACAACACAAAAATGTTCTGACATGACATCAATATCAACAACATGCCTCATCATACGGTCAACGACACATAGCAGTGCTTAGACTCATACTTCTATATCCAACATGCGATTACATATGCATATTATGCGTAAACATGGAAAACATCACAACATCTTCCAACTATTGTGTTCAACATCCTTCTACACTTGTCTCATTCATCATAATATCATATATGTGTTATGATTAAAACACAAACATATTTTCAACAACCTTCAAGCATCAATAACCATTCATTCAATCAGAATTTTATATTGATCGCATGTAATTGACTTGGGTGAACCCGAACGGATCCCTTGCCACATATTCATTTCAATGGTTCCTTTACCGAGTGGCTTAACAAATGAAAGGGTCCCATTCAGGTCACTCGATGTCCAAGATCACAAGTTAAGAATGCGAATGCATGCTAAAACAGTGATAAGTTCCTTCACATGTGTGTGTCCTTGAAATCCAAAGCGAGAAAACTAGTCTGGGGATTGAAGGGGCTCAATCTGTTGAAACAAGAATAGGTGGGTAAGAAATTGGGATGAAATGGGTCAAACTGGGTAACGAATGCAAATGGGCTCGAGAAAGGGTCGGGTCTGAATCGGGCCTGACTAGGCCGGGCCTGAAACAGGCGAACTGGGTCTGATCTAGCGGGCTGGGCTGGATCTGGAGAACAGGGCCAGATCTGGCGAGCTGGGCCAGGTTACCAGGGTCCAAAATCGGGACCCGGCTAAGTCAACTCGCGGCTGTGAGTGACTCAGCAGAAGGGGAAGGGGAAAGAAGAGGGAAAAAGGGGAAGAAGAAGAAGAAAGAAAGGAAACCAGAGAGGGGGAGGGAGAGAAAGGGAAAGAGAGAAGGAAATCGGAAGAGGGAAAGGAGAGAGGTGAAAACAAATACCTTGAATCGGTCGACGACGGGGGGCTAGAAGATCGGCGGCTGGGAGTCCGAGCCTCCGATTTGGCGAGTAGTAGACAGCGGCAGATGGGGAAGAAGGAGAAGGGAATAACGAAGAGGGAAGAGGAGAAACAAGCCTCCGAGAGAGAGAGAGATCTGAAGAGGAGGGGTCGGTACGGTTGCGGCTGCGGCGAGGGTGGAGGGTTTCCTAGGGTTTGAAGGAGAAGAGGGGAGAGCCACCGAGAGAGAGGGAGGGAGACGCACGGGAATTGTAGCAATGCTGCTACAGTGTGGCGTGAGGGGATTGAGGGATTTTGAGGGTTAGGGTTTGGAAGGAAAAAAAAGGTTTTAATCTTCATTTTTTTTTTTTACATTAAGGTTTTGAAAAAATAAATTTCTTTTCAAAAGAAAATAAAAATACAAAAAATTTGAGAACCCGAAAAATCTTGAATGACAAACGTCGATCGAGAAAAAGTGTGATTTTTCAACGAATTTTTTTTTGTGACAATATACATAAAAATTGTGAAATTACTAAAATGCCCTTCAGATTTTCAAACTCGAAATTCAATAACTGGGCCCACCACGGCGCCCACACTCTCTTCACCGCTACCAAGGTCCCAAAGACAACTCGGAGATTCGAAAATCTCTCAAAAAAATCTATAAAACTCGGAACAGGTCATTACAGTTTGCATACTTTATTAAAATTCATTCAAACTTCCATCACCGTACAAAGGGTTGGTAGGGTTAGAATAAACCCTTCAAAACGAAGCCACAACCCTTACAAAATCTTTCCCTTTTCCCCGACATTTTCTTACCATTTCTTAGCCTAACCTTCCGTAGAAGACCCTGCATCATCATAAAAATTGAAAAAGTTGTCAGGGCATGTCGTCGACGTGTGCCCCAACACTCCACAAATCAGACAGGGTATTATTCCCGGTACTCCAATGTAAGGACAATTAGTCCTCTCCTTCCCATGCCCATGAAGTCCACAAACAGGGCAAATAACCTCAAGGGGGTAGTGGCAAAAAGTACAGTTGTGCCCATCCTGGTTGCACAACTCGCACATATACCCGGGCTCTATCTCCCCTACGGATTCTCCTATCATTGGGATATCTCCCATATGCTCTTCCGGAAAAGGAACTAGATTCACTTTGACATCCTCGGGTGGTCCTACTTGGATGTCTACATTAACTTCCATAGCGCGGTCTGGACTGCTGGAGTTGTTGTAAGAAGAACTCAGATCTATAGGACAGCTAGGGGTTCCCCTGTCCCACAACTCTGTATACTCTTTGTTACTCGACATATCTGTATCACAACAACAGAAGCATATCAATGATAACCGCAGTTCTAATCAAACTAATCTTTGATTTGGGGAATTTCCCTATGTATCACATAATGTCTCTTGTTTGGGAAAATTGCCAAATAAGCACTCTTTCTATTTCTTTGTTTTTGGGGAAACTTCCTAAGTATCAAGTATCATTTCTCAATTTGGGGAAATCCTGATGTTCTCCTGTTCTCGGGGAAAACCTCCCTAAGTATCATGTATCAATTATCAATTTGGGGATATAGGGGAAATATCTCCTAATTTGCTTTGTTTGATAAATCCAAGTTATAGTGACTGTACTTTCTTTGCTATCATTCCTTTTTCGTCAACTGCTCTCAGATTGATTGTTTCAGTCTGAGACTAATGAAGTAAATTAATTCGGCCCCCGTGCAGCGGACTCCGAAGAGTCGGTCAGTTGGGATTCTTATCTGTCAGTGAGACATAAAACCGTCTTAATCTTACTTCGAAAGATTCAACTTTCCCGTTTCGCTCTGATACCAACTGTAACGCCCCGCCCTTTTTCACTTGCTTTCCGAAAATCAAAGCCTATTTTTTTTTTCAAAAGTGATAGAGTGAACGAGAGTGGGACATCACGACACGAGCTAAGTCCGAGCTTTCAAAACCCGACCCTTAACTGGCCAACCATACGTGTGCGTGGACCAAGTCCACTAAAATGGTTCACACGTACTCAAGTTAACTTGCGGAATAAATCATATATGCGGAATAATAGTAGGATAACAATCCTATTCCAATTTAGATAGCAAAGTAGTTCAACACTTAATAATAATTATCATAACTTAAATATTCAAACATTAACCATCCAATCCATAGCAAATAAATCTACGTTATTACAATTCCGAATAACATAAACAACATATAGCTTAATCATCCAAGCTCCTAAGCTTGGCTCCAATCACGTCCTCGTTCTGTTCCTTCCTGTGTCATCAACTAGGGTAGAAGTAGGGCGTTAGACAACGTGCCCAGTAGGTATTCCAATTAGGGCTAACACATGGGTTAGTATATAAAATCCAGATATAATATACCATATCATACTTGCAAAGCATCATATTTAAAACAGCGTATGATAATAGAGATTCAATCATACAGATAGAAACCAGAAACCCTGCAAGATAATAAAGATCATAATCATGCCGATTTAATGCCATGCCATGCTATCATATGCAATGAGTCCCACCCATCACAAACACATAGTAACCTCTTGATGGAAACTCCTCATCAAGGTATGCCCACAGTGGTCTTTCGGATGCCCCGACGGAGTATGGCCTCCAGTTACATTACAACCATAGTATCCTCTTGATGGAAAGCTCCTCATCAAGGTACCCCTCACGACTTACGAATGCCCCGACGGATCGTGGGTCTCCGGTTACATATCATCCCTCCCATGCCATGCATGAGATGCAAATGCCAACATGCTATAGAATATTACAAAACATAGCATGAAAATCCCATAATTGCAACATATTGTTTGATACCAAAATATCTTATCAAACATGAATTAAAATCATTAAATGTACATAATACATATCCATGGTTTCAATGATGTAGGAATCCTACTCAAGACAACTAAGGTGTCCTTGAGCTTTAAACCGGCAACCGTTCACGATCGTGCCCCGTTTGTGTGGTCCCATCACCTTGTTACACATCAACAAGTCAATCCATATTCCATTTGATTTTCCATTTGGTCTTAAGTCCATAAACACACCTTTGTGGGGTTCGACCATACACCATGGCCGAACCTCACTTACTTTGATTTTAGCCTTTCCTTTATTTATTACTCAATCATCACTCCATTAATCTAATCATTCACACATTAGCCTTTTAACACACACAACAACCTAAGTCCATAAAAATTCCTTTGTGGGGTTCGGCTATACAACATGACCGAACCTCACTCCTTTGGTTTTGTGCCCTTCTTTTCAATCCTTTGATCTTTTAAATTAATCCAAGATCAAGTCATCTTTGTTTCATTAATCTAAACACTTATAGATTAATCATTTAACATCAATAACCACTTAAGTCCACAATAACATTCCCATGGGGTTCGGCCATACACCATGGCCGAACCCATGGTCCATCAATTTCACCTATTTACAACATTGCCATTACTCTATCTATGGCTAAACATTTTATTCATTAAAACATGCCTAAGTTCATAATCTGGTCCATAAACCTAGTTCCAAAAATGATCCATCAAATCATGATATAATACCATATGACCCATTAAAGTGGTTCATGGGGTTTGGCCATACACCATGGCCGAACCCATGGTCCTTCCATTTTCCACCATTTTTCCATCTTTGCCATCCTTCTTTCTCTGGCTAAACACTCCTCTTTTCTATACATATCTAGGTCCACAAATGATCCATAATCATGGATCCACAAATGATTTATTTAATCATAACATAAAACCCTAACAAATGCTTCCATTCCTTAGCTTGATTTTCCATCCATTCAAACATGCATATATCCATACATAACCCCTTAAAAATATGGTTCATGGGGTTCGGCCATGGTTATGTCTTATCTCCATCTTCTCCATGAACTCAATTACAATATTTAAGTCCATGAACCAAGGTTCCTCCATGGGTTTAATCATAACCTTAGGTCATCCTTTTTAACCCAAGAATCCATAATTCATCCATTACATTTCTTCATGGGGTTCGGCCTCATACTATGGCCGAACCCATGGTACATGGTTCTTTACCATTTACCACCTTTGAGACCCCTTTTAAAATGATTAATATTATTCCATTGTTTCCCTCCTTTAGAACTCTTTAAAGTCACCAACATTAATCCATATAAAACCCTTAAAATTATCAATAGCCTTCCATTTTAAAATCATAAATCCTTGATTGGTCTTTTGATGGGGTTCGGCCATACATCATGGCCGAACCTCATCCAACCTCTTTTTTGGTCTTTGGTGGTTCTTGTGTATACCATTTAGGGTTTGGCCATGCAAGGTCAGCCCATGATCCATAATCATAATCCTTATAGGATCCATGCAAGAGGTCCTTTGTCATAATAAGACTAGGGTTTGGCCATGAAATGGCCAGACCACTTTCCTTGACCATCTTACTTAATCAAAATTCTATTAAATACTTATCGGTTCCGCGACTCTTCCGGTTTTCGACTCTCCTTCTTGTTCCTCCAATCTTCACCCTCCTTAGCCTCCTTTTCCTCTTTGATCCTTGGCCGAGAGTGCTTGAGAGATCTTGAATGAAAACCCAAAAAGAGGGTTCGTCCAAGAGAGTGTAGGTTTGAGAGAGAGAGAAAAGCTTGGAATCAAAAACTACTCCAAGTCCTTTGTCTTTGAGAGTGGTCGGCTTTGTGTGAGAGAGGGAGATGAGAAAAACACCAAGTGTTTCTTGTCTTTGAGAGGTGGGAACGGTCAAGGGAGAGAGAGGGAGAGAGTGAAATGAAACTCCACTCCTTTCTTGATTAATGAGGGTTGGCCAAAGGTGGTGTCCTTTGGTGACACCCCTTGGTAACTCCCATGCCCTTTGACCTTCCTCTTTTATGATCCATTTGGAGGTTTCATCCTTGAGATGAAACACTCCCAACGGTTTGGCTCTTCGGTTTCCATCTTGAGATGGAAACCCCCATGCTTCCAACGTGCAAGCGTTGGTGTATGCGTGTGTAACCCCCAAGCCTTTTCACCTCCCCATTAATGATATGATTGGAGTTTCATCCCATGAGATGAAACTCCCATCCAACGTGTATGCCTTGAGTTGTTCTTTGAAACAACAAAAACCCCTCATCTTCCCACTCCACTCACTTGAGATGAAGATCCTCATAACTTCCCATCCAACTCATTTGACTCAACTCATCCATTTAACTCAACTCACCTCTTTAATTCAACTTATTTAATTCATTTGAATCAACTCAATTATTTGATTCCATTTCCAACATAAATCAGCCCCAACCTAATTAAGCTTGGACTCACTTGTGGTCAACCAAGTCAACCACGACCCATTGGGTCCCAATTGGGCATTTTGACCCAATTAAATAAATCTCACCCATTTAATTCAATTGAACCACATCCACAATCCATTGGGTCTTAATTGGGCAATTGACCCAACACCTTACCCATCTAAGGTCCATATCCATTAATTCACCAATTAAATGGGCAATTTCCATAAATATTTATAACTTGAAAAACTGGGGTGTTACACTTTCATCTTAGGTGAGTTAGGTGATTAGATGGAGAGTTGCATCTCATAAGACCAAACCTAAAGGGTACACACGTTGGGGAGATGGGAGTTTCATCTCATGGGATGAAACTCCAAATGGATCATTAATGAGGAGGTGAAGGGTTTTTGGTTGTTACACAAGCATACCCATAGCACACATTGGGGAGATGGAGGGTTTCCATCTCATGATGGAAACCCAAGGGGCATATGGTTGGAGTTTCATATCATTGGATGAAACCCCCAAAAAAAGTATTAATAAGGGAGGTGAAGAGGTGTAGTTGTTACAAAGGAGTATCACCAAAAGACACCACCGTTGGCCGACCACTCTCATTGAACAAGACAAGACTTGGTTTTCATCTCACTCTCTCCCTCTCACTCAAGGCTGACCACTCTCATTGACAAAGGAGAAAGGACTTAGAGTTTTCTATCTCAAGCTCCTCTCCCTCTCTCAAACCTACACTAGTTGGCCGAACCCTCTCTTTGGGTTTTCATCCCAAGATCTCTCAAGCTCACTCTAGGCCAAGGATCAAGGAGGAAGAAAGAAGAAAGACTAAGGACGGAAAAGAGTGGAGGAGCAAGAAGGAGTGAAAGAAACCGGAGGAGTCGCGGAATCAGTAAGTAGTTGATAAGATTTTAATAAGTAGGAAATGGTGAATGATCAAGGATCATGGTTTGGCCCTTGCATGGCCTAACCCTAGGTTATATGTATGAGAACCATCAAGGGCAACAAAAAGGGATGGATGAGGTTCGGCCATGATGTATGGCCGAACCCTATAAAAGGATTAAATATTGGATGTATGATTTTTAAATGGAAATGATGAACCACAGGGTTCGGCCATGTTGTATGGCCGAACCCCATGGAAGGTTATAAATGATTTTTAAAAGGTTATAAATGGATGTATGTTGGTGACTTTAAAGGGTTCTAAAGGAGGGAAATAATGGAGTAATGTTAATCATTTTAAATGGTCTCAAAGGTTGTAAATGGTGAAGGACCATGGACCATGGGTTCGGCCATGGTGTATGGCCGAACCCCATGGAAAGATATTAGTGGACTTATATTTTTGGACCATAAAAATGATGGGGGAATGTTGGTAATTTTAATGGGCTTTAAATATGGTAGAGGATGGTTTAAATGATGAATCTAAGTGTATGATTAAATCTCCAGACCCCACCCCGCCGCCCCCCCCCCCCCCCCACCCATGGTGGGACTTGTTTATGAACCTAAGATTGTAAACGATTTAAAGAAGAAGATGGAGATGAGACATCATGGGTTCGGCCATGGTGTATGGCCGAACCCCATGAACCAATTATGGACCATGGATGGATCATTTGGTAGATCCATGTATGATTTAAATGAATGAATGATCAAGCCAAGGAATGGAGGGATCTACTAGGGTTTTATATTATGATTAATGAATCATGTATGGATCACTCTTGGGACTTAAGTCATATGTAAATAAGCTAAGTGATTAGCTATGGATAGAATGGTGACTAAGATGGAAATGTGATTAAAATGATGGACCATGGGTTCGGCCATGGTGTATGGCTTACCCCATGGGGAACGTTTGGGTGGACTTAGGGTTGTTCAATGATTAACTTAGGTATGATTGGCTAATGAATCAAAAGAGGAAATGATCTTGGACCCATATTTATTTAAATGATAAGGGATTAAAAAGGTGACCAAAACCAAAAGGGTGAGGTTCGCCCATGTTGTATGGCCGCACCCCACTCATGGGTGATTGTGGACTTAAGCATATTTCAACCCTAAGATATGGCCAAACCCCACTAGTGGACGGTGGACAGTGGACGGTGGACAGTGGACAGTGGGCAGTGGGTAACCGGCTGATTTTAGAAGTGAAATATTTATATGATTTTCCAAATGGCTAGGCTAAATTGGAGGGATGAAGGGAATGGTTTAAATCAATTGGAATAATTAATTTCGTTATTTTATGGGATCAAATGGATCACCAAATTAATGTATGTATGTGTAAAA
The DNA here is from genome assembly GCA_013350335.1 of Chimonanthus salicifolius. Lineage (NCBI taxonomy): Eukaryota > Viridiplantae > Streptophyta > Magnoliopsida > Laurales > Calycanthaceae > Chimonanthus > Chimonanthus salicifolius. The sequence goes on along the minus strand of CM023541.1, from coordinate 21,965,222 downwards.
TGTAACAAGGTAACGGGATCTCACAAGCGGTGTACGATCGGCTTGACGCGATCGGTGAGCGGTTACGGACAAAAACGCAAGGACACATAAGTTGGTCATTGGTAGGATTCCTACCTCATTGAAACCATGGGATATGTATGATGATTTTAATTCATATTTTGATGAGCTATTCTGCATCAAATGTTATGTTTCAAATATGGAATTTTAAATGCTATGATTTGTATTTTTACATATCATGTTGGCATTTGCATCTCATGTACGGCATGGGAGGAATGAAATATAACCGGAGATCCACACTCCGTCAGGGCGTCCGTAAAAAATTCGTGGGGATACCTTGATGAGGAGTTTCCATCAAGAGGAAGACCTTGGTGTGGATTATCCACCAAGAGGTAACCGGAGTCCACGCTCCGTCGGGGCGTCCGTAAGGCATTCGTGAGGTTACCTTGATGAGGAGCTTCCATCAAGAGGATATTATGTGTTTGTGATATGGGTGATGGGTGGGACTCATGGCATATGACACCCATGGCATGGTATTGAATCGGCATGATTATGATCTCTATTATCAAATGTTTCTGCTTTTTATTTGTATGATTGGATCTCTATTATCATACACTGTTTTGGATACGATGCTTTACAAGTACGGTATGATGTATTATATCTGGATTTTTATACTAACCCATGTGTTTGACCCTACTTGGAGTACCTACTGGGCTATTTGTCTAACGCCCTACTTCTACCTTAGATGGTGACACAGGAAATGGACAAAGCGAAGGATGTGATCGGAGCCAAGCTTAGGAGCTTGGATGTTTTAGTTTCGTTTTATTTAAGTTACTCATGGACAGTGTAATTTGAGTAACTAGCATTCGGGATTGTAATAACGTAGATATATTTGCTATGGTTTGGAATGTGAATTTTGGATATTTTAACTTAATTTAAGTGATGGACTCCTTGCTATTTAAAATGGAATAGAATTATAATTCTATTATAATTCCGCATTTATGATATTCCGCATGTTTAACTTGAGTACGTGTGAACCGTTTTAGTGGACTTGGACCACGCACAAGTATGGTTGGCCAGTTAAGGGTCTGCTTTGGAAGCTCGGACTTAGCTCGCATCGTGGTGTCCCGCTCTTTCTCACTCTTCTATTCAAAAATAAAAATAGACTCTGATTTTCGACGAGTGAAAAAGGACGGGGCGTTACATAGGAAACTGACAGATCTATGTAGACCTATGAAAGGGCAGAGTAAGTCTAGAAAGACGGAGACTCCTTGAACTCCAGAAAACTATTGATTTTAGACTAAGAGCTTAGAAACGTCTTGACAATTTGACGTTAAACAAGTCATAATCTTGTTTAGACAAAAATAGGCAGAATCATTTTAGAGGGGAAGAGTAAGTGAGGACTGAGACTTCTGGAGCTTAAACATTGTCAATTTTTAGTTTGAAAAAAATTACCCGCGTCTTGACAATTTGGCGTAAAAAGAGTCACACTTCTAGCATTAGTACTTAGATAGAGATCTTTATATCATACTTTTCCGGAAGGACTTTTATAGGATTTATATATAGAAAAACCTATATACAGCCATATTTAGTCTGAAAAAGAAAAATATTCACGAGTCGAGTAATCACTAGAGGAATACCAGTGGAGACTTAACCAAGTGAGCTTTAGAGCTATTCATTTTTTTTTCCTGAGGGTTATAAGTAAACTCCTATTTCTTTGGTAGCGTAAATAAGTCGTTGTTGATCTCATTATTCTTCATCTTCGTCATATTACTTAAAACGACATCAAAATTGACTTATTATACCTAAAATTTTTTGGAATTTATTTGAAACAAGGAAACCACCTGTTGAAACTTGGGATATGATTTAGGCCATTTTGGATAGTTTGAGCCTAAAAGCCCACCTATTTTTTGTCATCTTATCTTGATAGTCCCCCAGTTGAGCTTTATATAGCCTATTTTCTTGAGTAGCCATATCTACCATACCCAACTCCAATTCAGGAGTATGAGCCAATCAAAGATATCCATGACTTATTCTTAGAAAAGGTTAGAGATGAAAAATTAAGGGATGGTACTCTAAAAACAAAGGCACAAGAAAGAAAAGAAGAAGTAAAAGAAAAAGAAAGAAAATAGCATCCAAAAAGGGAAACATACAAATACCAAAAGAAGGATGTGAAAAAGAAAAGAAAATACTTTGAAAAGTGCCAAAAAGAAAAATAGAGGAAAAATATCTCATTCAAAACGATGAAGACCTCTAAACAATTCAAAGTATTTATCTTTAGAGCCTTATATCCTTCATTGATTTGACCCGATCCCAAGCCACGTTTCGTCCTAAAAGGAAGTCCTATTGATCTTAGGTTTAAATAGGGTGTTTCAAGTGAAGAATAAAGGAAGAAAAATGATGGTATTTGACTCAACGTTCTCAGTAGAGTGGCATCTATTCAAGAGATCATTCATCTTCTTTGATATGAGCGGTCTTTGTTAATACATATGTGAGATACTTTGATTTTGAGTACATAAATTCTGCTCACATGTACTTGAAAGAAAATGAACCTAGACCTCTGAGTGTTAATTTTTTCGAGAGATATATCCAGTGAGGTTTACAATTAAAGCGCATTTTCCAACGGTGTGAACAAAACTTAGGTCTATTTGGAAAAAGAGGTCTATTTTAATGTTTGCTAAGCACACACCACACTCCAAGTATAAGCCTTATAAAATGAATTTTAGAGTTGTATGATGCCTAGACCTCTCATCCTTGTGTTCCTATTAAACATGTTGATATTTGTGGGTATTATCACTGTACGCCCTCATGAGACTATAACTCGTCCACAAATGGTGAATTAGGGGTTTAAAGGTTTGTTGCATACGCTAAATGCAACCAAGAGTAACAGCGAAAGTGGTTTAGTTTATGATTTTTATCTTATTCAATTTGTTTAGAATAGGATTTCTGCGTGTTTTAGAATTCTTTTTAGCTTTAGTTTTGCTCAAGGACTAGAAAAATCTGAGTTTGGAGGTATTTGTTGAGAATTGAAATATTACATTCTTACTCCTGATTGTTGGGTCAGTTAATCCTCAATTTCGCATATAATGATGCATTTAATGTAGTTTGTCAGTTTTATAGTAAATAATGGAAAGTTTAGGAAAATCAAGCTAAAATAACAGAAGTGTAACAGCCCGGATTTTCAAGCTATGGATATATATGGAATTTGTCCATTTAATTTGTAAATTAATGGAGATGGACCTTAGATAGGTAAGGAGTTGGGTCAATTGGTCAATTAAGACCCAACGGATTGTGGCTATGGTTCAATTGAAATAAATGTATGAGATTTATTTAATTGGGTCAAAATGCCCAATTGGGACCCAATGGGTCGTGGTTGACTTGGTTGACCACCAAGTGAGTTCAAGCTTACTTAATTGGGGCTGAATTAAGTTGGAAATGGAATCAAGTAATTAAGTTGATTTTAAGTGAGTTAAGTGAGTTGAGTTTAAAAGAATTAAAAATCATTGAGTTGTGGTGAGTTGGATGGGAAGTTAATGGGACCTTCATCTTAAGTGAGTGGAGTGGGAAGATGAGGGGTTTTTGTTGTTACACAAACATATCCTAGGGTTACATGTTGGAAACATGGGAGTTTCATCTCATGAGATGAAACTCCAAAGGAAGCATTAAATGGGGAGGTGAATGGTTTTGGTTGTTACCAAAAGTCATCCAAGGCATACACATTGGAAGATGGAGGGGTGTTCCATCTCAAGTGGTGTCTTGGCCAAGCCAACGGACACTTGGGAAGACACCATCATTATGAGGAAGTTGAAAGGTTGGTTGTTACACAAAGTACATACAAGGCTACACGTTGGAAAGGGTGGGAGTTTCATCTCATGGGATGAAACCCCAAAATGAATATTTATGAGGAAGTTGGAGAGTTGTGTTGTTACACAAAGACACACAAGGCTACACGTTGGGAGATGGACGGTTTCCATCTCATGATGGAAGCCCAACGGGCATAAGATTGGGAGTTTCATCTCATGGGATAAAACCCCAAAGTAAGTATCAATGGGGAGGTGAAAAGCCATGGGAGTTATAAAAGGGGTATCAACCAAAGGATACACCCTTGGCTGAACTACATTGGGCAGCAAAGAGATTTCCTTGCTTCATCTCACTCTCTCACTCAAGGCCGACCCCTCTCATTGGCAAAGGGAGAACACTTAGAGTTTTATCTTCTCTCTTTCTCCCTCTCTCAAAGACAAAGGAGGAAGGACTTAGAGTTTTCATCTCAAGATCCTCTCCCTCTCACAAGAACCTAGGGCCGACCCTGTCACAAGGATCAAGGAGGAAGAAGAGGCTAAGGAAGAAGAAGATCAAAGGAACAAGAAGGAGTGAAAGAAACTGGAGGAGTCGCGGAATCGGTAAGTACCCAATGAGATTTTATTAAGTAAGATGGCCAAGGAACATGGCCGAACCCTAATCTTGTTGTGACTAAGGACTTATGCGTTACCATATGGGAAATGGTGGATGATCAAGGATCATGGTTTGGCCCTTGGATGGCCAAACCCTAAATTGTATAAACAAGAACTATCAAGGACCAAAAAGGGGTGGGATGAGGTTCGGCCATGATGTATGGCCGAACCCCATCAAAGAATCAATCATGGAAGAATGATACATTTAAAGGAAATGATGAACCATAGGGTTTGGCCATGTTGTATGGCCGAACCCCATGGAAAAGATATTAGTGATTTTTAATGGATTTAAAGGATGAAAAATCATAGATGTATGTTAGTGATTTTAAAAAGTGTTAAAGGATGATAATGATGGGAGAAGTTGGATAATTTTAAGTAGGTCTTAAAATGTTGGAAAACATGATCTAATATGTTATAATGGTGAAGAACCTTGGACCATGGGTTCGGCCATGTTGTATGGCCGAACCCCATGGAGAAGTATTAATGGTTTTAAAGGTGGTTAAACCATGGAAAGGGTTAAGGATATTAAATGGTTTTAAAATGGAAGTATGTTAGTAATTGTTATGGGTTTTGAAGGATGAAAACCATGGAAGTTGGTTAATGGTCTTAATAGGTTTTTAAAAGGATAAATCATGGAGGTATGATTTACTGAACCATAGGGTTCGGCCATGTTGTATGGCCGAACCCCATGGAAGGTTATTAATGTTTTAAATGGAGGAATGTTGATGGACTTGGCGCATTTTGATCATGAAAATAATGGAAATCATGTTGATGGACTTTGGGTTGTAAATGATGACCTAAGGGTATGAGTAAACCGCCATGGAGGGACCTTGGTTTATGGACTTAAATATTGTAGATGATTTAATGGAGAACATGGAAATGAGACATCATGGGTTCGGCCATGGTGTATGGCTGAACCCCATGGACCATTTTAATGGGTCATGTGGAGATTTATACATGTTTAAATGAATGAATGATTAAGCTAGGAAATGGAGGATTCATTTATGGATCTATGTTTGGTTTTGGATCATCTATGGATCTAAGTATGGATAAGTAAAATTAGGTGATTACCTATGGAAGGAAAGAATGGCTAAATGGTGAAATTAAAGGACCATGGTTCGGCCATGGTATATGGCCGAACCCCACTAAGGTGTGTTTATGGAATTAAACATGGTGGGAAATCAAATGGAACATGGGTTTTGATTAATTGATATGTAATAAGGTAACAGGCTCTCATAAGCGGTGTACGATCGGCTTGACGCAATTGGTGAGAGGTTACGGACGATAACGCAAGGACACACTAGTGGTCATTGGTAGGATTCTACTTCATTGATACCATGGGATATGTATGATGGTTTTAATTCATATTTTGATGAGGTATTTTGTATCAAATATTATGTTTCAAATATGGATTTTTAATGCTATGGTTTGTATTATTTCATAGCATGTTGGCATTCGCATCTCATGCATGGCATGGGAGGGATAATATGTAACCGAATACCACACTCTGTCAGGGCGTCCGTAAGGCAAATGTGGGGGTACCTTGATATACATTTTCCATCAAGAGGTAACCAGAGATCCACGCTCCGTTGGGGGGTCCGTAAGTTGTGAGGGGTACTTTGATGTGCATTATCCCATCAAGAGGTAACCGGAGGCCACACTCCATCGGGGCGTCCGTAAGACAACTGTGGGGATACCTTGATGATGAATTTTCCATCAAGAGGATATTATGTGTTTGATATCTTGATGAGGAGCTTTCCATCAAGAGGATGTTTTGTATGGCTGATGGGTGAGACTCATGGCATATGGCATGGCATGGCATTGCATCAGCATGATTATGATCTCTATTATCATATATTGTTTTGGATACAATGCTTTACAAGTACGGTATGATATATTATATCTGGATTTTTGGTACTAACCCATGTGTTTGACCCTACTTGGAATACCTACTGGGCACGTTGTCTAACGCCCTACTTCTACCATAGTTGATGACACAGGAATTGAGCGGAACGATGAACATGATCGGAGCCAAGCTTAGGAGCTTGGATGATTAAGCTTCATTTTGTTTAAGTTACTCATGGATAATGTATTTGAGTAATTAGTTCGCAGGAATGTAATAACTTAGATTATTTGCTATGGTTTGAATGTTAACTTTGGATATGTTAACTTAAGATAATTATTGGTAAGTGTTGGACTACTTTGCTAGCTCAAATGGAATAGGATTGTTATCCTATTGTAATTCTGCAATTATGATTATTCCGCATGTTAACTTGAGTACATGTGAACTGTTTTAGTGGACTTGGTCCACGCACATGTATGGTTGACCAGTTAAGGATCGGGTTTGGAAGCTCAGACTTAGCTCGCGTTGTGGTCTCCCGCTGTCTCTCACTCTTCTATTTTTTTTAAAAAAAAATAGACTCTAATATTCGGAAAGCGAGTGAAAAAGGGTGAGGCGTTACAAGAAGATTGAAAGTTTAGAGCTTTAAAGAGAAGACCTCGAATTATTTTAATTATTTTATGTCACTTTCTAGGATTTTTCATGTAAATTAATTAATCTAGATCCAGTTATGAGAATCTATGATTAATTAATAATTTTTAGATTTAAAGTGGCTGAATAATCATTTAATTCTGGAGGAAAAATCTACAATCCAAGTGGCAAAGCATGAATTTCAAGTCATTGGCCCAAAACTCAGTTCAAAGGGGCCAAGCTATGCTCAACAAACCTTCAATGGGCCAAGCCACACGCAAGCCCATACGTATTTGACACTTTGGGCCAGAGCAGTGTGCAAACTCAGTCCAACTAAGGCCCAAGCTCTCAAATTCAATTCAAATGGGCCTGAGTTGAGGTCTAGATCCAAATCCAAAGCCCAAGTCCGATAAACTACATGGTCAATGTTTGAATTTACTTAAGTCCAACCCAACTACCTATGTCCGAAACCCATAACCCAATTTCATATCCACACCATCCAACTTCCATCTTAGATCTTAACCTTCCTTCCCACATGGCCAATTAGGAAAAACCTTCGGTCCACCATCAAATCTAACACATCCATTCATTTATCATTAGATCTAGGTCATCCATCATCATCAGGATCATTTTAACCTCAGATTAGTGTTCATCCATGCATCATCTAATAATCCTTGCATTCATTTCATGTATTGACCATCTTAGCCATTAGATATTAGGTAATCCAATCACATCCATTCATTCATCTCTTAGAAACCCTAGATTCTCCACATGCATCCATCACATACATACATCATCTTGAAATTAGGTCATGATTTCATCATCTCCCTAGGATCAACCTGTATATCTAAACCTTCCATCAACCATCTACCCATTCTTATATTTATTTTACCCAAAATATCTTAGAGCCATTAGATCAAAATCCCATTTAATCTAAGTCATCCATTCATAAACCCTAAGCAATGAACAACTTGTAGATCAAGCTGGCCTCCATACGCATTTTACACATCATCATCCCATGACTTTTGCAACTTAAAACTTCTCCATGCACTTAGAGTAAAAATTATCTAGATACATTCCTAGGATCTTAACACACCTCATCATCCCAATCACCACACCTCACACGATTTTCTCAATCCCAATCCAATCCATTTGAATTTCTGTAACACCCCAATTTTTCAATGAAATGGATAATTACGAAAATGCCCCTGGTTTGTTAAATTAAATGTTTGTGATGTTAAATAAGGAAAAGGTGGGGCCCATTGCTCAAATTAAGAACATATGAGCACATTATAAATGTCAAATTTGATTGGACGGATAATGTACAACAATTGGGTCGAAAATGGTTAAATGGGTCAAAGGGCTCAATTGGTACCCAATGGGTCATAATGGATTATTTGACCATTGGGTGAGCCCAAATTTAATAGGGATAAGCTGAATTGATTGGAAATCAAGTGGAGCAAAAATGAGTATGCTTGATGCACAAGTGAAAACCATTTAAAAATGGCAAAATCAGCCCATTAATGGGTCATGTTGTCAAAACGAGTCAAGGGACTAATTGGGGACCCAATGGGTCAGGTTGACTAAGTTGACCACGGATGACCGTGTGGGCCCTCAATTGAACTCAAGTATGAGTTAGTGCAACTCGAGTTGGACTGATTTGGATTGAGTTTGAATTAAGTAATGAGTGGACTCAATTGTAATTAATGTATGGTATTTAATGTGGTGAGTTAAGCCATTGAGTTAGGTGAGTCAAGATGGAAGTCAATTGGGCTGTAAATCAGTGAGTTGAGTGGGAATGTGAGAAGGTGGCTCGGTCATAAATCACCAAAACAAGTCCCACACGTTGGGGACTTGTTGTGGGGATTTCCATGATAAATTTTAAATGAAATGCATGGGAATTGGAGGTGATGCTTAGGGAGTTGAGAGGCTGCATTGGCAGGTGCCAAGGGTGCATTGGATGGCACCCAAGACTCATCGTTTTTGACAAGAAGTGATGAGGGAATGGAGGGGTCTTGGGGGCTGAAGTACAAAAGGGAAAGACCACCATTGTTGGCCGATTTTCACATTGAAAATCCAAAGAAGTCCCGTCTCTCTCTCTCTCTCCAAACTCGTTTTCTTGGCTGAACTAGCAGAGGTGTTTGCACCAATTGATCAAGCATAAACCAGCAAAAGAAGGAAGGCAAAGAAGGATAGGAAGTAAAGAGCAAAGGCAAGAGGAGAAGCTTGGAAAATTTAGTAAGTATTTTTATAGATCTATGTTAAATAAAGAGTTTTAAGTTATGAATTTGGATAACATAATTTGGTCATGTATGGCCGAATTTGTCAAAGGTCTAAACCATGGAAGATGGCGTTAAAAAGGGATGGAAATGGACCATAAGGCTCGGCCACCTTGGATGGCCGAACCCCATGGAAATAATTGGTTGGTTTTATACGGTTTTTGAAACATAAAAACCATGCAATTTGTGGACTGTTTTAGATGATTCTTTAAGACTTAAAATGCATGTTTTAAAGAGGGTTAAAACATGGACTTGAATGTCATGAAGGACTGAAGGTAACATGGGTCTAAACCATGGATAAAAATTGATAAAATGGACCACTGGGCTCGGCCATCTTGGATGGCCGAACCCCATGAAATGTTATGGTCACTTGGATTGAGTCTTTATAAAATGGAAACCATGCAAAGTGATGGACTGATTTGGATGGTTTTTAGAGGTAAAAACCCGGTAACATTATACTGATTATTACATGTTTAAATGAGACCTAAAACATGTTTATGAGGACCAAGACATGGACATAGGGTTCGGCCACCTTGGATGGCCGAACCCCATGAAAGTATTTGATGATTGGTAGGGCTTTCAAGAGATGGAAATCATATCAATTGTGGAGAGGTTTATGTGTTTTAAATAAAGCTAATTATTTGACAAAAGGGGTCTAAATCACAGGCCATGAGGTTCGGCCAATTGGGATGGCCGAGCCCCATGAAATGGTATGACAGTTTTATGAAAGTATTTGATGACTTTGTGAGGTAAAAACCATATAAGATTATGGTGTTCTTATGGGAATTAAATGAATATATGTTTACTGTTTTGGTTGGTCAATATATGGCTGAACCATGTATTGTTCATGGTTGAATTGGCATGTTAAACCATCAGTAATCATGGTGAATATTGAACCAAGTGAACCATAGGGTTCGGCCATGGGTATGGCCGAACCCCATGGACCATGGTATGGGTTAAATTGACTAAGTTTATGGGTAGTATTTGTTATTGCTTCCATGATTTTATAAAGGGTTTAAAATATCCCAATGGAGAACCATTTGGTGATGGATAAAAGGGATGACAAGGTTCGGCCATGTATAGGGCCGAACCCCATAGAAATGACAATGGTTTTGATATGGCTTAGTCTAGTAGCAAAGTTGTAAATACGGGTGATAATGTAAATATGGATAGAGAAAGTTTGAAAGGACATGAAAGAAGGGTTAAATCAAGGTGGTATGGTTCGGCCATGGTGTATGGCCGAACCCTACCAAGACATGTTTAAAGGGGTAAGTATTTAAGAATTGATTAAATGAAAAAGGAGATTAAATCCTAAGTTGGTGGTGTTTCGGCCATGGGCATGGCCGAACCCCACAAGATGTTTTTGGGTCTTAAATGTGAATGAACATTTAAATGATAGTATGATTTATTTACTGTTACATCACAAGGTGACAGAAGTGAACGGCGGGCAAGTCGTGAGTAAGTGACGCTAAAGAAAGATCGAACACTGAAGTGAATCTTCAGTAGGTTTCCCTACCTACTTGTAACCACAAATATGATTTGGTTTTATCATGTTTGTATGAGATATGTTGTATTTGTTATTATGTTACAAATTAGGTTTTGAATGATGAGCTATGTATTTATAATATATACAAAGCATTGACATCTCATGCATGGCATGGGGTGATGGGAATGGAACAACATAATGATAAATATCTTATCTAGAGGAATGTTGATTACTCTGGATTAACTTGACATAAGCACCATACCCAGAGGAAATGTGGACTACTCTGGCTTACCCATCCGGAGGAAATGAGGACTACTCCGGAATATCTTGACGTAAGAGTTTCTTGAGATAATGGCTATGTAGACTTGTGATGGGTAGGACTCATTACATGTGCATATACATAGCATTCATTTTCAGATGTTTAATTGATTATCATGTACTATGATACATATGCATGTTTTATAAGCTAACCATGTGGTAACCCTGATCGGGAACCTACTGGGCGCGTTGATCTAACGCCCTAATTCTATCCTCAGAGGAGAATGCATGTACAAGGAAAGGGAAAGAGAAGGTCGATGACCAGGCGGGGGGCCAAGCCTAAGCACTTGACTGTTGATTGGGATTTCTTTATTACTGTCTTTAGTTATATTTTGTGGACATGTAATAATTTGATACCTTGCTATGGTTTGTCTAGGATATTAACAATGGTTGGTTGGTTTATGTTATTTATTAATTGAGACTGGTACTTGCTATCTATTCTAACTATTTCCGCAGTTCGTCTAGTTTATTCTGCTAGTCATTGTATAGTTCCATGTGTGGTTTGTTATTGTGGGTTTAGTCCACACACACATGGGTGGCCAGTTAAGTGTCAGACTTGGGTAGTCCGAACTTAGCTCGCGTCGTGACGCCGCCCGCTCTCTGCCGTTGTTATTTTATTATTAATTTAAAAAAAAAAAAATTAGACTCTGATTTCTCAGAGAGGGCGGGACGTTACAATTTCACACCTAGTCAACCCTCCACGTCATCTTCCTATCATCCATCTTTTCATTCATCTCATCTCTTAATCTCATCCATTCATTCATCATCTCATTGCACAAACCCTAAAACTACATAGCAAATTCGAATTTCACATTGCCAATCCCAATCCTATTTTCTCTCCTAATCTCCTATCTTCCATGCACCTTGACTTAGCCACCAAGGAAAGCCACACCAAATTCGTGTGACTCTCCTTGTACAACCCTAAAATTCAAGCTTAAATCTCCATCTTCCCTTCCCAATTGATCCAATCCAGTCCTTTAATTTCCCAACTTAAAACTTCATTTAATCCAAGCCATCCATCTCTTTTCAAAACCTATAAATAACCCATTACCCCAAGGGTAAAATTCGAATATGATCTGGAATTCAAGAGGACCAGAAGCTGGAGAAAACACTAGAAGACAGAGCACCTCATGATTTCCAAGTGAGCAATTAATTTTTCCATTTTAATTTTCTTGCTTCTATGTAACTTCTTTCAAAGTCTTGTACTTTAATTATTCCATTTAATAAAGTGAAGCATTCATTTAGAACCCTGGAACATCCAATTTATAAAATTCTTTGATGATTATTTTACTTTTAATTTCATGATTACAACCTTTGTTTATTTGATTGAACATGAGCGCAAGCAATAGTTAGAATCTTGATTGTAAGATTTGAATCATCATTACTAAGATTTGATTAATTAAATTAAATAGTTGTAAATCTTGTTTTACTATTAAATACGAATTGCATTTTAGATCTTTACTTGAGTTTCAGATCTAGGCCTTTACTTTGTTTACACATCTTGGGTGATGAACGATCTATTCCAAACAACCAACCTTTTCGTTACTGCACATTTAATTTCAATCATTTATTTTCATGCAATTTAATTCTCTGCCTTTAATTATGTTAAATCTCATGTTTGTTGTTTAATATTTGTTTTAACCCGAATCTTGTATAATCGAATCTTTTAATTCTCTAATTTATGATTCATTCTTTAATTTCTCTTTAATCACTATCTCTCAAAAATTCATTCAATTAAAGTTAGGAAGATGTGTTAAATAATTTTGTAACTTGAAATCCTAATCATGATTAAGGTTATAATTTAATTCACCATTTAAAAATATGAAATGACACATTTTATTTCTTGATTTTCCAAGTTAGATACATGACTCATATAATGATTCAATTTCTTAAAAACAACTTTTTTTTAGAGGACATAAATTTAAATTCATATACTTTAAGATTTTCCATTGGGTTCCACCTCGCTCTCACATTACTCTACTATGAATGGTTCGTGCGCTTGCGAGATTTACAAATTTAAAACATCAACAGTAAGTTGTTTGCAAAGTACAGCAAGTGTCAGTTTTGGTTTCTAGTGGTTCAGTTTTTGGAGTAGCTGTTGACCCGGGCAAGGTGGAGGCCATGATGAAGTGGGCTCGACCGCGTAGTGTGACCGAGATCCGTAGTTTCTTGGGTTTGGTGGGCTATTACTGTTGGTTTATCTAGGACTTTTCTAAGATAGCTGCCCCTATGACGGGGCTGACTCGTAAGGAGCAGTCTTGATCGAGGCTTGTGAGTCAGCTTTCTTGGAGCTCAGGAGGAGATTAACGGCCACCCCAGTATTGGTCATACCTGAGAGAGGGTTAGGCTATGCAGTCTTCTATGATGGTTCTGGGGACAATTTTGGCTGCGTCTTGATGCAAGATGGTCATGTGGTGGCGTATGGTTCTCGACACCTTAAGAATCATGAATAGAACTGTCCCACCCACGACTTAGAGTTGGCAGTAGTGGTTTTTGCACTTAAGATATGGAGACACTACCTTTACGGGGAGAAGTTGGAGGTATTCTCACACGATCACAGTCTCAAATATCTGCTCACGTAGAAAAAACTGAAATTGAGGTAGAGACGGTGGATGGAGTACCTTGGGGACTATGACTTTGAGCTTTCTTACCATCCTAGCAAGGCGAATGTGGTTGCCGACGCCTTGAGCCAGAAATCTCGAGGAGTGTTAGCTAGTTTGATTGGTGAGACTAGAGCAGCAGCCTTGTGCAGTATGGTAGTGTGACCGGGGTTCATCTGGTTTTGAAAGCTCAGCAGACTCATCCAAATTCGAAGGGATATCGAGATCCAGTGACAGCTGGGGACGGGCCACATGGTTGTATAGTTAGAGCAGATGGTGTAGTGACCTTCGACGGCTGCTTGTATGTGCCTTAGCAATGTCGCGAGGAGGTTTTATGACACTTCCACCATACGAGATTTGCGGTGCACCCTGGATGTTCTAAGATGTACCATGATCTGAACCGTCAGAATTATTAGGTCGGCATGAAGATGGCAGTATCTAAGTTTGTGGCCCGATGTTTAACATGTGAGCAGGTCAAGTTCGAGCACCGGAGACCAGCTGGTGTGGAGAAACCACTTAAGATATCTGAATAGAAGTGTGAGCACATCACCATGGATTTTGTGTCTAGACTACCAAGATCGCCCAAGGGGCACGATACCATTTGGGTCCTAGTGGATAGACTAACCAAATCGGCCCCCTTTGTTGGCATGAAGGCGATTGATTCCTTGGAGAAACTGAGTCGGCTGTATATGGAGTAGGTGGGTAGACTACATGGAGTGCCAGTGTCGATTGTTTCAGATCGAGACCCGAGGTTTGTCTCACAGTTCTGATAAAGTTTGCAGAGGGAGTTGCATACTCAGTTATGCTTCAGCATAACTTTTCATCCACAGACAAATGGCCAGTCGGAGTGGACCATACAGATCTTAGAGGATATGCTCTGTACCTGTGTTTTGGATCATGTAGGTAGCTGGGAGGATCACTTGCATTTGGTTGAGTTTGTCTACAACAATAGCTACCAGTCCAGGATTCAGATGGCACCATATGAGGCATTGTATGGTTGACCGTGCAGATTGCCCCTGTGTTGGGTAGAGACCAGTGATGTTGTCTTGGCAGGACTAGAGTTGGTTAGGAAGGCTATAGAGCAGGTCAGACACATCAGGCAGAGGTTGTTTACTGGCCAGAGATGGCAGAAGAGTTATGCAAATCGCAGGAGGAGGCTACTAGAATTTGCCGTAGGTGATCATGTTTTCCTCAAAGTCTCACCCACCCCTGGAGTTCAGAGTTTCGGGCGGAAAGGGAAGTTGTCACTGAGGTTTATTGGCCCCTTTGAGGTGTTGGAGAGAGTCAAGGGAGTGGCTTATAGGATTGCCCTTCTATCGCAACTCGCTAGGTGCACAACATTTTCCACGTTTCCATGCTTCGAAAGTACCAGTCGGACCCGTCGCATGTGCTTAACTGGGATGACATGGACGTTACCGAGGATGTTGGTTTCGACGAAGGCCCTGTACAGATCAAGGGTAGGATAGAGAAGGTGCTCCGTGGCAAGACTATTCTGAAGGTTCTGGTGATTTGGAAGCGTGGAGGAAGAGAAACATCTACTTGGGAGCTAGAGTCGTCGATGTAGAAATGATATCCTGGTTTCTTCGAGGATCAAGGTACTACTTCCTAGTGTAATTTCGAGGACGAAATTGCTAAAATGGGGGTAGATTGTTACGACCCGACCGAATTTTTTGGGATTTTAGGGTCTCAGTAGCAGTGGGGAGAGTGTGGGTCCCGTGGTAGACCTTGTCTCGCCCGATCCCGAGCTCAGAGACTCGAAGGGAATTTTAGTAATTTATATTGTCTAATACTTTGTCATGCAAAAATAATTGAAAATCACACATTTTCTCACCCAATGTTTGACAATGATTCTTCTTCAGGTTTTAAAATGTCGTTTTCGAGAGATTTTGATTTTGTGTGTTTAAAAGAAAAAAAAAAGAAGCCCCAAACCCTTCCCAAAACCCTAACCCTAAAGCTTCCTTTTAAACCCTTCTTTTGTGCCGTAGTGTAGCACATTGCTACAGTGCCGCTCCTCCTACTGCTGCTTCGCACCTTTCATCACTTCCTTTATTCTCTCTCTTTCACTCACCTGAGCTGTTGCTTGAGCCGGAACTCATCGAGCTTCCTTGCCCCGGTCGAGTCAGACCTCTCCTTCGACCAAAACCAGGTAGAGTACCCATCTCCTCTCCGGATCTTTCCCCTCTTCACCAACCTTTCCCTTTTTCTTTCATTCTCTCCTTCTCGATTTTTCTCTATTTTTCCTCCCATTTTCTTCTTTCCGTTTTTCCTTTATTTTCCTTCTTCTTCCCCGTTTTCTTCCCTTTTTTGTTTTTCTCTAATTTTCCTTAGCTTTTCGTGATTTTCCTGATTTCAGTTTTCCCCTTTTCTTCCCCATTTCTGTTTTCTTCCCTTTTTTTCCTTTATTTTCCTTCTATTTCCTTCATTTTCCCTCTTTTCTTCCTCTTTCTTTGTTTTTCCCTAAATTCCCTTTTCCCCAGCTAAGTTGCTGAGTCAACTCAGTTGAGCAATTGAGTTAACTCGGCTGGGTCCGATCCTGCTTTGGACCCAGGCCCAACTCAGTCCTCTTTGGGTTCATTTCCTTAGGCCCAGTAAGCTAGGCCCAACTCGGCCAATCAGGTCCAGTTCCAGTCCAACCTAGACCTAACCCAGCCCAGTTTGGCCTAGTCCAGTTCTTGGCCCCGTCGGGCCCAATTTTTAGGCCCGGACTGGTTTCGGGCCCAATCCATTTTCAGGCCCAGTTTCCAATTCTGGGTCCAGTTCGACTCGGTTTGGGCCCGACACATTTTCGGGCCCATTTTTAGTTCATACATAGTTTGGTTGTTTTACCCGACTACTTATTCCTGTGTTCTTGCTTCAATAGATCGAGCCCCCTCCAACCAAACAAACCCACCTTCCCACGAATCATGTGGAATGAGGGAACTGTCACATTTTTAGCGTATGCATTTCTGCATACCCTCGAATCATGTGGAATGAGACCCCTTATATCTATTTTACCACTTTACAAGGGAACCGTTCAGATGAGTATGTGGTAAGGAGATCCCTATGTGCATTCGTGTCCGTGATGATATGACAATGATGGATGGACTTAATATTATATTATTTATGCATGATTAAATAATTGGATGTGATTGATTGATAACATGATGGAATGCCAACAAGCTAATATGTGATAGATTGTAATGCACATGATTGACTATGGTCTATTATTGCCTTACTTAAAAGATGTCTATGATTAATTGTACATACAAGTGTTGGATGCGTAGAATATCGGAGGGACATAGACATTAGACAACATTAGGGTCTATAGGAGGCCATACGGTGGACGCATGCTTGGGATGCAGACCACCTTGTGATTGGATATGGGTAGTTCTGCCCCCTTACATGGATCAAACGGTCGATTTGTCTTGTGTTTCTCAGACATACCTATGCGAGATGTGTAATCTGATTTAGGGAACAAGGTGCTCGGGAGTCCCCGATAAAGATTGTTTGGGAGGTAGTTGTGTTAGCCCTAGATAGACCATCGGCCTGAATGTTGGTTCATCCAAGGCAACCTTAGAGGGCCCCCTTCGGTTTTGATACCCAAGTACGTGATGGATGAGGTGATCCCCTGATGATCGAGTAGGCTGAGGAGGTGCTCACCTACTCATTGGTCAAGGGACGGTACGGTGAGGGACAGCTCCAACCGGTATACTTTGTGGCCCTAGATGATCGAGTAGGCTGAGGAGGTGCTCGCCTGCTCATTGGTCAAGGGATGGTGTGGTGGAGGATAGCACCCGCTGGTGCAGTTGAGGTTTACCCCTGTTGGCGTCATGACCGTATTATGTTTCGCGACCTGTGGTAAGAATCTGTGGGGCTGGTGGGTGGATCTCCGAAAAGAGGGTGGTCCTAGAGGTAGGGTGGTTGTGGGCTATGTTGAGTACATACTGGATGGCCTGTATAGTAGGTCGAGTACGTTTCATGTGGGACCATGTATGTAGACTTTTGTTACCTCTTGGTGGTAGTTAAGCAGTGCATGATATATGTTGTGTAACTATTCATGTGTGTTCTCTCATTGAGTATGTAGTATTTACGCCTTGCTTTTCAGGTGGCTCGATGGATGCGGGACCTAACGGGTCCCAAGACTAGGTCTAGGCGATGATGATCTCAGATTGCTTAGTTTACCTTCTTCCCTTTTGTAATTTGGAGAGAACATTGTGTGTTTAATTTGGAAGTCGTTTATTGTTATGGACAACTATACTAACCACTTATTGCACTGCTGTGTTGATTGAACTGAGAGTACTTTAGTTTTTCCCCTATGAATGTTGATGATTGGTCAAAAAAATGCCTATTGTTTGGAATGTGTTGTATTTCGATTCAGTATCGGTAGTAACACACCCGTAACGGGTTGGGGTGTTACACGAGCTGACAATGAACTTAATTCATATTTCCAAGTTCGCCTCCATTTCACGGTCAAGCTTCCTCTCTAGGCTTTTCATGATTTGATCATTTGTTCAACTAAGCCTAGGCAAGGTCCTTCCAAGGTGTGGGTTCCACCTAAAGTCATTTATGGCCATAATACCTATTTTGTGATTGCCATAACGATGAACTTTAATCCGGTGGAGCATGATCTTCAATCTTGTTCACCTTGAGTCTTCAAGCTTCTAGCAAGTGTTTCTTCCTGAGTCATGAAATTGACAAACTTAGGGATTCGGGAAAGCCGAGGCACTAACAATCTCCCCCTTTGTCAATTTCATGACAAAACCTAGCAGCTAACCCAATTACAAACCCACCCTTATTACATCACATTTGAATACAAAAATATTACATTGATTACATGTACATGTTCAAATGGAAAACAAGACTATGATCTTCGCATATTCTTGTTTAGCTTGCTTCATTTCATGTTTTCTTGTTCAATCACATAAGCAAGTAACACTAAAAAATCATTAGAGGGGTTAGTCCAAAACATAAATATGCATCCATGGACTAGACTATATTTGTATTCATGCTCCCCCATACACCATGATTTCTTAGAAACGAACACTATCCATAGCATATCCAAGCTATCGGAGTTGAGAAGATTTTCTCCCCCGATATTCTTGAGTTTGATTTCCCAAACTCCAAACATAGACAATCCCATGTCTAATACCAACTGTAACGCCCCGCCTTTTTTCACTTACTTTTCGAAAATCAGAATCTATTTATTTTTTTAAAAGTGATAGAAGACGTCACGACGCGAGCTAAGTCCGAGCTTCTAAAGCTCGACCCTTAACTGACCAACCATACGTGTGCGTGGACTAAGTCCACTGAGATGGTTCACACGTATTAAAATTATAATTGCAGAATATAACATAAAATGCGAAATTACAATAGGATAACAATCCTATTCCATTTTAGATAGCAAAGTACATCCATCACTTAATAATAATGAAGTGATCGGAGCGGAGTGTCACGACGCGAGTTAAGTTTGGACTTCTAATGTCTGACCCTTAACTGGCCAAACCCATATGTGCATGGACTAAGTCTATGAGAAACGTTTCACATATGGTACCAATTTAAACTTGCGGAATAAACCTAATCTAACTGAGGGTTATAATAGATCCTAGGACTACTCCAATTTAGATAGCAATGTAAGATAGCAAATTAGATAGCAAAGTACAAGTTTTAATCCAATGTTACCTTAAACTAAACATTCATTCTACCATAGCAAACCATTCCATAACCTTTGGGTCTTAATTGAACAATGGACCCCACAATTTACCCATCTAAGGCCATATCATTTTAATTCACCATTTCAATCGCAATTTTTGTAAATATTGATATACTGAAAATCGAGGATATTACAAGCTTTTTCCAATCTTACCAATTACTCCTCTTAATTGGATTTGATGTCTATCCGCTTCAACTAATTTCTCCCCCATTTTGTCATACAATTGACAAAGGTTTAGTAGGCATACATCGATTTACCTTTCATTTTGAAGGAATTGGATTTCAAGCACTCCCCCATGCTACTTACATATAGTGCTTCCATGAGTTCACTTCCAACTCATTTAATCTTTCCATTGATCAATGCATGCTTCTCATACATTCAAGCATTGATCTCCCCCACAGTACAATGCACATTGCCATTACATTATTGTTTTTCTTCTTCTTGCCCTTTAAGTGATGTGTTGTCTTAAAGGTGTTCCCCTAATGGGGTCAAGCTAACTTACCTAGCTTCCCTTTTTGAGTCTTCTCCCCCATTCTCCAAGTTATATTTTCTAGCCTTTTGACTTAACTCCCCCATAAACTTAGCTGCCTCTAAGTTTATTTTTCTCCAAACTTTCTTTCAATCTTGCATCATCCTTCCTCCCTACACTGTCATGATCAGTGACAGGTGCTAAACAACAAATATTTTATGCTCCCCCAAACTCCAAGGATGTGTCCAACATGACAACCCGATCCCTATCTCCCTAACATGCCAATACCAAACCAACTCATTCAAACCTGCATGTTAGTCTATTTAACAAAAACCTTGTTAACAATAGACAAGAGATAGAGGGCACTCAAACACAACAATATACACATCAAACCATAGCAGACTATATCATATCATTGATAACAAAATGTATAGTACATATGGTTTTGAAGGGGGCATCATGGATGCTTAGACAAAATATCAAAAAGTATAGCATTAAAAATTCAAAACATAAGAACATGAAGAACTATCTTAAGCAGGGCCATCCTGCGGAGGTGTTGGAGGAGAAGGGGATCGAGAATCTGGAACTGTGCTATCAGATCTGGTAGATGAGGAGATAGCAAAGACTAGTTCATGGACAGACAACCTGATGTTATCTAGACTTTTTTCAAGGTTGTCCATTCTTTTTTCAAGTGTGAAGACCCTTCTGCTCATACTGACATTCTCTTGAGGGGGATATTGGTATTTTTCTTCTTCCTCTGTGTCTCTCGAAAAGTCCTCAGAACAATGACTTTCTTTCTCACTGTTGTCATCAGGGATAATGATATCGTCTTCATTACTAGTTCTAAGACCATTCTCTTCTGCTGCATATTCTCTCCTTCTCTCACGACGTTCTTCGACGAAGATAACATCTTAGTCAATGATGGGATCTTCTTCAACCTCTGGTTGAGTTATCTAGTGAGAACTAGATTTTGGTTTGTGGGGAGAGAGAGTGAACTTACCAGCCTGAACAGACACATGATTTCCAGAGCTAGGGCCAGAGCAAGATCGAAAGTCTGATCTTTCGGGTTTTTTGGGCCACTGACTGGTTTCTCCTCATTCTTCAAAGGTCTGAGGACGTGACAAGGCTTCCATCTTTTTGGGTATGGGTTTTTCCAAGAGGAGATCCTCAAACAGTGGCTTGGAGGTGGATGAGGTGAAGACTGAGCCTAAATTGAGCTGTGAAAAAAAAAACCCGTGATTTTCACCATACCTTTGGAGAGGTCGTATCGACTGGTCTAGGGCACGGGAGGCGAAAGGGAGATCACCATACCTTCGCAGGAGAGGAGATGACAAATTCGAATGAATTGTCGTTTTCGTTGAAAGGGTCATTTTTCATTTAAACATTCTTTCTCACCTGACATGTCGTTTCCATCGACAGGTCGAACCTTTCGACAATTTTTGCCCTTTTCAACAGTGCTTGATTTTGTACAGTACCGATACGTCTGTCTCACCGACTAGTCTATTCACCAACATGTCGACTATACTAAGAGGTTTAGATAGTAGAGCAATCATCCTTGATTTGTGCAACTTGATGAAATCCTATTCTAGGCATTGCATACAAGGATCTATTCCAATATGATAAAACACAGATATGCCAAAAATAATTCATCAAATCATTAAAACATGCACAAGATCAAAATTTACATTCCAAAACACATAAAATTCAATAATACTTGTAATGGAATGTATGGATTTCCAAGTAGAATATGTACTATAGACAGGAAGAGTATATTCTAGACTTGTAGTTAGCTAATTTTTCTCTCCTCATGTCACAACACTTTTCTGCTATGTGAACTCACATGGTCTCTTGTGAGTCCACTTGTAGTGGTCTGAGATATGGAAGTGAATCTTAAACCAAAACAAAACATAAATGGTGGTCCATCTCCTGGGTACAAAGATTGTGTCATTTGGTGTTACATACATACCCCTGTGATCGTACCTTTGATGACCAAACTTGGGATCCTTCAACTCTTTTAAGACATGATTCAACTGTCTCAACAAAAAGTCTTGCCTTGTGTCCACCTTCCTTAGGTTTCTTTTAAAGTTAGATGTTGGTGGATGTCTTTTAGGCATAGACTTTACTGTATCGTGCCTTTTAGCTTGTGCTTGCCTTTCCAAGTGTCTCTTCCAATGGTAGCAATTTCTTTTGAAATGCCCAACTTTGTGATGGAAATAGCACTTTCCCATTGAAGTGTGAGAGACACTTGTTTTTCCAAACACCCCATGGTTCATAGGTTCTTTGGTGGATGAGGCACCAAGACCAAACCTATCACCATATTGTTTACGCAAACCTCGGAGTCTTTTTAAGTCTTTCATCCCCTGGGGTAAACTTATCTTGGAATCTTTCTTTATGAATTTTTAATTCCTTAACTTCCAAAGATAATTTTTTAACATCCTCTTCAAGAAGGTCATTGTGATGCCACAGATTCTCGACATCTTTGCAGTGAATACTTATCTCTTCTTGAAGGTTTTTATTACCGTCTTTTAGTTTTGAGTTTTCATTGTCAGAGAATTCCAGCTTAGAGGTTTGGAGAGATTTTTCAGCTTTCAAGTCCTCCACTTGATTAGGGAGGTTCAGTTTTCATTTTTAACCTTGTCTAATTTCTTTGCCAACCTCTCACTTTCAAGGAACAGGGCACTGTAGGAGGCTTGAAGATTTTCAACATCTTCACTCTTATTATCCTCCGTTACAACTGTGGGATTTTCTTGATCACCAGTGATCGAGGCTATGAGACTTTTTGATACATCAACTTTTCTTTGAGTCTCTTTATTGGAATCAGAGGTTTCCACATGGGTCACACCCACATTCATAGCCTTCTTAATTTTATCTGAAGGACATTCGTTCATGAAGTGCCCTCTCCCCCCACAATTATAACAAGTTTGCTCCTTCGCAACCTTTCTGTCCTTCCCTTTCCCTCTAATTTATTCTTGCCTTTTAGGGTATCTTTTACTTGATTCACCCCTGCTTATTCTTCTCAAGTTGTTTCTTTTAACAAAGTTTTTATTAAATTTTTTGGCAAACATTGCCATTTCATCATTTGAGAGCTCATCTTCCGAAAAATTGTCTCTTCTTTTGTTTTCTTTTGTTTTAGGAAGATTTTAAGGCAATGGATTTGTCCTTTGGTTGTTCAAAGTGTAGTTCATAGGTTTGTAGTGAACCAACTAAATCATCGATGTTCATTAGAGACACCTCTCTGTTATCTTCCATAGCCACAACCTTGGGCTTGAATCTTTCTGCAAGATTCAGAATAATTTTGGTACGTACCTTGTCCTCGGGTATTCCTTCATCTAGAGCGTACATTTGATTCACAATGTCATTTATCTTGGAATAGAAATCCATTAAGACTTCATCCTCCCTCATTTTAATGGTATAAATTGATTTTGGAGGATCTAAAGTTTGGACCTCTTAACTATTGAGGTGCCTTCATGAGTTCTTTCAAGAACTTCCCATGCCTCCTTTGCAGGTCCACATGTCATAATTTGTTTGTACTCACTATCGGATACTGCACAGTTAAGGGCATTCATGACTTTGTCATCAGTTGTCTGAGCAATTTTTTCAGTAGGGGTCCAAGAGGCAAAAGGTTTGGGTGTCATAAACATGGTTGGGGTGGATGCTATCATCTTCTCTTCTATGTGTTCCTGCCATCCAGTCTTTACAACATCCCATACCGATGAATCTATGGAAACAAAGAAACTTCTCATTTTGGCCTTCCATGAGGCATAGTTTGTTCCATCAATGTAAGGGGTTTGGAGATTGCATGGCTGTCTCCCATGGTGTTCTAGCTTGGATCAACTCGTATGGTTAAATCCTTATAAAGAGCACTAGGCTCTGATACCAATTGAAAGTTCCCCTTTGGTGCTAGAACACGATTGACCTTAGAGGGGGGTTGAATAGGTCAATCTAAAAATCGTTGGTCCTTTTAAAAATTATTAGATTGATTAATTAAGTGCAGCGGATATAACAATCAAATGTGTGTGTGTGTTAGCAAATGTGATTAAGCAATCAACACAAGTTATTAGCTCTAACACCACAAGCACAAGAACACAAGATATAAAGTGGTTCGGTTAGCCAACCTACATCCACCATTAGGACTAGCTCAACCGTGAGCTATCCCAATTTCACTAAGTAGGGACTTACACTCTCACAAATAGAGTAGGAATTCCACCTAACTCAATCGGCTGGGAATTCACCCACCACATGTAAAATAGGAATTCCACATATTTGATTTGACTAGGACTTCCACCCACCACGTGTGCTAGAGACGACACTCTAGATTTTTTGTAGTGGTTCTGGAGCCAAGCCTCATTAATCCATTTTCATAAGATAACGGTTTTAAACCAAAATTAAAACTAAGAAACACTTTCCTTTTAGCTCTTTCTCGAAAATGTGTGCTTCTCAAAGATCCACCCAATATGTGTCTGAATTAATCCCGACGCTCTGCCTTGTAGCCATCGTTGAGAAATTACAATTTCTAGGTGACTAGGAAACTGATTATATCCTAGTTTGTATCTTTCTTTTCTCCTCTCTTTCTCTCTTTCACTAACTCAATCAATATATTGGTTGTATTTGATTCTCAGGTGTAGGCACAAGAGAGTTGTTTGTTCTTTAGAGTATGTGAATTTTCTCAATTCAAGGAAGATGATTAAATGATCACACAACTTGTCACGCCCCGACCCAAGATGTCGGCCCGAAACGTGACTATTTTGTTTTTAAACAAATCCAAACTTCACAAGTCCATCGGCGTCGAGTTCGCCTAAGCCTATGAAGAAGCCACACCTGTTCGAGAAATCTAAACTATCACATGGGATTATTCCAAGTATAATATAAATACAACTTATATTTATTTACCACTACATACCATAATTATACACATACACATAAGTTTGAATGCCATAGGTGGCAAACCAAATAATACTACATAATAAGCAACTAAGTAAATTTTAATCCAAAATAACTTATTGGAATCCAGAGATTCCATCGTTTAAGTCATCGCAGAGGGTCCCCCACTACTTCCAAATCACGCCTTGCACTGAGGTACAAGTGAGCTTCCAGCCCATTGAAGAGAACTCAATGATCATAGGTATTGCATGCGATAGGAAATAAAATCTACAATGTAGATAAAAAATTGACAGAACATGTGGCATTTATTCTTTTCCTTCCATACACACCCATGTATACTCACAAAAGCATATACAACTCACACATGTATATATAATTCACACGTGCATATATAACTCACACATGCATATGTAAACTCACACTTGCATTTTGCTTTCTTTACATCCAATATGCCTTCCTTCCATGCATATATATATACGTGTCAAGGTTTTTCACAACCTTACACACTGAGGTAGTCCACTCAACCCCAGTAGCATCAAGTCCAAACGGTCAAGATGCAGCTACTTGCAAGAGCATAACGACCTACGGTTCGACTCTATGTCCTGTACATGAATGCATTTTAATGACGGCATACAACCGATGCATATGAATGCGACCCAACAATCCATGACAATACCTATGTCAATCCATTGGAAGGCATTTATTGAAAACATAAATCATACCCAAATGCTGGGGATTTAACAATAAACATTATTTATTTACACTTCACTCCATATACCCTTCCACAGGGTTTCCTACTGGAGTATACTTACCATTCACTGGCTAGTAGTTCTGGTTCAACGACACAGAAATTTCATTTTCTCATAACCTGCATAATTTGTTAGTATAACAAACCCATATGCAGATATAAATTACCCATGCATGAATCACATGCACACATCATAACATGATTTATATGTTCATGTTTATTATACAAATCACAACATCATTGGTCATTTCACACTATTGTCCATGTGGACTTGGGTAAGTCCATATATCTGACTTTTTCACTAGAGTTACACAAGGAAGATTCACTTACCATCCATTGGTAAAACTCTAGGATAATCAACTTAGGAGAACACAAATTCAAGTTACCAAGACCTCAGATCTTGGTTCGAGATCTCGGACAACAAAGGGTTTCAAAATACAACTCTGTAAAATTTTTCCAAGTTCCAGTATGTCGAGAGCTTGGACAACAGAGAACAATGCGAGTCAAGAGTTCAATTCTCTCTCAGTTTCTATGGCTTACACAACTTATACACTTGATTATTTTAACATCCAATACTGTGACACCCCGATTTCTCAATAAGATGAATATTTACGAAAATGCCCCTAGATTGGTGAATTCAATAAATATGATTGTAAATAAGGAAATGGTGGGGCCCATTGCTCAAATTAAGGTCATATGAGCACATTATAAATGTCAAGTTTGATTGGTTGGGTAATTTCTCAATGAAGTGTAAAATTACCAAAATGCCCCTGAGTTGTTAAATTAATTATTTTGTGATGTTAAGTAAGGAAATAGTGGGGCCCATTGCTCAAAATAAAATCATATGAGCACATTATGAATGTTAAGTTTTATTGGTTGGGTAATTTTCATCATTTGGGTCAAAAATGGCTAAATGGGTCAAAGGGCCCAAATGGGGCCCATCGGGTCTTGCTGGGTTATTTGACCGTTTTGTGATTTTAAATTAAAAGGGGTTAAGGCTATTTGATTGGAAATCAAGTGGAGGAAAAATGGGTAGGCTTGATCCATATGTAAAAACCAATTAGAAATGACCAAAATACCATAAATGGGTCATGTTGTCAAAACGGGTCAAGGAGCTAAAAGTGGACCCAACGGGTCGAGTTGACTATTGTTGACCGTGTGAACCCTCAAGGGAGCTCAAACACGAGTCAAATCAGTTGAGTGGGACTGAGGTGAGTTGGAATTAAATAAAAAGGTGAGTTAACTCATGTGCATTAAATGTGATGAGTTGGGTTGGAATAAAAATACCTTGAGTTGGGTGAGTCAAAATGGAAATTCAATGGACTGTAAATCATTGAGTCTAATGGGAATTTGAAGAGGTTGGCCCAGCTTTAACCACCCAAACAAGTCCCACACGTTGGGGACTTGTTTGGGGTGATTTCCATGATGTATTAAATGGGAATACATGGGATTGTGATGAGATGCTTGGGGATTTGAATGGCTGCATAGGTAGCTGCCAAGGGGTGCCTTGGATGACACCCAATAACCATTGGTTTGTGCAAGAAGTTATGAGGGAGTGGAGGAGTTTTGGGGGCTGAACTACAAAAACAATAAGCACACAAGGTTGGCCATTTTTCACATTGGAAATCCAAGAATTTCCATCTCTCTCTCTCCCTCTCTCAAATTTGTTTTTCCTAACTGGAATAGCAGAGGTGTTTGTACCAGTAGATCAAGCACAAAACAGCAAAAGAAAGGAAGAAATAAAAGGGAGAAACCAAGGACCAAAGGCAAAGAGAAAGATTGGAAGTTTGGTAAGTATTTATTTGTTATTTTGGTATAATAACATGGAGCAAATGTGGTGTGTATTGGCCATGGTTATGGCCGAATACACCAAGGTTTTAACCTTGATTAGTGGAGGATTTAAAATGGTAAAAATAACCATTGGGTTCAGCCACCATAGAGGGCCGAACCCCATGTAAGAGATGGCTTGGTTTTCATGTTTTGAAACATGAAAACCATGGATTTTGTGGACTGTTTTGGGTTTTGAATTAAGATTTAAATAAATGTTTTAGAATGGTTAAAAAACCATGGATCTGAATGACATAGGGACTGAAATTTATATGGTCTAAAATCAGTGGATTAAAAGATGGAAATGGACCATTGGGTTCGGCCACTTAGCATGGCCGAACCCCATGGAAACAAATGGTTGTTTTTGATATTTTTTGGAAATTAAAACCATATGATTTGGGACTGATATTAGATGTTATTGTTGGATTTGGAATGCATGTTTTAAGGAGGTTAAAACATGGATTTGGGTGTTGGTTTCAAACCCAAGATAAAGGGTCAAATGTTCAAAGCCAATTTCATGGTGTTCGGCCAATGAGCATGGCCGAACCCTATGAAATTGGGCTAATTTTTGGATGGTTTCTTTTAAAGTTAAAACCTGATGTTAATACGCTGTTAATTACATGATGATTGAGGTTTAAAAACAGCAAACATAACCATTGGGTTCGGCCAACATAGAGGGCCGAACCCCATGTAAAAGGATGTTGGTTTTCATGTTGTGAAACATGGAAACCATGGACTTTATGGACTGTTGTGAATGAATTTAATTAGATGGTTTCTAAAAGGTTTAAAGGCAGCAATATAATACTGATATTGCATGTTTAAATAATGCCTAAAGCATGGTTAAAAGACCAAGATATGGACATTGAGTTCGGCCACCTTGGATGACCGAACCCCATGTAAGTAAGTGATGTGTTTTGGTGAAGTTAAATTACTGTTTTGGTGGCTGGTTATGTGGCTGAACCATGTGTAATTCATGGTTGTGTTAACATGATTAAATCATGTATAATCATGAGAAGTAGAGGGATCAACCAGATCAAGTGAACCCCATGTTAGTTTTGATGAAGTTGGTGAGTTTTAAACCATATAAAATATGGTGTTTGATGTGAGTTATGGAAGTTTAATTTGCTGATTATTGGTTGGCCAACATAGGGCTGAACCATGTCATTTTTAAAAGGGTTAAGTGCTTTAATGATGGGGGATGCTCATTGCATGTGCATATTTCATAGCATTGTTTTACCTGTTTTGATGATCATGTAATATGATATGTATATGCATGTTTTATATGCTAACATGTGGTAGCCCTGATTCGGGAACCTACTGGGCGCGTTGAACTAACGCCCTAATTCTATCCTCAGAGGAGATTGCAGGTACAAGTAAGGGGAAAGGAAAGGTCATTGACCAAGAGGGGAGCTGAGCCTAAGTGCTTTAATAATGGATTTGGATTACGTTTTATTACTGTCATTTGAATACTATTGTTGGACATGTAATAATTCGTTATTTGCTATGGTTTGTTTAGGATAATAACTTGTGGATGGTTGATCTATGTTATTTATTATTTAAGACTATTACTTGCTATCTCGTCTTTTTATTCCGCATGTTGATGTTAGTTCCATGTGTGAATCACTATCATGGTCTATTCCATGTACACATGGGTGGCCAGTTAAGGTTCAGACTTGGGTAGTCTGAACTTAACTCGCGTCGTGACGCCGCCCGCTCTCTTCCGTTGTTTATAAAAAAAAAAAAAAATTAGACTTTGAAATTCTCGAAGAGGGTGGGGGCGTTACAGTTGGTATCAGAGCGAAACGGGAAGTTGAATCATCGAAGTAAGATTAAGACGGTTTCATGTCTCACTGACGGATAAGAATCCCAACTGACCGACTCTTCGGAGTCCGCTGCCTGGGGGCCGGATTAATTTACTTCGAGTGACTCGGACTGAACAATCAATCTGAGAACGACAATGAAAGATAGCAAAGTAAAGTACAGTCATCATAATTGGACAAATCAAACGTAGCAAGGTAGGATGAACTCCCCTGAAATCCCCACACTGAGAAACAAACAAGAGGAAATTAGAGATTTCCCCAGAAACAAAAGAATACAAAGAGTGATGATTTGGTAATCTTCCCCAAACAAAATACATGATATAATGCGTGATCAGATTCCCCTAAAAACCAAGAGTGGGTTATTTAAAATTGTTGTTGAATATTCTTGTATTTTATTGATATGATACAGATATATCGAGTAATGTGGAGTACTCAGAGTGTTACAGTGGAACTCCTAGCAATCCCATAGACTTGGTGTCTGCTTCTAACAACACCAACATGGAGGCTAATGTGAACCTTCAGGAAGAGGAATGGAATCTAGCACCATTGGAAGAATTGAACTTAGCACCAATGGAGGAGGTGAATCTAGCACCGTTACCCGAGTATCTTGTGGAAGATATTCCTTGGTTAGTGGAACCTCTTGAGGAAGAAGAGGAGGAGGATCTGGGACTTTTCTTTTATGAGGATCCTATGGAAGACTTTTCTATAATATTGGAATCGGCGAGGGAGGTAGATCCCTACGATACATGTGAGTTGTGAAATCAAGACGGGCACAACTGTAGGTATTGTCGTCACCCTTTAGGCATTGTCTGCCCGTTCTATGGACTGTATGGGCATGGAAAGGCGAGGAGTAATTGTCCTTATATTGGAGGACCTGGGTTAATACCCTGCACAACATGTGAAGTATTGGGGCACACGGCGATGATGTGTCCTGATAACTATTTCAAGTTCGCTAATGATGCGGAATCTTCTACGGAAGACTAGGATAGGAAGTAATATGAAAGGTATTAAAAAAAAGGGTTATTTTTGCAAGGGTGTATATTTTGGTTATACATAGGGTTTGTTTCACCCTACCCACCTTTGTACAAGGATAAAGTATGAAGTTATATTAAGTATGCGATGTTATGATTCTAAGAGGATTTTTGGGACTAAGATATAGGTGACGAGGTCACTTGATTATATTGAGAAGTGGTATGGGGTGCGTCCCTCACGTGATGTTGATGATTGAGATGTGGTATGGGTGCGTCCCTCACATGGTATTGATGAGATAAGAATATAAACTTCATGAGCATGGCTTTGAGTAGCTATGAGGCTGTAGGAACCTTGATACGAAATACGGAGACTTGGTCCCGTAGGACTACCGTTGAGGAGTGGGTCCCTCGCATGCTACGTGTTGGAGGGCTCTCTCACTGCTGTTTGGCACAATAGATGTGCTGGAATGCGCAGAGCTAGGTACTATTTTACCCGGTGGGGGTGGTACTAGCTTCGTCAGACGCTGAGCGACCGCCTTAGAGCTTGACTGAATCACCTATGAGGTGAAGGGATGCAGGACGAGGTAGACCGGATCACGTTGGATGTGGGTCTTCTGCTTGGTAAGTCATAAGTCCTAAGTCTTGCAAGGGGTCGGGATATATTTGTGATTTGATATGGTTACCACAGTCTTATAGTGATTCATTTGAATGTTGTTCCTACAGATATTAATCATGGATAAATGATACTCATGGACAGAGTGATACCAAGGATGGATGGTTTCCATGACTGGATTATACCCATAGGTGGGCTATATTCATGGATGGTTGTAACTGTTGTATAGATGATGCTCCTGGACAGAGTGATACCAAGGATGAATGGTTTCCATGAATGGATTATACCCATAGGGGTTATATTCATGGATGATTATAAAACAGGGATAGATGATATTTACTGAAAGCGAAACACAAGGGATGGATGTAGTTAACCATGGGTGATTATTCCCATGGTGGTTTGGATTGATGCCGGGAATTGGTATCGTGGAAGTTGGAACAAAAGTTGTTAGTCACATAGAGACTTATGTGCAAAGAAAGATGTGTTTAAATTTGGAGATATACTCAACGGAAAAGATAAGTGTATGGTGAAACTTGAATGGAAAACTATGGACGACTGCCGAGTTAGACTGATCACCTGGCTCTGTAGTTAACCGATGGAGTTCCAGGAGAGTGCAACTAGAAACCTAGTTGAAATGG
Source organism: Chimonanthus salicifolius (assembly GCA_013350335.1). Taxonomy (NCBI): domain Eukaryota; kingdom Viridiplantae; phylum Streptophyta; class Magnoliopsida; order Laurales; family Calycanthaceae; genus Chimonanthus; species Chimonanthus salicifolius. Next base: position 21,933,965 of record CM023541.1, on the reverse strand, counting down.
AATCAGAAAAAGCTCTGAGCATAGGCTCGCATTGGCAGGCTACCTCACACAAAGAGTAGATAAAAGAACATATTGAGCCGGTACGTATGGAAAATACTATGAGAGCAGGTAAAGTGAAACAGAGTAGATTGATCTATGTGAGATCACAAATGGCTCACGAGAAAAAGATATAACATGAGATAGAACAAAAGGTGTTACGGAACCAAGCGATTCAATTTGTCAAAGTGGTGTGGATTGACATGGTAATGAAGAAGTCACTTGGGAAATTGAAATCGGAAATAAGAATAGCACACTCTGAGATATTTATGGAATCGTTTAGAACCCTACTTCACTCGATTTTCGGGACGAAAATTTTAAAAAGAGGGTTATATTGTGACACCCCGATTTCTCAATAAGATGAATATTTACGAAAATGCCCCTAGATTGGTGAATTCAATAAATATGATTGTAAATAAGGAAATGGTGGGGCCCATTGCTCAAATTAAGGTCATATGAGCACATTATAAATGTCAAGTTTGATTGGTTGGGTAATTTCTCAATGAAGTGTAAAATTACCAAAATGCCCCTGAGTTGTTAAATTAATTATTTTGTGATGTTAAGTAAGGAAATAGTGGGGCCCATTGCTCAAAATAAAATCATATGAGCACATTATGAATGTTAAGTTTTATTGGTTGGGTAATTTTCATCATTTGGGTCAAAAATGGCTAAATGGGTCAAAGGGCCCAAATGGGGCCCATCGGGTCTTGCTGGGTTATTTGACCGTTTTGTGATTTTAAATTAAAAGGGGTTAAGGCTATTTGATTGGAAATCAAGTGGAGGAAAAATGGGTAGGCTTGATCCATATGTAAAAACCAATTAGAAATGACCAAAATACCATAAATGGGTCATGTTGTCAAAACGGGTCAAGGAGCTAAAAGTGGACCCAACGGGTCGAGTTGACTATTGTTGACCGTGTGAACCCTCAAGGGAGCTCAAACACGAGTCAAATCAGTTGAGTGGGACTGAGGTGAGTTGGAATTAAATAAAAAGGTGAGTTAACTCATGTGCATTAAATGTGATGAGTTGGGTTGGAATAAAAATACCTTGAGTTGGGTGAGTCAAAATGGAAATTCAATGGACTGTAAATCATTGAGTCTAATGGGAATTTGAAGAGGTTGGCCCAGCTTTAACCACCCAAACAAGTCCCACACGTTGGGGACTTGTTTGGGGTGATTTCCATGATGTATTAAATGGGAATACATGGGATTGTGATGAGATGCTTGGGGATTTGAATGGCTGCATAGGTAGCTGCCAAGGGGTGCCTTGGATGACACCCAATAACCATTGGTTTGTGCAAGAAGTTATGAGGGAGTGGAGGAGTTTTGGGGGCTGAACTACAAAAACAATAAGCACACAAGGTTGGCCATTTTTCACATTGGAAATCCAAGAATTTCCATCTCTCTCTCTCCCTCTCTCAAATTTGTTTTTCCTAACTGGAATAGCAGAGGTGTTTGTACTAGTAGATCAAGCACAAAACAGCAAAAGAAAGGAAGAAATAAAAGGGAGAAACCAAGGACCAAAGGCAAAGAGAAAGATTGGAAGTTTGGTAAGTATTTATTTGTTATTTTGGTATAATAACATGGAGCAAATGTGGTGTGTATTGGCCATGGTTATGGCCGAATACACCAAGGTTTTAACCTTGATTAGTGGAGGATTTAAAATGGTAAAAATAACCATTGGGTTCAGCCACCATAGAGGGCCGAACCCCATGTAAGAGATGGCTTGGTTTTCATGTTTTGAAACATGAAAACCATGGATTTTGTGGACTGTTTTGGGTTTTGAATTAAGATTTAAATAAATGTTTTAGAATGGTTAAAAAACCATGGATCTGAATGACATAGGGACTGAAATTTATATGGTCTAAAATCAGTGGATTAAAAGATGGAAATGGACCATTGGGTTCGGCCACTTAGCATGGCCGAACCCCATGGAAACAAATGGTTGTTTTTGATATTTTTTGGAAATTAAAACCATATGATTTGGGACTGATATTAGATGTTATTGTTGGATTTGGAATGCATGTTTTAAGGAGGTTAAAACATGGATTTGGGTGTTGGTTTCAAACCCAAGATAAAGGGTCAAATGTTCAAAGCCAATTTCATGGTGTTCGGCCAATGAGCATGGCCGAACCCTATGAAATTGGGCTAATTTTTGGATGGTTTCTTTTAAAGTTAAAACCTGATGTTAATACGCTGTTAATTACATGATGATTGAGGTTTAAAAACAGCAAACATAACCATTGGGTTCGGCCAACATAGAGGGCCGAACCCCATGTAAAAGGATGTTGGTTTTCATGTTGTGAAACATGGAAACCATGGACTTTATGGACTGTTGTGAATGAATTTAATTAGATGGTTTCTAAAAGGTTTAAAGGCAGCAATATAATACTGATATTGCATGTTTAAATAATGCCTAAAGCATGGTTAAAAGACCAAGATATGGACATTGAGTTCGGCCACCTTGGATGACCGAACCCCATGTAAGTAAGTGATGTGTTTTGGTGAAGTTAAATTACTGTTTTGGTGGCTGGTTATGTGGCTGAACCATGTGTAATTCATGGTTGTGTTAACATGATTAAATCATGTATAATCATGAGAAGTAGAGGGATCAACCAGATCAAGTGAACCCCATGTTAGTTTTGATGAAGTTGGTGAGTTTTAAACCATATAAAATATGGTGTTTGATGTGAGTTATGGAAGTTTAATTTGCTGATTATTGGTTGGCCAACATAGGGCTGAACCATGTCATTTTTAAAAGGGTTAAGTGCTTTAATGATGGGGGATGCTCATTGCATGTGCATATTTCATAGCATTGTTTTACCTGTTTTGATGATCATGTAATATGATATGTATATGCATGTTTTATATGCTAACATGTGGTAGCCCTGATTCGGGAACCTACTGGGCGCGTTGAACTAACGCCCTAATTCTATCCTCAGAGGAGATTGCAGGTACAAGTAAGGGGAAAGGAAAGGTCATTGACCAAGAGGGGAGCTGAGCCTAAGTGCTTTAATAATGGATTTGGATTACGTTTTATTACTGTCATTTGAATACTATTGTTGGACATGTAATAATTCGTTATTTGCTATGGTTTGTTTAGGATAATAACTTGTGGATGGTTGATCTATGTTATTTATTATTTAAGACTATTACTTGCTATCTCGTCTTTTTATTCCGCATGTTGATGTTAGTTCCATGTGTGAATCACTATCATGGTCTATTCCATGTACACATGGGTGGCCAGTTAAGGTTCAGACTTGGGTAGTCTGAACTTAACTCGCGTCGTGACGCCGCCCGCTCTCTTCCGTTGTTTATAAAAAAAAAAAAAAAAATTAGACTCTGAAATTCTCGAAGAGGGTGGGGCGTTACAAATACAACTATACACATGCAAGTAAGCCATAGTTGAGTCTCCTCACCTTCTCCAGCTTACAAAATTCACCAAAGATCTGTAAAACATCGAAAATTTCATGAATATTTGTTTAAATTCAAACATACTAAAAAATACTCCTAAGAACCTTTCGTGCACACTTTTTCGTCCGAAAACTGGGTGATGTCAGTGAGTCTCCTAAAATCTTACTACTCCATTAATTAAGTCAAAATGTCAGTAGTCAGTCATTCAAAACATAGAATAAAGAGAAAATGAAATTTACTCAGTGCCCATTCTCGTATTTCTTCCCGGCCAGAGTTGAGTATTGAGACTGTGCACAGAGTTTATGGTGCAGTAAAGTAAAATGCTCAGACCATTCTTGTATTGTCTTCTGGATAGGACCATTGAGACATATTGCGGCAGGCCTAGAGAGTACAGTAAAGTAACACCCATTGCAGAAAGTAAACACACAAGAATTAGCTGGGGGTTAATCTTTTCCCCTCTTTAACTTAAAGTTGTAAAATCCTGGTTTTGAACTCCATCAAAACTACTTTGAAAGGTGAAACTCAAAAATCAAAAGAAATAGGTAACTTTCCTCTAAATTCTACAGATTCAATTTTGATGCAAAAAAGACAGTCCCGAAGTTTCTAAAAGTTCGAGTAGATGGATTTTCATACCTCATTTGCGAAATTCCAACGAGAAATGGTCACGTTTGAAAAACCCGAGTGATACGCGGGATACACAAAGGCTTGTAAGCCGCTGATCGTTGGAGAAAGAAGTAGAAGAAGGAAAAGAAGCTAAAGGAACGGTGGGGGGAAGGAAAGGTTGGTGTTGTGTTTTTTTCTTTTATATATTTATTTATTTTTTTTGCAATCAACTCCCTTCTTTTATAAAGAAAGGTGATGTGATAGGTATGGTAACCCATAACCTATCTACACCTTATAGCTTAAGTTGATAAACGTGCATTTATAGCATGTATTATTATTATTATTATTATTATTATTATAAAACACATAATTATCTATTTACAAATAATTCAAAACATTAAAAAAAGGTTAAAGTTTGAAACAATAAATTAATCCCCACTTAGATCCTAAGTAATTTCAAGGTTTCATTAAATGAATAAATCAGTTTGATAAGTTGGGTAATTAAAAATTAAGAATACCACTAAAAATTTGGAAATGGAATAACATTAAAATCCAAAAATCACATAATTGTCAAAATTCCAAGATTTCAAATTTTAAAACTGGATAAATAAACTTTTAGAGATTAAAATATCTCAGATAAGTGATTTTCCAATCACAGATATTTTTAAAGGTCTCAGTTGGATGAATTTTGGATAATTTCAACTTTGCCACTACACTTTAATGAGTTAGGTCCATAGACTCCAAACTCTGATCGAGTCAAACTTTGACTCTAAACAAATCCCACTTGTTAATCTTTCAGATTAACTGGCCATTAAACACAATCAACGGTCACTAATCACAAAATTAGTCGCTAATCTGAGTCAGGGTATTACACAACTCTCATATTTATAGAAGAGTCAACATAGTTTTTCAAACTGTCCAGTACCAACAGGTTGGCGGAAGTAATGGGTCGGTATTCATATTTATTGTAGTTCAACCACCAGACCGTTGCACATTAAATGCACACCCAATGGCACAATTAATTCCCGGTCGACAGGTCGGTGTCACCAATGGGTCGACAGTCATGGCACCGAGAGGTCGGTTCATACGAGGGTCTCGATCTGGGGCAACACTATGCAGACAGAGTTCCATATCCCAAAACTTGTTTTGCCCAGAACGACCTGTCGCCCTTTACCGAGGGGTCGGTCCTGGTACTCTCGATCGGTCTTGAATTACCGAGATGTCTAATTTCTCGTGAGTCCACTTGAGTTCTAAGTTCCAGAACTCATAAGTTATCATCAATGAGTCGTTGATCGCATATGAGACTCTCGATCAGAGACATAGCCAAAATGATAGTTCAATGTTCCAGAACCTTTGTCAATCTGGCTGACCAGCCTTTGACCATGATGGGTCGATCCTGTCTCCACTGAGGACTCGGTGAGAATGGCCGGTCAAGCTGACAGTGAACTTAATTTATATTTCCAAGTTCGCTTCCATTTCATTGTCAAGCTTCCTCTCTAGGCTTTTAATGATTTGATCATTTGTTCAACTCAGCTTAGGCAAGGTCCTGCTAAGGTGTGGGTTCCACTTAAAGTCATATATTGCCATAATACTTTTTTTTTTATCGCCATAATGAAGAACTTTAATTCGGTGAAGCATGATCTTCAATCTTGATAACCTTGAGTCTTCAAGATTTTAATAAGTGCTTCTTCCCGAGTCGTGGAATTAACAAACTTTGCGATTCAGCAACTCTAGGGCATTAACAAATCTAATATTTATTAATTAACTAGACTCTCATAACTGGATCCAGATTAATTAATTTACATGAAAGTCCTAGAAATGACATGAAATAATTATAAAAATCCTAGGTCTTCACTTTAAAGCTCTAATCTTGTAATTATCTGCTGAATTGGCATGGTTTTCTTGAAGTGTCCATTTTTATATACAAAACTAAGAAACTACATTAAATGCATCAATATATACAAACATGAAAGCTAACTAGTCCAATAATTAGGGGTAAAAATGTAATCTTTTAGTGATCAACATTAACCCATCTTGAAGGAGTGGTTTGAATACATGAAATAAAATACAAGAGTATTAAAATACATGATAAACGAAATAAAGAATTTAAAAGAATTAAAATAATTAAAATACATCATGCATACAAAATAACTAACATAACTAAAGAGGAAATAAGTTTTCAAATAAAATAAATGACAGAATATAAAAATGGACAATTTAAAGGTGGTTGTGGAATTATTCTCTCATCACCCAAAATAAATAAATAAATAAGAAATCTAGATCTGAAATTCAACACATAGAATTCAAAGCCAATTTACACCATTTAATTAAAATTCATAAATTTTTATTTAAATAAAGTCTAGTTCTTAGATTTAACATTTATAACCTAAGCCTTTAATTAATCAAAGAATACAAAATTAAAATTAAACGAAAGCATAAAGAAATCTTGAATAATCGGACTTTTCAGGGTCCTAAAATGGACATCTCTTATATATTTCATGAAAGAATTATATACAAGATATGGAAAAACAATTAAAAAGACATCTAAAAATCGAATTTAAAATGATAGCTCACTTGTGAAATTCGCATGAAGCTCTGTGTCTTTAGTTGTTCAGGGTGTGTTCTCCAATCTCATGTCCTCTTGAGCTCTAGGTCTAATTCAATTTCACCATGGTCGAATGGGGTATTTATAGGCTCAAAAATGGACGGGCAGTGGAGATTAAATCGAAGTTTAACTTATTGGATAAAAGGATGGGATTTAATCTAATGGTATATGGGTGGTTCAAATTTTATGTTGCAAAACTAGGGTTGCACAGTGCTACACACTAATTTGGAGTGTACGGTGGCTTGGGATGCAAGGTAACTTCGTGAGAAAGAAAAGAAATTGGAGAGAAAATTGGGCATGGATGAATTTGGGTTTTGGGTTGTGCTATACATGAATGGCTAAAATTAAATATACTTTTGAGATTTTCTATTGGGCTTGACCTCATTCTCACACTACTATATTATGAATGATTCGTACGCTTGCCAGATTTACAAATTTAAAACATCAATAAATTTTTAGTGCCATTGCCGGGGAAAATCATTAAATTATGTTTTGTTTAAAAATTAATTATTTTTAGGAAAAAATGTTATTTTGGGAAAGTTCTATTTTTGGCAACTCTTTAAAAATCAAAACTTTTTTCTATTTTTGGAAAGTTATAAATAAGAAATTCTTGAAAATCAGAATAATTTGAATCAATCTATTTTTGGAAGTTTTCTATTTTTAGAAAATTCTATTTTCAGTAATTGATCTATTTTTGGAAACCTTCCAATTTTAGAAAAATCTCCAAACTTAGAACTTTTATCTAACTTATGAAATCTTCAAAATAAGACGTAAAAGCTTGAGAATCATGGAATAAATTTTTAATTTGGTGAACTTTGATTTAACTTTCATAATCTTATCATAGTTTGGAATTTATAGATTATATCACATCTCCTTCTTTAATTATTGATTAGGAACAATTCTTTTAGTTTAGGTATCATGTATTCTTTGATTTAGACTCTACACCACAGTTTGCTTATGTTGTTTCGCACCAAGCGCTCTTGAAAATCGCTTGCAAAGTGCTTGAAAATTGCGAAAAAAAAAATTACTTAAAATTGCTGGAAAACATGTAAGCTAGGCTAAGGTGAGTGCCTAATCATTTTATTATAATTTTCACTTTTATCATGCATTCATATAGAAATTTTCTAGGATGTTCTTTAATTTAATTGCATATTTAAATTGCTCATGCATATTAGGATGTTAGATTCATGCATTAGTTAGATTAGTTTTATTATTTTTTTGCATATTTTCTTGATGTTTGTGTGGTAAAGTAGGATTGCATTCACAATATCTAGAAAAATAAGATAGTAAAATGGTTCATGCGCCTCCTAATAAATCAATTAAGGAACCATTAGGCTACATTTTTAGGGTTTCATGCTCAATAGGAACCTTTTTAATTCAAATCAATTTTTGGAACATATGACTATTTCATCTTCAAGAATGGTGTTTAAGGCTAGTTCTATCACCAAGGCATGCGGTCGAGCATGAACTAAAGATAAGCTGGGACGAGATGTCGTGTGCTCCCCCACTTACTTGGGAACTTACCTAGCCATCTTGTGGTTGAACTCTCATTGGAGACTTAGATTGTTTGGAGAAAAATGTAGGAGCAAGTCTAGAGACAAACTTTAAGGTCCTATTAGCCAATACAAAAAAATTGATTGCATTAGGACAATTTAAATTTAGATCTAGGCATTTTCTCGTGTGAAGTTCTAACGCCCCACCTTTTTTCACTAGCCGAAAATCAGAATCTATTTTTTTTTTTTAAATAAAGAAAGAGAGAGAGGGATGCCAGGATGCGAGCTAAGTCCGAGCTTCAAAAGCCCAGCCATTAACTGGCGAACCATACTTGTGCGTGGACTAAGTCCACCAAACGGTTCACACGCAATAAGGCTATACATGCAGAATAAACATAATACGGAATTAATATGAGATTAAAGTTACTAACCCTATCCATTTTTAAGCAAGAAAGTCCATCACAAATAATTAACTTAAGTTCAAATGTCCCAAAAAAAAAACCAAACCATAGCAAGATAGTTCTAAGTTATTACAGTCCCAAATTGCGAATAACTCAAATTACATTGTCCGAAATGAAAACTTAAATAAAGCAAGTCTAAATTATCCAAGCTCCTAAGCTTGGCTCCTTTCTTGTCCTTCGTTCCGTCCATTCCCTGTATCATCATTTAAGGTAGAAGTAGGGCGTTAGTCAACGCGCCCAGTAGGTATTCCGAGTAGGGTCTAACACATGGATTAGTATAAAAATCATAATAGATACATAATATCAAAATATGTTAAATCAATGAGATGTCATGGGTGTCATATGCCATGATTTCCCACCATCAACCATATTTGAAACACATAGATAATCCTCTTGATGAGCAAGCTACATCAAGGTATTGTCATGACTCCCCACGTATGCCTTATCGGTCCCACTGTACAGAGCGTGGACTCTTTTTTCATTTCAAACATCATATACCATTTCTCAATCGGAATCAGTGCGGATCCCTCCCCATGTTTGTTTGTCGGATACCTGAATGAAGCGTGGACTCCCCTCATTTGTTCCCTCCCATGCCATGCATGAGATGTGAGTACAAACATGCTACTTCATATTACACATAATAGCATTGAAATTACATCCTTAAAACATAAGCATTTGATACCAAAATAGATCATCAAAACATGGAATTAAAAATCATTCATATACATAGTCCAAGGTTTTCAACAAGGTAGGAATCCTACCAGCGTCCAAGATAATGTCCTTGCTGTTTTCTTGCCGGTCACGTTCAATGACCACGTCGAAACCGAATTGCAAAACCCCTTTTACGAATCTCCTTTTCCTTATTATATTTAACACATAAATAAATCAAATCGATGATCCATTTGATTTCCATGATCCCATGTTTATTTCCATTTACGCATCATAGTTCTTAAACCGGTTAAGATCTCCAATGGGGTTCGGCCATAGGATGTGTTCATGTCCACCAAAACTCATTAGTGGGGTTTGACCATACAACATGGCCGAACCTCACTCTTTTGGTTGTGACTCCCTTCCTTTAATCCTTGCTTTATTTTAAACCATGCGAGTCAATCCTCATTCATTCTTTTATTTCTTAATCTAATCATCCCTAGTTAGTCATTTCACTTTTTAAACACCTTGATCCATAAAAGTCATCCATGGGGTTCGGCCATACAACATGGCCGAACCCATGGTTCTTCATTTTCATCTTCTTATTTCTTAACTTGATAGTCCATGGTCAATTATTTAAAACATATCTAGATCCATAAAAATCATCCATGGGGTTCGGCCATACAACATGGCCAAACCCATGGTTCCTCCTCTTCATCCTCTTTCCATTTTATATCACCTTGAGGGTAGGTTTTCTTAAAAATTACATACAACAAGTTTAGGTCGTTTGATGGGTTCGGCCATACAACATGGCCGAACCTCATCCAATCTCTTTTTGAGTCCTCATATGATCCCCATAAAAATAAGGGTTCGGCCATGCAAGAGCCTGAACCTTGATCTTGATTATTTTCTTTATGAAATTTATTCCTTATATTTAACATACATAAGGTCATCCATAAATCATGTATACACATAGTCCTTATCATCACAACTTCATTTGTACAACCTATCTTACCCACCAACAAGGTTAGGGTCTTGTCCATTTTTCAATCTCTAAAACCATATTTCGGATTGAACAATACCTTACTTTTATATTCATCTCATTGCTATTCCTTGAATGGATTTCAAATCCATGGCCTTGTAACCATTTGGCCGACCTTTTCAACCTGAAATGGAACCCCATGGTTTTGGCCATTCCATAGCCGAAACCATGGTTCCCAGGTTTCTCCTTAATCAATAAACCCTTGTTGAATATTAGATACCTCTCCCGCGACTCCTCCGTTTCTTTAGGTCTGATTTTGCTCCTTCCTTAGTGCTTTCTTCCTCCTTCTTCGTTCTTTGTTTTCTCTAAGTCTAGAGCAAAAAATGTGTGAGAGAGAGATGAGAAGAGGCAATGCAACCTCTTTTTCCACTTGGAGAATTCGGCCAAGTATGATGCGAGAGGGAGAGGGATTGAGATGAGAAACTCCTGGTGGAGGGTTCGGCCAAAGATGTTGATTGAGAGAGGGAGGAAATGAAAGGAAAGTCTCAATGGAGGGATCGGCCAAGGTGGTGTAGTTTGAGAGAGGGAGAGAGGGAGAGGATAAGATGAAACTCTAACTTCTCTTTGTCTCAAGGAGAGGATCGGCCTTAGGGTTTGGGTGTGTGTCCTTTGTGTCTTGCCTTAACCTCCCAACCACCCTCATCATTTCTTGGTCTTTCCCATGTGTCCCTTGGTTAACCAAAGAGACGCATTCTTACACTTGGCTTTCCCTCCCCCTTCCCAACAGTTTTGTCTAGGGTTTCCATGAGATGGAAACCCTCCATCTCCCCTTTTGACTCACCTAAGTCCCTTCGACTTCCATGTGACTCACTTGTTTCTTTTGACTCACTTCCCATTCAACTCACTTCGCTAAAATGAAATTCCCCTAACTCAAGCACTTGAATTCATCTCCATCTAACTCAAGTGATTTTAATTCGTAATTCAATATAATTCCACTCACCATATTTGAACTCACCCATGGTTGACCAAGTCAACCATGATGGTCGGCCCTACATGTGACCTTAGACCACTCGCCACCTCGCTTGATGAGGTGGATTTGGGTCCCACTTGGCTATGCCACTTCCATGTCACCTCATACACTTGCCACCTCACTTGATGAGGTGGATCCCATGCCTTAGATCTTAATTGGGTACATGACCCAATTAAATCAATTCCTTACCCATTTATTTTAAACATCCATTCATCTTGACCTATTGGGTCTCAATTGGGTATTTGACGCAATAAACTACATTTACCCAATTAATTAGATTCAACTCTATCCATGATCCATTGGATCATAATTGGGCCATTGCCCCAATTTTTATCCATCTAACATCCATTCCATCTATAAATCTTAAATTTAACATTTAAAATAGATAATATCCCATAAAATAATTGCATTGAAAATCTGGGATGTTACAATATTACCCTATTTTGAAGTTTTCGTCCCGAAAATCGAGCGAAGTAGGGCTTCAAACAACTCATACAAAAAGCTCAGGATGAGCTGCTTTCATTTCTAATTCAAGTTCCCAGGTGGCTTCCTCATTACCATGTCGATCCCATACCACCTTGACAAACTGAATGGCTCGGTTTCGTAACACCCTCTATTTTTTTTTGATCACTCTAACCGGCCTTTCAACATAAATCACATCGCTTTGCACATCAACATCTTGCACTTTCAGCATGTGCGAAGGATCAGGATTGTATTTCCTCAACATAGAAACATGGAATACATCGTGCAAAGATGACAACTGTGGAGGAAGTGCCAATTGATAAGCTACCTCCCCCACCCTCTTTTGGATTGGGAGCGGTCCCACAAATCTAGGCTACAGTTTCCCTTTCTTCCCAAATCGCATGTGTCCCTTTCGTGGTGAGACTTTCAAGAACACTAAGTCTCCCACTTCAAACTCAAGGAACCTCCTTCTCTTGTTAGCGTAGCTCTTCTAACTACTCTGTGCAGTAAGTAGATGTTGTCGTATCAACTTAATCTGCTCCGTCGTCTCTGCAACTAGCTCGGGTCCAATAAGTTCAGGTTCACCGACCTCTATCCAACACACTGGTGATCTACAGGTCTACCATACAACGCCTTGAATGGAGCCATCTGGAGCCTTGCCTGGTAACTGTTGTTGTAAGAGAACTCAACCAGCGGTAAGTGATCCTCCCAGCCACCCTTGAAGAAAGGGCATTCATAAGTTAAGAAAAGAAAGGGCAGCCAATCAAAGCAAAGGAGGATTAGCAATTCCTGTCTTAATAAGGTAGGATCGTGTGGAATTGTTTATAGAAGAGAGGAAGAAAGGTTAGTATACACGACATTCACATTGCATTCAAAGAAGGCAGCCAGCAAGTGAGAAAGATCTAGGAGGAGAGAAGACCAAGGAAGAAAAGAATTGAAAGAGCAAGAAACAATCGAAGCGACGGAAAACCGGAGGAGTCACGGAACCGGTAAGTGTTTTTATAATTTTTTGTTTTTGTTTAAGAAAAGAACCATAGGGTTCGGCTATGGTGTATGGTCGAACCCCATGGAAGAAAATTGGAAGATGAATATGATGGTTCTAATGGAAAGAATGGAGCAAAGGGTTCGGCCATGGTGTATGGCCGAACCCCATGGAAAAGCATGGTTTAATTATGGAATTTTAATGATGGAAACCATGGACTAATTATGCATGTTTTAAAAAAATGATTTAAAATGGTTTAAGAAGAAGTTGATAAACCATAGGGTTTGGCCATAATGAAGGGCCGAGCCCCATGGAAGGTTATTGGTAAATTTTAAATGGGAGTTTGATGTTATTGGTGGATGATTTTTTGAAGGGTTTAAATGAAAACCACGGAAGGCTATTGGCTAATTTTTAAATGGGATGAAAACCATGGAATAATTATATGGTTTCAAAAGGGTTTAATTGATGTTCAAGATGAAGCAAGGAACCATAGGGTTCGGCCATGTGGTATGGCCGAACCCCATGGAAAGAATATTAATAATTTTAATGGATTTAAAGGAGTGGATAAATATGTTGTTTTAATGATCATGGAAGATCAAGAATTAATGAATTTTAAAGAGAACATTTTGGAACCATAGGGTTCGGCCATGGTGTATGGCCGAACCCCATGGAGGATGTTACTAATTTAGAAAGTATCTAAAGATGGATTTATTTTTGGTGGTTGATTAAATGAAGACCATGGAGTTGTTTATTAAATTTGGAAACCTTGTAAATATAGAAGGTGGAGATAAATTTGGGAACCTTCTAAATATAGAAGGTGGAGATAAACTTGGAAACCTTCTAAAATAGAAGGAGGAGATTAAAATGGGAAAGTTTCTAATTATGGAAGGAGGTTGCTAAATTAGAAAGCTTTTATTTATGGAAGTTATATTAATTTAGAAAGTGAATGGAAAAGGGTTGGATTGTCTCAATTGGGTGAGGTTCGGCCATGGTGTATGGCAGAATCCCACTAGAGTTTATTTATGGAAAGAACTTGGAATTATGGATCCAAGAATAGGAATTGATAAATTTAGAAAGTTTCTATTTAGGAACTTTCTAAGTATGGAGTTGGTTACCAAGTTAGAAACTGGAAGATAAAAGTTGAAAACCTTCTAATTATGGAAGGGTGGATGATAAAGTTGGAAACCTTCTAATTATGGAAGGATTGATGATAAATTTGGAAACCTGGATTTGGATCGGTTTTGGAACCTAAACCTAAGGTGATGAAGGTGATGGCAAAATTGTTAATAGGTGAAATTAATGGACATAGGGTTCGGCCATGGTGTTTGGCCGAACCCCATGAACCAAATTTATGGATCATGTATGGACTAAGTGTTATGCATGATTAAATGAATGAAAGGACCTATGTTTGGAATATAAACATGAGGTGATTGAAGGCAATGGCAAAGTTGTAAATACTTGCTAAAATGAAAGATCATGGGTTCGGCCATGGTGTATGGCCAAACCCCATGAATTTAGAATAATGGGTTATATTAACCATGGATGGCAATCTTGTAAATATATGAAAATAAGGAAGGTAAATGGCTATGGATATGTATAATGGCATTTTGGTAATTAAGTGAAAATAAAGGACCATGGGTTTGGCCATGGTGTGTGGCCAAACCCCATGGGGATTGTTTTGATGAACAAAGGCTTACGTATGTTGGATTAAATGAATGAATTGTTAATTAAAGATTAGACCAATGGAAATTTGGTAATATCAGCTGAAAATTATAAATCATGGGGATTGGTTTATGGACTTAAAAATATTGTGAATCAAGTGGGACTTGGCTTTGATTGATTGTTTATATTTTAAGGTAACGGGACCTCACAAGGTGTTTACGATCGTGAGTGGTTACCGGACGAAAGACGCAAGGACACGTAACGGTTTTTAGTAGGATTCCAACTCTTTGAAACCATGGGTTTATGTACATTTGTTTTATCTTATTTTTGATGAAATTATGTTGCAAAGAATATGTTTTAAATTGTGATTTTAAATGCTATGTTTATATGATAAAATAGCATGTGGTTTAAATGTGAGTTTTAAATGCTATGATTTGTATAATTGCATAGCATGTGGACATTTGCATCTCATGCATGGCATGGGAGGGATGAACGGTATCCGGAGACCCACACTCCGTCGGGGCGTCCGTAAAACACTCGTGGGGGGATACCTTGATGAGGAGCTTTCCATCAAGAGGATAATATGTATGAAATGTAACCGGAGATCCACACTCCGTCAAGGCGTCCGTAATAGAATCGTAGGGGATACCCTGATGAGGAGCATTCCATTAAGAAGGATACTATGTATAAATGTAACCGGAGGGTCCACACTCCGTCGGGGCGTCCGAAAGACCTATGTGGTGGTACTTTATGTACATGTGATGGGTGGGACTCATTGCATATGACAGCATGGCATGGCATTGCATCGGCATGATTATGATCTTTATTATCATGCGATGTTCTGGTTTTTATCGGTATGATTGGATCTCTATTATCATACAGTGTTTTGGATAAAATGTTTTACAAGTATGGTATGATTTATTATAATTGGATTTGATATATATTATATCTGGATTTTTGGTACTAACCCATGTGTTAACCCTAATTGGAATACCTACTGGGCGCGTTGTTCTAACGCCCTACTTCTACCCTATTTGATGATACAGGAAACGAGGGGAGCGATGAACGCGAAACGGGCCAGGCATAGGAGCTTAGATGCTTATTCATTTATATTTGTTTAAGATACTCATAGGCTTGTGTTTTGATTATCCGGAATTCGGAATGTAATAACTTAGATGGATTTGCTATGGTTGGATGTTTTATTGGATAATTGCGTTATGTTAATGATGATTAAGGACTTGATGTACTTTGCTAACTGAATGGAATAAAACTGTGTTCAATTATGTTTCCGCATGTTATGATTTTTATTCCGCATGTTTATATTGCTATGTGTGAACCGTTTTCATGGACTGAGTCCATGCACACATAAGGTTGGCCAGTTAAGGGTCAGACTTTAGAAGTTCGGACTTAGCTCGCGTCGTGACGTCCCGTTCTCTATCACTCTACTATGTTATAAAAAAAAAATAGACTCTGATTTACGAGAAGAAGCGAGTGAAAAAAGGCGGGGAGTTACACTCATGGATGAGATGAGATATTGCCTTGCCGTGTGCAGTATCTAAAAAGGAGTTCCTTTTCTAGATAAAAACGGCAACACAAAATAAGGAAGCAAGGGGCGTACTAGCATATTCTAATTAGGACTTCCCAAAATGGGAAGCATATACACGACAATAGCTATTTCAAACAAGGTATTGGCCGAGTGGAATTTTTATAGAAGAAGCGCATAAGCACCTTCTAAGTTGGGACCAAGGGAAAATTATAAAAGAAAGAGGGGAGGGGTGCACGGCTCACACACACATAAGGCCGAATTTTCTCTCTCTTTGAAGTTCTCATTCTCGGCAATACATCAAGAGAAGGAAGAGAAGGCAGCCAGTAAGAGGTGTTCTCGGCTTGGGAAAAATCAAGAAGAAATGAGAAGGATTGGAAGAACAAGAATCAATCAGAACCGGTTAGTATTTTATCATTTTTGTTTAAAAAGAAAAGAACCATACGGTTCGACCATGGTGTATGGCCGAACCCCATGGAAGAAGATTGGGAGAGGATTTTGATAATTGTAATGGAAGCATGAACCATAGGGTTTGGCCACAGTGCATGGTCGAACCCCATGAAAGAAGATATGGTTAATGTATGGATTTTTAATGAGGAAAAACCATGGGAGTTGGTTAATAAATTTATATGGTTTTAATGGATGTTTTTGGTGATTTTTAATGGAAGGCTATTGGTTATATTTTAAGGAATGAAAACCATGGAAAGTCATGGTTTAAATAATAGGTTCTTGGGTTGGAGACCACGGAATAAGATGAACCATAGGGTTCGGCCATGTGGCATGGCCGAAACCCATGGAAATGATATTAATAAATTTTAATGGATTTAAAATGATGGGAAAGGTTATTTATGTTTAATTTTAAATGGAGACCATGGGAAAATATAGATGGATTTAATATGGTGATTGATTAAATGGAAGGTGAAGGTTTATTAATTTTTAGAAAGGAGAACATTATGAACCATAGGGTTCGGCCATGGTGTATGGCCGAACCCCATGGAGTTGTATTGGTATGGTTATTGGATTTTAATTGATTAATTGAAGTTGTTTATTAATTTAGAAAGTTTCTAAATATGGAAGGTGGAGTTTAATTTAGAAAGGATCTAAGAATGGAAAGAATGGATTGTTTTTGGAAGGTGGAGATTAAATTAGAAAAGTTTCTAATTATAGACTTTCTAATTATGGACTTCCTAATTATGGACTTTCTAATAATGGATGTAATGTGGATAATTGGGCGTTAGACATCATAGGGTTCGGCCATGGTGCTTGGCCGAACCCCATGAACCAATTATGGATCTATTATGTTTATGTGTTAATGAATGGAAGGTTGGAAATGATTAGGCCAATGGCAATATTGTAATTTAACCATGGAAAATTATTGGTGGACTTGGGATTTTTATGTCACGGTTAAGGGATGAAGGGTGAGGATAATGGAATTATAGCCTTGGATGGCAATATGGTAATTATGTAGAATTAATGAAACTATGTTTTGGAACTCAAACATAAGTTGATGGAATCAATGGCAATCCTGTAAATATGTGAAAATATTGGACATAGGGTTCAGCCATGGTGTATGGCCGAACCCCATGAACTATTGTATGGATTATTTTGGAACTTAAGCCTTATGAAAAATAAGGAAGGTGAATGGCTATGTGTTGACTTAAAAGTTAAATCTGCCTCCCCTGAATCAGACTGAGTTGTCAATTCCGTGACTGTGTCTGACTGAGTCATGAGTTGTCAATTTGTGTGACTTGTCGTGATCTTGTTCGGGTGTCAAGACCGTGCCTCTAGAAGACCTCCAGAAGACACGTCATTTGGAAGGTATTGCACCGAAATTGGAAGAACTTCATGAATGTCAACCAACACAGGTATTTAGACCTTAGGAATGACTTAGAAGACGTAGAATTACCATTGGGACAAACCTTAGAATCTATAACTTTAGAATTTTGTTGGACTAATTTGGATTTCTTAGATTAGGTGAATTTTGCTCTATTTTGGACAAGGTTTTTCTTCCATTAAATGTTCCCAAGTATTAGTAAAATTTTAATGATTTGATGGAGCACTAAAAGAGCTTTTCAAAAAGTCCAAGAACACCCAATTTGGAAATGTATAGCTTAAGTTATGAGCATTTCAATGCAAGGGTGCAAAACAAACCAAAACAGTTTTGTCATATACCCCCACTTTGGGAGATTATTTGAGGTATCAAATGGGCCTCAAATTGGACTAAATTTGGTGAGTAAATAGATCTCTCAATGAGCTTTCCAACGAGCCAAGAACTCCCAAAACCGATTTCGAAAATCCAAATTATGATCGTTTTAGTGGAGGTGTACAAAAGCGCCGAGATTCAGTCGGCTGAATTCATGTTTCAGTCAACTGAATGTGCTACAGATTCGTCTTTTCAGCCTCAGACGAGTTTCAGTCAGTTGAATTTATGTTTCAGTTGACTGAAAATGTTTCAGTCGACTAAATATTCATTTCAGTCGACTGAATTGTGCCCATATGTTTCAACGGTCATTTCTAGACATTTCAGTCGACTGAATCTTTAGTTCAGTCGACTGAAATCGTAACAAGAAGTTTTTAACGGCTCTATTCTTGTGATTTCGACTTCCAATGGCTATATCTTCAAGAGGGCTTTAAATGTATGACCTTAGGGCATTCCAAAGGTTGATTCTTGATGAGCAAAATCCTCTCCAACATTCTCCAAGACTCTCAATCATTTCAAGAGCACTAAAACTCTATAGTTAGACTACCAAAGTTCTTGATCTCAATATCTCACACACTCAAAGCTCTCATAGGCAAATCTTGAGCATCTTAGGCTCATTCTTGAGTGTGTATTTAAGAGAACCTTTAGGGATAGATTTTTCTCATAAGAAAACCATTTATCTTCCCTAAACCTCTTCTCCTAATCTTTGGTTTGATATTCAACGGAGCATCTACTCATCACCAAGGAGCATAGCAAGGAGAAGGACATTCAAGAGCACGCCGAAGTTACTTCAAGCAACTCGAGGTTAGTGTTCTTCGTATTTCTCAAAAACTATTCTTTCCATTATTTATTGAGAAAATTGTAAAGGGTTGGTGTAACCCTTGTGAAATCTCAAGAAAGGTGTTCTCTTGTGTGTCATCGGTCAAATCTTCACCAGTGAAAAAGATCAAGTGTTGTAAAGGTTCGATCTCCACCCGTGAAGGAGATCAAGGGTTGTAATAGGTTTCTTCTCCAACCGTGAAGGAGAAAGTTAGTGGAATCTTCAAGTGGTGTACTTGAGGCGTGGATGTAGGCAAAGTTGCCGAACCACGTAAAAATCTTTGTGTTAAGATTTTTCATTTCTTCTCACCTCCTCACTTTATTTTGTGCATTTGTGTTTATTTCTTATATTTCTAGCACACTCGTTTGGTGAAATTGTGTTTGTTGAGATTTTACTTCACATTCATTATTTATTATAAATCTCAATATTTTGAAAGATCAATTGGATTAATTAGTAAAGACTCAATTTTAATTGACCAAAGTTCTAAAGAAAATTAAAATTCCGCAATTGTCCTATTCACCCCCTCTAGGACAATCGAGCTTGGCCAGCCTTATGGATTATAGTGGCATTATTGTAATTAAGTGAATTAATGGACATTGGGTTCGGCCATGGTGCGTGGCCGAACCTCATGGGGATTGGTTTATGGACTTAAAATATTGTAAATCAAGTGGGACTTGGTTTTGATTGGTTATTATATTATAAGGTAACGGGACCTCACAAGGTGTTTACGATCGTGAGCAGCTACCGGACGAAAGACGCAAGGACACGTTAGCGGTCTTTGGTAGGATTCCACCTCTTTGAAACCATGGATTTTATGTACAACATTTTTATCTTATTTTGATGAATTTATATTGCAAAGGAAAGGTTTCAAAATGTGAATTTTAAATGTTATGTTTATATGATAAAATAGCATGTGTTGGATATGTTTCAAAATGTGATTTTAATGCTATGTTGACATGTTAAAATAGCATGTGTTTCATTGGCATCTCATGCATGGCATGGGGTGAAGGATTTGTAACCGGAGGGTCCACACTCCGTCGGGGCGTCCGAAAAACCTATGTGGGGTACCTTGATGTGCTTTTCCATCAGGAAGAAACCAGAGGGTCCACACTTCGTCGGGGCGTCCGAAAGACCTATGTGGTGGGTACTTTTATGTACATGTGATGGGTGGGACTCATTGCATAGGCGGTTGGTCCGTGTCTAACGAAGCTAGTACCACCCCCACGGGGTAAAAATAGTACCTAGCTCTGTGCATCCACGCACATCAAGTGTGCAAAATAGTCGTGAGAGCGTCGTCTAGTGCGAAGCTTGCGAGGGACCCACTCTCAATGGTAACGCTACGAGACCAAGTCTCCGTATTTTATATCGAGGTTCCCACAGTCTCATAGTTACTCTAAGCCATACTCATAGAATCTATATACTTATCTCATCAATATCACGTGTGGGACACACCCATACCACATCTAAATACAACCCTGTGACTTTGTCACCCACATCTCAATGCCCAAGTCCTCATAAACTCTTAAATTTGCATACTTTATTGAAAATTATTCAAACTTTCATCACTATACAAGGTTTGGTAGGGTTAGAACAAAACCCTTCATTACGTAACCACAACCCTTACAAAAATATTTTCCCTTTTCCCCGACATTTCCTTACCACTCCTTAGCCTAACCTTCTGTAAAAGACCCTACATCATCATAAAAATCGAAGAAGTTGTCAGGGCATGTCGTCGACGTGTGCCCCAACACTCCACAAGTTTGACAGGGTATTATTCCTTGTCCCCCAATGTGTGGATAGTTAGTCCTCTCCTTCCCGTGCCCAGGAAGTCCTCAAACAGGGCAAATATCCTCAATAGGATGGGGGCAATAAGTACCATTGTGCCCCTCCTGATTGCATAATTCGTACATATAATCTGTCAACTCATCCGAAGTCGGAGTAGCCGGAGTATATTCTGGCGAGCCTATCTCCCTTACGGATTCTTCTAAGTTTGGGACATCTTCCTCGTCCTCTTCGGGTACAAAGGCTGGATCGACCCCAACGTTGTACTCGGGCGACTCTACTTCCATGTCCTGACTGTTTACAACTTCATTGATGAAGTTTGGCACGTTAGAATCGTCCGAAGAAGAAACCAGATCGATCGGACAGCTAGGTGTCCCTCTGTCCCACAACTCTGTATCACAACAACCGAAGTATGTTAATGCCAATAACAGTTCTAATCAAACTAAATCTTTGTTTTGGGGAATTTCTCTATGTATCACATAATGTCTCTTGTTTGGGGAAAATTGCCAAATAAACAACTTGTGTTTCTTGTCCTTGGGGAAAATTTCCAAATAAGCACTCTTTGATTTTTCTTTGTTTTCGGGGAATATATCCTATTTTGCTATGTTGGAAAGTTCCAATTATTTTGACTATACTTCCTTTGCTATCATCCGTCTAAGTCTAACGAAGTAAATTAATACACGGAGGCCCGATTAATTTACTCCGAAAGATTCAATGTTTCGACACATTTCATTCCCATTAAGATGACAGACTCATCTGAGACTTTAGGTCGGCGGTATATTAGGGACACATGAGATTTGGAAAGAAAGGGAAATTGTCGCCAAGATATTTGGGACCGTTTACAATCATAAGAAGGATGGGGGATGTGGCTTATCAATTGGCACTCCCATCACAGTTGGCATCTTTACACGATGTGTTCCATATATCGATGTTGAGGAAGTACAATCCTGATCCCTCTCATGTGCTGAACATGCAAGACATAGAGATCCAAAGCGACGTAACATACGTCGAAAAGCCTGTCCGAATGGTGGACACAGAACAAAGGGTATTGTGGAACCGAGTGATCCAGTTTGTCAAGGTGGTATGGGATCGACATGGCATTGAGGAAGCCACATGGGAACTCGAGTCGGAAATGAGGACAGCTCATCCTGAGCTATTTATGTAAATGTTTGAAACCCTACTTCACTCGATTTTCGGGACGAAAATTTTAAAAAGAGTGTTGTATTGTAACACCCTGGATTTTCAATTTATTAATATATATGAAAATTACCCATTTAATTGGTGAATTATTAAATATGGATCTTATATGGGTAAATGGTTGAGCCATTGCCCAATCAAGACCCAACGGTTTTGGAATTAGTTTCAATAAAATTAAATAAGGGGTTTGGATTAATTGCATTCACATAAAGGAAACTTGGAAGATATGGATGACTAGATTTTAGTTGAACAAGGATTGCCTAAGATGGACCACACGCATGGATGAGATGAGATATTGCCTTGCTGTGTGGAGTATCTAAAAAGGAGTTCCTTTTCTAGATAAAAACGGCAAACACAAAATAAGGAAGCAAAGGGCGCATTAGCATATTCTAATTAGGACTTCCCAAAATGGGAAGCATATACACGGCAATAGTTATTTCAAACAAGGTATTGGCCGAGTGGAATTTTTATAGAAGAGGTGCATAAGCACCTTCTAAGTTGGGACCAAGGGAAAATTTTAAAAGAAAGAGGGGAGGGGCGCACGGCTCACACACACATAAGGCCGAATTTTCTCTCTCTTTCAAGTTCTCATTCTCGGCAATACATCAAGAGAATGAAGAAAAGGCCACCAACAAGAGGTGTTCTCGGCTTAGGAAAAATCAAGAAGAAAGGAGAAGGATTGGAAGAATAAGAATCAATTGGAACCAGTTAGTATTTTATAATTTTTGTTTAAAAAGAAAAGAACCATAGGGTTCTGCCATGATGTATGGCCGAACCCCATAGAAGAAGATTCGGAGAGGATTTTGATAATTTTAATGGAAGCATGAACCACAGGGTTTGGCCACAGTGCATGGCCGAACCCCATGAAAGAAGACATGGTTAATGTATGGATTTTTAATGAGGAAAAGCCATGGGAGTTGGTTAATAAATTTATATGGTTTTAATGGATGTTTTTGGTGATTTTTATTGGAAGGTTATTGGTTATATTTTAAGGAATGAAAACCATGGAAAGTCATGATTTAAATTATGGGTTCTTGGGTTGGAGACCATGGAATAAGATGAACTATAGGGTTCGGCCATGTGGCATGGCCGAACCCCATGGAAATGATATTAATAAATTTTAATGGATTTAAAATGATGGGAAAGGTTATTTATGTTTTAATTTTAAATGGAGACCATGGGAAAATATAGATGGATTTAATATGGTCATTGATTAAATGGAAGATGAAGGTTTATTAATTTTTAGAAAGGAGAACATTATGAACCATAGGGTTCGGCCATGGTGTATGGCCGAACCCCATAGAGTTGTATTGGTATGGTTATTGGATTTTAATTGATTAATTGAAGTTGTTTATTAATTTAGAAAGTTTCTAAATATGGAAGGTGGAGTTTAATTTAGAAAGGATCTAAGAATGGAAAGAATGGATTGCTTTTGGAAGGTGGAGATTAAATTAGAAAAGTTTCTAATTATAGACTTTCTAATTATGGACTTCCTAATTATGGACTTCCTAATTATGGATATAATGTGGATAATTGGGAGTTAGACATTATAGGGTTTGGCCATGGTGCTTGGCCGAACCCCATGAACCAATTATGGATCTATTATGTTTATGTGTTAATGAATGGAAGGTTGGAAATGATTAGGCCAATGGCAATATTGTAATTTAACCATGGAAAATTATTGGTGGACTTGGGATTTTTATGTCACGGTTAAGGGATGAAGGGTGAGGATAATGGAATTATAGCCTTGGATGGCAATATGGTAATTATGTAGAATTAATGGAACTATGTTTTGGAACTCAAACATAAGTTGATGGAACCAATGGCAATCTTGTAAATATGTGAAAATATTGGACATAGGGTTCAGCCATGGTGTATGGCTGAACCCCATGAACTATTGTATGGATTACTTTGGAACTTAAGCCTTATGAAAAATAAGGAAGGTGAATGGCTATGGATTAT
Organism: Chimonanthus salicifolius; assembly: GCA_013350335.1. Taxonomy (NCBI): domain Eukaryota; kingdom Viridiplantae; phylum Streptophyta; class Magnoliopsida; order Laurales; family Calycanthaceae; genus Chimonanthus; species Chimonanthus salicifolius. The sequence continues at coordinate 21,910,084 of CM023541.1, read as the reverse complement.
AGTGGCGTTATTGTAATTAAGTGAATTAATGGACCATGGGTTCGGCCATGGTGCGTGGCTGAACCCCATGGAGATTGGTTTATGGACTTAAAATATTGTAAATCAAGTGGGACTTGGTTTTGATTGGTTATTATATTATAAGGTAACAGAACCTCACAAGGTGTTTACGATCGTGAGCGGTTACCGGAATGAAAGACGCAAGGACACGTTAGCTGTCTTTAGTAGGATTCCACGTCTTTAAAACCATGGATTTTATGTAGAATGTTTTTATCTTATTTTGATGAATTTATATTGTAAAGGATAGGTTTCAAAATGTGAGTTTTAAATGCTATGTTTATATGATAAAATAACATGTGTTGGATATGTTTCAAAATGTGAATTTAATGCTATGTTGATATGTTAAAAGAGCATGTGTTTCATTGGCATCTCATGCATGGCATGGGGTGAAGGATTTGTAACCGGAGGGTCCACACTCTGCCGGGGTGTCCAAAAAATCTATGTGGGTACCTTGATGTGCTTTTCCATCAGGAAAAAATTGGAGGGTCCACACTTTGTCGGGGCATCCGAAAGACCTATGTGGTGGGTACTTTTATGTACATGTGATGGGTGGGACTCATTGCATTTGTCATCATTGCATGGCATGGATTTATATGGTTTTTGACATTATGATATTATATATGTTTTGTACTAACCATGTGTTAGCCCTAATTGGAATACCTACTGGGCGCGTTGTTCTAACGCCCTACTTTTACCTTAGTGGATGACACAGGAAATCAGGAGAACGATGAACGCAAGGAGGGCCCAGCATAGGAGCTTGGATAATTTAGTTTATGTTTTGAATAAAGTTACTTATGGACACGTATTTGAGTAACTAGTATTCCGAGCATGTAATAACTTAGATGGTTGGATGTTTATTTGGATAATTATCATATTTGAATGATGATTAAGTACTTGACGTACTTTGCTATCTGAATGGAATAGAACTTGGTTCTATTATTATTCCGCATGTTATGATTCCGCAGTTAAGATGTTATTCTGATGTTGATATTGTTATGTGTGAACTGTTTTCATGGACTTAGTCCATGCACACATAGGTTGGCCAGTTAAGGGTCGGACTTTGGAAGTTCGGACGTCACTCGCATCGTGACATCCCCCTCTTTATCACTCTTTGTTTATAAAAAAAAAAAATAGACTCTAATTTTCAGAAGAGAAAGTAAGTGAAAAAGGCGGGGAGTTACAGTTGGTATCAGAACGAATCAGAAACATTGAATCTTTCGGAGTAAATTAATCCGATCTCGTGCATTAATTTACTTCGTTAGACTCAGACGGATGATAACAAAGGAAGTACAGTCAAAATAATCGGATTATCAAACATAGCAACATAGGATATATTTCCCCAGAAACAAAGCAAAAATCAAGAGTGCTTATTTGGAAATTTCCCCAAAAAGTAGGAAATACAAATTTTTATGATGGAAACTAAGTCATGATATTTTTTTAATGGCTTAGGGAAAAATGGCTCCAAGGGGAAGGCCAAGGAGAAATACCCAACAAAATCCAAATGGGGGTGAAGATGAGGTAGAACATCCTCGAAATGAGGAGGAATGACAATCTCATCATGAAGAGGAGGAACGACAATCTCATCATGAAGAGGAGCAACAATCATCCCACCAAGGGGAGGAGGAACAACAAAACAGCGTGAATATACCGGTGGTACCTCCTGAACTACAAAACTTGGTTCAAGCGGTGGTCACTTTGGTGCTTCAACAGCGCTTGAACGAGAATGGAACCACCAAAGAGACAAATGACAGGAGCATGGTCAGGGACTTCCAGCAACAGCGTCCTCCTTACTTCAAAGGGAGAGAAGGGACTGTCGGAGAGGAAAATTGGCTTAAGAAGATTACACAGATCTTGACCCTACTCAAGATCAAGAGTCATGCTAACAAAATTTTATTGGCCACGTCACAACTGATCAATGATGCCAGTAAATGGTGGGAGGTGATAGAGAAGCAGTGAGCACTTCTTACGGAAAGAGAGGACTGCAATGACTTGGGAGCAGTTCTCAGCTACCTTCCTGGAACATTATTTTCCTGAGGAGGAGAAGGAACGCCAGACTTAGGTTTTCCTATCTTTGGTACAAGGTACCATGACGGTGGCAGAGTACCACCAGGAGTTTCTCAGTTTGTCTGTTTATGCATTTTATATGGCGGATACAGAGTATCGAAGGGCACGTAACTTTGAGTGGGGCCTACGGTCAAGCATAAGGGCCAAGGTAACCATATTTAAAGCAGCTACATTGGCAGAGGTGGTCAGCAGGGCCACTATAGCAGAGCAAGAGATGGCTGAGTTAATGCGTTTTGACAATTGCCAAGCTCAGAGTGGGAGGGGTACATTTCAGCCCAACAAGAGGTTCCGAAAAAACTCTAGCAGACCCTCACCATCCACTGGATCAATAGGGGGCTTTCGTCCCAATCATCCCTCCGCATCTGCATCAGTCACTCAGGCTCCCAGAGTTGTGAGTAACTGCTTTCATTGTGATCAGCCTGGCCATTTTAAGAGGGAATGTCCACAACTCAACAAACCCTCATATTCTGGAGGTTCATCTCGTCCACCAATTAGGCCAGCTAACTCACGAGGAGGCAGAACGTTTAACAAGGCAAGACGGCAGCCTACAGGATCTTGACGGTTATTTACCTTAGCACCTCCAGCAGCAGAGGATCATTCTGTGATTCAAGGTGTGGCAGTAGTCAGTAGTTCCTACGCCTTTGCATTATTTGATTCGGGAGCATCTCACTCTTTCATATCTGCTGCATTCATATCTGCAACTGGAACTTTAGTACAAAAATTGTCCACATCACTTACCATTGTATCCCCCGTCGGAGACACATCATTGGGGTTTATATGCACAACAGTGAATACTGAACTCGTAGGACTCCGATTTGAGTTCAATTATTTGGTACTCGATATGTCAGAATATGATATTATTTTCGGCATGGATTGGTTGGCTTGCTTTAAGGCCAACATTGATTGTTATTGCCATAGGGTGACATTCTGGTCACCCGAGGGAAAACAACATGTGGTGCGTACTGATAAACAAAGTAGACTGCATGAAGGGTTGAATCACCTAGTATTGAACAGTATCACAATAGACAAGGCACCGGTGGCTGAACTTCCGGCAATAGTAAAGAACTTTCCAGACGTATTACCAACAGAACTCCCTAGCTTGCCTCCCATGAGGGAGATCAATTTTGAAATCAAGCTGTACCCTGGCACTGCACCAGTGTCATTACCACACTACCGGATGGCACCAGCGGAGATGTCTGAGTTAAAGAAACAAATTGATGAACTGCTTAGACTGGGGTGCATTCGGAACAGTACATCGGCTTGGGGAGCTCCGATTTTATTTGTGAAGAAGAAGGATGGTTCACTCCGTATGCGTGTGGACTACCGAAAACTTAACCAGCTGACGGTCAGAAACAAGTAGCCTCTACCTAGGATCGATGATTTATTTGATCAACTTAGAGGTTCCAGTTATTTCTATAAGATTGACCTGATGTCCGGATACCATCAAATCCCGGTTAGAGAGGAGGACATAGAAAAGGCAGCCTTCAGAACGCGGTATGGATTATTTGAGTTTGTAGTCATGCCGTTTGGACTCACCAATGCACCGGCTGTGTTCATGGATCTTATGAACAGGATTTTCCGTCCTTACTTGGACCAATTCGTCATTGTATTTATTGATGATATTTTGATTTATTCCAAAACTCAGGAAGAACATGCTGAGTACCTGAGGATAGTTTTGGACACTTTGAGGAAGAACTAGTTATATGCTAAAGCCAGCAAATGTGAATTCTGGCTACCCAAGGTTAAAGTTTTGGGACATGTTATATCAGAAGATGGTATAGCCGTGGATCCGGCTAAAGTGGCGGCAGTGGGAGAATGGAAAGCACCAAAGAATGTAACCGAGATCCGTAGCTTCTTGGGATTGGCTGGTTATTACAAAAAGTTTATTATGGATTTCTCTAAGATTGCATCTCCATTGACTCGACTCACTCAGAAAGGAGTCAAATTTGAGTGGTCAGACTTGTGCAACCAGAGATTTGAAGAGCTGAAAAATAGACTTACAATGGCTCCTATCTTAATTTTGCCGGAAATAGGCAAGGGTTATGAGGTAGAATGCGACGCTTCAGGAGAAAGACTCGGGTGTGTCCTTAGTCAAACTCATCGTGTGGTGGTTTATGGTTCAAGACAATTGAAAATACATGAATGTCTCTATCCTACGCACTTCGCTCTCAAAAGCTGGAGACATTATTTATATGGCGAGAAATTTGAAGTGTTTTCAGATCATAAGAGCTTGAAGTACTTGTTTGATCAGAAAGAGCTCAACCTGAGGCATCGCAGATGGATGGAATATCTGGCAGATTATGAGTTCGCACTTCGTTATCACCCTAGCAAGGCGAACAAGGTGGTAGATGCACTCAGCCGCATATCACATGCATCAGTGGCATGTTTGATCAGGACAGAATGGGAGATGTTGAATACCATTCGAGAGTTTAATCTATATATCAATAACCATGGGAGTATGTACAATCTGATCATACGATTCAACATGGTTACCAAGATTGAACAAGAACAGCTGACAGACCCGGAAGTGGAGGAGATATGGGCCAAGATGCCTACTGGTGAAGTCATACCGAATGGGAGCTACGACCAAGACAGGGTCTTCTATTCCGAGGAAGGATTTATGTACCTAAGAGCTGCAGAAAAGAGTTATTGGTTGAGGCACATTAGACCAAATTGTCTATTCATCCGGAAAGCACCAAGATGTATCACGACCTGAAGAGACATTACTGGTGGCACGGACTCAAGAAGGATGTGGCAGAATTTGTGGCTCATTGCTTAACTTGTCAACAGGTTAAGACGGAACATCAGAAGCCACCAGGGTTACTCAAACCCTTACCAGTGCCGGAATGGAAATGGGAGCACATCTCCATGGATTTTGTAACAGGGTTGCCAAGATCTTCAAAGGGTAACGATGCGATATGGGTCGTGGTAGACCGACTGACCAAGTCTGCACATTTCATTCCCATTAAGATGACAGACTCATCTGAGACTTTAGGTCGGCGGTATATTAGGGATATCATCAGATTGCATGGTATTCCTCGGACTATTGTGTCAGACAGATATGGTCGATTCACCTGCAGAGTATGGCAGAGCATGCAGGCGGCCATGGGAATAGACTTATTGACGAGCACAACATTCCATCCACAGCTGATGGACAGTCTGAGAGGACAATACAGACATTGGAGGATATGCTGAGAGCATGTATGCTAGATTTCAAAGGTGGATGGGAGGATCACTTGCCGTTGGTAGAATTCTCATACAATAATAGTTACCAGGCAAGCCTCCAAATGGCTCCATTTGAGGCATTATATGGTAGACCATGTAGGTCACCAGAGTGCTGGACAGAGGCCGGTGAACCTGCACTAATTGGACCTGAATTGGTTGCAGAGACTAGCACATATACAGTTGATACGGCAACATTTATTGACCGTACAGAGTCGTCAGAAGAGCTATGCCGACAAGAGGAGGAGGTTCCTTGAATTTGAAGTAGGCGACATGGTATTCTTGAAAGTCTCGCCACGAAAGGGACACATGAGATTTGGAAAGAAACGGAAATTGTCGCCAAGATATGTGGGACCGTTTACTATCATAAGAAGGATGGGGGACGTGGCTTATCAATTGGCACTCCCATCACAGTTGGCATCTTTACACGATGTGTTCCATATATCGATGTTGAGGAAGTACAATCCTGATCCCTCTCATGTGCTGAACATGCAAGACATAGAGATCCAAAGCGACGTAACATACGTCGAAAAGCCTGTCCGAATGGTGGACACAGAATAAAGGGTATTGTGGAACCGAGTGATCCAGTTTGTCAAGGTGGTATGGGATCGACATGGCATTGAGGAAGCCACATGGGAACTCGAGTCAGAAATGAGGACAGCTCATCCTGAGCTATTTATGTAAATGTTTGAAACCCTACTTCACTCGATTTTCGGGACGAAAATCTTAAAAAGAGGGTTGTATTGTAACACCCCGGATTTTCAATTTATTAATATATATGAAAATTACCCATTTAATTGGTGAATTATTAAATATGGATCTTATATGGGTAAATGGTCAGGTCATTGCCCAATCAAGACCCAACAGTTTTGGAATTGGTTTCAATAAAATTAAATGGGGTTGAATTTAATTAGTAATGCAATTTATAGATAAATAAGGGGTTTGGATTAATTGCATGCACATAAAGGAAACTTGGAAGATATGGATGACTAGATGGACCACACATATCAGATCCATGAACATAGCTGGTGAATTGGTAAGCCCAAACGGCATGACCACATACTCATATAGTCCATACCGCGTCCTGAAAGCCGTCTTCTCTATGTTTTCATCCCTAACCCGGATTTGATGGTAGCTTGATATCAGATCAATCTTGGAGAAGTTATTGGAACCCCTGAGTTGATCGAATAGATTATCAATTCTGGGTAGAGGGTACTTGTTTCTGATTGTCAGCTGATTCAACTTCCGATAATCTACACACATTCGAAGCGTACCATCCTTCTTCTTTACAAATAATACCGGTGCTCCCCAAGATGATGTGCTGTTCTGGATGCATCCTACTCTGAGCAGTTCATCAATTTGCATCTTTAGCTTTGACATCTCAACTGGGGCCATCCGGTAATGCGGCAATGACACTGGAGTAGTGCCAAGATACAACTTGATGTCAAAATCAATCTCCCTCTTTGGTGGCAAGCCAGAGACTTCTGTCGAGAATACCTCTTCGTAGTCTTTCACTACTGCTGGTAGTTCAGCCACAGGTGCCTTGTCTAGTCTGATGTTGTTCAATACAAGGTGGTTCAATTCTTCATGTAGTCTCTTGGTCATAGGAATACTCTGTTTGTCGGCATGTACCAAAATATCGCTTTCCCTCGGGTGACCAAAATATCACCCTGCGGAGATGGCAGTCAATGTTGGCCTGGAAGTTAGCCAACCAATTCATGCCAAAAGTGATGTCGTACTCAGTCATCTCGAGTACCCGATAATTGAACTCAAATCTGAATCCAGTAAGTTCAGTGTTTACGGCTGTGCATATCAGTCCCAATGATGTGTCTCCAGTGGGGGATACAATAGTAAGTGCGATGGACAATTGTTGTACTAAGGTGCCAGTAGCAGATATAAATGCAGCAAATACAAAGGAGTGGGATGCTCCGAAATCAAATAATACGAAAGAATAGGAACTACCAACTACTGCCATACCTTGAATCACTGAGTGATCCATCGTCTCTAAATGAGGAGCCAAAGTATACAGTCGTCCAGATCCCGTCGGATTGGGTGCCCGTCCTGTCTGGTTATATGCCCTAGATACTTGTGAATGAGTTGATCGAGCTGGAGGACGAAATGAACCCCTGGAGTGAGAAGGCCTACTGTTCTACGGACATTCCCTCTTGAAATGGCCCTGCTGGCCACATTGAAAACAGGTACTCACACCTCGAGGGACCTGAGAGAAGGATACTAATGTGGAGGGCTGATTGGGACGAAAGCCTCCAGTTGACCCAGTAGAAGGTGATGGTCTCCCAAAGTTAGGTCGGAATCTCTTGTTTGGACGAAAAGCATTTCCCCCGCTTTGGCCTCGGCGGTTGTCCACAAACCGCATTGTCTCTGTCAGCTCTTACTCCGCTATGGTAGCTCGACTGACCACTTGTGCCAATGTAGGTGACTTGAAGGTAGTCACTTTGACCCTGATGCTTGGTCGAAGGCCCCGCTCAAATTTATAAGCCTTTTTGTATTCTGTGTCCACAATGTATAAAGCATAACATGATAGACAGAGAAACTCCTGATGATATTCAGCCACAGTCATGGTGCCCTGCACCAAAGATATGAACGCTTGCATCTGGCGCTCCTTCTCCTCTTCTAGAAAGTAGTGATCCAGGAACATTGCAGAGAACTAGTCTTATGTCATCTCAGTCATTTCCCCTTCTGGAATCTGTGCCCGCTATCGCTCAATCACTTCCACCACTTGCCGGCATCATCAATCAACTGCGAAGTAGCCAACAATATTCTATCTTCATTACTTGTGATCTTCAGTAATTTCAAGATCTTGGTGATGTTCCTCAGCCAATTCTCCGCTCCGGCGGGTCCTTCTTTCCCTTTGAAGTGAGGGGCATGCTGTTGTTGGAAGTCTCGAACCATGCTTCGATCGTGTGCCTCGTGAGCGGTCGCACTTCTATTGCCGTTCATATGTTGCTGTAGTACGGAAGTGACCACAGCTTGTACTAAGTTCTGCAGCACGGGAGGTACCACAGGAATATTTACGCTATTCTGCTCCTCTTCTTGGTGTGGTTACTGCACCTCTTCCTCCACATGTGGGTTTTGTCGAGTTCTTCTTCTCGGAGGCATTTTCTTAAGTCATTGAAACATCGTTTGACTTAGCTTTCTCGTAAAGTTTTGTGTTTTTCATAGTTTGGGGAAATTGCCAAATAAGCATCTTGTATTTCTTGTTTTTGGGGAAACTTTCCTAAGTATCAAGCATTATTTCTCAATTTGGGGAAATCCTGATGTTTTCTTGTTTTTGGGGAAAAATATGCCTATTTTGCTATGTTTGATAAATCCATTTTATAGTGATTGTCCTTCCCTTGCTATCATTCCTCTTTCGTCAAGTGTTTCTCTCAGATTGAATGCTTCAGTCTGAGTCTTAACAAAGTAAATTAATCTGGCCCACGTGCAACGGACTCCGAAGAGTCGGTCAGTTGGGATTCTTATCTTGTCAGTGAGACATGATACCGTCTTAATCTTACTTCGAAAGATTCATACTTCCGGTTTCACTCTGATACCAACTGTCTTGCCCTTTTTCACTCGCTGAAAACCAAAGTCTATTTTTTTTAAAAAAATAAAGAGTGAGAGAGAGAGGGATGCCACGACGCGAGCTAAGTCCGAGCTTCCAAACCTCGGCCCTTAACTGGCCAACCATATGTGTGCGTGGATTAAGTCTACTAAACAGTTCACATGCAATAAGGCTATACATGCGGAATTCATATGAGATTTAAGTTACTAACCCTATCCATTTTTAAGCAAGGAAGTCCATCACAAATAATTAACTTAAGCTCAAATGTCCAAAAATAAAACCAAACCATAGCAAGATAGTTTTAAGTTATTACAATCCTAAAATGCGAATAACTCAAATTACATTGTCTAAAATAAAAACTTAAATAAAGCAAGTCTAAATTATCCAAGCTCCTAAGCTTGGCTTCTTTCGCGTCCTTCGTTCCATCCATTCCCTGTATCATCATCTAAGGTAGAAGTAGGGCGTTAGTCAACGTGCCCAATAGGTATTCCAAATAGGGTCTAACACATGGATTAATATAAAAATCATAATAGATACATAATATCAAAACATGTTAAATCAATGCCATGCCATGGGTGTCATATGCCACGATTTCCCACCCATCAACTATATTTCAAACACATAGATAATCCTCTTGATGAACGAGCCACATCAAGGTATTATCATGACTCCCCACGTATGCCTTATCGGTCCCACTGAACGGAGCGTGGACTCCTTTTTCATTTCAAACATCATATACCATTTCTCAATCGGAATCAGTGCGGATCCCTCCCCACGTTTGTTTATCTAATATCCAAATGGAGCGTTGACTCCCCTCATTTGTTCCCTCTCATGCCATGCATGAGATGTGAGTGTAAACATGCTACTTCATAATACACATAATAGCATTGAAATTACATCCTTAAAACATAAGCATTTGATACCAAAATAGATCATCAAAACATGGAATTAAAAACCATTCATATACATAGTCCAAGGTTTTCAACAAGGTAGGAATCCTACCAACGTCCAAGATAATGTCCTTGCTGTTTTCGTGCCAGTCACATTTAATGATCACGTCGAAACCGAATTGCAAAACCCCTTTTGCAAATCTCCTTTTCCTTATTACATTTAACACATAAATAAATCAAATCGATAATCCATTTGATTTCCATCATCCCTTACATCATCCCATGTTTATTTCCATTTATGCATCATAGTTCTTAAACTGGTTAAGACCCCTAATGGGGTTCGGCCATAAGATGTGTTCATGTCCACCAAAACTCATTAGTGGGGTTCAACCATACAACATGGTCGAACCTCACTCTTTTGGTTTTGACCCCCTTCTTTGATCCTTGCTTTATTTTAAACATTCGAGTCAATCCTCATTCATTATTTTATTTCTTAATCTAATCATCCGTAGTTAGTCATTTAACTTTTTAAACACCTAGATCCATAAAAGTCATCCATGGGGTTCGGCCATACAACATGGCCGAATCCATGGTTCTTCATTTTCATCTTCTTATTTCATAACTTGATTGTCCATAGTTAATTATTTAAAACATATCTAGATCCATAAAAATCATCCATGGGGTTCGGCCATACAACATGGCCGAACCCATGGTTCCTCCTCTTCATCCTCTTTCCATTTTATATCACCTTGAGGGTAGGTTTTCTTAAAAATTACATACAACAAGTTTAGGTCATTTGATGGGGTTCGGGCATACAACATGGCCGAACCTCATCCAATCTCTTTTTGAGTCCTCATATGATCCCCATAAAAGTTAGGGTTCAGCCATGCAAGAGGCCGAACCTTGATCTTGATTATTTTCTTTATGAAATTTATTCCTTATATTTAACATACATAAGGTCATCCATAAATCATGTATACACATAGTCCTTATCATCACAACTTCATTTGTACAACCTATCTTACCCACCAACAAGGTTAGGGTCTCGTCCATTTTTCAATCTCTAAAACCATATTTCAGATTTGAACAATACCTTACTTTTATGTTCATCTCATTGCTATTCCTTGAATGGATTTCAAATCCATGGCCTTGTAACCATTTGGCCGACCTTTTCAACCCGAAATGGAACCTCATAGTTTCGGCCATTCCATAGCTGAAAACATGGTTCCCTTAGTTTCTCCTTAATCAATTAACCCTTGTTGAATATTACATACCTCTCCCGCGAAAGTGGTTTAGTTTAGTAATTTCATTTTATTCAATTGTTCTAGAATAGGATTTATGTGTGTTTTAGATTTTTTTTTAGCTTTAGTTTTGCTCGAGGACTAGCAAAATTTGAGTTGGGAGGTATTTGTTGAGCATTGAAATATTACATTTTTACCCCTGATTATTGGGTCAGTTAATCCTCAATTTTGTAGATAATGGTGTATGTAATGTAGTTTGTCAGTTTTGTAGTCAAAAATGGAAAGTTCAGGAAAATCAAGTTAAAACAATTGAAGATTGCAATTTTAGAGCTTTAAAGAGAAGACCTAGAATTATTATAATTATTTTAGTCACTTTCTACGATCTTTCATGTAAATTAATTAATCTAGATTCAATTATGAGAATCTATGATTAATTAATAATTTTTGGATTTCAAATGGCTGAATAATTATTTAATTCTAAAGGATAAAAGCTGCAATCCAATTGCCAAAGCCTGAATTTCAAGTCATTGGGCCAAGACACAGTTCAAATGGGCCAAGCTATGCTCCACAAAGCTTCAATGGGCCAAGCTAGATGCAAGTCCATGCGCATTTGACACTTTGGGCCAGACCAGTATGCAAGCTCAGTCTAGCTAAGGCCCAAGCTCTCAAATCCAATTCAAATGGGCCTGAGTTGAGGTCTAGATCCAAATCCAAAGCCCAAGCCCAATGAACTCCATGTTCCACGTTTGAATTTACCTAAGTCCAGCCGAACTACCTATGTCCAAAACCCATAACCCAATTTCACATCCACACCATCCAACTTCCATCTTAGATCATAACCTTCCATCTCACATACCCAATTATGACAAACCTTCGATCCACCATCAAATCTAACCCATCCATTCATCTATCATTAGATCTATGTCATCCATCATTATCATGATCATCTTAACCTTAGATTAGTGTTCATCCATGCGTCGCCTATTAATGCTTGCATTCATTTCATGTTTTGATCATCTTAGCCATTAGATATTAGGTAATCCAATCACATCCATTCATTCATCTCTTAAACCCTAGAGCCTCCACATGCATCCATCACATACATACATCATCTTGAAATTAGGTCATGCATTTCATCATCTCCCTAGGATCAACCTGTGCATCTAAACCCTCCATCAACATCTACCCATTCCTATATTTATTTTATCCAAAATACCTTAAGAGTCATTAGATCAAAACCCCATTTAATCTAAGTCCTCTATTCATAAACCCTAACCAATGAACAACTTGTAGTTCAAGCTAACCTCCATGCGCATTTTACACATCATCATCCCATGATTTTTGCAACACAAAACCTCTCCATGCACTTAAACTAAAATTCATCTAAATACATTCCTAGGATCTTAACACACCTCATCATCCCAATCACCACACCTCGCAAAATTTTCTCAATCCTAATCCAATCCATTCAAATTTCACACCTAGTCAACCCTCCACGTCATCTTCCTATCATCCATCTATTCATTCATCTTATCCCTTCATCTCATCCATTCATTCATCATCTCATTGCACAAACCCTAAAACTACATAGCAAATTCGAATTTCACATTGCCAATCCCAATCCTATTTTCTCTCCTAATCTCCTATCTTCCCTCCACCTTGACTTAGCCACCAAGGAAAGCCACACCAAATTCGTGTGACTCTCCTTGTACAACCCTAATCCAAGCTTAAATCTCCATCTATTCCCAATTAGATCCAATCCAGTCCTTTAATTTCCCAACTTAAAACTTTATTTAATCCAAGCCATCCATCTCTTTTCAAAACCTATAAATACCCCATTACCTAAGGATAAAATTCGAATGTTATTTGGAATTCAAGAGGACTAGAAGCTGGAGAAAACACTCGAAGACAAAGCACCTCACGATTTATTGCTTCTATGTAATTTCTTCCAAATCCTTGTACTTTAATTATTCCATTTAATAAAGTGAAGCATTCATTTAGAAACCTGGAACATCCTATTTCAAAAATTCTTTGATGATTATTTTACTTTTAGTTTCATGATTACAACCTTTGTTTATTTGATTGAACATGAGCGTATACAATATCTAGAATCTTGATTGTATGATTTGAATCATGATTACTAAGGTTTGATTAATTAAATTAAACAATTGTAAATCTTGTTTTATTAGTAAATATAAATTGAATTTTAGATCTTTACTTGAATTTCAGATCTAGCCCTTTTACTTTGTTTACACATCTTGGGTGACGAACGGTCTATTCCAAACAACCAACCTTTATGTTACTGCACATTTAATTTCAGTCATTTATTTTCATGCAATTTAAGTCTCTTCAGTTTAATTATGTTAAATCTCATGTTTGTTATGTAATATTTGTTTTAACCCCAATCTTGTATAATCTAATCTTTTAATTCTTTAATTTATGATTCGTTCTTTAATTTCTCTTTACTCATTGTCTCTCAAAAATTCAATCAATTAAAGTTAGGAAGATGTGTTAAATAATTTTGTAACTTGAAATCCTAATCATGATTAAGGTTATAATTTAATTCACCATGTAGGAATATGAAATGACACATTTTATTTGCTGATTTTCCAAGTTAGATATATGACTCATATAATGATTCAATTTCTTAAAAATAATTCCTTTTTAGAGGACATAAATTTAAATTCATATACTTTGAGATTTTTCATTTGGTTCGACCTCCCTCTCACATTACTATCTGTGAATGGTTCGTGCGCTTGTAAGATTTAAAAATTTAAAACATCAACAGTTAGTTGTTTGCAAAGTATAGCAAGTGTGAGTTTTGGTTTCCAGAGGTTGAGTTTTTGGGGCATGTGGTATCATTGGAAGGGGTAGTTGTTGCTCTGGGCAAGGTGGAGGCCATGATGAATTGGGCTCGACCGCGTAGTGTGACAGAGATCCATAGTTTCTTGGGTCTGGAGGGCTACTACCGTCGGTTCATCCAGGACTTTTCAAAGATAGCTGCCCCTATGAAGAGGCTGACTCGTAAGGACCAGTCTTATGAGTGGACTGAGGCTTGTAAGTCAGCTTTCTTGGAGCTCGAGAAGAGATTAACGACCACCCCAGTATTGGTCGTACCTGAAAGAGGGTTAGGCTATGCAGTCTTTTATGATGCTTCCAGGGACGGTTTTGGTTGCATCTTGATGCAAGATGGTCGTGTGGTGGCGTATGGTTCTCGACAACTCAAGAATCATGAGCAGAACTATCCCACCCATGACTTAGATTTGGCAGTAGTGATTTTTGCACTTAAGATATGGAGACACTACCTTTATGAGGAGAAGTTCGAGGTATTCTCGGACCATCACAGTTTCAAGTATCTGTTCACGCTAAAAGAGCCGAACATGAGGCAGTGTCGGTGAATTGAGTACCTTGGGGACATGACTCTGAGCTTTCTTACCATCTCGGCAAGGCGAACATGGTTGTGGACGCCTTGAGCCAGAAATCTCGAGGAGTGTTAGCTAGTTTGATTGGTGTTACCAGAGCAGCAGCCTTGTGTAGTAATGGTAGTGGGACCGGGGTTAGATGATCCATTTTTGAGAGCTCAGCAGACTGATCCAGATTTGGAGGGATATCAAGATCGAGTGACCACTGGGGACGGACCACATGGTTGTGCAGTTAGAGCAAATGGTGCAGTGACCTTCAAAAGCCGATTGTACGTGCTTGAACAGTGTCGCGATGAGGTTTTACGACACTTCCACCGTACGATATTTGCAGTGTACCCTGGATATTGTAAGATGTACCATGATCTGAGCCGTCAGTATTATTGGGTCGGCATGAAGAGGGCAGTAGCTAAGTTTATGCCCCGATGTTTGACATGTCAGCAGGTCATGTTCGAGCACCAGAGACCAGCTGGTGTGGAAAAATCACTTAAGATATTTGAATGGAAGTGGAAGCACATCACCATGGATTTTGTGTCTAAACTACCGAGATCGCCCAAAGGGGACGATACCAATTGGGTCCTAGTGGATAGACTAACCAAATCGGCCCGCTTTATTGGCATGAAGGCGACTAATTCCTTGGAGAAGCTGAGTCGGCTGTATATGGAGCAGGTGGTTAGACTGCATGGAGTGACAGTGTTGATTGTTTCAGATCGAGATCCGCTGTTTATCTCACAGTTCTGGCAGAGTTTGTAGAGGGAGTTGGGTACTCAGTTATGCTTTAACACAGCTTTTCATTGACAGACAGATGGCCAGTCGGAACGGACCATACAGATCTTAGAGGATATGCTTTGTACCTATGTTCTGGACCATTAGGTAGCTGGGAGGATCACTTGCATTTGGTTGATTTTGTCTACAACAATAGCTACCAGTCCAGCATTCAGATGGCACCATATGAGGCATTGTATGGTCGACCGTGCAGATCGTCCCTGTGTTAGGCAGAGACCAGTGATGTTGTCTTGGTAGGACCAGAGATGGTTATGGAGACAACAGAGCAGGTTAGACTCATCAGGCAAAGGTTGTTGACTACCCAAAGCCGGTAGAAGAGTTATGCAGATCGCAGGAGGAGGCCACTAGAGTTCGCCGTAGGTGATCATGTTTTCCTCAGAGTCTCACCCCGCCTTGGAGTTCAGAGGTTCGGTCGAAAAGAAAAGTTCTCACCACGGTTTATTGGCCCCTCTGAGGTGTTCGAGAGATTCGAGGAAGTGGTGACAGGATATGAAACAATATGAAATCACACATTTTATTTGCTGATTTTCCAAGTTAGATACATGACTCGTATAATGATTCAATTTCATAAAAACAATTCTTTTTTAGAGGACATAAATTTAAATTCATATGAGATTTTCTATTGGGTTCGACCTCGCTCTCACATTACTATACTATGAATAGTTCGTGCGCTTGAGAGATTTACAAATTTAAAACATCAACAAGTTTTTGGTGTCGTTTCTGGGGAATATCATCAAATTTTGTTCTCTTTAAAAATTAATTATTTTTAGAAAAAATTGGTATTTTTGGAAAGGTCTATTTTTGGCAACTTTTTAAAAATGGAAACTTTTTCTATTTTTGGAAAGTTACCTTAAATAAGAAATTCCTGAAAATCTCAATAATTTGAATCAATCAATCTATTTTGGAAGCTTTTTATTTTTAGAAAAATCTATTTTTGGTAATAGATCTATTTTTGGAAACCTTCCAATTCTTGAAAAATCTCCAAACTTAGAACTTTTCTAAAACTTATAACTTTTAACTAACTTATGGAATATTCAAAATAAGATGTTAAATCTTGGGAATCATGGAATAAATTTTTAATTTGGTGAACTTTGATTTTACTTTCATAATCTTATCATAGTTTGGAATTCTTGTTTATAGATTATATCACAACTCCTTTTTAATTATTGATTAAGAACAATTCTTTTAGTTTAGGTATCATGCATTCTTTGATTTAGACTCTACACCACAGTTTGAAGGATGTGCGCTTGAAAATCGCTTGCAAAGTGCTTGAAAATTGCTAAAAAGAAAAATTGCTTAAAAATTGCTGGAAAACATGCAACCTAGGCTAAGGTGAGTGGCTAATCATTTTATTTTAATTTTCACGTTTATCATGCATTCATATAGAAATTTTCTAGGATGTTCTTTAATTTAATTGCATACTTAAATTGCTCATGGATATTAGGATGTTAGATTCATGCATTAGTTAGATTTGTTTTATTATTGTTTTGCATATTTGCTTGATGTTTGTGTGGTAAAGTAGGATTGCATTCACAATATCTAGAAAAATAAGATAGTAAAATGGTTCATACATCTCCTAATAAAATCAATTAAGGAACCATTAGGCTAGATTTTTAGGGTTTCATGCTCAATAGGAACCTTTTTAATTCAAATCAAATTTTGGAACTAATGACTAGTCCATCTTCAAGAATGATGTCTAAGGCTAGTTTTGTCACCAAGACATGCGGTCGAGCACGACCTACGGATAAGTTGGGACGAGATGCCGTGTGCTCCCCAACGTACCTGGGAACTTACCTGGCCATCTTGTGGTTGAACTCTCATTGGAGACTTAGATTGTTTGGAGAAAAATGTAGGAGCAAGTCTAGAGACAATCTTTAGGGTCCTATTAGCCAATAAAAAAAATTTGATTACATTATTGCAATTTAAATTTATATCTAAGCATTTTCTTATGTGAATTTGTTTTAACGTGAATGATCGTGGCTGTGTATGCATCATTGGTCACGTAACTCCTCCAATCGCTTGGTCAGAGTTACACTTCCCGTTAGTACATCGATTATTACGTCCGGAACTCAGTCCAACTCAGTCATAGACATAGACGATTCACCTATTTCACCATCATCATCAACCCCATCTACTCCTCCATCATCTCCCATGGCAGAAGAAGTTGTGGAGAAAACTCTCCAAGATTTTTTCTCACCGGTCACAGCCAATATACCATCAAATATAGTTGTACATGCAACCAATGTTACCTTTGAACTTAAGCCAGGACTTTTACATCTACTACCAGCCTTTCATGGTCTTGATAGAGAGGATACGTACCTCCATGTGAAAGAACTCTTAGAGATCTGTGCTACTATTAAAATTCAAGGAATCACTAATGAATCTATTTGACTTCGATTATTTCCTTTTTCTCTCAAATAAAAAGTGAAATCATGGAAAATCAGAGTCTATTTTTTTATTTTTGAAATAAAGAGTGAGAGAGAGAGGGACGTCACGATGCGAGCTAAGTCCGAGCTTCCAAAGCCCAGCCCTTAACTGGCCAACCATGCGTGTGCGTGGACTAAGTCCACTAAAACGGTTCAAATGCGAAAAGGTTACATTTGCGGAATTAAACATAGTGTGGAATTAAAATAGAGTTCTATCCTATCCAATTTTAAATAGCAAGGAAGTCCATCACTTAATAATAATCATCTTAAGTTAAAATGTCCAAAATTAAAATCCAAACCATATCAAATAGTCTAAGTTATTACAGTCCCAAATACTAACTACTCAAATTACATTGCCCATAATAAAAACTTAAATGAAATGAAACTAGATTATCCAAGCTCCTAATCTCGGCTCCGATCGCGTCCTTCACTCCGTTCATTTTCTGTCTCATCATCTAAGATAGAAGTAGGGCGTTAGACAACGCGGCCAATAGCTAATGCGAGTAGGGGTCAAACACATGGGTTAGTATAAACAAAATTACATAGATATATATAATGTCAAAACCATACAAGCCAATGCCATGCCATGGGTGTCATATGCAATGAATCCCACCCATCATCTATATCACAATCACATAGTATTCCTCTTGACGGATAATCCACATCAAAGTATTGTCATAACTCCCCACGAATGCCTTATCGGTCCACCGAACGGAGCATGGACTCCGGTTACATTTCAAACACAGTGTATCTTTCCCCACGAATGCCTTATCGGTCCCACCGAATGGAGCGTGGACTCCGCTTACAATTCAATCATACATCCATTGGAATCAGTGTGGATTCCTCCCCACGGTTGTTTATCAGAAATCCTGAATGGAGCGTAGACTCCCCTCATTTGTTCCCTCCCACGCCATGCATGAGATGCAAGTGCAAACATGCTATGTAATAATAAACATCATAGCATTAAAATCCCATAGTTGAAACATAGTACTTTGATACCAAAATTAACATAGAAGTAAAAACATCACATATACATATTCCATGGTTTTCAATAAGGTAAGAATCCTACCAACGTCCAAATATCCGGTCCTTGTGTTTTCGTCCAACAATCGATCACCGATCGCGTCAAGCCGATCGTACACCGTTTGTGAAATCCCGTTACCTTATTACACAAAAATAAATTAAACCGATGGTCCATTTGATTTCCATCCACCCCTACTTCATCATATGTTCATTTCCATTTACAACCATAGTCTTTTATCCGGTTAAGTCCCCCAAGGGGTTTCGGCCATAACTTAGGGCTGAAATTGTTTTAAGTCCACAATCACCCATTAGTGGGGTTCGGCCATACAACATGGCTGAACCTCACCCTTTTGGTTTTGATCCCCTTTTTAATTCTTTAATCACAATGGGTCAAACATCATCCATTCTTTGATTACCCAATCTACTAACATTCCATAGTTAAACATTTAACTTGATGAAACACACTTAGGTCCATTAAAATATCTTCCATGGGGTTCGGCCATACAACATGGCCGAACCCATGGTTCTTTCATTCCATCTTCCTTCCATTTTTTTTTTACCCCCATTTCTTAGCTTGATCATTCAATCTCTTAAACATGCATAGATCTACAAAATGATCCATCAAAATGATTCATGGGGTTCGGCCATACAACATGGCCGAACCTCATTTTGCCTTTCCTTGAATGGATCTTAAATCCATGGCCTCTAACATTTTGGCCAACCATTTTCAATCCATATGGAACCCCATGGTTTTGGCCATTCCATAGCCGAAACCATGGTTC
Organism: Chimonanthus salicifolius; assembly: GCA_013350335.1. Taxonomy (NCBI): domain Eukaryota; kingdom Viridiplantae; phylum Streptophyta; class Magnoliopsida; order Laurales; family Calycanthaceae; genus Chimonanthus; species Chimonanthus salicifolius. The sequence goes on along the minus strand of CM023541.1, from coordinate 21,890,612 downwards.
CCTTAGCCTCTTTCTAATTAATAAATCTTGTTTAAACCATACATACCGATTCCGCGACTCCTTCGTTTTCTTTCGTTCCGTTTTGTTCCTCCGTTCTTCTCCTTCCTTAGTCATTTCTTCTTCCTCCTCCGTTCTTCAGTTTCTCCAAGTTAGTGCCGAAATGAGAGGAGGATAGATTGAGAGCATGCTTGATGTATTCGGCCAAAGAGGTTGCTTGAGAGGGAGAGGGTTAGTGATGAGAAACCCTAAGTCTTTTTGGTCTAGAGAGAATCGGCCAAGGAAGGTTGAGATGAATCCTTTCTATCTTGCCTTAGGGTTTTGAAGAGGGAGAGAGGTTGAAATGGAAAAACACTAATTCTTTTCTTTTGTCTTAGAGGGGGTCGGCCAAGAGTGAGAAGAAGAGAGTGAATGAGATGAGAGCCTTAGGGTTTTGGTTGTAACCCTAAGCTCCCCAACCACCCTCATTAAGGTGGATTCTTTCCCATGTGTCCCTTGGCTAACCAAGAGGACACATGCCTTACACTTGTCCATTTCCCTCTACCCAACGGTTTTCTTGTCTAGGGTTTCCATGAGATGGAAACCCTCCACCTCCCCTTTGACTCATTTAAATCCCTTCATCTCCCATGTGACTTACCACCCGTCCAACTCACTTAACTTAAATAAAACTCATTCTCCTAACTCAAGCACTTGAATTTATTCTTAATTAATTAATTCCTTAACTCCACTCACTTCACTTAATCCTCTTGGACTCACTTATGAACACCCATGGTTGACCAAGTCAACGATAGTGGCCGGCCCAACATGTGCCTTAGTCCACACGCCACCTCACTTGATGAGGTGGACTTGGGTCCCACTTGGCTATGCCACTTTGATGTCAACTAGTACACTTGCCACCTCACTTGATGAGGTGGACCCCATGCCTTAGATCTTAATTGGGTACACGACCCGATTAATTCCATTCCTTACCCATTTACCCTAATCATCAATTCATCTTGACCCATTGGGTCCCAATTGGCATTTGACCCAATTAACCACATTTACCCAATTAAATAGAATTAACCCTATTCATGATCCATTGGACCATACTTGGGCCATTGACTCAATTCTTATCCATCTAATACCCAGTCCATCTATAAATCTTAATTTTTAACAATTAAAATAGATAATAGCCAATATAATTATTGCATTGAAAATCCGGACTATTACATACTTTACTTGTGAATGCCATCACCACTTGGGATTAGCTAGTTAATAAATTGTTTAATAAGTTTTTCCCAGTATAAAAAACAAAAGCTCTCAAGAAAGAAATGATAAACTTAAATGAAAAGGAGAGTAAACAGTTCTGTGAAACATGGGAAAGATTCAAATAAATATTAGCAAAATGCCCCCACCATGGTTTTGAAACGTGGAGACTTGTCCAATTTTTATATGATGGTTTAACCACATCTACCCGTCAAATGGTCGAGTCTATGAAAAATGGGGACTTTTTTAAACCAACTAAAAACAATGGGTGGACATTCCTAGAAACATTGGCAAAAATTCTCAGCGATGAGATTTTTCCAAGAAAGATATTCTAGCACAAACCTCAAGAAAAGGGGGTTTGTATGAAGTCAACTAGTGATTTTGACATTAAGTTAGCAATTGCAAACCGAACAAAAAAAAAAGTTTACTCATTAGTGATGACTCAGGTGATGAACCCACCAATAGGAGTAGATGCTGAATTTTGTGCTATGTGTTCTAGTCAAGGACACACCGCTCAAAATTGCTCTTCCTTAGAATCAAATTCTGAGTGTTCAACTAAATAAGTAAATGCACTTAATAATTTTGGAAGAGAAGACAGCAAGGAACCCCGTTCTCTGCTATATATAATCCTAATTGGCAAAATCATCCCAATTTTTCGTGGCGACAAAATTAATCTCCAATGAATCAAAACTTTCCTCAATATCAAAATCAATCATTTCAACCACCTCCATATCAGCCACCACCTCAAAATCAACCATATCATCCACCCCAGTCAAATCAGTCTTATCCTTCACAACAACGTGAACCTTCGATTGAGGATATGTTGCAACAATTCATGCAATCTACTCAGCAGGCTATGCACAAGCTAAAAACACAGCTTGGACAATTAGCCACTGCTATTGGTGATAGGGAACAATGCAAATTTCCTAGTCAACCTATTCCAAATCCTAAGGGACAATATGAAGTTTCATCATCCAAACCAGACAATGTTAAATCAATTACTACCTTGAGATCAGGGAAACAGGTAGATAACAAAGTGGAAATGCCTAAAGAATCAATCAATGACCAATCAAAGCAATTGGATAACTCACTGAGTTGATCCCCTATCCAAAATCCATCGAAGTCAACTGTTAAGAAAACATTTCCACCAAGGGCTCCATATCCTTATAGTCTATCCGCAAAACAAAAGATTCATTATGGTGACATACTAGAGGTTTTTAAACATGTCAGCATGAATATCCCACTATTGGATGCCATCAATCAGGTGCCTTCGTATGCCAAATTTCTCAAAGACCTATGTAAGATGAAACGGAGAACCCATGTTCCCACAAAGGTTTTCCTAGCAGAAAATGCAAGTGCACTGCTCCAACAAACATTTCCACTCAAACATAAGGATCCTGGATGTCTAACCATTGCTTGTACAATTGTTACATACACAATTGACAAGGGCTTATTAGATCTTGGAGCAAGTGTCAACCTACTGCCATATTCTCTCTATAAGCAGTTAGGTTTGGGAGAATTGAAACCCAGTTCTATCACCCTACAGTTAGATGAACGCTCAGTAAAAATTCCCAGAGGCGTGATGGAAAACGTTCTACTTAAGGTTGACAATTTCTACTTCCTTGTAGATTTTGTTGTATTGGATACACAATCAACTCAGGACGATAATGGACATATCCCAGTCATTCTTGGACGACCATTTTTGGCCAATGTAAAAACAGTGATCAATTGCCAAAATGGTATGCTTCGATTCTCATTTGGAGAATTAATAACAGAACTCAATGTTTTTGGCCTTTGTCGACAACCTCTTTTGCATGGATGATCCATGTGAGGTTAGCTTAATTCAGAGGTCAGTTGATGAATTTTTCTTTCACTCCATTTGCAATGATCTGTTTCAAAAATCACTGTCTATCTTAGAAAAGGATTTCAATTTCGATGAAGTGAATGTTATCACCAAATTTGAACCTCTTTCCGTCAATCCATCAATGTCAGTCCTGTCTATCGTGAATCCACAAAAACTTGAACTCAAAGCTCTTCCTGAAACTCTCAAATATTCATATCTTGGACCTTCAAACACATTGCCAATTATCATAGCTTCACACTTAATTTCTGAGCAATAGTCTAAACTTCTGACTGTTTTAAGAGATCATCGTGAAGCTATAGGATGGTCCATTGCCGATCTCAAAGAAATTAGCCCTTATGTGGTCATGCAAAAAATTTATTTGGAAGAACATTCCAAAACATCTAGGGAACTACAGAGATGGTTAAATCCAGCAATGCAGGAAGTAGTGAGAGCTGAAATTTTGAAACTTCTAGAAGTTGGAATCATTTACCCAATTTCAGATAGTGCATGAGAAAGTCCAATCCAAGTTGTCCAGAAAAAGTTTGGTGCCATGATAATAAAAAATGAGGAAAATGAGTTAGTTCCAGCACGCGTTCAAACGGGTTGGAGAGTTTGTATTGATTACGGGAAGCAGAACACTGCGACTCGAAAAGATCACTTCCCTCTTTTATTCATTGATCAGAAGCTTGAACGTCTAGCCGGTCATGCATTCTATTGCTTCCTTGATGGTTATTTCGGCTATAACCAGATTTATGTTGCTCCTAATGATCGGGAGAAAGCAACATTCACTTGTCCAATTGGTACGTTGGTTTATCTTCTTATGCCTTTTGAACTTTGTAATGCACCTGCCACCTTTCAGAGGTGCATGATCAATATTTTCTCAGACCTGGTAGAATGTTTGCTGGAAGTTTTCATGGACGATTTCTCAGTATTTAGATCAACTTTTGACCAATGCCTGCATCATCTGACCCTTGTGTTAGTCAAGTGCAAAGAAAAGAACTTAGTACTCAATTGGGAAAAATATCACTTTATGGTGAAATCAGGCATAGTACTTGGGCACATCATCTCAGAAAAAGGAATTGAAGTGGACAAATCCAAGGTTAACCTAATCTCTAATTTACCAAAACTGCAAACTGTTAAAGAGACTAGGTCATTCTTAGGTCATGTTGGATTTTTCAGAAAGTTTATCAAAGTATTCAGTGACATCAAGACCCCTCTGAAGACTCCTGACCAAGGATGCCGTTTTCAATTTTGATGAAAAATGTGTCATAGCCTTTGAAAATTTGAAAACTGCTATGACTTCTGCTCCAATCATAATACAGCAACCTGATTGGTCTGTACCTTTTGAAATTATGTGCGATGCCTCTGACTATGCAGTAGAACTGTGTTAGGACAAAGAATTGGCAGGTTACCTCATTTTATCTACTATGCTAGCAAAACGTTGAATGACGCTCAGCTTCATTATTCCACCACGGAAAAAGAACTGTTAGTAGACAAATTTTGATCTTACTAAGTAGGTTTGAAGGTCGTTATCAATTTAGATCACAATGCACTCAAGTATCTTCTTTGTAAGAAAGATGCTAAGTCCCGCCTGATCCGATGGATACGTTTGTTATAAGATTTTGATATTGAAATTCAGGATAAGAAAGGTTCCGAAAATGTGGTAGCAGACCATTTGTCTAGATAGGAAATATAGATCACTAAAGATAACCGCCCTATCACTAAGTCCTTCCCTGACGAGCAACTCATGTCCCTTTCCCATATACCATGGTTCGCAGACATTGTCAATTATCTTGTTACTAGTCACATGCCTCCTCATTGGACTAAACAAGGTAGAGTTAAATTTCTGGTAAAAGTCAAAAATTTCATTTGGGATTATCCATATCTGTTTAAGCATTGTAAGGACCAAATTATTCGTTGTTGTGTTCCTCAAAAAAGAATAACAAAGCGTCATAAGTTTTTGTCATGATCAGGCATGTGGAGGCTATTTCAGTGCTAAAAAAAACTGCAAAAATCTTGCAGTGTGGATTTTACTGGCCCTCCATGTTTCGAGATACCCATACCTTCTATGTTTCATGCAATAGATGTCAAAAATTAAGAAGTATATCCCGCCGAAACATGATGCCTTTAAACCCAATATTAACTATTGAACTTTTCAATGTTTGGGGCATTGATGTCATGGGACATTTTCCTAAATCTTTTGGCTATCTACATATCCTCGTAAGAGTTGACTATGCATCAAAATGGGTAGAAGCAGTGGCATGCAAAACCAATAATCACAAGGTTGCCGTTGTTTCTTGAAAGAAAATATATTCTCTAGATTTGGTTTCCACGAACTATCTTCAGTGATGGTGGTAAGCATTTTTGTAATCGCCCATTCAAACAATTGATGAAATCATATGGGGTGATTCACAAAGTAGCCCTATCATCCTCAAACAAATGAACAAGTGGACATATCAAATAGCGAAAACAAACATATCATTGAGAAAACAATCAATCCATCTCGGAAAGACTGGTTTTCCTAACTCACTGATACACTATGGGCTTATCGAACTACATTGAAGACACCCATAGGAATGTCACCCTATCGCTTAGTGTATGGAAAGACTTGTCACCTTCCAGTCGAAATAGAACATAAAGCCAATTGGGCAATCAAGCGTTTTACTTTTGCTCTAGACTCGGTTGGACAACTCAGAAAGCTTCAATTAGCTGAGCTGGAAGAAATCAGAAATGAAGTTTATGATACGGCCCGAAAGTACAAAGACTGAATGAAACTCTTTCATGGCAAACACATTCTCCAGAAAGTGTTTATTGTTGGTCAAAAGGTCGTATTGTACAATTCTCGGTTGCATCTTATTCCTTGAAAATTGAAATCCCGCCATATTTCCACATGGTGCCATCCAGATCAAGCATCCTAAAAATGGTCATCCTTTCAATGTCAATGGTTATCGTTTGAAACAATTTTTATTGCCCTACACTCCCGAAGGAACATATGAAATTCTACCCATTTACCTTTACTCAATCATCTATACCCCAACCCACCAGCCCAATTGTCTATGTCTGAGTTGGTCTAAGTTCATCACAGTTGTCAATGTCTAGTTGTTATTTTTTTAGTCTAGTTTTTCTTTGAGTCAATCTAGCCAAGAAGTCAGTCATTTCATACCACAGTACAACTCATATTTAGATTGTTTGTTTTCTAAGATATTTTTTCGTTTACACCTGGCCAGTGTAGATTAGGGAACATTGAGGACAATGTTCAATTCGAGTTTGGGGGTACTAAGTTCATTCTTTCATTTTCATAAAATTTCTTAGGGGAGAGTTAGTTCAATACTAAGACACCTTAAATTTTTTTTTCCAACATCCATCATCCATTTTTGTCTTTGTGACCAACAGATGTTAAAGAACTAGATAAAAGTCATGCACGTAGACGGTCGAGTTTTCGTTTTTGCTTTGTGTCTATCTAGAACACAAGTTCCCCCAGAGTTATGTAGGAAAATCATTTCTTTAGCTATGAGGGTGAGGAAGCTGAAAATCCAAGAGGAGCAACCCAGACATCTTTGTGGTTGAAGCACTCTAGCTGCAAAGAGGAAAGCTGAGAGGCTAGGTATCTGCCACAAATGCGGACGTTGGAATTGTAATGGAATAAGATTAGATTATGGAGTCCATTGTTAGACAGCAGTAAGTAGACTTGTAGGAAACCGACAGATCTATGTAGACCTATGCAAGTGTAGAGTAAGTCTAGAAAGACGGAGACGCCTTGAATTCCAAAGAACTGTTGATTTCCGACTAAACTCTTACAAACGTCTTGACAATCTAACGTTAAACGAGTCATAATCATGTTTAGACAAAAAATGGCAGAATCATTTTAGAGAAGAGTAAGTGAGGACTTAGATTTCTGAAGCTTAAACACTGCCAATTTTTAGTTTGAAAAAGATTACCCGCGTCTTGACAATCTGACGTAAAAAGAGTCACATTTTTAGCATTAATACTTTGCTAGAGATCTTTATATCATACTTTTCTGAAAGGACTTTTATAGGATTTATATCTGGAAAAACATGTATATAGCCATATTAAGTTTAATTTGAAAAGGAAAAATATTCACGAGTCGAGTAATCACTAGAGCAATACCAGTGGAGACTTAACCAAGTGAGCATTAGAGCTATTCATTTTTTTCCTGAGGGTTATAAGTAAACTCCTATTTCTTTGGAAGCGCAAATAAGTCGTTGTTGATCTCATTATTCTTCATCTTGGTCATATTACTAAGAATGCTGTCAAAATTGACTTATTATACCTGAAATTTTTTGGAATTTATTTAAAACAAGGAAACCACCTGTTGAAACTTGGGATATGATTTAGGCCATTTTGGATCGTTTGAGCCTAAAAGCCCACCTATTTTTGGTCATCTTTTCTTGATAGTTCCCCAATTGAGCCTTATATAGCCTATTTTCTTGACTAGCCATATCTACCATACCTAACTCCAATTCAAGAGTATGAGCCAATCAAAAATATCCATCACCTATTCTTAGAAAAGGTTACAGATGAAAATTGAAGGGATGGTACACTAAAAACAAGGGCACAAGAAAGAAAAGATGAAGAAAAAGAAAAAGAAAGAAAATAGCATCCAAAAAGGGAAACATCCAGATACCAAAAGAAGGATGTGAAAATGAAAAGAAAAATAAAGAAAAAGAAAGTACTTTGAAAAGTGCAAAAAAGAAAAATAGAGGAAAAATATCTTATTCAAAAAAATGAAGACCTCTAAACAATTCAAAGTATTTATCTTTAGAGCCTTATATCCTTCATTGATTTGACCCGATCATAAGCCACGTTTCATCCTAAAAGGAAGTCCTATTGATCTTATGTAATACCCTAACCCAAATTAAACGTAATTAGTTTAATAAATCCTTCTTAGACCGGTAAATCTCGAACATTATGGTTAGGGCTTTGTGAAAAGCCCAGGTGTGGCCCAATCTGAGTTTGAAAGCTTAGTGATCCAGCTCGTCCAGTTGGAAGGGGCAAAATGGTAATTTTACCACTTATTGATATTATTTTTATTATTTATGTCATTATGTGATTATTACTAGACGATATTATTTTCCTTAATCAAGGATTTCTATTTCTGATTTCAGAATTATTTTATTTTTAGAAAATGTTATTTAAAACCTCCCGTCAAGACCCCGAAAGGGAGAAATAAATATTTTTAAATGGTTTTAGAAATGAGAAAATTTTTGAAACAAAAATATTATGTTAGACCATTTTCGTACGGTCTATTTTATCTCTTCAAACCCCAAAAATGAGGACTTTAATTTATTTTATTTAACACAAGTTAAATTAAGTAAATAGTGTTAAATTATGAATTTTATTTAAATCTATGATTTTTAGGTGAATTTTAAATCTCCAAATTTTTATGGTGATTAGAGTTTTTAAAATCCAACTTATCTGTCAAGTTGGATTAAAATTTTAAGCCTTTTAAACCATATTTTAAGTTAAAAACATATTTTTATAAAAAATGGACCTATTTGCAAAAACCAGAAGTTACAAGGAGGGCTTATTTGCAAAAAGACCATTTCACTGTAGCCGTTACAGTGTCGGACGTCGGCAGCTACTGTATGCAGCGCCCGTCGTGGCCTCCACCGATTGCCCCATTACCTCTATAAATTCACCCTCTCAGATCAGCTGGTTTCACCCCAGATTAATCTTCACCTCTTAGCTCTAATAAAACCAGCCGATCACCTCTCCCTCAATCTCTCTGTTTCTCAAAAAAAAAAATCTTACCGTAAGCTTACAGGAAGATTTTTCAAAGCTTGGATTTTCAACCCAGGAACCCAAGCGAAGGTAACCATTGTGTTCCTTTTTAAATTTCAGTTGGTGTAGAATCAAGAAAGAGCATTTTTTACTAAGTTTTGAGTGAGTAAAATGGATTTGAAGTTTAAGAAAAAACTTGGAAATTTTGGATCACCTTGGTTTTGAAGTTAAAATTGGATGTTTTAATCACTGTTAAAGCTTCAAACTACTCCCTAAGCTAAGAGGACTCACTGAGGAGTCCATCTGACCGATTGGATGTGAAAATCGAATCTAGAAAACCCACTATTTATGGATTCATATTTCATGGTGTTGCTGCCGGTTACTGTCAGCTGTTACAAACAGAAGAGGAAGACGACTCTCGGACGGTCCGAGAGTTGTGCTTCGGACGATCCGAGGGTCCCTTCAGACGTTCCGAGCTTCAGCTCGAAGTTCCGAAATGGCCAGAGGCTAACTGTTGCCCGCCTCTGATCCAGATGTTCTGAGCTACCTTCAGAAAGGCCGAGAGGTTTGGACGATTAGAGCTTCCCTCGGCATGATCCGAGATACTGTAACGCCCCGCCCTTTTCCACCCTTCCGAAAATCAGAGTCTGAAAACTTTTTTTGAAAGAAACACAGAGTGGAAGAGAGCGGGAGGCGTCACGACGCGAGTTAAGTTCAGACTACCCAAGTCTGAACCTTAACTGGCCACCCATGTGTACATGGACTAGACCATGAGAACAAATCACACATGGAACTAACTACAACATGCGGAATAAACTAGACTATTTGCGGAATAGAATGACTAGATAGCAAGTGACAGTCTCAAATATTAATTAACATAAATTAACCATCCAAAGTTAATAACCTAATCAAACCATAACAAGTAATAACTTATTACATGTCCACAATCTATAAATCAAATGACAGTAATAAAGAAGACCAGTTCAACATTCAAGCACCTAGGCTTGGCTCCCCTCTCGGTCATCGACCTTTTATTTCCCTTTCCTTGTACCTGCATTCTCCTCTGAGGATAGAATTAGGGCGTTAGATCAAGGAGCCCAGTAGGTTCCAGAATCAGGGCTACCACATGATTAGCATATAAAACATGCATATATATCATAGTACATGATTAGTAAAATATGGTAAAACCATGCTATGAAGTATGCACATGCAATGAGTCTCTCCCATCATGTACATTCATAGCCATCACTTGCGTGCCTCACACCATCAAGGTAAATCACAATACACTTCCATCTGGGTCTCACATGATAAGGTAATCCACAGTAAACCTCGTTATCTGTGGAAAGACGCTTCATCATGGAGTTGATTCATATCACATATTAGTCCTCGTGGCAGGACTCTCATCGCCTAAGGAGACCGATGTGACTATGATCATCATGTTACTCCTCCTGGCGGGACTCTCATCGCCTAAGGAGGACGTAACTCATAATTGCAACATCGTAGTACCTCAGTCATCATCCCATGTCCATGCATGAGATGCCAATGCTTTGTATGCCATTTGTAAATGCATAATATATCATTCGAAACCACATAAAATAAACAAGAGTCTCATAAAGAAAACTAGGATAAAACTGTGGTTACAAGTAGGTAGGAAACCTACTGAAGATTCACTTCAGTACTTGAGCTTTCTTAATCGTCAGCCGATCACGACTCGTATGCCGTATACGCAAGTCTGGATACCCTATTTGAATAGTAGCAAACCAAACATTTATCATGTAATGCCAACTTAGTCAATGTCCCAAAAATGTACTATGTTTATTCATCCTTTTGGTCTCTCATTCATTTAATCCCTATTAATCATTACTTTCTACAAAATACCTTGGTAGGGTTCATACAACCATACATATGATTATTCCACCTTTGATCAATAAATTATTTTTTCCCCTAATTCAATCACAAAATCGGCTACACAATTGAGTCATCAAAGACCCTTAGTGGGGTTCGGCCATGCCTATGGCCGAACCTCACCGAATCTGATTTTGTTCCACACTTATCTGTCATCAAATAGTTCTCCATTAAAATACTTCAAACCCTTTATGAAATCATGGAAACAATAACAAACTTAACCCATATACTTAGTCCATTTATCCCAAAAACAGCCCCATGGGGTTCGGCCATGCACATGGCCGAACCCAATGGTTCTCTTGATCTGATTGATCCATCAATTACCCATGATTTGACTCAGTAACTTAACCCTAATATTGACATGGTTCAGCCCTACATTGGCCAACCAATAACAGCAAATTAAACTTCACCAAATCACATCAAACACCATATTTTATATGGTTTTAAACTCTTCAAAACCATCAAATACTAACATGGGGTTCGGCCATCCAAAGTGGCCGAACCCTATGTCCATGTTTTGGTCCACTTTAGCATGTTTTAAGTGTCACTTATTCATATAAAAATCAGTACATCATTGCTGCATTTTTACCTCTCAAAACCATCCAATAAATTCATCACTTTGTCCAAATGACCATAACACCTCATGGGATTCGGCCATCCAAGATGGCCGATCCAAATGGTCCATTTCATCAGTTTTAAACCATTGTTTTAGACCCATGATACCTTCAGTCCTTATGTCATTCAGATCCATGTTTTTTAACCCTTTTTTAAACATGCATTTGAATCTTAAATAAAACCCAAAAACAGTCCACCAAAACTCCATGGTTTCGATGTTTCAAAACGTGAAAACCAACCAATCTTGTACATGGGGTTAGGCCCTCCATGGTGGCCGAACCCAATGGTTATTTTTACCATTTTTAAACCTCTATTAATCAAGGTTAAAACCTTGGTGTATTCGGCCATAACCATGGCCCAATACACACCCCATTTGTTCCATGTTATTAAACCAAAATAACATATAAATACTTACCAAACTTCCAATCTTTCTTCTTGCCTTTGATCCTTGGTTTCTCCCTTTTATTTCTTCCTTTCTTCCTTAATTTCCTTGCTGGTTTATGCTTGATTAACTGCTGCCAAAACCTCTGCTGTTCAGCCAAGAAAACAAATTGGAGAGAGGGAGAGAGAGATGGGAATTCTTGGATTTCCTTGTGTGAAAAACGGCCAACAAGGGTGGTCTTTCCCTTTTACAGTTTCAGCCCCCAACTCCCATTCATCCTCCCTCATTACTCTTACCAAAAAATGAAGGGATGTTGGGTGTTAACCAAGACACCCCTTGGTGCCAAACGCTGCACCCCTTTGGGAATGAACCATTGCATCCATTCATGAATAGGTGCTGTCCAACCTTGGTGTCTTTTGGCCTTGCCAAAGCACCTCTTCATACCAACGGCTGAGATTAATTCTGATCAAGTGTTGTGTGAGATTCCAACTCAATTCCACCTCCTCTTGACTCACTTAACTCATGATATTTTTATTCTAACCCAACTCATCCAACTCATCACATTTAATGCTCCATATTTAAGTCAACTCTTTTCTTAATTTAGACTCACTCCAAATCAGTCCAA